>JAODKN010000127.1:2368107-2383426 GCA_026774425.1 Petrocephalus zakoni | reverse complement strand
TAACAATTAAAAACTACATATGCATTTAATTTTTCAGCCACTTTTGCAAGCCGTCTTTTCTGATTTGGGTCGCTTTTCCTGTGTTTCCTTTTGATACAGGTTAATTTTTTTTAATTCCAGTTGTGCTTGACATTTATTAGTATTTATTTTATAGTTTAGTTGCACTGATTAATTCTAATATGACTTATTTTCTTTACTCTTTGCTTCTTATTTTTAATTTGTCGTATGTTTGTTGCGGTGTATTTTTTAGTATATGTAAAGCACTTTGGTACAGCAAAACGTCTGTCTGTAAATGTGCTATATAAATAAACTTTAACTTTGAAGTAATTATATCGCTCTGATAAATGGTCCTGCTCAGAATGAGTGAAAAAATGCGCCGTTTTCCCCGTCATTTTGTAGAACCCAATGAGATACTTGCCGATCGTGTTTTCTAGACTCGATACATATAGGCTTTTCAAGCAGCGCAATCATCTTGAATGATGGGATCCAGCTAAACTAATCCTTTCCTGAAATGCGTTCAAGGAACCGACTTAACCGGATGATTTTCACCGCCATTAACTGGTCCAAGATGAGGCTTCTGATCTTGGATGAATTAAGCGACGCACGGAGAATACCCCCCAGGAGACTAAGTTCAAGCCTGAACTAACCTGTTTTTGTCATGCCCCAACCTGGCCATCAGAGGGAGCCAAGGAGCAGATTTTTTTTCCCCCTCAGTCCACCTGTTTAGGAGTTGATTTATTAATTAGCAGGTGCGATTTTAGAGTTTGACTCTTAGGGGGGCTCAGTCCCATGGAGGGTTACCACTTTCATCTGAAGAAATCAGGGCTGTGACAAATAATAGGGTGGCTGAAGCCCCCCCTAAACAGAGTCTAGAATCACCCATGTTAGTAAAAGGCCCACATTTGTGTGTAGATAGGGTCACTACTTAAGTTAAACCTTAAGCTGAATATGTCACTTTTTACTCACTCTTTACGCAATCTGTCTAAATGATTGAAGTTCCAGGGTTGACTGGGTTTCTTGTAACATTTTGGTTTCAACATCTTGTAACAAGTGTGTCTTTTAGGGGTTTTTTCCACCGCAGCAAGTACCGTACTTTTGGTACTTTCGGTACCGCAATAAAGTACCAAAAGTTCTGTACTTCTTTTGTGTTGGTGTTCCACTGCCGTAAAAACTGGTACCAGCGCTGAATAAAAGGACGTGAGGCGGGGCACTTTGTACTGAATTCGAAAAATGGCTGTAGTATGCAGCTGGACGATGTTGGATATTAAATCTAAACATCGCTATGTTATGCACATGCAGCTCTTACATTGTTAGTGAGCTACATTAAAGTCAGACGTTTAATGATTAGTCCTTGCATGTATTATATTGATATCCAATAGATGTTTTTAAAATCAGTTTAAAGCTTACTTCGCTGCTTTTGCTTGGGTGCTGCGCATGCGTTCTCAGATACAGTCATAATCATTCTCATCCTTGTTTAAATCACTTCTAGACAGGTTTGTGAGAAGTTTAACTAATTTTTTAAATGTTATGTTAACCAACTTATAAATACCCCAATATTTATTACAACAAAATCAAATATATATATATATATATATATATATATATATAATAATAATAAAAAAAAAGAGATTAAATTTCTTATGCCGTCCAGATCTTGTTGTATCTGTTCTTCCAACCAGATTGCAATTATTTTTTTTACTTTGTTTATTGCTGTTTTCTGAGTTTGTGACGTTCTGGGGTGGAAAAGTGCCCTTAGATGTACTCTTGCAGTTTTGGTACTGTGATGGAAATGCAATAAAATGAGTTTGCGTTGTACTTCTGTCTCCTTTAATTGTTTGATAAATGGGCTACTAATCTACAGTGGGATTTGCAACTACTTTGGAGGAAGACATTTTCCAACAAGCCCTGTGACAATTTCTAACCTATACCTAACCTCATAAGCTCATAAGCAGTATGGTGGCACAGTGGCTAGCCCTGTTGCTTCACACCTCTGGGACTCGAGCTTGACGCCTCCACCATAGCTCCATGTGTGGGGAGTTTGCATCTTCCCACCTTGTCGTCATGGGGTTTCCCCCGAAAGTAAAACAAAAAATAATGTGCCTTGCTCCTGTAGCTTCCAGGACAGATTCCAGACCCCTGTGACCCAGCATAGGACAACACAATGGGTGGAAGAATGGATAGATGAATAGTTTCATACTGTACAAATATACAATTATCAATGGCACCAGTGAACCCATATGAAAAAACATAATTTTAAACGCGTACACAATGTGCAGACGAAAATGCACGTATACATTGTGCAGACGAAAATGCGGAAGACACAAAGTGAACCAGCAGATGGACTTAACACTTGTACAGCATCTGGTGTTGAAATCGACACTGGACACCAATGTAAAAAAAAAAAAAACACAAAATGCAATATAAATAGATTCATTTGTGCCAGACAAGGGATCCCATGGGACTGTACTCAAGGTAAGTGATGTAGAGAAGTATACAGACAGGAGGAACACTGCAGAGATCTGAAATGAAATGATTCTTATTTGTACGTGTGCACAAGATGCAATAACATTGTAGTTAGTTTTCGTATAACCCATCATGCTCTCCTTTTAGACACACACACAGGTGAGGGTGAAGCCTGGGGGCTGAGGGCGATTGCAGGATCAGCTATTTATATGGTGTCCCCTAGAGCATTTGGGGGGTTAGGGGCCTTGCTCAAGGGCCCAACAGATATGTAACTATTCTGCTAAGGACAGGACTCTAACCGGCAACCTTCCAATCACAGGCACACTATCTGAGCCATGCAATGCAATGTCCCTCAATAAGCAATGATTGTATGTGTTTATTAATTTAGCTAGGTACCAGACATTCTGGTGTTAAAGATGACTATTTTTATCTTTCCTGAATAAATCATATTTATTGTGTGGAAGCTTTTTTTTTATTTACTAATAAATTATGAGCACTTCTTAGATTCACAGGGTGATTTCTGGTGGATGGAATTGTCTACGTTTTCACAAAAGCAGTGCTCAGCTTTCTTGCATATATATTATTTATTATAACCTAACCCTTACCCTATAACCCATTCGAGTTTGGGCTAGGGTTACGTTTCAAGCTAAGGTTAGGGTTACGCTTGGCATTAGGGTTAGGACCCAAACGGCAAGTCTAACCCTAGCTTAATCTATAATGCTAACCCTAACCACAGTTTATAAAACCTATATAGAGGAGGTGTTGGTCAACAGCGCTACTCACTGTGTCACTTCTGATATATAACATATTGAGGGTGAGGCTTTTTTAACCTTAAGGGATCCTAATTAGTCATTTGAGTTGATTGAATAGAAATATAGAAATCTCATCAACTACCCCATCTATCTCTTTATGATGCACACATACACAGGTGAGAGCTAAGCTTGGGGGGGGGGGGGGTGTCACAGCGCATGGCCAGCCAGCATGCAGCAGCCCTGGAGCTGGGGGTTAAGCTCAATAGGCTAGCAGTGGAATAAATGGATCAATCTAAGCAAGACAAGTTGCTTTGGATAAGAAAGTAAGGTACAGTAATCTAAGGCATCTGTGGTATTATTTTCTGCATACTGAACTATGAACTACTAAATAGATTTCATGGATTTCTAAAAATAAGCAGAAAATTGGCCAGAACTGGTCACCTGTAGTTTACGCAGCCTTGGTCGCATCCGGCCTCACCTTCATATGTGTGTGTCCCGAGGGGCTAACAAGTACTGTGTGTGTGGAGGACTCGGTCATCACCTTTAGACTATGGGTTATATATCTATTACAATGTGGGGTCCAAATGTACCTACAATGTGATAAAAACTTGCTGTTACTCAATTTTCTAAAAATCCGTGACTGCAATCAAGAAACAAGAAATGTCAAAAATGTGTTATTTTACATGGTTAAGGTTTGGGCTGGGTAGGGGTTAAGGTTGTCACTATAGTTTGTTCCATAGAAATTAATAGACAGTCCCCACAAAGGTATGAATCACAAATATATGTAGCAGTCAAGTTTGGACACAACTACACAAAGAGGTTTATTAGTACTATTTTTTCCATTTGAGAATAATTATAAAGATATAAAAACTATATAAAAAAACATATGGAATTATGCAATGACCAAAAAAAATGTTAATTTTGGGGAGCAGCTCTGTGGCTCAGGACTCAGAAGGTTGCCAGTTGAAATCCCTAGGTCGGCAGGGTCACCACTGGGCGCTTGAGCAAGGCCCTTAACTGCAATTGCTCCTGGGACTGGTTGCTGTCTTCTCTATGCCTGTTTCATGAGGTGGCCTCCTGGGATGCTTTCCCAGCTGTCCAGAAGGAGGTCTTGGGCACTCATTGGCTGCTTTTCCTTCACTCTCTGGTCACATTCCTCCAAAACTTCAGGTGGCCAGGTCATATGACACAACACTCGATCCCTCACCTATACACACACACACACGCACGTACACAGGTCTGAGTATTAATGTGTGGACATATAAGACACTCTCCTCAACTTTGCACTTGGTTGTGCATCAATTACATTCCATTTTAGAAAATACAATACATATCAAAAGCTATGAAATAAAACTGATTATTTCATTCTGGTCTGGCTGTACACTGGATGTTCTGTGTTCCCTATAACACACCACCCTTTTCATGTGTATAGCCTTTAACCTGGTGGTTCATTAACAAAAAATGTAATTAAACACTGGCAAATTGACACATGGAAGCACAAATGTGGACAAAAATAGATTTCTCTCTAAAAGAAATATGTGTACTGTATGCTTCGGTTGTATCGGAAGTTGCATTCTCTGTCATTCTTCTTATAAAGTCCTGTAAATAAAAGCATGTTAAATAGGCCTGCTGAAATAAAAATGCACTTGGAACATATTTACCGCGCTGGTATGGTTATTTGGAACACTTCAGTCATCTGTCTACCCTGTTTCCGTGCGATTGGCATGCTTTGAGAGTATATATTGACGCGGGTGAAATACTGTACGCAAAAATCAATCATCGGCGGGAATAAATTATAACTTAGTATTCCTACTGGGTATTCGGCTGCACGGTGATCAAAAGGACAAGAATGTTCGGCACGTGTGTACACATCAGTATTTAAACATAGTTAGAATAGATGCAGCCAAATGAACCTTTAAACCCTGCTTGTGTAAAAGATTTGTAATAACATAGCGATGTATATTACTCGACATCCGGCTCAGACTGGGATCCGCAGTGAATCGGCAATAATCCGGCAGATGTACTCAGGACTCAGGTCAGATTCCGTAAGAATCCGCGGCGTCGGCCGGCTGTACGTCTCCTTCTGGGCCCCTTTGCAGCGACACTTCCTTCATCGCCTTCCTTTCTTAGCTGCTTCATTAACGCGTCACTGCTCAGCCGCGCCAACTTCACCTTTTTGCGTCGGCGGAGCCGCAATGACAGTTTACTTGTTTTCCGGAAAGTTATTGTCGAGGACCCAAGAAAACCATATCGGATCACCGGTAATCGGGGGCTACAGAGGGAGCAAGGCCGGGGGGGGAATCCTCCGATACCGAGCCGTGTCCCCCGGAGGCGATGACCCGCATGGAGCGATCACCGCACACGTAGCTGGACCCCGCTAGATTTGCAGGTAAAGGCAGCTACAGAACTAGATTTGCTCAAATAACGCGTGAGCCTCGTTAATCTCACCCAAGCAATTTTATTTTTGCGAAGATTAAAGTGTGGACCCAAGGATTAATTTCACTTTTAAAAACATAAAATCAGTCTTTTATTCACGTATTACATTTTGATGTGTTTTGTGAATTACATTTTTAAGTTGAATATATATTTAATGTATTTTATTACCGGTAATCTTCTAGTTACCCGACCGGTTTTTTTGTTCCAGTGCCGCTCATATTAGATGATTTCATGTAGCCTATTATGATATCATTGTAGTTGCACCTGTGACTGTCTAAATTTAGCCAGTAGCAGGACCTACTTTAATACCTTTGTATTATGTTTTTTGGTCTTCTGTGGGAGGTATGATATCATCTGTGAGCAAACATTTTCCTGCAGTTCAGGAAATAAACTGCTGATATGAACGTTGCTCGCATGCGCTACTTTGTATTCGGTTCATAATCAAAGACTGTCAGAAAATTAGACCTTGCTGAAAAAGCACCCTGAAATGAAAATAAGCCTTCGGTACAATACGTGAGTTTTGGCGGCGGTACAAAGAACGAACGACCTGGTTCGTGAGAGAAACCGTCCGGCAGATGAGAAGGTGAATAGGCAGGTCGTCATGGTGAAGTTTATGCCATGATACCATGGTATATGTACTTTTATCCAGAATATTCAATTGAATTAGATTCAGTTTCTTTTTATATAGCACCCTTCACAACAGAGTGGTCCCAGGGCGCTTTACATGGGTGTGTTAGAATACATTGATATATGCAAGACAAAACAGAGTGGAACAGAGAAAATGAAATACATAGAATGAAAGAAAGACAGAAGAGAAAGAAAAGGAAAGAAAGAAAAAGCCATTTGACAATGAAGGAGAGGCAGAGAATATATTTTAATCAGATATTTATCAGAAGTTCCAAAGCAAGAGTTGATTTTATTAAAAAGTACAATTAAAGAACATATGCTTTAGATTTTCAATTTTGAGTTCATGGCACAGAGGCTGCTTTAATAGAAGCCTGGTACCCCCCAGCCCCCGGCGGCTCTTCCTGCCGCGATGGAGAGCCCGTCCCCAACCGATCGCCGGCAGCGCTGGGCCCGCAGCAGCCGTCGGTGGCACACCCTGGAAGAGGCAGACCCCCAGGCCTCTCACACCCCCACCGGCCTTACTTCTGACAACGCTGCCATCTCCCAAGGTGACAGCTTTCAATGCATGGTCTATTTTAAACATTCAGAGTACTATTGATGGTTACAAAGTTTACATGTGTATCATTTGTTATTTATATACAGATATTATATTATGCAACTAGGAAAATCATCCATTTATCCATCTTCTAACTGCTAATGCTAGACAGGGTAGCAGGTGGGCCTGGAGCTTATCCTAGGCTTCTAGAAAATCATCATAACACAAACTTTCTTTAAAGCTATTTTCAGATAATCAGTAATAAGAAGCAAGAAAGAACTGATTCAAGAAAACCTGTATGAAGGCAGTCAGAAAATGTCTCTTCAGTTATGCAGAGGCGGCCCTCAAGCAAATAGTTTGCGTCTTTCTGTTTCCACAGGATGCCATACAGGAAAGATTGAGAGCTGGCTCCAGGCTTGGGGGTGAGTTAGCTTGCGCTTTCTGCATCGAACGCGACTAGATGGACCCGAGATACGAGAACCGAGCCCCTTTCAAATCCACATATTTATTTTTGCGATGATGTTAGATCCCTTGTGCGCAGCAGAAAGAAGGGCGATGACGTGTCTGCTTTCGGTCGCGATCTGAACCAGTGTGTTTTTGGAAGAGTCAAATGAAACGTGTCTGAATCACAGCAGCATTTATACTGGTAGAGAAATCATTTTGAACTCCCTCCATGTTTCTCTAGCAAATTATTCAATATCTCGTTAATTGTACTAGAACTATATACTGTACATTTTCTTTTGTGCAATGGGATGGTGCCTTCCGCCCGTAGTATCTGGGATATTCTCCGGACCCCCCACGATCCTGAACAGGACGAAGCGGTTTCGAAAAATGGACATTTCTTTTGTTAGTGTATATTTTGAACCCGTTTAGGGGCTGT
The DNA here is from genome assembly GCA_026774425.1 of Petrocephalus zakoni. Taxonomy (NCBI): domain Eukaryota; kingdom Metazoa; phylum Chordata; class Actinopteri; order Osteoglossiformes; family Mormyridae; genus Petrocephalus; species Petrocephalus zakoni. Next base: position 2,375,733 of record JAODKN010000127.1, on the reverse strand, counting down.
GAAGTTATTTGGAGAATGCCATTGTACTCAAAAAGCAAAGAATGTAACACTGGTCCATCAGTTCCTCAGCCCAGGGCTGCTGAGACCCTGGAACTCCTCACAGGCAGCACAGGGCCCAAGTCTAGGGTGCCCCAGAAGGGATGCCAGTCCATCACGGGCCGCACATTGGCAAGCAAGTGCATAGAATGCACCCTCCACGGGCAGTGCAGAGAGACATGTCTGCCTAATTGTATGCTTTTGAGCTGCGAGAAGAACTTGGAGCGCCTGGGGGAAGCACCAGCAAAGGGCATGGGACATAGTATCATAACCCAGGAGGAAATCTATATGTATTTGTTGGAACAATATTATTGTCTAATATTCTACTATGTAAATGGCCGTATGGCAGCATTAAGCCAGGACTGTGTATTTTACCCTTAATAGTGAATCTCTGCAGTAATTAACAGTTGAAACCAGTTGAAAAACATTTTCTTAACACCCTTCTTTTGTATGAATGTCTTTTTTCCCCAGACCTGAGGAAGGCACGGACGTTCATCAGAGTTTTGGTAAATATCTCTTCCACTATTTATGGGTTTGGCCACTTTTGTGTCAAGTGTTACAGGTTTTCCAAGCTCTTTTGGAAATAAGCAAAGTGGTTGCTGAACATTGCGGTACCCTGTAATAGATTCTTCCACATTCTCCTTCTCTGTGTTCCTGTTGACTTGGTCCCAGGTTGAACTGGACTGTTTTGCAACGTAGAAGTTGTACTATACACTAGTTGCAATCATTAGCAGGGGAAAGACATGCACCAATACACGTGTTGGACAAAAATTACTGCTACTCAAGTACTTAATCAGTCTGGTAACAGCTTTTTGAACAAATGGGGTACAAAGTAGCGTGTGGTGTCATTTCTGGGCTTTGACAACTATTTGCATCAATATGACAAGTATTCAAGCCGTCACACAAAGTGAATGAATTTAAGGCAAATATTTATTCTTAAATAAACCACTGTAGATAAAGGGTATGATTTACACGGTAGGGTATATCTATCCATTCATACCTGCTTATTCAGTGCAAGGTCATTGTGAGCCTACAAACCCATTCCATATGGTACAACATGGAGACACCAGTAGGCCACAGGGCACACACACAGACCAATTCAGATGAAATACATGCTTTAAACCGTGGGAAGATATAGAGCTGGAGAAACACAGAGTGGGACTCAAACCCACAACCCGAAGGTGGAAGGCCACAGTGCAGCTGACTGAGCTACCGTGTGGTATTGGCCTCTCTACTACACTGTTGTTTTCCAAAGGGAGTTTATCAGCAGCACAGAATTCCCATCAAGTTGCAGCTCTATGAGTAGACCATAATCTACAGATGATGACGTCCGGGGCAAAGTATCCATGTTACCATCTGCAAGAATATTTTCTGGTCTGAGCTCCTCTGCGCTTACATTCCATCAAAGCAGAGTACCATGGTGTCCGCACTGATAAACGTTCTGAAAGAACACACGCTGAAGATCTTTTCAGAATTTCGATAAGCGAGTGACATTTTACTTGTAAGATAACAGCTTCAAACATTTTTTTGCGTGTTGTATGTATGTTTAGCATGCTGTTTGGTCGTCTGACTGCTCTGCAAATCAGCCGTTGACTGGGAATTCCTTCTTCCTGCTGTTCCAGAGCCTTTACTGAAATACGGGGCCAGTTGTGAAGATGATCTGAGTCTTGGAGCTGAAGGTGAGGGAGTGGCCCCGGGAGGCGGTGGTGTTAGCCTCACAATGCTAACGGTGTTTTGGCCCACGGCCCGGTATGACAGGCTTACAAGTTCAAACTCTTCACCCCATCCTGTCGAGACAGCTTTGCGCTTTCCTGTCATTTGGATGCGCCCAGTGACAGAAATCGGCATGTGAGGTCACAGGGAAATGAGCTGCGGAGTCACATGCGTGGATTTGTGAATCGTTTTGTCTCCTGTCTTATCTGATATCCTCATTATCGCATTTACACCCACTTCCCTGTTGGGTTTGGCGGCGAGTGCATCTGTACGTGTCTGTGTGTGTGTGCGCGGGTTTGGTGTATCTCTCCTTTACTGGGGGCTCAGTCACTCAGATTGTGACTGACCGTTCCAACGTCAATCAATAGTCATTGTTAAGGAGGCAGAAATCTCCTCTAAATATTACGTGCCACCAAGATTTCCTCATTTTCTCTTTCCTTCCTTTCCTTTTTTCTGTCTTTCCCTGAGCAATCCGTCACTCTCCCTTAGTCATTGTCCCCCACTAAACACTAATTGTCAGGCTTCACAATCGCTGCAGCCCGTAGGATGAGCCAATTCCGCTACTCGTACCAATGGCGACAGGCCGCTCTCCCGAAAGCACGGAGTCCCGGTCGCGCACGGCAGCCAGGAGCTGCTGACCGCACACCGTAAACAAAGGGCTCTTTGTCGCGGTAAAAGCTCTGGCTTCTACCTGGAGCGAAGACGCTGTTTTGTTTTTCTTTTGTGTTGCATCCTGTTTTACCTTCGCTTTCTCCCAGGCTGGTCACAGGCTTCCCAGATACATGGTCCTCTGGACCCCACCATCTTTCCCTTGTCCGGTTCGGCCAGAATGTTCACGGAGGTTTTTTTTAGCGCTCTTTACCAGCTGCAGAAGGAGACAGTGCAAAGTTATTATTAGAAGTGTTACTGTATATCACATGCAGTAGGAAGTGCCGCGTCACCCGCATTAGCGTAAAAGCTCAGGCTAATTCACATAGACGTTTCATTAAAAATTTGACTAAAATAATTGTGTAAAAAGTCTCAAAAGTTCAGTGAATTCCCTCAGACTTTCACTGCTAATGTTTTCACGATTGTGCCTTGAGATTTTAAGGTTGTTCATTTCTGTTCCTTTTCTTATTTGTTGCATTTGACTTTGACTTCCCAGCACTGGCTTTCAGTACCCGAGCTGATGGACCAGATATTGGGTATGTTCTTTCTTTTTGGCTTCCTGGCAACTTTGTTTTTAAAAGTGGTTTTTTTTTTTTACCAGGAACTGTACAGCATGAGGCTTTGATAGAGATGCTAGTTTAGCTATGAAAACACTGGGTTGGTTTATCGGACACTAGTGGAATCCATAGTATGTGGTACAGCGTTTAATCTAGACAGGAAATGCTCAATCAATGGCTGTGGATCAAGGAACGCAACAAGCATCGAGACCAACAGGTAAAGGTTTGGTATTCTTGGCCATGTGCAGCAGGGGCCCTGAACATCTAAGCATTCCAGTGAATTCCTCTTGCACTTGGCCAACAAATATCTTGAATCTAGCCTATGGTATGTGGGTCAAAGGACAAATGGGACCCGGAAATCATTTAGATTCTACTAACAGGACAAGGATTTACAGGTGCTGTAAGAACAGTGATTTAATCACATAGTAATCAGACAGACAACAGGGTAACTATATTGCTGGGACATTGTAAGTGACAGTACCATGCGGGATGTTGTAGCGTGGGGTGTCAGTTTGACCATCTGTCCCCTGTGTCCATGCCTTAGGGGCTGTCCGCTGCTGTTGCCCCCACCCAGGCCACGCAACAAGGGGCAGGTCACCAGGTGAGTACTCCCTCCCCCACCCCCCACCAGCCCCCGCACTGACATGAAAACGAAGAGTTGACCGTTTATATCAGGCCCATAGCCAGAAATGAATTTATTGGTGGCAGGGGTGGATCTGGCAAATTTACAACTATTTTACTACTGGGACGAATTGGACGGTGAACAGCGGGTGAGGGGGGTGAGGGGAGCACTGGGAGTGAAGACAGGTGTCATAAAAGGAGAAAAAGGAAAAGGCAGCGGTTTCTTTTCTGCTGGGCTGGGAGGGTGTCACCAGCCAGGGAATCTCCCCTCGCTGTAGGTCTCGGTCTCGGTCTTGGTCTTGGTCTCGGTCTCGGTCTCTGCCTCATTCCCAGAGTCGGTCAGTATTCACTGTACTAGCACTCACAATCTCCAAGACTACTTTTTTCATCTATACATTTGTAAACTTTATTGGGCACCCCGTAGTAACTCCGATGATGATACTTTTGACTGCAAACGACTACCACTCTTTTAAGGATTTGATGAAATGTTACCATGAATATCTTTTTCTTATAACTTATGTTTTCAGTACATCGTTTTCATAATCTTTGCTGATTGTATTATTATGATCTGTAATGTCTATAAGAGTTATTAAAACAAAGTCATCAAGTTGGAGTTTCCTTTAAACCTTTTCTTTATTCAGAATAAATAAAAAACGATCACCAGTATTTACAGTATGCAGACCTAAGTTTCCTCTGTTCTGTTTGGTACAGAATACAGTACACTTCTGTATAAACATTTATAAATATGCTAAATATTATTATCTCCAAATAATCTCTTTTGTATCTCAGCATGTGTAACAAGGGCTCACTGCTCACCCCCCCACCCCGGCCTGTGTTTGCATGCAGGACCCACAGTGAGAACCTGCCTCCCCATCTTTCCCACCTGGGCCACAGCACCGCCTCCAGCGGTCTCTCAATTTCCACCAGGACTGCCTCCAGGTGAAGGGAGCGGGGTTCTCCCCCGGGGCATCCCAGCATGCACTTGTGCCCCGGGGTTATGCCTCGAAATGTCCAGTTTTCTGGTTAATTGGACAGCAAATTTCCAAAATTCACTCAGCCCATGGGACATGTTCTCAAGAATGTGAATTGTGAATTTTGCAAATCTACCCAAAGTTCTTCCCTGAATGACATGAGGACTGAGTGAGTTTTGGTGCCCAATACTGTGAGGAAGCCTTATTTACCAGCTTGACGGACATGGACTGCTGGCTCCTGATAACATTTTAATAGTAATTACCATTCTAATCCGTATTATTTAAGTTCTCCAGTGAACCTTTTGAGAGTCATTAGTGTCAGTCTCTTCACCACCACACCCATCCCACCCTGGCCCGTCCCCCCCCGGCCCCCCCATCCCCAGCGTGCAGGACCTGCTGCAGCTCTACGCTGAGGACGCGGAGGACACGCTGCTCCAGCTGGGCTTCGGTGGCTGCGACGAGCCGCAAGTCACAGCCCGCATCCCGGCCCGTTTCTTCAGCTTCCCGTCTCAGCTGCACGGCATTAATTTCCGGGTCTTCCTGGAGTCGCAGCTGGCCCGCCTGCATCAGGAAGACCCGGGCCTCTCGCTGGCCAGTAAGCCCGCCCAGCCGCGCTCTTCTCCGCCTTCTTCACCGCCGCTGTCCAGTTGGCGGTCGTCATACCTTAGTCGTCTTGCAACTGTGTCTGGTTTTAGCGCAGAGTTTAGTCCCAGAAAATCTCACTGCTCACAGATGGGGGCTAAAACTTTGCGCTTTCACAGAGATCTTCCCCCGCCAGATTGTTCCCTTGCCTCAGATCTGACTTTTTTTACACCAATGTTTTTTAACTGTGTTTGTGACATTTTAATTGCACCATGTGGTTAGTGCAGTAGCCCCATATTTCCAGGCAGGCCTCGATTGGTCAACTGGCATCTTCCTGTGAACCAATGGGATTGTGGGTATTTTGTTCAGGGCCAATTTTTTATCCCAGTTCAACCCTGCCTCCAGGGTGGGGTGTTTGAATCCCACCCCCAGATCTGCTCATGTTTGTCAGGCTGGTGTCTGTGTCATCATGGGCTTTCTTCCAGATTCCCTCCAAAGCCCAAACACATGCTAAAGTGAATTGGATGTGACAAATTACCCGTAGGTGTGAATGCATGTGTGAATGGTTTGTGTGCCCTGCAATGGTTGGCACCCTGGCCTGTACCTTCCCTGCATAGGACAATGGGTACAAGAAATGGGTGGTATGATCCAAGCTGGTAGCCAGAAATTATGGTGGGGTCACTCTTGCTAGATTTCACTGATTGGGGGGGCCGGAGTTCCAGAAGTAGATTTTGCTGACACGCCGGCAGGAGCAGATATTGCTGGGGAGGTGTTCCTTGGGCTAGTCACCAGACTTATTGTTACCCAGTACCCAGGAATTCGGATGTCTATTTCAATGCATCATAAGCTTAAGGACACGATATAAAACTAATCGGAACTGAGTGTCACACGCCTGTGTCCCGCGCAGGTCGCTTTCGGCAGGTGGAGGTGCTGACAGCGACGGCCAACGCCTTCTACTCTCTGTATTCGCACGTGTCGCGGACTCCGCTCCAGAAGCTGGCGCCGCCCGACATGAGCTTCGCCCAGTCGCCGGCCGAGACCCGGATGGCGCCGCGCTTCTTCAGCAGCCCCCGTGGCGAGCCCAAGTCTCCGGTCGACCGCCTCAAGGACACCGTCTCCAAAATGTGCCTGTACACAGGCTCCTCTGTCCGGTCACCGGAGGCCACCGCCGCCCGCAAGCGTCCCAGTCTGCCGGACGTCATAGAAGCCGTGCTGGAGAGGTTCCACGGTGGTGCTACTGTAGCTGGGCTGGCGGCGGAAAGCCCGTGGGCCGGGGCTGTGAACGGAGAGAGCAGAATGGAGAGCCAGAGGGATTCTGGGAAGGAGCAAGAGGAGCAAGAGACAAAAGCAGAGGGACTTAACTTGGACTGTAGGGATCCCAGGGGCAGAACTGCCAAGGGAGAAGTGAACAAAGCTGCAGCGTCAAGTTTTTCTCTACCTCTTCAAGATGAAAACGCCGTAACAAACCAGTGCACCACCACTCCTCCCAGCAAGGAGTTTTCCCTAAGCAGCAGCCCCTGCTTTAACTCAGAGAAACCCCCGAGTCCCGCCAATGATGATCAAACCCCACCCAGGAGTCCCCCAAAAACCCCTTGTCTAAGAGCAATATACTCAAAGGACGTCATTTGTCCTCAGATTGCGGAGAGTGTACACCAGGTGCCCTTCAGCTGCCTTCAAAGGAAAGATGAGCCGGCTTCTTCCATCGAGGTTTCTCCTGATGGGATTCCCAGAAAGGATGGGTCTGATTTACCCATGGAGGGCCAAGCTGTGCTGGGAGAAGGGATCCACAGAGATGTGAACGCTGAAATCCTTCTGTGCAAATCCAGGGCACTGGACAGTGAGGGCTGCGTGGGAGATCTGGAGAGTGCAACACGTTTGGAATCTTTGCCTTCTGCCCAGTCTACCCCCGCTAGGCAGAGTTCCCCGTGCCACATCACAGTGACTGGCTGGGAGGGGGACACTATGCCCTGGACCCCAGCTACCACGAAAAGGTCTGCAGCTATTAGTGAGGTCCAGGACGCCCCTGATCCTGAGCCCCTAGGCAGCCGAGGGTTCCTGGACCCCATCGAGCTGAGCGCCCTTCGACAGCCTCCCCACGATCTCCAGCAAGCCAACTCCTTTGAGCTGGAAGAGGTAGGCATACTGCAGTGGTTCTTAATCCCCATCTGGAGGCCCAGAGTGGGTGCAACTTTTGAAACTCTAAGGGTTAGATTTACTAACGGTCTTTTGGCACTAAAATAGTACTGTCGGGATTTACTAGAGACTCGTAGTGAAATGATGGCGGTGGAAAGGCGTAGACAGTCAGTTTTGCGCCTGGCCATACTGCATGTGCATTTGTAGGAGTTCCCTTTGGGCAGGGCTGCAAAAATGGGGTATGCAGTATATGCGGTGCATATGGGCGCACCGCCGGAGGAGTGCTTGTTCACCCATAAAAGACAACAACAAATTCTACACCTTACTCCAAACAACAGGATACAACAAATTCGCAAAACAAAAAT
>JAODKN010000127.1:2353215-2368007 GCA_026774425.1 Petrocephalus zakoni | reverse complement strand
CCCCCCCCCCCCCCCCCCCCCCCCCCCCCCCCCCCCCCCCCCCCCCCCCCCGCGATTGAGTATTAGTCAGAGTGGTAGTAGCCTGTCGCTCATTGACGTGCTGGGGCATCTATTTGCGGCAGGACGGAGAAAGCAAAAAAACTATCAGGTGCTAAAGGCAGAAAGAGAAAAAAGGAGAAGGTGTGCGAGGGGATGCATAAAGGAGAAGGTGAGCGAGGGGATGCATAAAGGAGAAGGCGAGCGAGGGGATGCATAAAGGAGAAGGCGAGCGAGGGGATGCATAAAGGAGAAGGCGAGCGAGGAGATGCGCCAAAAAATGTCAATGTGGGTGAAAGACAGCAACAGGTATGAACTGTAATGGAAACAAATGTCACTTATGTGCAAGGTTGTGCCCACCGTCAGGGATTAGGCTATGGCCTTCACAGGAAGCTAGGCTAGATAGTGCTGCAGCTGGCTAACTTACTTGGGTTAGGCAAGCTGAAATTGCATAGCAATTTTTTGCCTATGCACACAGGCTATAGGCAAGGATTTAGAAGCCGTTTGTCAAATTGATTGAAATGTGCTGCATGCATCGTGAATGAAACATATCGTTAACAACGGTCGGACTAGCGCCTGATCATGTAATCATCGTTCATGGTAAGACTGCATCAGATAGATGTGTAATTCATGTGCAATATGTCTGCAAACTCATTAAGTTGGTTGTTTAACATGGGCTAGTGGACAAGAACAGAGACAGGGCATGAGAGTAGTGGAGGAAATGACAGAGGAGACAGAGATGGCCATGGAGATACCAACAGGTAGCGAGGAGGAGGCCCATGATGACATCAGGTAGGAAGCATTCTAGTGCCGATTATTAGTTCCATACAAAATCAGACCTAATGCAGGGTGGTTGGAGGTTCTGTTTACTGGCCTGTTTACTGCGTCCTTGTGGAACATAACAGACCAGAGAGTGATGGAGAGCCACTCGAGTCAGAGGAAGAAGTGGAGGTGGAACAAAGGAGTGGCTAGGGAGAGAACTTTGCCACAAGACCCTTCTGCCTCTCTAAGACAGCTTATGGCAGGAATGTCCCAATGGACCGTACGCCAGATCGGATAAAAGCAAAAGGTGCTTTTTCGAAAGTTTATTGCTCACGCATTTTATCCAATGAAGAAAAAGTACATCAGGATTGGTTATTGTACTCCAAAAGCACAAAAAAGTGTACTGCTTTGCATGTAAGCTTTTTGGTGGAGCTAAGGTGATTGATACACGCCTTGTTGTGGGGTACAATAACTGGCAGGGCCTTTCCAAAGCCTTACAGCATCAAGAAACCAGCAGGTGTCACATAAGAGGCAAGAGGCAATTGTGGTAGGAGCGGCTTGAGTGAAGCAATTTGGCTTGCAAAGCAGGGTAGTTAACTGTATACTCTTCCACGCTGAATGAAATGAATTGGATTGTATATCTGACATCACCAAACAAGAACAGGCCTCAATAATTATTCGTTATGTGCATACAGACCTGGTTTTCCCCAGTTTAACTGTTGCCCTCAGGGTTTTCCTGACCATGCCAATGACCATTTGCCTCTGCCGAGAGATCCTTCAACAAAATGAAGCTTATAATGACCTAATGACTAAAACTTGTGCGTAGTGCTGGGCAGTGTGACCAAGAATTTGTATCACAATTTTTTTTTCCAAGTTCACCCTTACTGTGTCACTTATATTATGTTTGTCAGATAGCAATAAATCGTGTTTGTGTTGTTAGTAAATTACCCGCACCCTTGGTGCAGTAGCTGGTGTGCTTGTTTGCGACCCTACGCTAATTTGCTTTGTTACTTAAATTAACCGACTGTGCTGTTTTCACCCGCAGAACTGGACACTCCCAATGGTGCCTTTTTTGATTGTACCCTCATACTAATTTTCCCTGCTTAGTAAATCTGGCCCTAAAGGACTTCCTTCCATGCTAAAAATTAAGACTAAATTAGCCTAGAATGCTAAATATTTCAGTGGAACGTGTCTGAATCGGAACATGTGGCCTTCTAGAAACAGTCAGCATTACTGTCAGCATCACATTTTTGCTCAATGTATCTTGTACTCTTTTAATACATTTAACCTGCTTTTTCTTCATCTAAATGTCAAGTTGGCTAATGATTTTATTGTGCCTAAGGATGACCTGTTTGTTTATATTTTGACAGGTGTACAGTGCAGGAGAAGATGATCTGACACAATCAGAGTCCAGACATTCATCCTCTCCTCTGTCAGCTATTAGTCAACGTAGAGGTTAGTCAAAAGAACGACAGTCCCCCAGCATAGGGTAACTAAGTTGGCAGGGTACTGCGAAATAAATTAAACACCAACCTAAAGTATCTTAGCATTGTGTTTGGCTGTCATGAGGCTTATTGTCCCTTGGCAAAGGTTCTATAATTGTCTGTTATCTAGGAATGCAACCTCATTCTGACAGTGGCGTTTTCTTGATATTGGTGGCAATGCTGTCTGCTTCAGAATCTCGCAGAAGGGCGTTGTTAGGTTAAGATATGGTTATTATTTTGGTGCCACTACTACCAGGAATGAACTAGTTCACAGTTGGATGAATGTGACCACAGCTTTTTCTTAATTGGCAATGGTCTTACCCTCTTCAGGGCTGAGGGCCCTTAACCATGGCAAAAAAAAAAATTGCACCCTGTGTGATAAATGAGCCACTGGAAACCTTCACCGTGGGAAATAAGCCTGTGGGTTTTTCATGCACTTCATGCACTCATTCACTTGTTACAAACAAGGCTGAGGGTGACTCACTGCGATGCCAGTGATGTTGATTATCAGACTTTATTTGGGAAGTCCACTGATTTGTTGTATATTTGGAACAGAAAAGACAGGGCATATATTTCTTTGCAAACTGGGAGTGAATTAATTTGGAAAATATCCTCCACTGATCACTCAGCTTCTTCTTAATAACAGCAAGCAGCAGTATCAGACTGTGCTGCTTGTGGCTTTCTGTACGCTGGGGAGGAAGAAATTTTGACTAATATCAAGTGTGACCCAGCCTATTTCCCCGTATAAAAATGTGTTTGCGGTGAAGTCCTCTCACAGGAAGCAAGCATAAAACAAAAAAATAAAGTCTCATGCTTTTAACAGGCTCCTTTTAAAATATATATATTTTTCCCTACTGCATGCGTCTCAGTCACGCATTGATTCTGCCTCCCTCACAGACCTCTTCCTGCGCGGGGACAGCCTGCAGTCGGACAGCAGCGGCTACGTGGAAGAGGACCACGCTTCTCCCAGCAGCCCCGAGCATGACGGAAGCTGCAGCCAGTCGACGCCACACACCGCGGTCTTACCCCGCTCTCCCTTAGCTGGAAAGGATCGAGAATGACCTGGCAGCAGCGACCGACTGTTGCGCCTTTGCTTGCGTGATGGCATTTCTCTCTATCCACCTTTGCGGCACTTAAGAGGTTTTGCTCTTGAGATGCATATAACCATCAATCCTGGATATCCTTGTTTTTTTTTTTTGTCTTGGCACATCCTCCAATCTTTTTTTAACTACAGCAAATGCTGCCTTTATTTATTAAAATAATTTATACATACAAATGGCTCAACTATCTCGATCTGTAAAAAAGCCTGCAATTGTTCGGGCGAGATGAGAATATGGAAAATTGGTAGGAGAAAACACTTAAAAGGTGCGAGACGCAATAAGGACAGTTATCTGAAGAGCACGTTTCTGGACAGAAGTTTAATCTCCAGAGAAGCTCAGGGCCTCTTCACATTTGACGCTCTTACAAATGCATGTAACAGTAAATGCTACCATTGTCAAGCGACATTTCTAGATCAGATGTACAGAACCACAGCTGAACTGACAGTTAAGGGGAGGGGTGTCAAAAGTAGCTTGCTGACAAACGGCACCCTTGAGTTCAAAACATGAGAATGTCACAGTACGATTGTCCTCATTGGAGCCTCACGCTTTCAGGCCAGCACACTTTTTAGCACTAAAGAGGTAGATTAAAGAGTATAAGATTCCAATAACTGATCCAACATTTGACAATGAGGAAAGACCTGGAACCCAGAAGTACTATTTACAAAAACTGGTCAATGAACAATTAGGAGAGTGAATACTGTTTTTAACTCGTCCATTTTCAATAGGCTGATCAATCCATGTAAAGTTTATATTCCATGTAAGCCTAACGCTCATTTTACTATTAACATCTATTATTAAAATCAGCTGGATAACTGAGGCGTCCACATCTTTCTAGCACTCAGGCTGATGCGCCATAGCTGACAGTAACACCTTCCTCATACTCAAATGGCGCTTATTTGAGAGTCCTAGACTAGTTAAGGTATGTGATAAAAGATTTGCGTCTTGAGCAATGTGACAGATTTGAGTAAATGAGGGGTAATTTACAGTCAGGTAATGTCATGGGCAACTGGTTGCACAGGCCAGACAAACAGCGACATCTTGTGGCCAATAGAGGGTAACGACACAAACATTTCTCTTCGTTGCATATCGAGTACCGTTTCTGGATGTTAATAACCTTTTAATTAAAAGACCCAAGACAGAAACTAGCAACTCTTATGTAGCCCACCCACCATCTGCATTATGCCAGACCCAAAATAAGTTTCTGAAAATCATTTAAAAATTGAATTTTATGACAAATGAAAGAGGTATGAATAAAACTTTGCCGCCTAGGGATGTTCCTGTCACACTGTAGGTTAAACCTTAAAAGTGGCGGGCAGGCGTGTCCCTCATCTCACCTGGCCACCTCCAGCACTGACGGGCAGCAGATCTGTAAAACACTGCAATCGCACAAGAGGTCCATAAGCAACAATGCGCCCACACGACCTACATCTTTTAAACCTTTAAAATAGCTTAATGGAAGAATAAAAATGACAACAATGATCAATACTGTTTCCATGGAAACCCTTAAAAAAAAAAAACATGAACTAACCTAAGAGGCCCAAAGCAGAACAGGGGCAGAACCATTCTACCATGGAGAACAAGTGCTATTTTAGCTATCCATGACTCCAAGACACTCTGCCACCCCAGAATCCTGTATCTATGGAAACAGAAGCTCAGGCACACCGAGTACATGAAAGGGAATGATTTTAGCTGGGCATCAAGAATTCAAGCTCGATTTCCAACTCCAATTACCCATACTTTTGACTGGAATCCTAACTCTTCTCTTTCGAGTCCCTAAAACTCAGATCTGAGGTGCTGGTGGGCGGGAGTCACATGCATCGCGGCAACATGTGCTTCTGGAATGCCATCCCGGGCAGACTGGAACAACGGAAGGACAAGGTCGGAGGGGGCGGGGCCAGCGGATGGTCACTTGGCACCAGCCATGATCTTGAGGTACTGCAGTGCATTGTGGGCAGCGCTGGCGCGGGCGGCATCCTGGCTGACCGCGAACCCGTGGCAGACGGTGACGGGCTGGGTGGACAGCTCCACCAGGCACTGGTACAGGCCGCTCAGACTGCGTCCCTCTGAGAGCCAAAAACAAAACGACCTCAAACAGCTACACGAATAAATAAAGTGCTCTTTCAACACCAATATATAAGGGGGGGGGGCGGTATTTACTGCTAAAGGCAGTAAGGGCAGAGATGTGGTGACACACAGGCTATACTTACTGGCAGCAAAGTGCCACAGTTTAAAGCGAGTCTCGGGGTATTTTTAGAAAAGGCAAGAGGCAATTGTGGTAGGAGCGGCTTGAGTGAAGCAATTTGGCTTGCAGATTTAAGACCTGCACTGGCTTCCCAAGTTAGAACCTTAAGAACCTCCTTCAGTTAGAACCATTAAGGGTGAAGCCACATGGAAAACCATCCCCAGATCACGGCTACCCGTTCTAAGGGCATGTATGTGTGGGCGCTCACCCAGGTCCAGGTAGCTGACGTCGAAGCGCTGCTCTTCGGACAGGTCCTGCAGCAGGGCACAGAAGTTGGAGTCGGGCTCCCCCAGGGGCTGGCTGCGCAGCTGCAGGATCTTCTCCCCGGCCGAGTTCCTCAGGGAGTCCCACGTGCAGCCAAAAGTTTTGCCTTTGCCCCCCTCGAGTCGGCCGCCCATGTGCTGTGTGGGGTGAGAGGGGAGCCATGAATTAAAGGGGCGCCGTGACCATCCCTTTAAAAATCGCCAGGCATTGTCTGACATGTTCAGTCTAAACCAGTGTCTCTCAGCTTGGTCCTCAGCGTACCCCCCCCCCTCCAAGACAGTCCACATTTTTGCTCCCTCCTGGTTTCCAACAACACCAGTACTAGTAAATGTGGACTGACTGGGGATCTCAGAGGACCAGGTTGAGAAACACCAGTCTAAGTGACTTGCAATTCTTGCAACTAACAGTGTTGCTGGAGTTTTTTGCTGGCCAAAAACCACATCTGTTAGCCTCTATGCTACCTGCTACCCCAGGTAATTTCAAAATCCGCCAATACTAATATTATTATTATTATTATTATTATTATTATTGTTGTTGTTGTACTGCTGGTACAAAAGGCATTTCTCATCCATTGTCTTTGGAGGGCATCTCTGCTTAATCATCACCACCCTGTTGGAGCTACCTGGGTGATGTAAGGTGCTCATTTTGAACATGCCTCTCACCATGTTGAAGGTGTCCTCCTCTGCCTCAGCCTCCTGGTTGCTCCGCAGCTCCATGGGCACGTCGTGGATGCGGGAGAGCATCTTCGCCGCCGCGTTGCGCTTGGCCAGTTTCTTGGACGTGCCGCTCCCTGAGAAACCGGCATGGCCGGAGGAAGGGAAGGGGAGGAGCGAAAAAGGAGGGGTGGGCCGTGGTCACCCAATCAGATGCAAGCTGAAATAATGACACAATTCAAGCTTTTAAATATCAGAGCAAGGTGGGCAAAAGGGCCAGGAGCCGAGTCAACTCACCGATCTCAACGAATCTCTCCACTCGGCACGTCATGGTGAACTCCTTACGATGAGCCGGGCCCGATTCCTGGGTCACGGTGTACTCCGGCAATCTCCAGCCCTTCTGCACCACCAGCTCCTGACGGTGTCGGTAATGTTTGTTTCCAAGAGAAAAAGGGGACAATCACAAGAGAAAATAATTTCAATGCTGAACAGACTGGTGAATGTAGAAAATAATGTTTATAACACTCAGTCTGGCATTTAAGTCTATGTATTTACATAAATACACAGAGAAACAGCTTCCCACTCAAACTCACCTGTAGGGCACCTACTGGATTACATTCTGCCTGCGGTGTGGAGCTGGCCATTTTCAAGTCTGGCTGACAGCTGACGAGATCAAGTTTGCTAGTTACAGAGCAAGTTAAGTATGGAGTGCTGCAGTATCCAGCGGTGAAGTAAATATACCCAACACACAGAGACACTAAGCCGGTAATACATGAAACAACAAAAGCATCCCACCGTCGCTACCCTTCAATAGCCCAACATGAGATTAAATGTGAGAAATTACAGTTGATGAAAGGAACCCAGACATGCCTAATTTCTGTCTGGCCCACAGGGTAGCAGGTAAAGTGCTTAAGGGATCCCCACTGTCATATAGTGATGCAGTTACCCTGAATTACTACTATAAATATCCAGTAAACAACAACAGCAAACAATGCAGAAGCCCCACAAACTCCCAAGCTTACTTTACTCCATCCATGGGTGTCTCCACCCCGATTACATCATCTTCTCCCGCCCCAATGCAAATGGTGCTCCCTTCGGCACTGCCGAGCTCTCCTCCGATGGCATCCATCCCTCCTTTAAGCATCTTGAGGGCAGCCTCAGCGGCCTTGTGCTTAGCGGCCTTCTTGCTGGGCCCTTGGCCGGTGCAGCTGATCTCACCCACAGACACGCGGAAAGTGAAGTTGGGCTGGTGGGCCTGACCCTCTGCCTTCAGCAGGTCATACACGGGGGTCTTGCCTATCCGCGTTCCATACTCCTGCAGCAAACTGATGGGCGTCTTCCCGGGGTTCACAGCCAGCATTTGCTCAATACTGTAACATAAAGGAAACAAGGCCTGATATCACTCGGGTCTAGTCCCAAAACATAATTTAATTGCAGTTTAAATTATTTTACATCTTGGCCAGACAAATCTAGCTGAAGCCATGTATAGAACTCCGGTTCTCAAAAGGTATTTGGCTATGCACGTAAAATAGCTTATAAATTACATTACTAACCAGCTGTCTTTCAAAGCAGTCTGACACGACAAATTGGCAGTTGCTAGAAGAGCATTCGTCAACGCGTTGGACATGGATGAGACACACTGTGGACTGAATGTTACTTTATGGCCCGAATTAAGGATGTTCTTGTCAAACACCGTTAACAAACTAGGCATCACCCCAGGCCGCCTGATAGGTAGCTATTAACCAAACAATATACGGAGTTATAAAAGCAAAAACATGAGCCATAAGCCCGCCGCACGTCGCTTGTCTCCTTACCTGGAGCACCCAGAGTTTCTCTTGCAGTTGCCCAATGTTTTCTCGTCGTTCATTCCCTACTTACGGAACAAAAGCCAGACGGTTCCGGATTACAGACCCACGTGTGACAAAGCAATCCGTATCATCGGCGCTTCCCACAGCGACATGGAGGACGAGTGGCCCTATTTACATCGCCCGCTGCGGATCATTTCTAACCGTGTAATCACAGGGAGGACATTATGGTTGAAGTCCTTGCGATTCCTGCACACTCAGAGGAACGGGCCGAAGAAGCCGTGTTTTCATTGGTCGCCGCGTAGCAACCGCCCTCCTCATAGGTTTAAAATTCTGACGAATCACGTCGCGCAGAGCCCATTGACATATGTTCTGTGTCAAAGGTGCCGGAGGAAAGCGAAACCTGCGTTTTTTCCTCATCGTAGTTTTTTCCCATCTTTTGATGACTGCATCGATAAGTGCAATTAAACAAAATTAAAACATTTTTTCCTGGTAAATAATACAAAATGAAAGAAGGTGTCTTTATTTAACAATTTACATGAATTAGTTATAGGCCTACAGAATATATTAGTTTTCTTTTAACCTTCATCATAATATGCGTTAATTACCAAAAATAAGTTTAAGTTAGGCTTTTAATTGATCGCTTATTCTTCTATACAGTGCTATAGGCGTTGTCTTCTACATCCACCTGTCTATGCATGTTCTATACCTCCGCTTGTCCTGAGCATGGTCTCGTTGCGATTTGAAGACTGCTGGTTTAACAAATCCGTAGGCAATGACTTGTAAGAATATAAAACACAGGAGACGACACCAAAGTCTTGGTTTGAATTCACTTAGTGTAGAAACTTTCGCTTTTAGAAAAACTTTTAGAATAACGTCTATTTTCAAATTACAATATATCTCTCGTATTTCCTCTTCATTATTAGGCAGTACTATGCTACTAAGAAGTAGAACTAAAATAACCACAATTGTATTACGCTGTTGATTACCTTTTAGAAATTAATTGATGAAAATGGTGACGGTGATGTAGCTAAGTATCCTGACGCAAGAGGGCAGCATTTTCTCGCAGGTAATTTACCAGTGTGTTCTAACTGAAAAAAATTCTTTGCGGTAGGCAACTCCAGTCCTGCAGGGCCGCAGGGGTTTCTGGTTTTCATATATCTAGAGATTGTTATTTCTTCCTCCGAATGAAATTTGCACTCTTTATAAAAGGGGCTGAAAGAAACAAACAAAAATAATAAATAGATGAAATAATAATAATAATGTCCTGCTTTCATCTGTGTCTGTTTCAGACCAACCTGAAGGTACTCACCTTCCTCAGCTGCTGTAAAAGGATGCATACGGGAATGGAGAGCAGCAAATGTATACAATACTGGTACAATAAAGTGACTTTCAAATGTATTTGTTATTCTCTATTCAGAAGCAACTGGCATCCCTTCCAGGGTGTCCCGGTGCCCAGAGGCAATCCTATGGACTCTGGGAGACCTAGGCAAAAAACTCCATGGGACCCCCCAACCCCCCACCCCCTGGCACGGTAAAATTTATTACCTTTATTAATTTAAGTGTAAATTAATATCAACAAAGAGAATTTAATAAACACAGGTCCTTTTTTTCATTTTAGTGAAAAACAGAATACACAAATAAGCAGATTTGTCATTGCAGTGTAATTGGCCGCCCTTGGGGGCCCCCTCCCAGTTCGGGGCCCCGACCCCTGCCTGTCCTGTCACTGTGCCTCTGCCTGTGCCCTATTCTTTCTGGGATGGGCTCCAGGCTCACCACATCCCTTAACTGGATAAGTGGATTCAATAGATGGATACAAATAAATAGTCATTGTTATTATTCTCGCTGAGCATTGTAGACATCTCAGGATGTAAATGAATGAGAAACATAGGTGAGTCAAATGGTAGCACTCAGTAATTTCACGCAATAAACAGTAGCGTACGTAATGTTGGTCTATATCATTTTAAGAACTTTGGAATTATATTGCAAACTTCTGATTTCTGAATCACATTTGGAATACATTTGTTTCGACTCATTTTGTTAGTATGCCTGTTATGCTTGGTATTGTGTTACCTGTTCATGAATTGTAGAGTTAATGAAATCATGGCCCAGAGTATGATGGCCTATTTTAATTAAGTCTGGGTCAAAAACCATAGCACATTCTGAAAAGATATCACTGAGAAACAAGTATAGCTAAATGAACAATTTTTTCCTTCCCCAATATGATGTGTTTCCTTTTTTGTGTGTGTTTTGATCCTTCTCCTGCGGCCGGGCTTCTCTGTGGCGAGGCGCGGGTTCGAATGGCGCTCCAGTGTTATTTTTGGCGGCTGCAATGGTTGGTGGCTCTCGGGGAGAGAGGAGACGGGGTGCGGGGGGTGGGGGGGGATAACTGCAGTCCAAAACCGAGACCGTTTAAGGGATTTCTCATCTGAAGGAACAGCTCCGTAATGATCGGGAGTCGTTCTGCGCGCACAGAAAGCGGCGATGCGCGCGACGCGCTGCAGCCCCCGCACGCGCCGCATCGGACGCCACATGTCGCCAGAATTAAGAGGGAAGGTGCGCGCGCTTCCTGTCCGCAGCACGAAGGAAAGCATTCGGACCTGCAGAGCCGAGTACTTATTCGATACATGCTACTATATAACGTTAATTCGGGCAACTTTAAAAGACAGATTTTCCAATTTCTCTTTAAAAAAAAACCTTTGCATCCCGTCAGACTCCCCCGTACGACTTGGTAACATTTCGTCAAAAAAACAGAGCTTTTCTTACTTTTCTTACTTGGCCGGGCTTCAAGTGAATATTATTATTTTATTTTATTTATTTATTTTCCTGTGGCGAGTGTGTGCGCCTGTGTGTGCGCGCGTGCGTTACGCCACAGAGATATTTGAATTTCTCCAGGATATTAAATAAACACAGAGCGGCGGCAGCCCCAGCAACACGCCGCCTGCCAGTTGGAGGGGGGGAGGGGGAGCTGCGGCCGTGACTTGGGGGGGTTTAGCGGCTGCTGGTCAGGGCCCTCGCCGGACACGCTGGCGCCTCGCGCTGGAGGACTTCTGAACCACCACACTCCTCCATCTCAGCCCTGCCAACCCTTCCTCTCTCTCTCTCTTCCAACCCAAATTGCTCTCTCCTTCTCTCTCTCTCTCTCTCTCTCTCTCTCTCTCTCTCTCTCTCACACACACTCACACTTTCCTTCTCTTGTCCTCATCAAGTTCATCTTCCTATGACAGTTTAGGTCAGCCCCTGCCTTTCTCTCGCCCCAGACCAGTCTCAAACTTAGCTTCCATTTATGTTAAAAAAGAAGTTTCTGTTAATCAGCTAACCCCTTTCCATCATTTTCTTTGGTACTGCGTTTTCCTCTCGCGTGTTTCCACCACATGCCCCCCCCCCGCATGCGCACGCCCATCCCCTTAAATCCCCTGCCTTTTAAAATGTTCCTAGGAAGTCTTTAGTGGCTTACAATTTTAAAAAAAGGAATGAGGATGGTTTGGGCAGTACGTCAGTCGGAATACCATAATATCATCAGATACCAAAGAGCACTTTTTTATAGTAAGCATTTTTTTGAAAGAGAAACTACATCTCTATGTGTGTCCTGGAATTACAACTAGCTACCAGTTTGTCTGACATGAAGAAATGCAATATCTTTTCGGTTCACTTTTTTGTTAACAAAACCATTACAAAAACGGTAAATTTTACGGTAGGTTAAGCAGATGAAGACTGGGAGAATATGAATGAAATACATACATTTATTTTATTATTTCATTCATGAATGCCTTTCATGTTTTGATTTTTAGCTTGGATTTTATGTGATTATCTGCTTTTATCTGATTCTCAGCTGTTATAAAGTCAGTTTTGTTTTTTTTATCATCAAAGTGTTGCAGTTTATCCATGAGAAACATGAAATTATTTTTAATGCAAAAAGAAACATGCTTGCTACATCCTGTCTCAGACACGCATAACTTCTTATTGGCCAGCAACTTGGTTTGGCCTGGTTAATGTGAGACTGGTTAGTGTATCGGCCCGGTTAGTGTAAAATTGGTTAATGGATCATCCTGGTTAGTATGAAACTGGTTATTGTGTTAGTTTGAAACTGTAACAGAACGAATATTTTGACAGATGAAAGGTGGTATGCATATTTTAAATGGCCCATAATATATGCGACATTATGCTGTTTCTGGGGGGAATCCACAAGATGGTAATGATTAAATGGGACATAAATAATTTACAAATCTCTGCACACATGTCAGACAGCCACTAAAAACACTCCCACCCTTCCCCCTGCTATGAAACCATTACTTTCAAGTTATTCATATTAACAATTATCTTCCCACTAAATAAACACTCTTAAGTACTGGACTGTATTGCTAGTTCTTTAAAAGTTATGAATTGCTGCTCAAGCCAAGGGTATAAGTTCATCAAATTTATGTGGGATGTTTAAATCTCACAGACAAAGGGCCCATTCAAGCAACAGAATCCCCATACAAATAGCCTTTGAAAGGTCGGATAAACTTAAAGGAAGTGACTGAGCACATCCATTGTCCTGGAAGTGTTGTGGGTTATATTGCTCATGACGGGCATCAATCTCTCGCCTTTACTATCAAAATGGAATCTTTCCCCCTCGCCTTGCTTCACCTAGGCCTTCCCTCATCTCCTGGCACCCTAACTTGTAAGTTCGCTGGGGTCAGACTAAAGTCTTATCTTCTGACATTATCTGGGGCTGGTGGTTCCCAAGCCCCCCCAGGGCACACCGTTCCCCATCAAACGCCAGAAACCCCAATGAGGAGTCCCTGCCACACCCATGAACACCTGCGCCTTTGTGCTGGTTTAAATGGACCACCCCCCACCCCCTCAATACCTAGGGGCATTGGGGATTTAAGACTGTAGGAACCATCATAAATACAGCTGTCAGTACCTGATCAGCAAAGGGGGGTGGGAGGTGGTACATTTATAGAAATACAGAATATTTAATAATAATTACAGGAAAGTGAAGCAAACAGAAGAAAGTACAGCAACAAATGAAGAGGGAAGGAGAACATGTAGTAGGAACATGAGCTATTGCTGTAATAACAGTAAGTGAGTGTCCGTCTGACCGTGCCTGATGACGATTTGGGCTTCCGGGCAGTAACTGAGGCTTCCCTGCAAAAGTGCCTTTCAAATGACCATGTTTACGTTTGAGGCAATTAGGCTATTGAACAGATATAAAAACAGAAAATGAACAAGAGTGATATTATATCGTTTGCGACATGCTACTTTTGTTTGTTTGGAAAACAAATTCCAAACCATGTGGCTCACAAATAATAGACAAGATGTCACATAGTAGGTGCATTGTATGCAGGAGCACAATTTGGCCGTGTGGTTTTCAACCAAAACATGGTCTTGCTTAATTTTTAAGTGCACTAGATTGCAGTAGGCCTACTTTTCTGATAAAGAGTGTTGATACAAAAAGACCATAGCATTACCATTGATAACTATATTCCCAGCTAACAGGGAACATTCCCAGAAATGTTGTCAAAGTGATGGAAAGGTCTTGTCAAAGATGACAGGCAACTTTCTTACTGTGACATTAATGGAATGTTATTTCCGCATTTAACATTTTAACATTAACATGGTAATATTATCTGAACATCATTTTACCGTAATTATATTGAAAAATATTGTATTTTGCAAAACTGCTACACGTGTATACTGCAAACACACTGTCCAACCTTGAACCCATGACCTTAGTAGTGTAAAGCCACAGTGCTCCCCACTGTCTTACCATGTCCATTATTTGTTTGTAACTTATAATCCTTAGTTGTAGTTGAGGGATAACGTTCTGGGAACACAAGAAAAACTGGACACGCTGAACGTTTACATACCTTAAACATTTCTAGAACAAAAAATTGTCCGTGGGGTTTCATATGTATATTTAGGCTATTTGAGGAAAAAAATTGAAATGAGAAATTATCAAACGTTGAACCAAGAATAAAGAGCGAAAGAGGGTTTTTTGACATGTGGAACAGTTTTGTCCAGGGTTTCTCCTTTTCGCACGTGTGGCAGAATATATTTATCTTTTTATGACCGTATTTGAAGCGACTGTTAACTCTTCCTGGCTTCCAATATAAAAAATAAAAATAAAAAAAGGTTACCGCTGCCACCGCCGTGATATAAATAAGGAAAAAAATACCACCGGGAAAATTTAAAAGCCATTTAGTGACCCTCTGCTACCCCCACCCCCAATGCCCCGACACACCCCACCCAATCCCCTCCTGCCTTTCATGTTGCGGACACGACCGCGCACCCACTTCAGACCACCGTAAACATGTCAGTCCCTGATGACAGAGCCGGCCCGAGGACGTTTTATATAAATTGACCTCAAGTACAGCTCATTAGATGCACTAAATTGGAACCATGCAGCACAAGACGTGTAGAGAGACGTCCGGGGGGTTCGGTTTGGTGGGGTCGGGGGG
>JAODKN010000127.1:2341325-2353115 GCA_026774425.1 Petrocephalus zakoni | reverse complement strand
CCCCCCCCCCCCCCCCCCCCCCCCCCCCCCCCCCCCCCCCCCCCCGCCCCCCCCGGGCCCGCGCGCGCGGCGCCCCGCCCCGGCGCCCGCCCCCCCCCCAAAAGACAGGTCTACGCGTTAACGCGGTATCTTTTTTTTAAGTTGCGTTGCGCTATGATGGCGATTCATTATTCTCGTAGAGAAATTGAAATGGCGTGCCTCGTAGTGGCTGTCCCATCAAGTCCCGCAGCAAGGAAGCCGAAAGGTTATCGCGAGCGGCCATCCGCTGCCAGACTGTCTGCTCTAACGAGACTAATGATGGTGACAGCGGTCAGTTCATTGCAGTTAATATCATAATTGATGTCTGAAGGCAGGCAATCGTTTCCGACGTCTGGCTGTTCTGATTCTCTGTAGCTGTTGATATGAGATCATCCTCCATTACAGTATATGTGTCTTTTTCACAATCAAAATCTGAAGCGGAATCAGAATCAGACTTGTTTTTACGCATCTGATAATAAGTGCAGTAATATGAATGTCCCATATAGGATACATAATGTATTTCAGAATATATATGCGGTATGTACAAGTTTTTAAATAGGGGGAAATTGTTGAATTATTATTATTTTTTATGTAGATAAGTGACACAGCAGACAGACCACGCTTTCCTTTCAGGATAAGGTTGTACTAGTTGACTACACTTCAGGGGTGTTTGGGGGAATCTTAAGTTATGCTGGTAGATTACTGTATCCCTGTTACAACTGACCCCATGTAACAGTAGTCCCCAGTTTTTCCTACTTACTGGGTTATTTCAGACCAGTAGACAGTTTTATAACTGCACTCCTCCTCATTTCCTCAGCCCAGCTAAGTATTAAGATTCATCGCAAGCCTCAAACCTCGTTCGGTCTGTCTGGCTCTTTCTTGGTGTTTGCTCTTTTATTTCAGTATTAAAAAGTGTGTTCTGACTCACAGTGTTTCCGGTTGACCTGCATTGGGATGGCACCCCATACCATCTAAGGCCTTTCCGGCCGGCTCACTCCCAGCCCCCGTGGAGGTATGCTCATTTTGGAGTCACACCCGTCTGTGGTGGCTCGCTCAAGCTGTACAGGCCCCATTCCACGCCCACACACGGGTCCTTCATCAACATTACGGCCCCCGACTGTCTCCCGCGTCCGTTTTCATGGCTTTATTGAATCGCTCTCGGCAAACTCCTTCTCAGTTTCATTCCAGAGAACAAAGTGCTTCCCCCCTGCCCCCCACTTCTGCCCCACTACGTTCACATAGGGGCAGGAGTAATTGCCCCTCTCAGACCATAGGGTAAAGCAATTGTCACAAGTGTAACTACAGTGTCTGCCTGAAAGGGGTGATTGTGCGGCCCGGGAGTTCACCTCAGAGTGCTTCTTTGTCTGTGCTACAAAGGGTAATTAAGGCACTTGGTCAGCCATGGGGGGGGGGGGGTAGTTGAGGGTGGTTGTAATGGAATAGTCTGAATAAAGAATGGAAAGACAGAAGTTATGGAAGATACCCAAGCGGCTGGCAAGAGGAGAGACAGGAGATCAGGGGAGGAAAAGGTCCGACGAGGAAGGGAAGGGAGAGGAATAAAGGAGAGGGAAGAGGGACAGGGAAGGTAAGGAAGCTGAGGGAGGTGAAGGGAAGCGGGCCGAGACGCTTCCAGTGTTCAGGGCGCTGTGGAGGGTCTGGGTGCAGCAACGGAGACCAAATATTTGTACTGTAATGAGGTTTGCTGTACAAACACACTCCGTCCATGGTGGGCCCATTGGAGTGGTGTGCTGTGGTCATTTCTGAATTACCTTAGGAAAAAAAGATACCCCTCACCCCAAACCCTCGTTGAGTTTCCTTATTTTTTTTATGATCTCCACAGCATCACTCTAAAAATGTGGAATTCTTGCACGGTTTGTTAGAGGCTGTTAAATTTCCACCATTTCATTCAGTCACCCAGGGATCATTTTCCTTATTGGACATTCATTCATCAGTCTCATAAAGGATCATTCCTCACATCGAATTTCAAAATTTCATTTTTTATTTGTGCTTTTTTTTTACCAAGTGAATAAAGAATTGCTTCCTGTCAAGTCGTGTGTGTGTGTTTTTGTAACAAACAGATACAGTGATGAGGTGCAGCACCCCACAGTGACGCGTTCCCATCCATAGAAAGCGTCCGCCTCAGGTCGGCAACGACACTTCAGCTCAAAAAGGTCCTACTTCCCAGCGGCAGCATCGCCCAGCTGAAAGTAGTAACAGCTATTTACACATCACATATTTAAGTGTCCAAACAATAATGTAAGAGATTAAAAAAAAACATAGAAAAACAAAAATAAAGACCATTTCCTGGATACTCCTTAGTATTGACGTGGAGTACATTTTAGGATTTTTTTGTGTCATGTAACATATATTTACATATTGAATAATTTTCATATGTACTTCATAAGCACAAAAGCACCATTCCATAAAACTTAATTGTTATATATTTAAGTAAACATATTCAGATGTATGTATTCGAATAAAAACAAACGATAATTAGCACCTTTATCACCCTACAGCATAGCCAAATCCTGTGATCTGCAGCAATAATGACTACTGCTACTAATAGTAGTGATATATATTATTTTTGTATTTAAAATATTTGAAAATATGATTCTTGATTATAGATAAGCTGTGTGGTATGCAAATAGGCATTATTCAATAATATTAATAATGACAATAATAAAAATACTTCACACATTTTGGTTTGTTAGAATATTGTGAGAAAACAAATAAATACATCTAGAAAGGTATACATAAAACCAGTTAGGAATAATATGTACACTTTTTGAGAGGTTAATTAAAATAATTAAATATGGAAAAAGTAATCAAAATAGAAATGCAACTATTTCAACTATGTGAGTAAAATAATGTCACAATTTTAAAATTAAACAGCCATGAGACAGAGCAAATCATCGAGATATATAAATAAAAACCTAAATTCAAAGCACCTGCATTACATTTTATTATCTAAGTAAATTCAATAAATAATAGAACAATCTTCATTTACTAAGTTTAATCTATGGCCAGGTACCATCAAACGTGCCATTAAATTAAACAATACCTGTAAGACGTCGGAATTTATGCTCTCGTATGCAGGTACAATCTGCTCATAATTTAAGATATAAATAAAAGACGTGAGTGAAGAATCAATTAAATAAAACACAAGAGGAAAGCTTTCCAACAGAACAGGCGAACACACAATGAACACACCCAATGACAACAACCCAGGGAATCTAATCAAAAAATCTGGTTGACCCCAGTCATGATTTCTCGGTAAGGTGTCGTTGTGCCGCGGTTAAATTAAGAACTGACGAGCGCAGCAGTGTTGCTATAAAGGCAAGGGAACCTGGCATTTTTCCACAACATCTCCATGGCAGTGTTGGGTTCTAACCAGAACCATAAGCCTGGAGCTGGTCTTAGGGTTTGGGTTGACTTTAACGAGTCTTGTGGTAGCCATTACCTCTGTTTTTTTTTCTTTTAAACAATTGGTCCTCGCTTTCACCCAGTCGGGAATAGCCATTTACTATGGTTTTTTTGGCATAGGTATCCCCCCTACAGAAACACTCAAACAGGGTGGGGACCAGTGCACACCTTTTCTGACTGCTTTTCACTCATCGTCTACAGGAGGCAGCACCACAGACAGCGTTATAGACGGCCTGCCTTCCTGACAAGAGACAGCGTTATAGACGGCCTGCCTTCCTGACAGGAGACCGCATTAAAGACGGCCTGTCTTCCTGACAGGAGACAGCATTATAGACGGCCTGCCTTCCTGACAGGAGACAGCATTATAGATGGCCTGCCTTCCTGACAGGAGACAAATCTGGCGTTTTCTCTCAGTTGTTTCAATGTAGATTAGACCTCTGGACCTGTGTTGTGTGCCCACGTGTGCATGTGTTTGACACCAGATCCACCACTCTCTAGTCCATTGGCCGGGGTTTTGCTGACAGAATCATTTGGCAAAAAATCCCATAGATCTGCAATTAAAACAAAAACATGACTTTCTGTGATTAAAAGCTTAAAGCAGGCAGCTCCTTGGCTGTGGGGCTATGGGGAATCTGTAATAAGCACCAATACTCATGAGCCGACCGACGGCGGCCACTCAGATCTCCAGGAGTCCGCTGGCTGCCTCCACAACGCTGCCTGGCTTCTCCTCTCCGTTGTTAACCGGATCCGGGATGTTACTGGCAGACGCGACCGGGGCCGAGTCTACGGTCTCTTGGCCCCTGGGGTCGGGCTCGCCCTCTGCGCCCGCCTTGCCCTGGAGGGGGGCCTCGGCGTGCGTCTTCTGGTGCTTGCTGAGGTGGTCGCTGCGGGTGAAGCGCTTGCTGCACAGCGGGCAGGTGAACTTCTTTTCGCGGGTGTGGGTGCGCACGTGGCGCTCCAGCTCGTCGGAGCGGGTGAAGCGCTTGCCGCAGAAGAGCCAGTTGCAGACGAAGGGGCGCTCGCCGGTGTGCCAGCGCAGGTGGGCCTTCAGGTGCGAGGCCTTGCCGTACACCTTGCCGCAGCCGGGGATGTGGCAGCTGTGCACTGGCTTCTTGCGGAGGGACGCCGCGGAGGCGCCCAGGCGCTCCAGCTCCTGGCAGTTAGGGCAGTCGCAGGAGGAGCGGCCCGGGGTGCCGCCCCCGCCGTAGCTCCCCGATCCGGACCCGCGTGCCGGCTTCAGCCCCACGGGCGTCTCCATGATTCCCGTGCCGGGGACCGGCTTGGGCTTATACATGTCCTGGGGCAGCACGTGTTGGGAGGACTGGAGCAGGTGGGAGGAGGAGCCCAGCCCGACGCCGGGGTAGGGTGCGGGGTTAAGGGGCGCAAAATCGGAGCTATAGCTGGGCAGCTGGGGGCTGAGGGAGGCCTGGGGCGCCACCGGCTGTAGGGGGCCCTGGAGGCCGTCGGGCTGGCCCTGGGCGGCACTCAGCCAGCCCGAGTTCGGGTGCACGTCCCACCAGGAGGAGGTGGCGTTGGCAGGTGCTGCCGTGATGCCGGGGTGGATCCCGGCCTTGTACCAGGAGCCGTAGGGGTGTGCCATGTCCAGTGAGGTGTACACACTGGTCAGGCAGTCGGCAGTGGCGTGGGCCTTGGACGCCAGCAAAGAAGGATCCTGGGAGCCCGAGTTGGTCTGGAAGGAGTGGGTGAAGGGGATGTACTCAGAGCTGTAGCCTGCGGCCGGCGGTGGGGGGCTGCCGGAGGGAGTGAGAAGCCCGCCGCCTGCATTGAAGGAACCAGTGTAGGAATCCGGCATGCCGTCACTGAGCCTCCCGCCCTTTGGGGCCTGGAGGTCCGGACCCAGGCTGTAGGGCTTCTTTCCCGGGGCTGCGCTACCCGTCTTGCCAGGCGTGGCAGAGTCCCTGACTGGACTGGTGCTGCCGAACTTGTTGCAGGTGGCTGTCAGCATTGCCAGGGGGCTGGAGCCATAGCGAGCCTCCTCCTGATGGGACAGAGAGGAACATTTTAGCAGGAAGGGGTGCTGCCACTCAGCAGGAAGCTACCACATGCTTTAAAAGAGGGAGGAGCCAGTTCAGCTTGTAGTGAAACTGAAGCAAAATTGCTCGATTTTGGCTGTAATGATAAATATGTTTTTTCTATTAATATCTTGACTGCCATATTATTACTACACTCAGCTTCAAGCTTCGCCACCAGACCCTCTGCTGGCTGCCTGTCACCTGATGGGTTGGCACCTACCATTAAACAGCATGATTTAAGATGAGATGAGGTCAACTATAAATCCCAGGGGAAATTCATTCATCCATTTTCCAAAACCACTTGCCCTGTTCAGGGGTCCGGAGCCTATGGGTGCAATGCTGGGAACAACCCAGGATGGGGCCCCAAGCCATCGCAGGGCACACTCACACCTATGGGCAATCTGGAAACTCCAAATAACCTCAGCATGTTTCTGGAGAGTGAGAGGGGAGCGGAGTACCGGGAGGAAATCCCACAACAACATGGGAAGAACACGCAAACTCCACACACATGGAGCCATGGCAGAGACTGGACCCGTGCTACCCACCGCACCGCCATTTCCGGGGGAAAGTCTTGACTTAATATATTTACTGCATCATTTTGCGCATGTTGTGCAAAGATTTAAGAAAATAAATCCTTAAGCCCTTAAATGGGAATATTCAGACTGAGAGACGACAGAAGGTGTTATGTTTCATACGTTCGCCTCGGTTTACTGCCACGACATTAAAGTTTTGTTGATAACCGTCACTATTCATAGTTGCCATGGTAACGAACACCCACAGTGATACACCTGACTACTCTAACTCTTGTTTTGAAAGAGTTAGACAACCGGCATGGCTGTCTGCCAAACAAAATTAATTACCATTACGGCTCCAGTCAGCAGGACCCGCAGCACTAACTTGTTTTCATACATCAGGTTGACAATAGACTGAACCACTAATTACAGCTGTCTGTATTCTGAAAGACACTGCAACTAACTATTAAATCTATTAGTTATTTTCTGCAAATGAAATCTTAATGTGTGTACAAACAGCCGTCCGGGGGGTAATTGAAGGTGAGTGCATTGTGTCTGGAGCATGTTTATTTACTTTGAATGGAGATTTTGTGTGTGAAACTGCCTTACATGCAGGTGAGCTGGCGCGGTATAAAAGCCACTGATTGGCGCGCGGGCTGTTCTTCGCTCTGATTGGATGCTACGACATCGGATATGCGTAATTTCCCATTTCAAGTTACTGGCAGTTTTAAAATTAATGCGATCACAATAAAAGGTTATTTGCCCACTTTCAGGCCACAGCTTCAGTAGGTTTGTAGTTGAGCGCGCCGCAAATGGCATTTAAGAGCGTAAACGGCTAGAAAGGCAACGGGGATTTTAGGCTGCTAATTTAATCAGTACAACCGCCACTGGTCCTCAGTTGAAATTTCCTTATGGCTTTTATGTGGTTCAATTATCTCCCAGCTTTATGTTCGGAAACCACCGTGGATTCAGTAAAGGTTTGCCAAGAGAATATCTCAATATAAGCAGAACCAAGGGCTGGAAATCAAACTGTTTGGCACAACTTGACTGTATAGTAATGTCGACAGTCTACGCTGGAAATTATACTTTTTCAAGTTATTATGTCACCATTACTCAGTATTTCAAAGAGTATTGTTTGCAAAATGTGTAGTTAGAGGCCGTTTGTGATGAGTTTGACTTGTAAATTAAAGCCGAGATTTGGATCAAGGTTTCATTTCTAAGAGTTGAACCCTCTATCTGTATATGAAATGTTCCTCAAATCAGTTTTCATTATTGTTTATGTCATACTAATCTCGCTATATCAGGACTTTCTCGGTCGCTGGGTATAAAGTCTCTTTCGACAACGTTATCCAAGTACTCCCAGCTTTTTTGGAGGATCGTTGAACAAAACACTCAACTTTACATTCATAGATAATCCATCTTAGATTATTTTCTCCCTTTATTCACTCCAGTGAGATGAACACCACCGAAGACGTCAGATTTGGGGCGTTTAACGCCGATCACCTCGGCATCCCAGTAACCCTGCAGTCTGCACGCCTTGTCCTGCTTGCCTCCTTCCAATTTCCAGGCTAATTGCATCCTATTACAGCGTTAAAGGACAGGATCTGTCTCCCGTGAGGGGCAGTTAGACTACTTAATAATATATGAGACACCAAACGATTATAGCAAAACGTAGCACGCTAACAGCAAATCTGCGAATGGACAGAATTAAACTGATTTTGAGTAGCCATAACCCAACATGCAACGGCTTATTTCCTCGGATGCACAGTCCTAAAATTCATTTATATATTTCGCAGAATTCACAACCATTCCCGTTGTGGTTCCCAATACCTTGCCATGAAACATGTCATAGTTTTTTACATGTTACGTGAATAAAATATTTATAAATGCGCACTCACATAGCCTACGTTTCTGGCACAACTTACAATACAAAACACCAGTTCCTTCCTGAATATATCACCAGCATGGCATTGAATTGGCTATAACTCAAGTCAGTGGGTCATATTTGATTTAAGAAACGAAAGAATAAAAGTATTGTACTTTATTTTTATTTTGAATAAAGAAAGTATCGATACGTTACCTTTAAACTAGGAACCTATATGTAGGCATGTGTTAATGAATTCCACTGTATTTGTGGCTCTTTAACAGCTAAACGTCCTACCTAATGAGACACTGCGCCTGTCAAAAGGCAATCGGTATAAATAAGGAATGTCCGAGTGCGCGATAGAGTCCGAGCTGGGCGGGTTTTACGTTCAGGCCAGGAGTCCATATGACCAAATCATAAATAAAATGATGCATAAGCCCAGGAAGCTGTGGCGACAGCATATTCTGTACAGAGATGGGTCGTATTAAAACGCGTCTTTTTATGCGCGTTGTTAGAAATGACAGGTATGCTACGGAATTAAGCGCAACAACGCACCTTTATAATGCTTCCTAACAAATTGTATAACATGGTCACTTGGCACATTACTACATGTCCGTTTTTCTCTTTAGATGTGTCACCATTTCTTCCGCTAACGCACCTACGTATAAGTGTGGATTCGCAAGAACTACTCCAGTTCAGGAGGAGTAAAGGAACAAATGTATGACAATCTGACAAACACCGGTAGAACAGTACAGTAGCCGATCGATTTTAGCGGGTATTACATATGCTAAGGATTCTAAGCCAATATTCTGGGTTGCTGGATGAATTTTAAAATAGACCAAGTTTTATTAAATGTTGGCTGCGTATGACAGTCAAGTAAAATGAGCATAATATTAGATAGTAATTATATTACATACCTCCAGAATAGACGCTGCCATCCCTGAGAATGAAATCCCAAGAGCTTTAAATAAATATCGAGGGGGTCTCCGCTCGTGGTCCCGGGACGGTTTAGAGTAGGAACTCCGGCTAGAGCGCAGGCACTTCTATGAGGGATGCAGGTCCCGCCCCCTAATTACAGGCTCCGGGAGCTTTGAAGAGCCGCCAAGACGCAATAAAAAAGGACGTCGGACAGTAGAGGGGCGTGGAGGAAGCAGGAATGAGGCTCCACTCGGAGTGACCACACCCCCGGGAACATCCGCACGCTGACAAATCAGGGCGCAATGACGGAAAAAGTCACCAGAAAATATGGGGACAATGCCTGCTGTTAAAAAAATGATGTAAGACGAAGGGTCCTTCTTAGGGGGTCAGTTAAACTAATAGTTGGAAACGTAAAAAATATTTATATGTATATCCATTAAAAACATTATTTCATCAGACCACGCATAGCACTGATTAAATGAATAATGTTTTTCGTATTTGTTAGTATGAAAAAACATGTTTGAACCGAAGTATTCTAACATGTATCCTGTCTGAATCTGCCGGTTTTATTTATGCGCACCCATACATTATGATTAAGTTTTAATAGTTTTCATTTCATGCCTGAAGCTTTTTTTTTCCTACAAAACTTGCTAGAAGGCACACTGTTTGCACGATGTAATTTTTAATAGTAATATATGCTACCAATTGTTTCACAAAAAGTGTTAGTGGCAACAACTGGATACAAAATATTGTATTTTAAATTTATTTGAGATCAAGCTCTAACTGGCGAACTGGAATAAGCAACCCACAAAAATAAATCAGCGAAATTAAGATGGTTAAGTTTGCGGTTTCTGTTTGAGATTTTATTGTTTGGTTTCTAAAAACCTCATTCTGTTTTCAGTATTTTGAGAAACCCAGTGAACGGATTTTGCAGACTGTTCTTTGAATTTAAACCGATGCAGTCATATAGACTGAACCTTTTATACAACAACAGAAAAGCGAAAAAAATGAATAATAAAAATATGATGATTTTTTTTATTATTATTTCGGGAATGTTTTCCAAACCTCCTCCGCATTTTGCACCACAAATTAAAGAAACAGCAATCGCAAACCTAAGTCCGTTCACATTTGGAAATATTTACGTACCGTCTATGTTATTAACTTTCAAACAATTCTCTTTTAAGCATTTTAATAAAAATGTCGCATCGACATAACTAAGGTTTACACAGGTTCATTTTTTATTTGGATTCGTATGTCAGACTCTGAATATGTGGCGAATTACAGTCGATTTCCTTAGCAGGTGTTACCTGTAAGAGGTAGCCTACCTTTTACAGACTAATTTTAAAGTATGGGTGATATTATTCGGCCATACAACATAAACTGTTCCTCCCACGTACTACTCTGAATGAAAGTTATTTTTTAATACTTGTAACACACTCATGGTGCTGGCAGGCTGTGTTCTTAATACATTCTTCTCTGTAAATGTCTGGCCATATCATCAGTAGAAATTTAAATCAATAAAACAATAAAAAAAAAAACATGAATACATTTCCCTCACGATTTATAATTTTCAGTTGCTAAGGTCCAGTCTTATTTTCACTGAGATTAAATGTTTGTGTTTTGTCGTCGTATATTACCTAATATTACAATTAAAACAGTTTAAAACAATTGCGATGTTTTGTTTAATTTGTATAACTGTTTAAAGCTGCATGTTCAAATAAATATACGTATCTAAATATGGCGACAAACATCAGATACAGTGAATGTGCTTAATTAATTTGGTCAGTTAATGGAATGGATGGATGGAGGGAATATTGGGATAAAATCTTATTTTACTTATCTGGAAAAAGATGCCAATTACATTAGGCTGACCACTGGTGATTTGGTTTATATAGTTACGATTTCAGATTTAAAAGCCAAAGGACAGGGATGTGGTGTCACGTCTCCCAAGCCTCACTTCTTTCCGCGGTACCCGAGGTTCAGGGATAACTTAATCTTCTGTGTTTGAGTTATTTCTGAATGATGCTCTTTCCCAGCTATTTTGATTAGAACATTTATGCTCCAATTGTTTGTCATGTGTTATTTAAATCCCTTTGTCTTACATTTATTTTTAGGATACTCTTATTCGTTCAGCAGTGAATCGATTTTCTTTCACATTTTCTTTTTTGATTTCCAGCCTTTCTTTCCACCTGCACCTTTGTTCCTGATCCGTTCTTTTAGCATCACTGACATCTTTTTTCCTGTGCGCTCACTACTTAATATACATTGTTCAGTATTATAAATAGTTTCTCGCCCAGTCGATAGCTCTGCCTTTCCCACTCTCAGTGCAGCCTTTTAGACAGCTTACGGCAGTCAGACGCACGTACTAAAGCGATAAGTGCTTATGGACGTGTACAGGAATGTTGTGGTGCCGTATGCATCCGACAGACTCTTCGGCTGAGATATGCATAATGTATGTCAGTGTTTCTTGCCACAGCGAGGGACGGTCGAATTAGACAGGAGGGAGGGAGACCCCAGGCGCACTCTGGCCTTTGCGCCTGTGTGGTCCGTCAATAGCAGGTTGACAGTGCAAGCCTGCCTCGATTTATTTGTATGTGCAATGGATGCGCACGCTCACGGTCTTATAATAAAGATCTAATTCCTTGTGAGTCAGCACTTATATTCCTCAGTGTTTTAAGTTAGATTGAATGTCCCAAGGACCACAGAATGGCTCCTGATACTCTGAAATAAAGAATCTGGCTACCCCCTCAAGTTATGGCAATCACCTCAAGTTATGACTATCACCACAAGTTATGGCTACCCCCTCAAGTTATGGCAATCACCTCAAGTTATGGCTATCACCACAAGTTATGGCTATCACCACAAGTTATGGCTACCCCCTCAAGTTATGGCAATCACCTCAAGTTATGACTATCACCACAAGTTATGACTATCACCACAAGTTATGGCTACCCCCTCAAGTTATGGCAATCACCTCAAGTTATGACTATCACCACAAGTTATGGCTACCCCCTCAAGTTAT
>JAODKN010000127.1:2305537-2317577 GCA_026774425.1 Petrocephalus zakoni | reverse complement strand
GCCCCCGGGCCGCATCGATCCAGTAGGCAGTGTGACGTGGATGACGGCCCCTATCCTGGCCCCCGGGCCGCACCGATTCGCCGTAGCACCTCTGTCGCATGGGATGGCAGACTTGCCGTTGGGATGTGTGGGAAGTGTGGCTCTAATTAAAGATAAATTCCTTTTCAATAGCTCCGCACCCAATTACCGCTTAGTCTATAAAGCCGGTTCTGGAGGGGAGCAAATGGTACCGAGACTGCAGGAGATGAGAAAACCAGAACGAATACGCAAAGGAGGCAGGGAGAGGAAAAGGAAGTAAAAAATATAAATGATTGCAAGTGTATTTATAATTAGCAGTAATACATGTAGTGCTGGCATCAAAGACATGCTTCTGGTTCTGATTCTCCTGTTGGCTGCTACACTGCGTGACTTGGGTCCTGCCAGACTAGGGCTGCCTGTAATGCCAGGCTTGAGCAGATACGAAGAAGAGCATTGCCACTCAGGTCATTCCCAGGATAAAGCATCCAGGAGGTGGAAGGGGCGTTACAGGGAAGGCGGGAGGCGGCAGGTGTGAGGAAGTGCTGCGAAAGCAAGTCGGGCAGAGACGTGATCTTCCGCTTCACAAACATCTCGTGCGATTCCTTCAGTGCTGAAACACAGGATGCCTGCAGCGGGTATCTGTGTAGGGACCTAATGATAAGAGATGGGTGGGACTGAGGGTTTCTAAGGAGTCTCTGATGTTTCCGACAAACCCACATCTCCCTCTGCCTAAGTATGTACTGTATCAACCTCTGCGGTTATTTCTAAAATTAGCCTAAATGCACAGAAACTGTTGACATCTATTCAGCCATGTGTATAGTCGCATTTAAAAACGTAATAGTAAATCAGCTGCAAAGAATGTATTGTTTCTGAATTGAATGTATGTTAATACAAAAATGAATTGAAATTCAGCAAGACCTTCCCAGTGAAATTGTCTTGCTGAGGCACCCTCTCCACCCTGCCAGCAGATGGCGCTCTAGTGTGGCCTAATGGGTGACATGGCACTGTATTAACGTCCCGTCAAAGGTGTGCCCCCCCCCACCCCAGGATCAGTTTCAGAGTAAGTGTCAGAACATAGAAATACTACTATTGATAAAAAGCTGTATAACCTACATTAATTAAACACAAACGTATAATATAAAGTTATATATAACATATATATTTTGTTTAAAACATTATTTTTGAAACAGACTGGCTGTTTTGTCATATAAATCAAATGAGCCAAGGTTTAATTGAAATCAGTGCAAAGAAAACATACCAAATGTTGAAAGTGGGAAATGTTATTGTTTTATGAAAAATATACACTCAATTTGAATTTGATGCCAGCAACATGTTTCAAAAAAGTTGGGACAGGGGCAGCAAAAGACTGGAAAAGTTGTGTAATGCTAAAACAAAACACCAGTTGAATATCTCACAATGAATTAGATTCATTAGCAACATGTCAATAAGGTGACTGGGTATAAAAAGAGCCTCCCAGAGAGCAGAATGCGGGGAAGATGGGGGGAGGTTCCCCACTCTGAGAAAGACTGCATGGGCAAATAGCGCAACAATTTAAGAATAATGTTCCTCATCCTAATATTGCAAAGAATTTGGGAATTTCTTCATCTACGGGATATAGTGACATTAAAAGATTCAAAGAATGCTGAGAAATCTCTGTACGCAAGGTACAAGCCCACAATTTGGGGAGCCATGATCTTCAGGTCCTCTGATGGCACATTAAAAACAGACACAATTCTATAGTAGAAATCACTGCATGGACCCAGGAACACGTCCAAGAACCATTGTCTGTGAACACAGTTTGTCGTTGCATCCACAAATGCAGGATGAAAGTCCACCATGCAGAGAAGAAACCATACCAAACATGATCCTGAAATGCTGCCCACTTCTCCAGGCCCAAGCTCATTTAAGATGGACTGAGGCAAAATGGAAAACTATCTTGTGGTCTGACGAATCAAAATTTCAAATTCTTTTTGGAAATCATGGACGCTGCATCTTCCAAGCTAAAGAGAAGAGGGACCATCCTGCTTGTCAGCAGACAGTCCAAAAGCCAGCATGATGGTGTGGGGGGGCACTGGTGCCCAGGGCTTGGGTAGCTTGGCACCAATAATGCTAAACCATATATACAGATTTTGGAGCAACCTCTTTTTTAGAGAAGGCCTTCTATATGTCAGAAAGACAATGCCAGACTGCATTCTGCACGTATTACAACAGCATGGCTCCATAGTAGAAGAGTCCGGGAGCTAAACTGGCCTGCCTGCAGTCCAGACCTGTCACCCACTGAAAGCATTTGGCGCATCATGAAATGAAGAATATGACAAAGGTGACCCAGGACTGGGGAGCAGCTGAAATCCTATATCGGGCAAGAATGGGACAACATTTCACTTTCAAAACTCCAGCACCTGGTCTCCTTAGCTCCCAAGCATTTACAGAAGGTTGTTAAAAAGAGGTGATGCAACTCAGTGGTAAACATGCCCTGTCCCAACTTCTTTTAAACGTGTTGTTGGCATCACATTCTAATTGAGCATATATTTCTCATAAAACCATAACATTTCTCAGTTTTAATATTTGATATGTTGTCTTTGTTCCATGTCCAATTAGATATGGGTTTATATCTTTTGACACAGTGTCCCTACTGTTTTGGAAAGTTCCCTTCAACTATGTAGAATTATCCATTATTTACACAGGTTGCCTGTCTGGACTTTGATAACAAAGCCACTCCATCACATAATGGTCTTCATACAGCTCAGCTTCTGTTACATGTAAACCTGGTAATAAATGTACACAGAACATGTAATGTTTCTGAGCTTTCTGGATTTCCCCTAACAGTCTCATGTCGGTGTAGACATACAAGCTGGAACTTGTCTGAAAGGACTTGCCAGTTATTGTTTTAGACAAGCATTTTATAGATCACGTTTTGTTTTGTAAAATACGAACATGCAGTAACTAGGGGGTGCTTTCGCAAGCCTTATTTATGAAATGACTGCCGCCACTATGTGAACATAGTGTTAGTTTTAGACATCGTTGTCGCCATCTAATGGCCAATCCTAAAGCCTGTGAACATAATTACAGTTAGACATCGTTGTCGCCATCTAGTGGTTAGTTCTAAAAAAGAAAAGTTAAGGCGACCCGTTTGGAACCGACTTTCTATAATATGAAAAGGACAATCTGGGTTTGTGATTGCTATATATACACAACAAATGTCGCTACAACTGGACTTGTCAAAGTGCCTTAGTTTCTATCCATATAGTTTCCAACTACTTATCCTGGTCAGATACACAAGCCGCAAGAGTGTAGATTTGGTTTCAGCATTGGTAGAGACCAATTCTCCCACGATATTGGAATATGTACGGATATGTCCGTACTCTCCGTACCCAAATCTACACCCTTGCATAGGGGGACCTGGAGCCTGTAGCAAGCAGCATGGGACAGAAGTATGGGGACACCCAGGAACATGAATCGTCATCCTGTCCATGAACGTGTCCATGGCAAGACAATTGTCTCTATCCAAGGCAAAATGTTTCATTTGGGGAAGAAAAAAACAATTCATGCTATGTTTTTAAATACAGTGTCCATGATAAACAGATGGATGTATGGACAGACAGACAAACTAGATGGATGGATGGATGGATGGACGGACAGATAGATAGATAGATCGATCTGAATGTGCCACGGTGAGGTCCCGCGTTCCGGAAAACTAAACCCCAAACCCAAGAGCACATAGTGACCATTAACCAAATACCCGCCATTTCACGCTAGGCTATGCGAAGAGCCATATTACTTAATTTAAAGCAACATCTACCTTTGCTAACCTGCCAAAAAACGGAGCAATTACCAAGAGTGCAAAAAACAGCGCATCCAGTCTCATCAAATTAAGGCAATAATTTCCTGTTAATTTGCTGCCACCTCTAAGATAAATGACAAGCCCTTGGTATTAAATTCGTATGCCAAAATGCTGCAACATACATAATAACAAAACTCTGTGGTCTGACACGAACGTCTGATCACACAATTTGTCACATGAATGCTTTTGGAAATACTGCGCCTCAGCGCCACCTTGTGAGAAAATGTAACTGCCACATTGAACCAGGGACTGATCTTTTAACCCTGGAGCGGGATGATACAGACCAAGTTACACTGCCTACTAGCATCACTGATCACTTACCTGAAAGAAGGAGTAGGATTATATGAGAGTGTGCCTGAACACCACTAGGAATCTACTCCTTCTGAGATTAAGTTATGCAGTTTTTTATGTAACTTGAAACCTCTAGGTGTCAGAATAAGACCATACATGTTCTGACCCTAATCAGTTTTCAGTTTGTAATAGTCAAACTATTACAAACTACCATTTCACCAGAATAAGTGGAGTTATAAAAGAAAGAATACTAAAAAAATCTATGTGAGACTGGAAAATAGCATCACATGGTACTGACAAGCTATTTGCTGCAAACAGTTTGGTGACCTCCACATTATTACTGAATTGTGTGATAATTTCAAAAGTATACTGCAGGGGACCATGTGGTGTGTAAATCATGTAAGGAGAGAATAGCCATATCTTAGAAATGAGCGAGTGCAGAGCCAAAGGGACTTTAAAGGAGAAATGAAGAGACACTACGAAAAGGTCACAGGGAAAGAATGTTAGAAGTTTCTGTGTCGTTGCTTCTAGAAAAGCACCTGAAGCAGCTGAATATTTCACATTTCAGATTTACAAACCGGTGTACACTGGCTTTCTATTGTTAGCTTTTACGTTTCTAAAAAAGTACAATTTCCCCCCAAGATTCTTATGTTCCCCTGTGGCCTGTAGTTATTTAAGAAGGAATATAAATTCAAATTAATATTCAGTCATTCAATTGTCTACAAATTTTGTGTATTAATAATAAGCTGCTAATTAAATTCTGCCCCCTTCAAATTGGAATTTGAAATTAAAAGATAACAAATTACTTTATCAAGGCAGTTACAACCAACAGGACGAAG
Organism: Petrocephalus zakoni; assembly: GCA_026774425.1. Taxonomy (NCBI): domain Eukaryota; kingdom Metazoa; phylum Chordata; class Actinopteri; order Osteoglossiformes; family Mormyridae; genus Petrocephalus; species Petrocephalus zakoni. Next base: position 2,312,588 of record JAODKN010000127.1, on the reverse strand, counting down.
AACTCTGGGCCAGGCGTGCTGCAGAAACAAAAGGAGTTTTATTGAACTCAATGAACAAAAGATCACAGGGGATCAAAACAGGAGGACGGGGACAAGGTATAGCCCAGGCAACAAGAAGGTAGGACATCACTGATTGGACTAGGAGTGGGAAGACTGGATGTACGAGACAAACGGGGCTCTAAAGAGAGGCAGCTGGGAGCGACTAACGGTGAGGAAGGAGAGGAAAGACAAGTAAGGCGTGGCTTATGAGGGTCACACTAGGGAGGAAATGGGAGGGTCAAGTGGACATGGCAGGCGGGACGTGACAAGGGATTCCATTATGTAGAAAAATAATACATCTCCACAAGCTGGGAAGGTTTAATAACGCAAACACTAATCACGTATTGCAGATTCCGAATAAGTTGGAAATTTGTAAACAGTTGAAATTTTTTATCCTTTAGCCATTTTATTTTAGTTCCTGGCACTGCCTGAGATTCTAATATACTTATAAGAACACCGTACTTTCTAAAAGGAGAACTTAAATACAAGCGAATTCTGCGTGAGTCTTGAGAATAGCTCTTAGAAAATAAGACGTTTTGGGGTCAGAGGGCTGGCACTGGTAGCCCAAAGGTTTTTTTTCAGCCAGCCAGTTAAGAACAGAGTTGCAGCCTCAGAGTACTAAACTGGCTGATTAAAAGAAAATCTTGGCCTGGATTTGTACTTTCTGGACCTGAACGATCCACCTCTGCTGATCTTCGCTGCCAGTTTTCCCAGCAGCCAGCAGTAAGGGGAGCCTTTGTTCTTCATTCAGCATAGAGTTACAATGCAGTTGGCTGCCGGCATGGATGTACAGCCACTCCGCCCTCCTGACCCCTCCATACTCTCTTTTTGGGCATCCTCATCTCCCCCATTTTAATAGATGGGGACCCTGGTGCCGTTCTGCGAATACCCTGAGAACTGCTGGACAGCCTCCTGCTTTGATGGTAGCGTGGGTTCTGCTGTGCATGACACCTAGCACTCTCTGACTCCCGGCTTTGCCCCAGGTGAGAGTCTCACCCGGCTGGAATCTGCGAGGCACTGCTGGGGATCCATAGGAGGCAACTGCATGTTTGCGAGTCCCGCAGCAAACATTCAGGCATTCCCGTCTCTAGGGAAATGTCATCATCGTCGCCATACCACAGCACACAACAACAAAATGTGCCCTCTTCACTTAACCCATATGTGGCATAGCAGTGGGAGGTTAACTCAGCACACAGGGAGAAGTGCTTGGGGTGGTACTTTGCTCAGGGTACCTCAGTGGTCCGGGATTCAAACCAGCAACCTTTTGAGCACAACAGTACAACGAGTTTGAGTTTTCAGTACAACGTAGTGAATGCGCATTGACCATAGCAGTAGCCATTTAAGATAAAGGAGTGCCAACATTGTACAGGGCGTTTAGCCATTGTAGGACTTTGAGTAGAGACGTCAGATCTGGGGGCCACAGACACCTGGGGAACCTTCTGCATATTCATATCATATGTCACACATGGTCTTTGTCAGAGAAGCCATGCACCTCCAGAAGCTCCAGCAAACTCTGCCCAGTCGGCATAGCCCGTTCAGCCAGCTCCTTAGTTACACCAGTGGGTCCTATTTCGCACCACGCCCCTTCCCAAGTGTGAGTTTCCTCGACGTAGTCCCCCATGAGACGCGAGATCTTCTCGGTTCTACCAGAGTTTCGGTGGTTTTTCCTGAGTATTAGTTCTGTCCGCTGTCTGCAGATTGCCTTGACACATCACTTGACCTTCACTTGGACCATCAGTTAAGAACTCTGGTCCCCACTGCCCATCGCCTGACCCGGTCACTTTAGCCTTACAGTTTGAGTTCCTGTTCCTGCTCTGGTTCAGACTCCTTTCTGTCTCAGTGCTTTTGCTTCCCATTAAAAGATCCGGTTTTCGAAAAGGTTCCATCCTGCGGTGTCTGACGTACTGAGTGTCCTGCCTCAGTCATGAGTATCGCACTGTAATAACCGGAGCCTGCCTCCTGGGCCCTAAAGATGACAACACTGCCAATAACGTAATCATTTACTCATTCTTAACGTAATAAAAGTCGACAATGGAGTAACTGGGCAATAATGTAATACATTTTCTGAACCAATAAGGTAATAATTTTTGTCGATAATGCAACAACTTATTACATTATTGGCCAGTTGTTACATTACCAACTTTTATTACATTATGAAAAGAGAAATTTATTACGTTATTGGCATGTTACTACATTACTTGGCAAGTATTACCTTATTGGCTGCTACAAAGTGGATGGAGAAGTGGCTTTGAAGATCCCTTGGCGACCTTAGCAGAGTCTATCACTGACATGCCTTCAAAATCTCTCAGAACTCCATTATCCTTGCTGCCAAGATCTCTCTTGTAGTACCAGAGCGCTGAATGGGCTTCCTCTGGTTTCCAGAGACAAAGCAGCTCAGCTCGGACATTTTGGCTAGCACTGCAGCATTATCAAACACTAAAAAGGCAGGACAGACCTTCTTGGCAAAAATGTCTTCCATTTCTTCTGGGCTCTCATAGACAGAAAGCAGTGGTATCAATCCAAAATAAACTGGAAAAAGCAACATTTGTAAAGCAGTTCCTGTAATGTATAACTTGACAAATACTAGTGAATATATCCTTCTTTCAATAGCCTTTAATTGATGTCTTCAATTAAAGTTGCTATAGAGACTAACCAATAACTGTTGACTGGTGATGCTCAGATATGTTAACCTCTATCCATTCATCCAATTTCCGTACCTGCTTCGTGGGGGAAGTCCGGAGCCTATTCCGGAGGCTACAGGCGTAAGGCAGGGAACAACCCAGGACGGGGGCTAACCCATTGCCAGGCGAACTCACCATTCACACCAATGGCAAATTTGGTAACTCCACATTACAATTACAATAATCATAATTTATAAACATGCTGCAGACTGTCAAAAGCCGTCTAATGCAGCGGTTCGCACATTTTCACATGCAAACAACTTCAGAAAGTTTTACACAGTCTGTGGTCCAGCGGCAGAAAGGCTGTCAATGTGTTTCTCTTTTTTAGCTGCGTCAGAAACACAGGTTAGAAGGCTGAACTGAAAGCCAAAACATAAATCTTCCGGTTTTCTGGGGTTTTTTGGCTTCCTTTTTTGCATTCTCTGGCTTTGTGTATCGAAGCCCGCTTCCCTAACAAAGGCGACAGTCGCAGTGAGTCATAATCAGATACTGTCACTGTCCCACTCCGCCCCTGCGTACAACACACAATAGTCAGCTACCTAGCCCATGCCAATGGCCCAAAAGTACGTCATACAACCTAAACATGTATCGAGTTTCTAGCGTAATTGACATGCTGTTCCTAGTTCAAAAAATAAGAAAGTGGGATTAGCGCGAGCACTTCATTCCAAAGCTGACATTGATGTGCGGTATTCACATCATGCCACTACTTATTATAATTTTTGTTATTTTTTTTAAAGACAGGCCTACTCCACCACTGCATACGAATCTTTCTCTGCAGATATGATTATTCATCACTGTCAGTTGGAATGAGGCGTGTGCATAGCACTAGTCCCACTTTCTTATTTATTTTTTCAATTAAGAAGAGCATTTTAATAACACAAGGACCCAATGCATTTAGACGGCATGACATACTGCAGGGCCAATCACATGTGTTAGCTAGCTGGCCACATTAAGGCGTGACCCGAGACAGTGTTGGAAGGTGAACAGGCCACACCTTTTTTCACCTGTTCTAAATGACGCAGAGTTTTTCACACTCCCTCCTGCGCCTCCCTTCACTTTATCCTTTCTTTATCCTATCCGGTTTGCTGTCCATTGCAAAATGCAGTTCAGCAGGGACGCTTGGATTGGTACAGAAATATCAAATCTTTCTATCTGAATGCTTTCATTCTGAGAATAGATTCTAACGCAAAAGTACCGACGTTTGCCTGATAATGGAAATGCTTATAGTATTAAAGGGAGCGAGACATGAGGGACTAGCGGGCAGAACCGCCCATAAGGGGGAGAAAGGGACACGGGCCCAGACACTAAGGAAGCGGAGCAGCCAGTCGCTCAGCAAAGCCGGCTCAGCAGACACCGGTAGCCATCAGTAGCACACCACACGTGGCAGGGTTTGGTCGGGGCTGGGACTGCTATCGAGATCGTTATCAGCAAGACCAATTTTAGAATCAAAATTAAAGTCAGTGATAACAACACCGCACCCCCCCCCCCCCCGCCACAATCTCTATAACTGAATTTCACGCAAAGCACAGAAACGGAACATGCTTGAGGTTGGTAGACAGTTTGCTTGATCGTAGGTTTGGTTTCAAGATTGATTGGAACCAAATCAGCCTCTAACACCCCCCCCAAACAAACACAGTACTTCCAGAGTATTTGTAGGGATATGTGGACCCTACCGTCCATACCCAAATTCACACCCTTGCTCAGATCTTTAGATCTATGGACCTGAACAAGCCATCCACTCATTTATTTTCTATACCTGGGTCGCGGGGGTCCTATCCCAGAACCTACCAGTGCAAGGTAGGAAATAACCCTAGGGGGGGCAACAATCCTACCTGAAACCAGATATTATTTCTTATACAAGCAGCTAGAGCTGAAGGATTTAAATAAAATATCGAATTGAGATTTATCTGACGCATATTGTGATTGCGATTTGATTTTATGTGTCTAAAAAACGAATTAATTGAGTAATTACTAATTGAGTAAAAACTAATGTAATTGAGCACAACCATACACTGAAATCTGGACTGCGCTATACCTTAATCCAAAGATAAGAATGGAAATATGTGAATTGAATCCAAAATGTATTTATTCTAACAAAAATTATATAGCACACCCACCAAATAAACCACAGAACAATTCTCTAGCAACCCGAACGTGGTAAAGTGATAGCATTTTTACATGCACATTTTAAGTGCTGCGTTCGCTTGACCGCTGTTTGCAAAGTGATTCTGGAAAGTCCCATGTACACAAGGGTCAAATTAGCAAAAACAATGATGCATAAAACCACAAAACTGTGTTAAGTTAAATGAAGTAAAGAAAATAAAACAATTCCAGTAATAAAAACCACTTCTGATTGGTGAGCATGATTGGCACGCGAGGAGCACGGTACTGATTGGTGGAACTGACTGTCACACAAGGAGGACGGAATGAATCTGCAAAACTATTCTCACGTTTTTCTCAGTTTTTAGACACTGGGTCAGACGTGCTGTGTAATGCATGTCCTAAATCGCAGCCATTGCGATTTGCTAATTGCATTGTTTAAAATCGTGATAAATCGTTCAGCCTTACAAGCAGCTGTCACATATCTGCATTTGCTAGGCTGAGCAGTATCTGGGCATTCAAAGAAAGCTCAGCCTAGCCACTCTTACGCCTAGTTGACATCCTGACAGCATCGTGCTATTTGTCTCATTCGTATGTTGCTTTCACTATAAATGTAACTGACAGCATGCTAATACAGGTATGTGATGGCTGCTTAAATAAGTCCTGCTGTCAGCCAGTGGGTCCACTGTAATACTGCTACTCGCATGCAGAAAGAAGATAAGATTCTTTGTGGTCACTGCAGCTCATACAATGCAATCTCGTGTAACAACAGTACTTACAGTAGCAGACAATGGACAGTTCATGTACCTGTAATACACAGAATACAGTGTGATACAATGATGGCAGAATACACAGCGTGTGTTAAGAGGCAGTTAAATATATGGCACTCTGCAGTCTCTGCTTTTGTTACTGTGGGAGAACATTTCAAACTGGATTTGAGGAAGTACTTCTTTACACAGCGTGTAGTTAAGGTATGGAATAGTCTTCCTGTTAGTGTAGTGCAGGCTAAAACCTTGGGTTCCTTAAAATCAGAATTAGATAATATTTTAACAACTCTGAGCTATTAGTTAAGTTCTCCCCAAACGAGCTTGATAGGCCGAATGGCCTCCTCTCATTTGTATATTTCTTATGTTCTTTTCATTGTAGATTTGTGTTGTTACCTAAAACGCTGAATGTCAATCCCTAATAGCATTTGCAGGTGAGGGTGAAGGATAGATCCTGGGGGGTGCAGTGGGGGTGAGAGAAAATATAGGTCTTGGAAAGAATTAGGACTCTATATTAGTGCCAGGTCATATACTGTACACAATATATCAATTTGTCGTCATGTAAATAGAAGTCTTTTAGGAGCAGACAATCTAAGCCCAACTACAGCACTGTATGGTTGATTGAATTAGCAGAACACGCCTCATGCTACTGTACTGGTAATATTATATACCATATATAGTAACAATTATCGCTATTGATTGATATAAAAATATTGTGATAAAACATTTTGCCTAAATATCGCCCAGCCCTACTCTGTATACATTTTGGTCAAAAAAGTAGTGGATCCCCTAAAAATGTAGTGATTAGTGTAAATGGTGCATTCCATTTACCTCGGAGGTCGGAACTCGGAACTGGGAATGACGTCACGCACGAGTTCACCGCATTCCAGTACAACAAGTCGAAATACCATTTAGCGATGTCGGGGACTACAAGTACCTTAAATCTGACAGGTTATCCGGCTAAGCAATATCACAGTATTTTGTGCATAAAAACACCCTAGCAACATGTCCACAGGTAGTGACTGGACAATATGGAGTGTCGACCAATTTAATGAGCCACAAAAGACGCGAGCGCCAATAAAACTACAATAACTTCTGGCGCAGCCATCTTGAATTCTGAAGTCGGGGTTGTGTCGATTCCTCCGAGTTCATGACTTGAAATTCCGACTTCGGTGAGCATTCCAGTTGCAACTTCCGGTTGTGAACTCGGCATTTTACGAGATACGAGTACAACTGGAACGCGCCAAAAGCACTGGGTCTCTGTACACTATAAGATAAAGTACAAAACTAAATCCTAACCAGTTGCTTCCAAGAAGAGTTCCATTCCATTAGCAGAAAATTTGGTACTGTTGAAGGTTATTAAATTTTGACTGAATGCAAATGCTTAAGTACCTATGATATATGCTGTTTTCAGATAGTAGTATTTGCATATTAGCATGTTATGAGCCCATGAGAGTTATTCTTGTG
>JAODKN010000127.1:2281385-2294682 GCA_026774425.1 Petrocephalus zakoni | reverse complement strand
TAACGACCAGCGGCTTTCTGTCGTTCTTTGCACATGATGTCATTTTTCTGCGTCAGGCCATCGTAACGACCAGCGGCAGTGTCGGGCACATAATCACATTCAACCTTCTGATAGTGCAGCCTTCAATTAAGAGCAAAGACTGGTCACTGTAGGACAATTTTAACAAAAACTAGATCTCAGTCAGTGTGAAATGATGTGTGAAACTATATCTATTTATAAAATGTTTGCACTTTATGTAATAAGTATGGGGAAAAATTAGTCCTGCAGTGTGTACTGTTCCTGTGCCATGGTGGTGCAGTGGGAGACACTGTAGCCTCACATCTCTAGCACAGGGGGCTAAAATTCTCTCTCTATTTTATGCGTCATGTTTGCATGTTCTCCCTGCATAGTCATTATGGGTCCTGTGGACATCCCATTCAGAGCGCCCCCTGCTGTCCAGGAAAAGCTCTAGGACCCTATCCAGAAAAATGAGAAGTTAATTTTGGCTGCTTGCTTTGCTATGTAGGGCATGTTATTTTCATTGTTATAAGGGTTCAGTAATTGGATGTTGTTGCCCCAGAAACTCCCGGACACAATAGAAACTATTTAGTCTATAATTACTATAGTGACTAATTAAGCTGACGTAAATCGATGATACGTAAGCAGTCCACCTTCCAACCACTTATCCTAAGCAGGGCCTCCCAGGTGCGGGATCATATGTACAGGCTGCTGGACTTATGTTTGGCCTTGGAGACCAGGCACATGGAGCCCTGATGGGTCTTTCGGAGATATTGGGGCACAGGCAACAGCTTCACCACATCTACAGTACCGTGCAAAAGTCTTGGGCCGTCAAAGAAAATGATGTGCAATGATCTTCAGGTTGGTGTAGAACTATAATATAAAAGCGTGCCGGCTTAATCATTTCAAAACCTTACAAAAAAAAGTTACAACAGTATTTGCAGCCACCATCCAAGACACCTATGAAATCTTTACTTGACTACTAACACACCTCCTATGGCTAACAGGAGAAACAACAGAAGAACAGAAGAAATTCTTGATCGTTTTGCATGTTAAATTGTTTTTTTTCTGACCAACTTATTACCCAGATAAATAGCACTAAACATTTTCTTGAGCAGCCCAAAACTTCCGCACAGTACAGTATATATTCCTACCATCTGGACACAGATCTTCAAATATTCCAGTGAGAATACGGGAGGGAAAATGGTTGAGAAATGATGAATTCTGCAAGTAATTTAGGCACCGACCTGGAAAAGAGGGGCGCCATCAGTAAGATGGACAGAGCTGATGGCATCTTAAAGGTTCACTACACCCACCACTGCCCCATCCCTGCCACCCTAAATGAGAGAACCACAGCTTCCAGGAAGATCCACCGACTAGATTTTGGACCCTACCTGTTCTACGAAGAGACTGACAGGTGAAATGGGAATTCTGGAAGACGTCAGAGACGACGACTGGAGACGTGTGGAGGGAGATCGAAAGGCAGTACTGGAAACACAGCCAGCCTGGTAGCAAACCCATAGGCTGCTCAGAGGGACACGGTGCCAGGCAGTGCGCCTCACTGTAATTATCCGACTGCTGCAGTGGAAAATTAAATTAGGGGGATTAAACTAACCTGGGAAGCGATGCGTCTGCAAGATCTGTTTGGCACTTGAGTTTCCTGGAGATGTTCCACAGAGACGATTCTGATGTTGTGGATACAGGGTCTTGAATGTATCTGCTGTTGCTATGCAGGGAATCTTAGTGGACAAGCTGAAGCTTTGTCTTACTTCTAGCACCCTCTGTTAATCCTTCATCTTCCAAGAACGTTTATGTATTGACGTCCTTTATTATAGACATGTGTTGTGAGAGCTCAGTGGAGCCTGGAGGATAACTCCATGAAGAGATGAAGATCAGCAATTAAATGTGTGTGTTGATTTATTGACAAAGGTTAAGGTCATCTAATAACATGTCAGTGTAGATTTACAGCCTATTTTAGCCTGGTCTTATGCATCCACTGAGATCCAACACAGAAAACAAGGCAGATAAATACAGAAGCTCATCCAGGAGGATCTTGGCAGAAGGAGCTTGCAATGCTGACAATGATTCTTTGTCCTTAGAGAGGAGAAGGGTTGAGTTATTCTAAATCTTGTAATGAGAATAGTACGTTTTCTTCAAACAGCCTGTTTTATTAGTGTTTTCTATTTCAGTATTGTTTTTGGGAGAAACCCCGAGATCAGTTCCAGCTCAACCAGTAAAGCCAACCAGTAAAGCACGTTGAAGGACGGACGGGCTCGTCGTTTTGTGATGCTAGGAGAGCATCCATCCCGTGCTGTGCCTTCACAGTCTTACATTCCCTCAAAGCTCAGAGAGGAATCTGATACAATGCTGTAGGTACGAATGATAGATCGAGTAAGGAAAGGAACCTGAAATCAAATCTTCTGCCAAAAGCAACATCAGTCCTAACAGAAGCCACAGAAAAACCACCAGGAAGAACACATTTAGGGTTGTTCAGATTTAAGAACATGTTCAGTCCCAGCAAAGGAGGGGAGCTGGTCTCTGGATCAAAGATAATTTAAGATATTCTTTATTCATCCCAGGGGGAAGCTCCTTAGTGCAGGTCCATCTTATTCATAACAGTTTATACTATTACTTTGCTGAGTAAATGGCTTCATCATGGTGTAAAATGGTTTCCAATAATAAATGCATGTTAAATTATACATTTCCTTTAACTGGAAGAGTATGACAGTAATTGCACCCTTCAGCAGGAGTAGCGGAGTGAAGATAGAAGGATTTGACAGCAGGAAATGAGCAAAGCCTTTGGGAAAGGGAAAAAAAGGAAAAAGGCGAATAATTTATACCATCTGGTGGTGTAATAATTTATAAAAAAAAAAAAGTACAGTAAGATTACAAGCAAATTTCTCTTACATATCCAGCCCTTCCTGTCTCCAGCTACCCGATTCTGTTACTGTTCCTTTACCAGTGGTGCATGTCAGTTTCAATCTTCCCTTAGACCCGAGCAGGCAGGTCGGGAGTGGATCCCTGTGCAGACGCTCTCTTAGTGGCTCAGACGACGTCACGCCCGGTAGCTACAGGACCAGGACCGAGGAATGACCAGCTCCCAGTAGCTCCTCTGTCACACACACGGCCGAGAGAGGATCCGTCAGCAGGTTAGTGCCACAAACTAACATTTAGTCAATGCAGGTTTCAGTACCACAAAGGGGACATTTAACACCTTTCTCAGGTGGTGAAAAATGACTAGAAATATCAGTTATTGGCGCTGATGTCTTTCTGCGTGCTGGCATAAAGATAAAATTCATGTCGTTTTTCCTTGGTACTGAAGGCCTTTAGAAACCAGACTCTCTAAAAGCCAAGTCCTCAGCTTCTCCGATACTGGTTTTAACCGCCATGTATAATCATTAAGCCAGGGTCCAGTTTTAGCTGTGAATCATCTTTTTGTCCTTTTGCCTTGCATCGATTTTAAGGGCTGATACGTATGTAATGGACATAAGCTGTGTCACTGGGAGCCCTTATCGACCTGCTGGCCCAGCAAATACAGCTACACATTTTGCTTTGTGTTAGACCATTTCCATTCAGCTAAATGTGTACTGCAGACAGGGGTGGAACTTAATTTTTTGCTACTAGTCAAACGGGTTAGATCAGCAAAATATTTACGCACATAGAAAAAGTTTTGCTAGCCCACAATGTGCAATGTAATCTTCAAGTATAAAAAGCAACCAAAAGAATCACGTGTGCAACAGGAGTAGCCGAACGCTGAATATGACTGATCAGGTGCTTCAAGTTGATTGGCTGATTGGGATGAGTCTGAAATTGGGATTGGCTAAGAAGACCCTGCATGTGTCATCACTTCAGTGAATTTTTAAACAGGCAGTGGTCTGGGCCTAGAGATGAATACACCATGTAATTTTGTTCACCTTTTTTTGTACTCGCACTTCATATAAATTACTAACCTCAAGCGAATGGGCAGACTTAATTTCCAGTCTACAGAGCTTCTGAAACAGCACTTGGGCAGGTTATTGTACTGGGCAGGATGGCTGAGTGTCTGTGTGAACCTAGGGCCATTATAATGTGTCCCTGTCTGTTAACACTGCATTTTCACTTAGCTAATTAGCTACAACTGTTACCCAAGCAGTTGAGCACTCTGTCACTGTGACTCTTTATACTCAGTTAGTTGGTTGAAACAAAATCTTGGTCTGGATTTTTACTTTCTGGACCTCAAATCTCCACCTGCGCCATTCATATGCAGCTCTGGAAAAAGTTAAGAGACCACAGCAAAATTTCCAGTTCCACTCCTTTCTCAGTTTATGGCTATGCGCTTGTGAATAATATATCTTTTGCAAACTCCAGCCCGGCTTGTCCTTGCTTCTCATTGATGAAGCAGCGCAGTCCCCGCAGTGCACGTCACGTCACGTCACACCACTTAGGTTATCCTCCGATTCATGAGCCACTGCCGAATAAGTTGATAGTCATCTCTGGCATTAGAAGCTGCCTCTGCCCTCTACCTGGCTGGTTTCTGGTTGCTCCCAGTGTCTCCTGCTTCACCTTGCTCTTATGTACTGCTGTCTTAGAAACTTTGAGCCTGGAAGCAGCCTGCTGCTCAGTGTAGCCTTCTGCCATACAGATTTTTTCCAGAGCTGTATGTGGGTATTTTACTAGAGCAGTGTAAGGTTAAGCATCCTGCTTGAATGGTACAAGAGCAGGTCCCCGCTGGGACGGCCCAGAGGGTCAGTGGGCAGTACCTACCCCAGTGCGTGGGCAGTGTATCTGCGCATACCACTCGTGGCAGTACAGGCACACCTGCACCCCCTGGCCGATGAACAGGCAGGTCCACATGATGACGTTCCACACGGGGCCCTTACGCTTGTCGTTTAGGGTGAAGTTGAACACCACTGGAGGAGGAGGAAAGTCCTCAGTCAGCACACAGGGTCCCAGCAGTCCTAGCGGTATCCTAGCTAGCGTTGCCTTTAAGACAGATTCTGGATGAATTCATGGAAGGTTTCCAGAAAGATCACTGTGGTGTTACTGCATTTGTCCCATAACAAAAAAACCTGTATTTAACAACACATGCATTTTTATTTGATAAATATTCTTACATTTTTAAAACATGGTTATAGGATTAATCACAGTACAAGCAATTTGGTAATATTTTCAATATTTTCATATACTGTAAATTCACTTCATATGAAGGGTTTTATTCTAAGTTGTCCATTTAAGTCCTTTGTTGTTAAACTACCATGAATTGATGTCTTGACACAATTATGGTCCATTAGGCCCCCACAAATTGACTAGCGAGCTGCACGTGGCCAAACCCAGTATGTGTGGGCTTGTTAGTGGGCTGCATTTATTGATGAAAACAGCACTGGGAAGCCCAGCAGAAGAGTGGGGGGGTGCCTTACCTCCAATGACGGCAAAGAGGCAGAACATCACGGGATAGAAGAAGCCGAAGCAGAGGGTGAAGACGTACTCGTGCACCACCGCTGACAAGATGAACACGGAGAGCATGGCCGTGGTGCGGAATTTGCGCCTGGTCAGCTGGGAGAGGCGGGCCAATTAGATGGACAAATGAGCTTCAAAAAAAAAAAGTGGTGGGCGGGATAATCGTGCATGTCAATCACACACTGCTCTAGACCAGTACCCATGGCTTACTTAACCGATTCCCAGAGGGACTCTTTGCTGCTCCCATCATTACTATCGGAGAGGTCAGATGTTAATTAAATCAAGTGGAAATCAATCCTTTTCTATTGAAAATACATGGGTTAAAAATATTCTCAGGAGTAAGGAGACAATGGTTAAGTAGTTTAAAGGTGAGCCAGCACAGTGTAGAAGCATTGCTGTCTGTCTTTACCAGTTAATATCCGGATCAAAATATCCCAAATAGGTTCAGCAGCCAAGACTGAAGTGTAAAATCAAGCCAGAGTTTGGTTTCTCCAAAATTAATCATGTTAATTATTACTAATTATATAATATTGTTGGTGGCATATTGCTGTTTGTGGCGTTTACCAGATATTACGTAACGGGGGATAAAGTGATGTGACTGATGAAACGGTGCCAGCGATGTACCCAGAGGAAATCCTGATAGCCATAGTAGTAAAGCCAGTCATGGACCACCACGTTCCACGTCCTGTAGTAGTTAGCAAAAGATGTGGAGTTCCACCAGTCCTAGAAACAAAAAACACACACACACACAGTGAACGAGAGGAGACACACTGACAGCAAACGAGAAGCAGACACACACACCGATAGCGAATGGGAAGAGACACACGCACACACACACCAACAGTGAATGGAAACAGACACACATACACACCGATAGCGAAAGGAAAGAGACACGCACACACACACACACACTGACAGTGAACAGAAACAGACACACACACACCGATAGCGAATGGGAAGAGACACGCGCACACACACAGACACTGACAGTGAACAGAAAGAGACACACACACACCAATAGCGAATGGGAAGAGACACGCGCACACACACAGACAGTGAATGGAAACAGACACACACACACACCAACAGTGGACGAGAGGAGACACACATGCACTCACACTCACACTAACAGTGAACAGGAGGAGACACACACACCGACAGTGAAGGATAGCAAACTGATTCCAGTGTCACAAGGACGGACTGGGGAACAAATAGCAAAGGCAGCCATTTTGGCTCTAACACAGCACTGAGAACATGCCGTGGGCTGGAACATAGTGTTCAGTCTCGCTCTGACGCTTCTCTCACTCTCCCCACCCCGATCCCTCACTGGCTTTGCAGAAAAAAAAGACAAAGAAGCCTGATGTTTATCAGTAGCAATTAGTAACTTATTACAGGTGAGTGGATGGGCGTGTCATCTGACGGTCCCTGGGAATGTCCAGCCCCCCCCGTGGTAATGAGCGCACCCAAGAGTTTCCGGGGGTAGTAAAAGTTGTAGATTGGGGTAGGCAAAGTGTTGGGTGATCATTACTATTACCTCCACCCAGGACGCCAACCCTGCAGCATAATAACCAAAGAGGGACGGGACGGGGCTGTCAGTGAGGCGGGAGCCCAGGCTTACCTCTCATGCACAATTAACGCGGTTACGCAGTCTCACATGCCGCTGACTTTTGGGCTTTAAGTGTATAGAGGGGAATGTAATTCTCAGCCGAAAGGGGGCTGAAACTGAGTAGGGCCGGCCGGGAGAACGACGCTTCGGAGGAAGCGGTTGGTCAGCAGGGGGCGCTGGTTCACCTTGTAGAACATGCGGTCGGCGAAGCGCAGCATCTCGGCGAAGGCGTTGAGCCAGCAGTGCAGGAAGGCGAAGAAAGTCAGCAGCAGGATCAGCATGCCTGTGGCCAGAGAGCTTTAGAGAGTCAGGGCGCAGACAGACACCAGCAATGAGGACGCAGAGACCCAATGGGGCAATGAACCAGGCTGCTGAGACCCTCTGAGACACAGCCATTACTGAGCCACACACGCTAATCAGGACCAGCGGTGCAAAAAGGATTGAAAGTTTATTTTTTTAGGTCGGACTGTCGGCTCAGCGATTTAATGTAAAAGTGCAAAATAAGAATACACAGGGGGCGCCGCGCTCGCGGTCACGTGGCCGCGCTGGTACCTGGCAGGGTGGCGTGGAACAGCGAGAGCACGAGCGTGCGCGTGCTGAGGGGGTGCGTGTTCTCGTTCATTAAGACGGGAATGCAGAGGCGCACGAGGACGAAGTAGAGGTAGAACAGGCTGCCCAAGATCTGTGCGGGGAAGAGAAGCGCTAACGCTTAAAGTATTCGCTGCATGCTCTCACTTTGAAAAGGACAGCAGACAGGAGCAGTTTTTTTTTTACCAAAGTCTGTGAGTTCGGAAACCACTGGGGTAAATAAATCCCATTTCATGTCACAGTGCAATGTTATTTAAAATAACTATCATTTGAGGTCAAGTATTTCGTTACTTTACACAAATGCATAAGTCTTACATTTACCCAGCATTGATTTTCTGGCGCTCATCAGTAGGAATATTGCTGCACATTACCGCAGGAGGGCGCCTACTTACATAAATTACCGCGAGAAAGTATTCGATATGATCTTTCTGCCTGACTGCCTGCTTTTAACACTGAATGCCACCAGATCAGCGATGAGTATTAGATCAAAAGGAAAGTATGCGAACAAATAACACAGCATGGATTATCCATTCTCAGAAAGCTCAGGGTTCCACAAATGGGTGTATTTTTGTTTTGAGTGATCCTGTTGTGCTAAAACAGAGAATTGATGGATGATGGGCAGATCCCTCTATTAATTTTGTTAGATTTCTACAATACTTTACATCAGCAAATGGGTGCTAAATGCTTCTAAAGAACAATTGCTGTTTGCAATGGACCTTGAAAGTGGATATTGATATTAGTAGTAAAAATAGTTTTAACAGTTAGGAAAGTGTTATTGGACTGGGGAAACTGAGCAGTGTGCTAATAACTCCACTGTGATAGTTAGGGTCAAAGTGTGAAACAATTTGTCATTTTATTTGGAATACACGGTCATCCTTCATGCACAAAGATTTTATGTTTCATACTCATTCAGTATTCCACATATGATCAGTATGACATTCTGACCGTCATGCAGGCTACTCTATATGATTAATGCTAATTGGAGCACTATTTTGGCTCATGATGTGAAACATCATGTCTTACCTTAGCGAAAGCGACACCAACATAGTTCCACCTAATATATGGATTCCTGTTTTTGTGGAAAATATGATCCTTAGACACATCATGCAATAATGACTGTAAAAACCACACTACTAGTGCCCCTGCTAATATCAGTAAGACTAATGATGATAATCATCACAATAAAAGCTAAAGACCTTTGAACACAATTAAACATTTGGAAAGTAGGACACAGATTAGCATTGATGCACCTTTGACACATCAGTGATGGTCTGTCAGTAACTACTGTAGGTACATTTGACCTTTTCCTGCTACACAGTACCATGGTTGTGTATTCTGTAGCTCTCTCACCTGGGGTAGGACTCTCTGTAGATGAGGGTGGGGCAGAAGAGGAAGTACAGGTAACTGGAGAAGGTGGGGAGCCTGGGAACATCTCCTGAGGCACAGGAATGCCAAATAAGTCAGAGTGTAAGGAGGAAGTGAGGCGGCTGAGTGAGATAAGGTACTGTCCCCCGTCAGAGATGTGAGTCCCACAGCAGTTTGTAGCGTGAGAGAGCAGGTGAAGGCAGTTCAGTGTCTCCTGGTGCCCCAGGAAAGTTGCAAACATTGGAACCAGAACCTCCATAAGCATCTAAAATTTTCAGTATTATTTAAACAGCAGACATGATACGGGTTAGGAGCACAGACCTGGAGCCACAACTGATCTAATAAACCACAGAAATAATTTGTGGTAAAATTGTATGGCTCTTTGGGGAAAAAAGCATATAACAAAAGACAGATATAATAAATTGGATTACCGTCCTGTGGCTTGTGGTTCATAATTGTTGGAACATTTTCACGTATAAAGGAGTAGCTCTTCATCAGGAATCTCACCTGGGCATGGGGACAGAGTCGGTTGCTAAGATACAGTCAAGCTGAAAAGTCCTTCACGATCTTATGGCCAATGCATATCTAACTGTTATCTGTCATAGCTTATCCTGCCACAGTGACATAGAACCTACTCTATATGGTCTAAGGGCAATTCACCCAGAGCTCGTCCTTGAACCCTGGGAGGAACCTGAAGCTCAGATAAAACCTGCATTAACCCCAGGGGTGTGGCACCACAGCCGCCCCCCCATAGCACCAGCCCAGTTGCATACTCTCAGGGAGTAGTTAGCCTTTCAGCACTATGCTAACTCATTAATTAGCATCCCCAACATTCCCGAGGCACCCGATGGTGTTATGCAAGACACCTTCTCTGCTTTAGTTATCTCTCCGTCCTCCTGCCCTTTGGAATACCTCTGAGAGAGTTTCTAAGCAGGCCCGCCTCATCCTTTCAAAGCTCTCTTTTTGTTGGGAGTCACCTAATCTTCAGGTACAGTATGTGACGCCCGGTCCTGAGCGAGCAAGAGAAAGCCAGGGGATTTGGGACATCAGAGGCGGCCATTTTGAGGACAGCGGAGGGGGGGGGGCTTAACTGCAGGGTGTTAGCTTAACTTTCCTGCCACAGTGGCTCTTCTGTAACCTCTCCTGTTGAGTTTAAATTAGCCTATATTACTGATTTTAAATAGATTGCTTTTATTTATATTCTCCATGGACTATATAGTCCTTTTTATACATGGTTCTACTATTTTGAGGGGCTCAGTTAAGTGAAAAGTAATTGGACAATTGATTGATAAGCTGTTTAATGGCCAGGTGTGGGCTGTTCTCTTCTTATTTCATTAAGGTATGAATCTTGATTATAATTATGTATAAAGGTGACTGTAATGCCTAAATGGCTCGTCTGATCTTTTCGTTGAACCCCTTGAATTAAAGCTAAAAGTCTACACTTCAGTCTACACTACACTTGATTGCTTCATTTAAAATCTATAGAGAGCCTAAATTATGAAAAGTGTGTCATCGTCCAGATACTTATGGACCTAAGTATATCTGTGACCGCATGCCCACATACCTGCTCCAGGATTATAATGAATCGGGAAGCAGGAGGCAGCTGGTGGTGTATCACCACATAGACAGGGAACACCCCCAGGATGCAGCCCTGCGCCGCAGCCAGAGCCAGACCACAGCCCACAGTGAGCACCCTCCTGGGAGTGCCAGCGCCATGGTAACGGCCGCCCCACAGGGTAAGCGCGTGGTACGGCCCGGCCAGCGTGTAGCTGAACATGATCATCCAGGCCCAGAGCACAGTGGACAGTTTGCCGAAGGCGTAGAACAGGAGGTCGAAATCCAGAACGAGCCTGGAGAAATAAAACCAGGGCTGTCATTGCACGTCTGGCTACTTTAGGTCATGTATAGACAGACATGACTGACTTGCACAGGTAAATCAAATGATAGGAGGAATGAGACCTTGGGTCCCGATAGTGGGCGGGATACCGTGCACTGCCAATCACCACCTGTAAGAGCTACTAGAGTAACAGCAGTTCCAGAGCTGCTTTGCTCATCAATATCTAGATGATTCACTTTCTGTTTCAGCCACATTCCTGTCACCCTATGCCAATCCCACCCATACACACACAAATGTCAGTGAGGGTTCCAAACACACCTTCCCTGGTCGATGTAATCCACCGCCAAGGTGCTGATGATGAGGAGCAGTAGGGCAGCGATGAACATGTGGTAGAGGGTCCGGATGTGATTGATCTCAAACAGCTCACTGCAGGCAGGAAAGACTGCTCAGGTCCCACACTGCTTTGCACACAACTGTCAGACATCCCCGTTTGAATTTCACATGCGCTTTGCGAGTTGTGTGTTGGAGTAATGTCACACTCTGAGGGGATCCAAAACATCAGTGGTGATATCTTCGAAATGTGGATTTAATTTGACATAATTCAACTTGCGTCTCTGTACTGGGTGAGCAGAAAGAAGGTGGATGGGTAGATAATTAAGGAAAGCAGTTTTTTAGAAAAGTAACTCACTAAATGAGAAATGAAGACCCACCACCCATTCATCTTCTAACCCCTCATCCTGGGCAGGATGATAGGGGGCCTGGACCAGACTAGGTGGGATGCTAGTCTATCAAAGGCCATGCAAATACTCCAAGGACAACTTAGAGGCACCAATCAGCCTAACTTCACTTCTTTGGACAACAGGAGGAAACCATAGAACCTGGAGGGAACTCACACAATATGGAAGAACATGCAAACTCCACACACACACACACACACACAGGACACGAGGGAATCTAACCCCCAACCCTGGAGATGTGAGGTAACAGTGCTAATGCTGAGCCATTGTACCACCCCTAACAAACAAACAAACAAACTGAAGTTTCAGTTCATTTCATTAAATTATCAACAATGCAGACGACACCAATTTCCATGATTGGGAAGGAGAATTCCGCCCCTAACTTACTCGAGGATTGACCGCCGTTCCATGAATACTTTCCCATGCTCCATCTTAAGGTTTCTGTAACAGAACAGAATGCAAACAGCCAGCACCACTGTACTCCTAAGTGATAACAATAGGTGTCCTTCACATATAAGCGTACATGTGGACAGCTGAGGTCACAGTCTAGGGATATACTGGATCCCCATTATGATGTGTGTTGTGGCCAGTATCTGAGCTGCTGCCTGGAGCTGTAGTGTGGCTGTAGTATGTGGGAGCACATACCTCCCAGAGCTGTAGTGTGGCTGTAGTATGTGGGAGCACATACCTCCCAGAGCTGTAGTGTGGCTGTAGTATGTGGGAGCACATACCTCCCATTCCTGCTGACATTGATGGTGCTGGAGAGAACGTGACTCCTGCGAGAGAAGGATTCCACTGACTCCTTCATGGCCCTGTCCAGGAGGTCACTGAGCTGGCCCTGCATGTTCTCCAAGAGGTCAGCCTTGACAGCCTGCGTGTGACAGCGGTGAGACACTCTCAGAGGCTGAGCGGCGGATTTCACGGGGCCGGCTTTACGGATACCAGCCAAGTGCCTTTCCGGTGTCTCTGCCAGCGAAACTGGCCCTTAGACTTTCTGCCTGGGAGGGCCGCACTGCATGCTGGCTTTTGCTCAAAATAACTTCTGAATTAACAGTTTGGTTGGGCTGTTGAAATAAGATCAAGATCTAGACATTTCACCGACCAATGGGTCCTAGATACAGATCCTTCCAGAAGAGTCATAGGCAGCTTTCTGTGCGTAAAAGTAATAATTCTCACCTCTATATGTCGCTTCCATTGTATCAAGTCATGTGCTTCAAGGTCTGTCTGCTCCTCCTCTGCACAGACACATGCATACAAAATCATCATACATGTTATGATCCACAAGCTCATCCATGACAACATACATGTTGTGATTCACAAGATCATCCATGTCATTACACATGTGGTAATCGACAAGCTCATCCATGATATCTTGCTTGTGTTAATCAGCAAGATCATGCACACTGAAGTCATTCTAGGGACTTTGGAGGCCCAAGGCAGAAAAACTCCATGGGGGCCTCTAACGCACAATTCCCCACGACAGGGAAAAATGTATAACCATTATTTATAACTATTATTTTTTGTAAATGATTAATAATATCAACACGGAGAATTTAATAAACATACTCCAGGTCCTTTATTTTACTTTTGTGAAAAACAAATAATAATCAGTTTTGTCCCTGCGATGTACTGTGTGATTGGCCGGCCTCGGGGACCCCTTCCCGACCTCAGGGACCCTTTCCTGACCTGAGAGCCCCTGGCAATTGCCTCATTTGCCTGTCCCGTTGCTTA
>JAODKN010000127.1:2260990-2272295 GCA_026774425.1 Petrocephalus zakoni | reverse complement strand
GTTACTGAGGACAGAGACTAGAGAAAATGAGTCTTGGGGGGGGGGGGGCGGGGGGGTCTGCCGATGTGAAGCAAATAAGCAGCATGCGGAATTATGGGAAAATTCTGGAACTAATGGGTGCCTGTGGGTAGAGAGACAGAGAGAGAGAGAGAAATGCTCGTCACACTCTAACACCATGATATGTGTACCCCCCCTGACACCCACACCTCCTGCTTCCGCACATTAAACCCGGCAGCCTAAACCCAGCGGACGGGTGACCCTGCTCACCTGCTCCGCGGCATTAGCTGGCGGCGGTCTCCTGCTGGACGACGTACAGCTTGGCCGGGTCCTCGGCTTCGATCCCGCAGGGCACCTCGCTTCTGCATACCGGACACGCGCTTAGAGGGCCCCCTAGGAGGTGCCTTCAACGCCGCTGACTGACAGCGACAGTGCTGAGAGCTTTGGCAGCTCCGTCTGCCTTCATTATCGGCATTAAAATGTATTATAATTACGCTCATCATCAGTCTCCAGCCTCTGGCTACACTCCGGAGAAACGTGAGGCCTACAGACTATGGAGTTACCATATTACAAAATTATAACTACGGTATTGGAAAGGTGAACACGTGGGGACTGACTCACCTGTTGTCATTGATATCTGTGGTGTTTCCTGTCACAAAAAGAGACCAAAGTGAGGGGTGCCCCTACATTCCTCACCCGGCAGGGCGAAGGAACCTAACTGCCAACACTGTGGTTACATGGAGCTGTTAAAGGGCCAGTTCACCCCAAACTTAAAAAGATGTGTTTCAGAGGGGCTTTAGGGCTATCTATCCATCTAGGTCATTCTGCTGGGAATTGCCTAGTTTTGGAGATATCGGCCATAGAAATTTATGGCTTCTCTCGAATATAAGGGGAGTGAACGGCATTCTTTCTGTGGCATCAGGAAAATACACTGGTAAAATCTGACAGTGATGTCTCTTACCAGAAAACATGACCAGGTTATTGGAGATGATCCACAGACTCTGTAGTGAGCAGTCACATGCATTTCTTCTACCAAACTCATATTGCTGCGCAGCAGATACCAGCATCATCACCGTGGCGATATCTGCTGTGCAGTGATGCGATTGGCACGTGAAAAAAGGCAATTCCCAGCAGAACAACCTAGATGGATAGATAGCCCTAAAGCCCCTCGAAAACAAATCTTTTTTTCAGTTTTGCAGTGAACTGCCCCTTTAACCCATCAAAAAGACAGAGTACAAACCTGTATGCCGCTTTCCCCTCTCGCCTGCACCAAAGACCCGACGCCATTAGTATCCAATGTCTGTTTCTGTCTCCAAGCACTTTTAGATGAAAACTTAAATGCACCTATTAACCAACCAATCAATCACTCCATGAACTGGCTCACACCTCTGCTCTAAAGCTGTGGGAATTTATTATAATATGCAACTTGGGCCAAGCTCCACACCTCCCTGCGATCTTGTACAGGACAAGCGGCTGGAATATTAATGGATTATTGCGATTACTATTTCTGCCGATGATGTTAGTCTTGTCGTATTTATTGCATGCCCTACCCCCTACAAAGTGGAGGGAGGGGGAGCACAGGGAACACACCCATCCTACCCCTGCTGGACCAACAGGAGCAGCACTCCATTCCCTGCCGCCCTCCTATACTGCTCTAATTACGGGGTCAGTTCTAATGTGACACAGCCCATGCTGATGGGGGTGTGTGGAGGGGGGGGGGGGCTTTCATTACTCTGTCAAAGTAATATTCATATTTATTATAGATTTTGCATATACCTGGGGGTGAAGCCATGTAATAACTTGAATACATGTGCCATCCTTTTCCAGTTAAAATAATTATAAAAAAAGAATATACATATACCTATATATAAATATATACAGCACATACCTATATAGAACTTGTATGTACAATATACCAGTGTTTCCCAGCCCATTTCTTGGGGACCCCCGGACAGTCCAGGGAGGGAGCAAAAACCTAGACTAGTCTGGGGTCCCTGAAGACAGAGTTGCGAAACGCTGCAATATGCAATTATAAATATACCACTGGCTGTAATCTATACATCTATAAATATTTGCACAGTATAGAAGGTGAGAGCATTAAGTGCTCCGTGGCAGTGCAGGCTGCTACAGCGAGGGTGCGGCTACATCGTGGCATAGCCGTGCCGGCACACTGCTGACGGAGACTCACCGTTGTCCACATTGAGCTGGTAGGAGTTCATAGCCTCTGTGGTGTTCAGCACGGGGCGGCTCACCTCCACCGGCAGGGTGGGCAGGCGGGGAGCGGAGACAGTGTCCCTGCAAGGACAGCCGGGTCCAGCATTCACCAAGGCCGAGTTGCCATCATCACACGATAATCATGTGAGGAATGCATTTACAGTAACACTGCTATTTATATCACGCAGTCTCTGCCTTGTTACATCAGCAAGCCCAGCATGGGTCTGGAACCTGCGCCTTCAGGTTAGCTCTGTGACTCACATGGTGCTGTGTGCCGGGGCAGGGCTGCTCTGGGGGGCTGTGGACTGGGTGTGGCCCTGGAAGAGCACGTTGCTGAAGGTGATGGGATGGTCACTGCTGCGCGTGAACACCGGGTTGGTCGGGGAGCAGGCAGGATAGTGCCCGGGGCGGATGGGTTTGGCTGGGGAGTGGTAGGAAAGTGTCAAACACAGCGACCGCACATGGGCAAAGCCCCCCCCCAAAAAACAACATTAAATGAGAGCTGGCAACTTGAGTAGTTATATGGTGAGGAAATGGTTAACCACATGGTGATGTCTGTTACCTGAACATATAAGTGCACCAGGAAAGGGTGGGCTAGTTATGTTAATACCAACTCTCTGGTTAATCTTCACAAGGTCAAGTAGGTGCACCAGGGATGGGTGGGCTAGTTATGTTAGTACCAACTCTCTGGTTAATCTTCACAAGGTCAAGTAGGTACACTAGGAATGGGTGGGCTAGTTATGTTAGTACCAACTCTCTGGTTAATCTTCACAAGGTCAAGTGGGTACACTAGGAATGGGTGGGCTAGTTATGTTAGTACCAACTCTGTGATTAATCTTCACAAGGTCAAGTAGGTGCACCAGGAATGGGTGGGCTAGTGATGTTAGTGCTGCCTGTGCAGTATGAAGTGGTTAGCCAGTGCCATGGGCATGAGCTTTGTGGTGGCCCCCAGGGTCACGCACCGATCTGCACGTTGGGCCGCCGCAGCGGGTGCTTGGCCCGCATGACGTCCTTGATGCGCTCCACCTCCTGCTGGTAGCGACGCCGGTCCTTCATGGCGCCCTCCTTGGCCTCCTTCAGTGCACCCTCCAGGGCCTTAACCCTCTCAGCCGTAGACCGAAGACGTTTTTCCAGTTTAGGAAGCTCACAACGCAGATCTGCATTGTCACGTACCAGCTGTGGAGAGCGGGCCGAGCGGGAGGAGGGTTAGCGACGCGGAACGCGCTCCGAGTCACGAGGACGCACTACGGCAAGAAGAGGAGAGGGAGTGTGTAACACCCCCCCCCCCCTAGTCGGTGTCCCGGCCCAGCCACCTCCAGGGAGAAAGCAAGGGCAGCCCAGCAGACACTGTGACTGGTCCCGGGCCGACACTAATGCACCTTCACTTCCCAGCTCGTCTGCAGCCTGATAGCCGCCGTATCAAATTTTCTGCTGCAGCTGCAATCTGGAGCGATCGATATCAAATTAAATTTTGCTGAGTTTTAAGAATCAGATCAGTTCTTAAGGAGAAGAGAAAAACATGAAAAGCAAGTTAGAAATCAACAGGAGTGACTGAGGAGTGAGAAAGGCGCACGCCAAAACAAACAGCATGAAGACAGACGTGACCAACAGCCTCACCTGCGGGGGGCAGTCTCCAGAAACAAGAAACAGCACTGAGACAGAAGGCACGTCACTGACAGCACTGGGAGTTAAAATATTAATGAAAATGAGAGCAAACAGGCACCTCCCAGTGGAAGATCAGGCACTGGAACATGCAGAGGAAATAGGACCTATTTGGTTGTTTGCATTTTGCACAAATTAAATGAGGAAGGTACCGTCTCTTACTCCATTCAGTAATACTCATATTATTTTCCTCGACACACATACACAGCCAACTAAATGTGCAGCTGCTGGTCAGGAAGGAATGCATGCTCAACACAGTGGGTGTATCTACACCCACTTCCACTGCACCAGGCGTGCTCATCAGCTCAGCAGCAGGTGGTGCGGTTTTTAGTGAGGCTAAACCCGGCAGAGTTGGGATTCGGCTGACTCTTCAAAAATAAAGCTCTTCTTTGACGGGCAGGGTTAAAGGTACCTGGGCAGGTGAAAGGCTGGACAGCAGAAGACCGGAAACTGAAGCCCCCCCATCCCCCCCCCATGACCATACACTGACCTGTTTGTGAACCTTTGTAAGCTGGTCCAAGTTGTTCTCAAGAAAGGAAATCTTCTGCTTCTGGGTGGTAGACCCCCCACTATCATCAGGCTCCATCTCTGAACTCTGATGGGACAAGTGGAGACCGGAATTACAAAGCTGAACAGGACTGGGTGGGGAAGCTGGGCCCCAGATGGCCATTTGTTTGCTGAAAATATATTTTCCAGAAGTTTAACTCTGGAACCTCTATTCCTCATAAGAACCAACTAATTGTTTTCCTCTTTTCTTCCAAAGCACCTTGCAGCAGCACAGTCATAAATAAAAGTGGACTGATAGCCCCTCGGACTCACTCTTTTGACTCGAGTCGTGAGGTCTTGAACAAAAAGCTTGCGCAGGTTGTGGAGGGTCTGGAGTTCACGGGCCTGAGTGACAGAAAGAGCGATCAGAGCAGAAGGATGAGAGAAAGAAGGAGGGAGAGTGAGAAGGAGAGAAAAGGAAAGGGAGATGAGGAAGGAGAAAGGAAGAGGAAGGAGGGAGAGGAAGAAAGAAAGAGGAAGAAAGAAGAGGGGAGAGAAAGAAAATGGAGGATAGGATGAGAAAAGTAGGGAATGAGATGAGCAAGGAGAGAAATTGGGAGTGTGGGAGTGAGGGAGTGAAAATGGCAGAACAAAGGATAGAAGAAGAGAGTAGGATGTAGAGTGACATCAGCATAACTCACCACTGTCTCCTCGAGCCCTTTAAGATCCTGCCTGGATTGTTCATGGCGCTCGTGAAGAAATCTGACAATGCAGAAAGAGGGAGGAAAAAGCATTTCATATTCACATTTTATAGGTGTTTTTATTGGCACTAATTGAGGCTCAGTGACAGTATTAAGCTCAGGATCAGTGCTGAGGCTCAGTGACAATATTAAGCTCAGGATCAGTGCTGAGGCTCAGTGACAGTATTAATCTCAGGGTCAGTGCTGAGGCACAGTAACAGTAATAAGCTCAGGGTCAGTGCTGAGGCTCAGTGGTAGTATTAATGTCAGGGTCAGTGCTGAGGCTCAGTAACATTATTAAGCTCAGGATCAGTGCTGAGGCTCAGTGACAGTACTAAGCTCGGGATCAGTGCTGAGGCTCAGTAACAGTATTATGCTCAGGGTCAGTGCTGAGACACAGTAACAGTATTAGGCTCAGGGTCAGTGCTGAGGCTCAGTGGTAGTATTAAGCTCAGGGTCAGTGCTGAGCCTCAGTGACAGTACTAAGCTTAGGGTCAGTGCTGAGGCTCATTGACAGTATTAAGCTCAGGGTCAGTGCTGAGGTGCAGTAGCAGTATTAGGATCAAGATCAGTGCTAAGACTCAGTGGCAGTATTAAGCTTAGGGTCAGTGTTCAGGTTCAGTAAAAGTATTAATCTCAGTGGCAGCGTTTAGGCTCACGTCAGCTCCTCCAGCTGCACGCTCTTGTGCTGTTCCCGGCTCTTCAGCCTGTCAAATTCGGCACGCAGCTGTTCAAGCTCCAGCTGCAGCTTCTGGTTGCGGCTGCAGGAAATACATGACGTCATGGGTGAGTGTGGGGTCGGCAGAGGGCACTTCACATCCAGGAAGGAGAAGTTACACACCCATCAAAAAACTGGCATTATTAAAAGACAGAGAGCTTTCACTTTATTCCCAATTTGAAGAAAAGTTATTTTTAAATGGTTAGCAGACTGTTGAGAGGCATAAATGTTTAAGTTTTAATGTATGAAGGGGCTCTGAATCTCAGTGAGGTGCTGCCATGGTTAGAGTGACTCTTCCAGTATTTCTCCAGTAAAAACTGTAATATAATTAAGCTCTGATTTGCACATATAGTTTAAATGTTTAAACATTTGCATCCCAAGCCTGGTGCTTAACAGCATATGGCGGCTGAGGGAGGGGTCGCCGTGGAGACACTGGTGGCTGAGGGAGGGGTCGCCATGGAGACACTGACTCGGTGAGGTCGTCGATGATCTTCTGCTTCTCATTGATCTCGTCTCGCAGGCGTCCCAGCTGCTTGTGGTGCGATTCGCGGTGCGACTCCATCTGAGGCACAGCAGAGGGAGGTGGTTTGGTACACAGAGCATCTATTCCAGGGGGCACTCCCCGAGCGTCACCATGGTTACCTTGACATCAGCAGACTCCTCCACAGATCTCTCGTTCTCCTTCAGCATCACGTCCTGCACAGTCTCTGAAAAAAGCACATCAAAGGGACCTTCGGTGAGGACATCTCTCAGCTCTGGCTCTGTCTCACAAACATCTCGCAGCTAAACACCCACGACAGCTTAAAGGAAACTAGGATTAGCTTTCGTGGCAAATGCATTAGTGTGTTCAGGTACATAATGCGAACGCGACGGACCCAAGGACATTGGGAATATGTCTGTCATATTAATTTACATAGGCTGTCAATCAGTCCAGTACCCTTCCTTAGCCCCATGCTTGCATAGACTTCAGATTAAAGGAACCCTAATGGGACAAGTGGCTATTAATAAATGTATAGATAGATGGATGGATGGATGAATAGAAATCCTGAAAGATTCTTCCTCCCTGCATCCACCCAGTAACCACTAACTCAGAGGGAAACACAGGGGAATCTGGACCCTATCCCAGGTAACTCAGGGCAGCAGTCCATCACTGGCCACACGCACATATGGTACAGTCAGTGATGGATGCCTTCACTGAGGGAGTGTGGTGCTGTGTGGGCCGGCCTCGCTCAGGCGTTACCCTGGGCCTGTAGCTTGGCCAGCTCCTCGCTAAGGCTGTCGTAGTTGTCCTCCAGCTGCCTCTTCTTCAGCTCCACATTCTGCATGTACTCCGTCAGCGAGCGGATCTTCGCCTCGTGCTGCAGCGGTGACATACATCTCAGGGACAGGTGGCGGCTCCGTCCCCAATTCGCACGCCACATGTGTCTGGCAGATTCTTTCACTTCAGAGCGGCCCACGTGAACCTCACTGTGGCGGCCGCCTCGCATAGCCACCCGCCTCACGCACCATCTGCACCTCAGACTCGGCCAAAGTTCTCCGCCGGTGCCCTCCGTAAGCTTCCACGTACAAGCTGCTTCAGTCAAACCCATAGAAATTCGCAGACTGACCGATTCAACCCAGGCTTACTCATTATGACATTCCTCACAGACCAGCCTATTCAACCAATGCTAATTCACTATGACAATCCTCTCAGACTAACACGTCTAACCCATAGTTACTTGCTAATACGATCAAACTATTTAGCCCATGCTAACTTGCTAACCCAAACAGATCAAGATACTTAAACAATGCTACTTCACCAACATGTCCCTTAGTGGCACCTCTTCCTCTCTTTCCCTTTCTCCTTCCTGCTTTGCCCCTCTCTTTTTCTCTTACATTCTCCTCTCCTTCTCCTTTTCCCTGCCACCCACGCCATCCGACGGCAGCCATGCTAAGTGGCTAATAGGCTCCGCCCCCTGGCCAGCAGGGCTCACCTGTGAGATCAGCAGCTGACAGGAGGAGAGCTCCCGGCCGGTCTCCTCCATCTTGCGGTGGCACTCCAGCTGCAAGCTCTCCAGCTGCCGGCAGCGTTTCACCATGGACTTCACCTCCGACTTGATCTTGCTGATGTAGAGCCGGGCCACCGTGAACTCCTCCTCGATGGCACCGCTGATCTCCACGGGCTGGAGGGGAGGGCATGAATCAGACCTTGCACTTTTGTCCGGGTGTGACCGTCCACGTGCGATGTGTGTTTTGCGTGCGATGCACCCACCAGCTTGATCTCGCCGTTGCCCACGATGGTGCTGAACTCGCTGAGGTCTCGCATGAGGCCGTTCAGCACCTCGGCGATACGCTTGCGCTGTTGCCCGCTCACCTCCTGCATGCGTGCCAGCTCCGACTCGATCGTCATCAGGTGGGACGGGGGGGGGGGGGACGAGGGGGGGAGGGGGGCGGGTTAACGAGCAGCCATGCAGAGGCCCTGACAATTGTCCGCCTGCCCAGAATTCTATAAAAAACTCAGTGCTCACTAGACCCAGAGCCCGGAACGATGCACCAATGAAAAGCCATGGAGACGGGGCGGGCGTGTGGGTGCGGGGGGGTGTCAGCGGTACTGACCATTTTCTGCCCCAGCTCCTCGGCCAGCAGTTTATTCTGCAGACTCTTCTCTTCCACCTCCTGGCTCTTCTGGTCATAGTTGACTGCCAGCTCCTCCAGGGCCTGCAGCACCTCCTTCACCTCCGCCTTGGCGCAGTCGCTCTCCATCTGCAGGCGGCCCAGCTCCGTCTGGACCTTCTCGCTATCGCCGCGTGTGGAGGCCAGGAGCTGCGGGGGTGATGCACACACAGACACACACAGACACACGCAGACACACACAGACACACACAGACACACGCAGACACACACAGACACACAGTCAGTGCTCCGCTGACCTCATTTAGACTATAAAAAACTGCCGGCGATGCGTGAAATACTCCAGGTTCCTACCTCTTCTTGGTCCAGCATCTGCTCCTTCAGCTTCTCGATGAGCTGACTCTGCTGGTTGATCTCGTCGTCCTGCACACAGGTGAACAGGTGAAACGTGAGGTGCACTTTCTGCCTGAACCCTGCTTCAAGCAGCTCGGCTTCACTAATGCAGATTGTCATTAATGCATGCATGGCCCCCCGTGCACATCCAGGAGGAGCAGCTCTGTATGTATAGGGTACATCCTGTGCTTTGCAAAAAGAATTGAACAGATTACAAATGATACACTTATAGTTTCCAAGGTCATTAATCGTTTTAAGGCGGGGGGTCATGCTTTTGGAGAGCACTGCACGGTGCATGTGCGTTCCAGGTCCTCACTTTGTCATCCAGCTGCTTATAGAGCTTGCGGATCTCCTCTTCATACTTCTGGCGCTCCTCGGCGGAGATGCGGACCACGATGGAGGAGGTCCCGTTGTCCAGGGGAGGCTCCTCAACCGGCTCCAGCTTTACAATCCCCGGGCTCAGTTGCTCCGTTTCTGGAACATCCTCGCCTAGAGATGAGAGATGCGAGAGGATGCGCTCAGTTCACTGAACAGCTCTATTGTAACTAACCCTGTGCTGTGTATCACTACCCAATGGGAAGCCAAGGAAACTACAGGAGGCGGGATCAGCTAGTCACTGATTGGCAGCACCTGGCCACAGTCCATAGCATTAAAACTGAAAATCAAGAAGAAAAAATTACAATTAGATCCTGCCAGTTTCTTAGACATTCTCCATAACTTTTGTATCAGATCCTCGATGCACGAATGGACCAAAGGACCTCACAAGCATAGCAAATCCTCAAAAAATGTGACTAGTGAGGTCATTTTTTCAGTCTTCACTACTAGGATTGGCACTGCAGCCCCCGGAAAAAACTTCACACTGTTCAGCTCCATCTGAGCAGTGTGGTGCTGAGGTATGGCCTGCTGCATGGCTTTCCCCCAGGCTCCCATCCCTGTGGGGGAGTGCTGCACCGCGCTGTCTCAGCGTATGGCCCTTACCTTTCTTTCTCTCACACACTATTTTTATATATTATTTTTATTTCATATATTTTATAAAAATCTGTGAATGCGTAAAATCTAAAAATGCCAAAAGTCTTGTATTTGTGTCAGTTACTTATGGTTAAGGTTAGGGCTGGTAAGGGTTAGGGTGTCATAGTTACTTATGGTTAAGGTTAGGGCTGGGTAGGGGTTAGGGTGTCATAGTTGGGATCAGGGTTGTGCCCATAGGAATGAATGGAGTGTCCCCATAAAGATGCATAAAGATACATGGTGCGTGTGTGTGTGTAGCCGTGTGTGCATGTGTGTGAGTGTGGCTGTGTGTGTGCGTGGGTGTGTGCGTGTGTGTGTGTGTGTGTGGCCGTGTGTGTGTGTGTGGCCGTGTGTGGCCGTGTGTGTGCGTGGGTGTGTGTGTGTGTGTGTGTGTGTGTGTGTGGTGAGTTCCCCAGCACCCACCATTGCGCCAGCGGTTCAGCTCAGCCTCCAGCTTCTGGATGGTCTCCTTCAGCGTCTTGTTCTTCTCCTTCTCCTTCTCGAACTTCCTCTTCCACTGCTCAGCCGTCAGCTCCAGGTTCACGGAGGCGGTGTTCCTGATGGTCTTGGCGCTGGAAGGCGGGGTGCGGAAAGCAGAGCTTAAGATACGGGGCATTCGGGGGCCGTGTCGTGACCTCGGGGTTGAGGGAGCATGACCAGACGGAGATGGCGGCTGCTGCGAGCGGAGCGGAGGAGGGCGCGTTACCGCTGGCCGAACATGAGGGTGGACTTGGTCTCGGCGTCGTTGTAGCTGGACGGTGAGCAGCAGATGAACATGGTGGTGCGGCAGTTGCCGCCCAGAGAGTCCTGCAGGATCCGTGTCATCTTGCTGTCGCGGTACGGCACGTGGGATTTCTGCGCAGCGGAGAAGCCCGAAAACACTCAGATGAGGGCTTCCAGACTGACCGCTTTGTCCCGAAACGGATTAAAACTGTATTTGCCATTTGCACAAGCACAGAAATACAAGTACATTGGACAAACACAACACTTTGACATTTTACGAAAGTAAGTTAAGACATTTTACAGTAAAGTACCATGCTCACAGAAAGTTTTGGGACGCCTGCTTAATTCAGTAAAAACATAGCAGAATTTATAGGGTTCATAATAAAAAAAATACTTCATTCATTATATATATATCACATTAGAAACAACCGGAAGTTTTAAAGTAAAACACTCATTTCGATTACTAACAAGCTGAAACTCAAATTATAGTTCTTAATGGGCTGTTTTGGCATAAAAAGTTAATTTGGGGGCAGTGTGTGGCTCAGCAGGTTAAGGTCTGTGCCGGTAACCGGAAGGTCGTCAGTTCAAGCCCAGCCTCAGCATGTCTGTGGTAGGGCTGCCCCCAAATAGTCGACTAAACGTTAGTCGATATGAAGAGGGCTTGGTCGAATACTTTATCATTAGTCGGTTAGTCGCAAAAAAAAATAAAAAATCACATGAAATTACGCAATCAGGGGCTGCGCAGTCAGTGTAT
>JAODKN010000127.1:2243869-2256204 GCA_026774425.1 Petrocephalus zakoni | reverse complement strand
CCCCCCCCCCCCCCCCCCCCCCCCCCCCCCCCCCCCCCGCCCCCCCCCCCCCCCCCCCCCCCCCCCCCCCCCCCCCTAAGGGCCTTTTCTGCAGCAGCCCGGACTCCTGATTCAGTGAAGCATCCATCAGGCCCAGACAAGGAGACACTGCAGTTAAAATGCCCCCCCGCCCCGCCCCCCGCTGTTGCCATGCAGAAATTCATTAATTATCCCGTCTAGTCTTTCATGTGAGCTGCTCCTTTCATGCCCAGTGCCAGAGGCATCCGGTAAGTAACCGGCGGATGCTGCTCCAGACACTTATTATGAAATCGGTGCTGCCGGATGGCCTGAAATACCGGAACAAAAAACAGCTGCACTAGTGAGACACATACATCATAACTGTTTAGTTTTATGCCGGTGAAATTCGTTTCAATCCATTCAATGCCTTAAAAAAAAAGCAAATGACTCAAATAAAGAAGAGGCAAATAATTAATGAACCGCTTGGGCCGTTAAAGCTAAATCATCACTGATAAATCAGACAGAGGATCTTCTATTGATACTGAAATTCAGCGGATACGCTATCAGCTAGCAGCGGACTGTCTGGAATCAGGTGTCATGTGACTAATGCAGAGCAACATGGCTGCTGTCCATTGGCAGACGAGACCGCGGTGAGTGTGCGTGTGTCTGTGCGAGTATAAGAAGCCCCCCTTAGTACCGCCCACCGCCCCTGTCAGCCTTCCAAGCCCAGGCAATCATTAGCAAGGGAATAGAAGAGGCTTGAGGGTAAAAGAGTGGTGAGGAAGGTGGGGGTTTGTGGGGGGGTGGCGAGGGAGGCAGACAAAGGGGAGGGGGAGACATAAGGAGGAGGACAGTGAGAGAGCGACTGCCGCATCCAAAGTGAGGAGGAGTTACATGCCAGTACCACAGCTAAGACCCCGCAGGCGGGTGGGGGAATATATAGCTAGGGACCTGCCCCCCCACACTGAGCTTCTGGACGTGATAAGTATTTCAATACGGGGGGAATGCTCCCCCTGACTCTGACCAGGAGCAGCAGATATAAGATTAACACCTGAAATCCTAAGTACATAGGAAGACTCCCATGGGGCGCCTGGCGGCCCACTTCCTGTCCACAGGGAGGCAGGAAGCAGCAGGGATGCCCAGGAAAAGGAAGTAAGCGAGCGGCCCGGGACAAAGGGGGCTCCATCCCGCCGCATTGCCAATACAGCACATCGCCGTAACGGGCAGCGCGCTCAAAGGGCTCATTAGCGAGCTGGAAAAGGGGCATTTGGATTAGGGATATTAGGAAATCCAGATATTACATAATCCTGCTTATATGTATGGATGGCAGCTTTCACTACCATATTACAGCCATGAGTCATTTCTAAACAATTCTGCCGATTCATTAGTTTATGGATTTGTAACAAGGCCCAGTGTGGCCCAGTTTTGCATATTTATTTGGGAAACAGAATAAAATAGTCTGATGTTAGCAGGTACTTGGCTGTTTCTCCATGTAGGACTTCAATAATACATGAGGGTTAAGCCTGGGTGTGTCCAACACACACAACAGACAAAGAACTCTTCAATACTTAATGTCCACTTTTGCCTCTTCTGACATTTTTTTTTAATTTTACTTCACTCTGCCAATCCATTTTAACCCCAGAAAGCCGTAATACGGGCTATCAAAAGGGTAATAACAAACTACATTCAGCTATGCTATGGGTGTGACTAAATTCACCTAGCAAAGGCTATATGTCCTTCCTTAAAAACAATGTGTTGTCTTGCTGTGCTGTAGGGG
Organism: Petrocephalus zakoni; assembly: GCA_026774425.1. Taxonomy (NCBI): domain Eukaryota; kingdom Metazoa; phylum Chordata; class Actinopteri; order Osteoglossiformes; family Mormyridae; genus Petrocephalus; species Petrocephalus zakoni. The sequence continues at coordinate 2,254,430 of JAODKN010000127.1, read as the reverse complement.
CCCAAGTCACTTAAAACAAAACAAATGGGACTAGTGCTTATTATCGAAGGTCAATGATGGAGTAAAACACGGGGAAGTTCAAGCAAAATCCAAAACGTGCGATGCAGAGACTGTAACGTGACTGAAGGGGGAGAGGATCTGTCTACGGGGCCAGACGCACACGCTGCTTAGGGTGGGGGCTCCATCTGTCAGACGGTGGGAGGAAGATACCAGTGCGAGATATCCTCCCCCGCATTCCCATGCTCCTGGCCATCGCGCTGGTATACCTGGCCGGAGATCCTGCTGCCCACGGGCAGGAATGGCACCCCCGGGGGCCCAGTTACCGCATCACAGAGAGTATGACTGCTCTACTGGCTATTCTCAGAATATTTCAATCCGGAAAAGCACAATGCATAGCATGACAGTCATGGGTGCTAATCCAAGGGCTGCTGGCTTAAATCCCAAGAGGGACCCAGTTGTAGGATCCTCCAGCAAGGCTAATCAGCCCTAAATCTTCCCGCTATATGAAAGGGCAAAAGTCACTTTGCATAAAAGCATCTAAAGGTTTTCTTTTAATATACATAAGTACATAAGATTAGCTAAATGCATTATCAGGAAAACCAGGACCAATACCAGTGGCTTCACCTTGATATATGGGTGCACTATTGATCCTTTTGATAACCCAATTAGCAAAGAGGCTCCCTGCGGAGGGAGCAGACCAGGGGTAAAAGGCAAACAGAGGTAAACTGGCCTAAATAATATTCAGTAGAGAGTGACCAGCAGACCTGCTTGATCTCAATCCTTAAATTATTCAGGTCTTGTTTGGTTTTCAAAAGGAGAAATGGGCCGAGCCAGACCAGTGTATGCGCTGGAATAGCTCCTACATGCATGATTATGCATTTTTATTATTCCTCTGTGCTAACTGACTGGGGCTATTAGTGCCTTTTGAGGAATTGGAGCTAGCCTGACCTAGGCCCTGGCAGAGGAGCGATGGTTCCAGAAAGGAGCCACTTTCAATCAGACGATATAAGGGAGGGCGGGTTTGAAATACAGTATGTATGAATTTTCAATACAGGACAATCCTGTAATATATGGGACAGGACACCTCTAAGATCGGTGTTTCCCAGCTGGAAAGTCGTGATTATTTAAGTCATTAAGTCACGTCTATTATTTTGAACGTGTGTTGGGACTTACTAACCAAAGGATGATATGGGCTCTGAGGCTAATTCAGTTGAGAACCTTTGTCAGAGACCTTATACGAAAGTAGAGTTATCGTCCCACAGACAGGAAGCAGAACAAATTAAAAATGAAAAGAATCATTAAGCAACTTAATGAAATATTAGTGATTTTACAAAGAGGGCTGGAGATGATTACGAAGGGATGGAGTTTATCTTCGGTACAGGTCGATCATCTCAGACAAATTAATAAACAGAGTTCAGTTTAACCGTGACAAGGCACTGAGGAAAAGGCTGACAGTTAATTTGCTTCATCGCTCAAGGAGATAAAAATGTAATTAAGACTGTTTGTTAGGGAATTAAATTAACAGGGAGACAGACAACGCAAGGTGGAGAAGGCGAATTAGCTTTAGCGTGTTGTCACCGCTACATGTGATGATCATAGCTTCCTTTGATCAACGTCTATGTTCACCAATCTCACCACTATTTGGAGGGCAATGTCCGTGAGGGAAATCTGCAAGACACTTTGTGTGCACCACCGGGAGACAGTGTCTGGCCGGGATGGCGGACAGAGACATGTGACGAGGCGCTGGGCGACGGAACGGGATCTTTATTTGGGGAAACAGTGCCCTTTTCAGGAAAAACGGGGTTGGGCAGGGATGGGACGGATGACGAGCAAAAAAAAAACGAAACAAATTTCAGCTTTGGGCAGAGACTGTAAAGAAAAGCAAGCGGATGGGCGAGGACAGGGACACTCCAGCTGGGCCAGATGCATGGGGCAGGGGATCTACAGTGTTATGCATCTTCTAGGTTATTATGGACCCAAAGAAAACAAGGGATACTAATCAGCATGCAGACCATCGTCTCACGACTCTCTCTCCTAAAACTGCGACGCTCCACACATGTACCCTGATGTTCTAGTTGACTTATACCTTCATTCTTGCTAAATACAAAATAAAATTACATGACACAACTCATCAAAAAAAAAAAACAATGTTCAGATTTTTTCTAATTACCATATTAAGCTTCAAGGAGAGTGAGATTTTGGGGTTCAGGTTTTCAATGTGGTTTAAACTTAAAAAGCTACGTTGGTCGGATAAGTTGCTAACTCTATATTGTCTACACACAAGTAGGGTGGTTATGTATAAATGACATTGTAGGGACCAAATGTCCAGACAATGTGATGAACTCCTGTTATTTTGCCGTTGTGGGGGGGCTTTTTTTTGGTCCTCACAAGGTTGAAACTCAATTTTATAAAAATCTGTGACTGCAATCAAAAAACTAAAAATGCCTAAAGTCTTGTTTTTTGTTTGGTCTTGTTATGGTCAAGGTTAGGGCTGGGTAGGGGTTAAGGGTGTCATAGCTGGGATTGGGCTTTTTCCTACAGAAATGAATGGACAATCTCCACAAAGATATGAATATAAATGAATGAACTGGCACCCTGCCTTCACAGCACAGACCTGAGATCACTGTGACCTTGTCTGAATAACTGATACATGGATAGATTATTAGCACTTGGCTGTAGTCCAGAGGCACCTTAAAAACGCACAAGATGAGCTCATCACAGACTCTGCCTCATGTCCCTCAGTGCTGGACTTTCTGCATACGTCTTTTACTTTGAGATCTAACAAACCTTATAGCAGAAACATCCATTCATCCATTTGTCAATCACAAGGTCATTGACCAAATTTTGTTGACTGTATGGGATACCAGCCTAAGACAGGGAAGTTACAAATGTAAATGTAAAACCAATTAAAATGTCGTTTCCAATTTTACTGGAAACAGATGAGGCTGCAGGAGCATCATACCACAGTGTAAGGGACTGAGCTTATTGCAAGGACATATTGATTACATCTGTCCCCCAAGTACAAATGATCACAGTGTTTTACAAGATTAATAACTAGCAAAACCAATACATTAGTTCAGACAGAATTTATTACTGAAGATCCAAAACTGAAAGTGAGAGCAAATCAAGTCATGCCTCTAAATAATTACAGCTGAATCAGACGTGTGCCACCGGGAAAATGCCAGCACTGCAGAATGAGAGATGGCAGCCTTTGTCCCCTCCTTCCTCTACCTCCTCTACTATGGTGCCCCTAGTCTCTCTAAACTCAGCAGGCATTACACGGATGCTGCGCAAAACCTCTACAGTGAGATTACTTGTGAGACGTCCAGGATGTGTTTAACCGATCATTTTTAAACCAATGACACAAAACACCGGCTTTGTGTCAGACTTTATCAGGTACTATTTCAGTAATAAAAAAATCAGCAAGAGTAACATGTAATAATGCAAGGAATTACAGTCACTGTAGAAAACAGGTACTCAGGCTATTCAGATAGATGAGCAGAGGGAAAAGGCCCTTTGCACTGGTAAGTTAATGAGGCTTTATCTTGTGTAACCCCTTCAATTCATCACAATGAACCTGAAACGGGCAACAATAATGGCAGAACTCAGTACATTAGATTCACTTAAACGTCAGCATAACCACATGTAAACAACGTCCCTTTGGTGCTCTGACATCTAAGATCAATTATAAAAATCAATAGTTTCTGAGCTACATTAATAATTCAGCTATAAGAAGAATATTTATAGACCATACACTTAGTGGTCACACTAACAGGTGCCCCAATGCAGTGCCAGGTCGGACCCCCTTTTGTTCCCAGAACTATTTCAAGGGTAAATGAGCTGAGCGTCCAGAGCTTTCCATTCCGCAGACCACAGCTGCACAGAGCTGTTATTTTCGTATTTGTGGCCTTCATGTTAGCTTTAATGACTTTGACCATTCTCCCTAAACTAACAAGGTCTTTTCAGCCTCAGAAAACATCACTGAGCCAACGTTTTATTTGATGCACCATTATCCATAAACTCTGGTTCTGAGAGGCTGGGACCACCACGACAGACACCAGCAATCACACCATGTTTATAAAATCAATCATATCACACATCTTAGCTGCCCGAATGCTAAATAAAGATAAATAGCAACTGAAAATCTTTACCCCCCTCCCCATCTGAATGCTGTACGATTCAGTAGCAGATACATGATTCTCTGTTTGGAGAAATGGGCTGTTTGTGTTAATGAGCAGGTGTATAAACTGGAATCCAAGCGACAAAAGACGGGACACAAAACTGCACCATCAGAGTATACTGCCAGTACTTTTGAAACATTAACAGTGGTCAAAAGGGCTGACTGTACCAGACAAGGGAAGCCAATGATGAAAGCATTAGAGTGGAATCCATGACCCTCAATCTCCACGGCACCCCCCTGCAGCGTTTCATGCATCCCCTGCCAGGGAAATGTCCGTGGGCAATTGGGAATCTCCAGTGGGGGGAGTCCTTAGGTCAACTCTTAAACATTCTTTTCCTCTCTATAATTTGGGCAATTTTGAGACAAAATACAGTCCCACTTTTGAGAATGGTGGACGTGCCCCACTCTTCTTTAATCTCGGGGGGCAACACGCAAGGAAATCGCGGGGGGCAGTGTGAAGACTGCAGCTTACTCTCAAGACACATCTTAATATTATAAAGCTAATTCTGTTATCAAAGCCGTATCTGCAGACACCGAAAATGCAACGTCTACAACAGACCTGGTGTGACAAGTGAACATCAATTGTGGGATGGGTAAGCGCCTTCAGCAAAAGCCCTAAAAGCTACCTTTTCACAACATTCTAGACCTGAAATGAAGGCAGTCAATTCATCCTGCGCAAACTGCCAGCATTAGGAAACCGTGTCAGGTGCTGGCCACAGGCCCATCCGCGTTGTCTCTGACTGGAGGAACCCACATCCTGGTAAAGATAGCCCCCACGCCAGCGAGTCTTAGGATGCCTCTTTCTGATTCTCTTAAGGATCTTCACTTTTACTAGGCAACAAAGACGTGGAGGCGACCACAATCCAGAAGCAAGCTGGCTGATTCCTGGAAAGAAATGCTCTTTGAGTGGGGACTGTTTTTCTACAAACCATGCATTGTCTGCTTTGTTTTGTAAACATGTAAACATATGTGTATCTGGGCTCCCAAAATGTGCAAAAAAATCAAAGAGATGTGCAAAAACATGTCTTCAAAGACAACAGATACATCCCTAACTCACTCATGTAATTCTTAATAAAGGCAAGAAATGAATTATTATCCCTACATGCAGATGGGCTTTGCCAACAGAAAAACAATGGGCTCTCTATTCTGTGTTACACCATCATGACATCACTTATCTATAGTAAGCAGATGAAACCCTGTCCGTTGTACTATTCCATGAATCCAGGGCACAACAGCAAGGTCCTCCTGGGAGTCAATCTGGCTTGTGTTTACATGTGAATCAGCCAAGCTTTGAGACTCCATCTTACTGCAATGCTGTACACTGGAGCTCCCGACCAAGAATTGCAAAACTGCCCTGCTAAGTAGAAGGTCCTTCACTACTCTGATTTCCATATCAAATCAAGTAGCCATTTGGAAATGATCATCTATGGTAAGAATCCAATTACCTCATTGGACAGCTGTAGTTACCGAAATATGAAATTAGTGGAGGGGAAGCTGATGACTAGATCAATAAACAGGCCTACATAAAGTTCCAGACATGGCCTTTCAGTCTGTAATTAGGTCTGTTCACGAATACTAGTGTGCGTTTGTATGTGAATTTCTCCATTTTACCTCTACTTGTGAAACAAAAACGGGCACATTTTGGCGTTATTAAAAACGTTATCATGTTTATGACGGCCAAAAAACCGAGGCGAACATCAGAATAAACATGCATGCATAGGTGCGTTTGTGCTTTCCGGCTGAGCTGACCTAAACCTCAGTACCGCGCAGCAAAGTAAATAGGTAGCCTATAATAGCCTATAAGCTTTCATAATCAAATAAGTAACCTTACGGTGAGAATTAAATCTAATTAATCACACAAAGACAAAGGGGTGAAGATTAATTGCTGATTAATGCGTGTTGCCACTCATTTCGATGTATTCGGAGCTGGATCATGAAAGTAAACAGCTTGAGTCCACATTTATCTTTAAAATTATTTCTAAAGGTCTAATAAGTTATCTGCGTTTGTCATGCCAACCACTACTGAAATATGTTAGTGGATTCGGTAAAATTGACAAGCAATCACTGAAAATATCCAAATGAAGCAGGGGTCTCCGGGAGCGCGACAATCCCAGCCTGGTGACTAAGCGCCGTAGCCGCAGCTCTTCTCCGGTAACCGGTAACCAGTCAGATCGGACTGGCAGATACTGCGGCCTAACTGCTGTACGGGGTGTGGACTCCGCCAACCGGACCGACATTTGTTTATTGTGCATTTTTCCGCCCGAAAATGGGTTTATTCAATAAACCGCGTAGATTTCATCGCGTCATTCCACCCCTTTCCGACTCGCCCATTATAATAGGGCCCAAAGATTATCACACATCGTGACACATTGCGCGACTGTGATAATAATTATAATAATGATAACAATACAGATAACGTGGGTAGTCTCACTCCACTTATCTATATTATTACTATGCTATAGATTTGTTTATTATTGCAGCCCTGGGATGTTTGGTGCATTTGGCATATGAAATAAATAATAATAGCATAATAATGATGATGATAGTCATAATCATAATCTGTCAAAGGTAAAAAAATAAATTAACTTACCCCGACGATTACGGTGTCGTCTCCTTGAAATTTCGGGATGAACTTGTCCCCACGGATGATTTCGGCTTGGTTTAGAGGACGAAAGCGACACAGCACTTTGATGTTGCATTCTGCGGTAGCATCGGCCATTGTGTTTTTTTTCCTCTTCAGATTCAACCTAAAATTATATTTAAAAGAAATGTCTGCAACTGTATTTCAGATAAACCAAGGTTTACAGGCGACCGTTTACAAGGCTCAGTCCTAGAGGAGCGCTAATTTTCCACAAATATAGAAAATATATACAGTATATCGATCTCTGCGTAAGAGCTCGAGCTGCTGCATAGAGCAATCGTGCAGGAATATTTACACCAGCCAAGCGAATATAATTTACTCCTGAAATAAAAACACTATTTATCGTTTTGCTAGACGCACGCAAATGAAATATTAAAAACCACCTTCTACATACCAATGTAAAATAGCGTTAATAAAATCCTATTTTGCTGGATGCTCCCCTGGACTATTGTGTTTATATATTAAATTAGCTTAGCGCTCCAGGCAGCTGAAATATATATTTCCTAAATAGGTTGTTTTTGTTTTAATGTGGAAGTACTCCGAGGGTAAGGTCCGGCTGAAGGTGAGAGGCAGCAGGGACGCACGGGCAGCCTTTGCGGCGCTGGCGGATGGCTGCTTTTTAGCAGGCGCGGGGCGTGGTCTATGCGCTTTAAAGGGGAGCCTCGCATCAGCACCACCGAACATGACGATGTATGTCCACGGGTGGCGTGACCGCCGATCCTAGATCATCGCCATCGTTCGACTCCTAACGACCGTGAGCTGGATGTAGAGGACGGATGCTCCGATCCTAAATCAGTCGTTAAAAGCTGAAAGATAACCGGAGCTGAATGAGACAACAGGATGGAGGGGGCGGACAGGGCAATGGGGGGACCGGTGGGGGTGGAAACTGTGCTGCTTGCAAGCCGCGCAGTATTTTGATTACCTACGTAGTAGTAAAACATGTCTTCGGTGTCCGTTATGCGCCGCTTCGTATTGCAAAATTAAATGCGCAGTTATTTACGTTGGAGCATTTGCAATTGTTAGTGGACAGATTACCCACAAAATTTGAGGCATCACTAAAACAGCCACATAGACTATGAAGGAGGGGGGGGTTACAAAACAGGGTAATGGCAGGATATTATTAACCAGGAATGATTTACTAGGTAGCTGAGGAGTCGTGTTGATATCACCAATTTAATTGTCAGAATTAGCGGGGTAGGAACTATGCTTCCTATTCAGTTACGTTTCCCCCTTGGGAACTTTGTTCTCGGAATCCACTGCACGGTTGCTGGAAAGAGGAGCGTATTGACTTTGTGAGATGGGAGAATAATATAATAAATCATAATTCCACCCCCCCCACCCCCGCACACACACACTCGTAAATAATCCAGCTATATACGCGAATAAACAATTGAAATGTATAAAATATAAGAAGATGCACCACTAGTCGTGTGAGAACATTTAAAGACGCCGAGTTTCAAGTCATCAAGACTATATATATTTTAAACTTTTATCGTTATTACGATATTAAAAATTGCAGTTTTATTATGTCATTCAGCAGTATTCATCTCAGAATCTAAATCATTTAACATAACTGTGGTGCTGAAAATGATTCTATGTGGATAAAGTATGGTAACTAAAAATCTGCATCGATGACATAAGCATCTATAGAAGTACAGTATATCGTAACACTATAACTATAAGGTTTCAACATTTTATCTATTGGCAATAAAACTGTATACTCATTATAAGCCTGACTATTTCGATCGTATCAATTTTTTTTCCATCTTTAACAGCAACTTGTTTTCTAAAACTTGCAGGCTCTAAAAAGCACTAAACATTTCTGGTGAATTGTTTATGTTTACACGTCAAAGGTAGCCGAATTAGGACTGCCGATAACATGCACTATTACATTTCACCTTTCTGTAAGGTCACGTGTTGTGCCTCGGTTCTCACGGAGCTTCAATCTTTAATGAAACTAGCCCTGTCCCTTAACACGGAGCATGTATCATGTTAAAGTTGCATTTTCGGACTGCTTCGCGGGCACAGACTTTGGTTGTGAACCTGTTTTGCCTAACGACAATGTCACTTAATAGCCATTTTGGCAGCCATTTTAGAATCAACCTTGCACTTGATGTGCAGGTACTGTTTCAGTTGTGTGCTTTTTTATTTCACTACCACTAGACAGAAATTTAGTGCTGTTAATTCGTATGCAGGCAAACAGCGATTCTTGGTAGTGTGTATGATGCAACTAAACCAAGCAAGCTGTTAATTAATAATGCTTTGTTGGTCTGTTAATAGATGATGATCTAGATGTAGCAACGAGAACATGGACAATAAACATAAACTGGAAGTGGTGCAAGAACAGCAAAACTGGCACGACTGCATAACTTAAAAAGTGTTATTTGTTCTTCATTTTGCATCTCAAACAAGAACATTTAAATAATTTTCTAGTGCGACTTAAGTGCTGGGAAAACTATGTTATATCCTTTTCGTTTAAGGTTAGTTTACTGCCCCTATAATAAGCATACAGGCCTCATGCCATTTAACTGACCATGTCACGGTAATATGCAGAAAGAGTCAAGAGAGAAATATTCAATATTAAGGTATACCGGTACTCTTAAACGAACACTTGTGTGTTTGTTATACAGCTGGATTTTTTATGTTTGCCAAGAGTCTTGTTTTACCCGGCCTATTAGCTACCTAGAATCGCCATAATAACCGCTAAGTGTAGTTTAGATAAAACTACAATTACCGACAACCCCTAACATCCTGCCACGTCATACGTACGCGGGCGGGAAGGATAACGCGAGACTGCGCGTTACTCGCCGTATCGCTCCTTAGAGCTGTCAAAAACCGAGTACATAGCCCTGGATCTGAGAAGCGATATTGCGGCTCGCAAAAAATTGGGAAATTGCCGAGACAGAATTTCAGTTGGCGGCTTGTTTCGCCATCTCAGCCGAAAGGAGAAACCCCGTCGCTTCATCGCCACCGTCCGCGTTCCGTCACCCGTCCGTCTCCAGCTTCCACAACAATGGCGGATCCCAAATACGCCAATCTGCCCGGCATTGTGAGTGAAGCGCACCGTCGCTCGCCGCTCACGCCGCTCATGTCGGTCCGAATCGCTTTCCCCTTCGCCGCTTCCCGCTCCTCTAGCGGTAATGTATAGCGGCAGGAGCCCGGCGTGGCCGAGCCGCTCGCTGGCGGCGCTAGGCGCGGCTTCTCACGGACGCCGTGGCGCCGGCCGGCCGGGAGGCCTTCTGTCTGTCTGTCGGTAATTGTAACGCAAACTAGCGTAACGTAAATGTCATTAAAACGTTCGTTCCGAGGCCGCGCCGTTCGCCGCAGCAATGCCAAAATGCACCTTTTTACCGACATTGGCGCCGCTAGCCTTCGGCAGGGGCGTTAGCCGGCTGCTTGGCGACTTGGGCTAACTGTCCCGCTGCACAGACACCAAAATGTTAACGCATTTCGTGGAATATATGTGACCAAGTAGCGTAGCGCTGGCTCAGTCTAGCTGCCTAGTTGTCCCCCGCAAACCGTAAACTAACCAGTTGTGTGGTTGTAATGGCGGGGCGGCCGCGGGCGCTTATGGGGGGATGCTGACGGCGTCGCTGGCCGGTGGCATGGGCACGATTTAACCACTCGGATGGCTGGCGTGTGAGTTTTTTTTAAAGGATTATTTTATTATTATTATTATTATTCAGATAGCGTTCTGTAATTGTGGGCGCACGCTGATTAGCGGGTTTGGTTGCTGCGGC
>JAODKN010000127.1:2228398-2243769 GCA_026774425.1 Petrocephalus zakoni | reverse complement strand
TTATTATTATTATTATTATTCAGATAGCGTTCTGTAATTGTGGGCGCACGCTGATTAGCGGGTTTGGTTGCTGCGGCGGCCTGTCGTTTATAGATGGATTGACGCCCTCGGATCGTCGTGCCGACCTTCTTCCCAAAGTGTCCTTCAGTGTAACGGGCATCGCTTGGGAAATGAAACCCTTAGATGGTGTTTCAGTCGGGGCTGCGCTGAAATCGGTTTAACACCAAAGCCCGGAATGTTCAAGGCATCACTTGGCTGGAAGGGTGCCAGGGGATTCAGGGCGTTGGCCGCTCCGTGAGTGTAAATATGCGCCAAAGAGTAATCGCTGGGATATGCCAGTGTTTGATTTTAATACTCTGAAATGCAAATCGGTGTTATATTTGCGCTTTGGTTCTCTAATACTTCTTAACTTATGCAAAATACGGTCACGGTAGATTTAAAGTAATGTATTTTTCTACTATGTCCATACTACTACTACTACTATACTACTATGGTCTTTAAACATTTGTAAACATGGATTGAAAGTGCCATTAGCATGTTTAGGTGTTTACATTTACAGTATGTGATGGCCTTGACCAGAGTGACTCAGAAGTCTCCATCAGTGAATAATAAGCGATTAATTGTCATTGTTCACAGCACACAATAACGTGGTACCTTGGTGGTTGGAGACTCGAACCTGCAGCCTTTCAATCACAAGTGTACCACCCTCACCATTAGGCCACCACTGCCCCTCCTTAGAGATGAACTTGTCTGAAGTCCATCATAAGTTGTACTAGGTCTCAATGCTGCTGTTGTAATTCCTTTGTGTCATTTCCTGTTTGAGTGATTCTTTCCTCTGAGGGCAAACCTTCTGCATGTGATCTGACTGTTTTGAAGAAATTTTCTTATTCAATTCAGTGTTTAAAATCAATATAAAGAATCAGCTTTTCTGCCAAAAAGGAACAGTTTTTTGTTTTGTATTAACTGATATCCCCTTCTACTCCCCCACAGGCCTCTAACGAGCCAGATGTTTATGAGACTAGTGACCTTCCAGAAGATGACCAAGCACAGTTTGAGTCGGTAAGTGAAAGATGCCCACGTTTGTTCAATCCAGGCATTCTGGGCTAAAAGTAAGTGATCCCTCCCATGTTACCATTTTCCATATCCTAATCCTCTTCTCCTAAAGATATGCCCAGTAATAGAAATCGGTGGATGGGTACTGTGGCAGATTTTAAACATGGCTTGTACATTCCTTGTTTGATAATTTTTACAGGTCTTTGCCAGTGAGAGAGTAGGTTGCTGTGAAGTGTTTACCCATAATTACCCAAAGATAAAATACAAGTAAAACATGTCTTTTTATTCCCTTTAATGTATATGGCAGAGATCATAATAAGGTTCCAAGTCAGGTTTCAGTGTTTAAACACAATCACTCTGAATAATTTTAACATTTTTTCCTTAATTTGAAACTAAACAAAGGCTTCAGACATTTTGTAGTCGACAGTCCATAATTAAAAATAATAAGAAAATCCATTTAAAATGAAGGGCTTAAAGTAATTTATGCAATTGTACATTCACATTATTGAGCCCCCCAATGGAATTCCACTTCCAGCATACAGTCTGATAGCCTCTAACCTCTAAGTTACAGAAATTTGTAGTGGAACTTATGGGACAGATTTTAAACACGGCTTACGGGGTGATACTTCTTGGGTCCCGTGTGTAACCATATCATATAATGGAGGCAGTGAGACGTCAGCAAAGTAGCACCGACTTGGAAGACTTTAGTGAAGTTGTGAGTGACGAATGAGATGGCAAAGTCCCTTGCCCTCCACTAGAGAAAATGGGGGATGGTCTGATGCACTCATCTCCATTACTTTTGTCTTTAGCGCAGGTATTGCTAACTTTGAATGTTGACTGAAGTAAAGATATCAACCGCCAATATTGGCCAGCACAGACACATCCAACCAATGCCATTATCTTTATTTTTTTAACGGCCATTGACCAATATGGTATATATCATGTATGTTTAGTAAATGTGGTGCATCAGCAAGGATCCTGAAGGCAATGCTAATGGGCTTTGAGTACTTGCCCGTTTTGGGAATGTTTTTGGGAGTGTGCCATTATTTACATAATGAAGGATTTCCATGTCCTAACCCCAAAATATAATGTATATTTTTTTGCTGTATAAAGCTGTGTCTGTGTGTACATGTGTGTTTTTGCATTGTACCTTTGCATCTGGCTTCTACTCTCCCTCCAGCCCCTCCCTCCTACCCTTTAGAGTCCTTAGAGCAGCAAATCTATCATCTGGCAAATAAAGTTCAGGAAAGCCCCCTTTTGCTTGCCTTCTAAACCAGAGCATGAAGTAGCACAAAGCCCTAATACCAAAATGCATGCACTTTCTTTAAGGGTAGATTAAAGAAATGAGTGAAATTTCCGTTAAAATTTTTGAAGTTGAGCTGAAAGACGGGTCTGATCACTCTCTGCCCTGGGGCTATTGGCGATGGGAATCTGTTTCTCTGTCTCTGTCTGTCTTTGTCAGTCTCTGTCTCTCTTTCTAACTGACCACATGGGCTTTAAGTTGGCTGTAGGGTCAGAGTGTTGTGTTCTTCGGTAGAATTGAAGTGGACTGGGGTAAGACATTAAATGGAAGAGGCTACTGCCACCTCATCAATCGTACCCATTTCTGTTGCCTCTGCTAAGAAAATGCGGTATGCGTGGGTAATCTAATAACTCATTGCGATTGGCTGGTACGGCGCCTTCATGCGCTACTCCATCTTGGGCTGTGATCACAGACCCCACCCTCCAATGGGGAGGCCTGCTTTACTCTGCTTCATCGCATTTGGGACATGGCAGTGACTACAAATGAAGGCCTTTGTTTCTGGTATAAATACAGAAGCCTGATTGTTTTTTTCCCCTTCCTCCTTAGGCCTCCGGCGCTGTCTTGATTGTGAATCACAGTTTGTTTGCAGCAGGAGGTTGCATTAGCATTGTTGGGTTCAGTGCCCCTTCACCTTGCATCTGTTTTCTGAGCAGGGCGGATGAGTCGGGCTTTGGGCCGCTCCACCTCTGACAACCTGTCTTCCTTTGTGTTTCGCTGCACGTCTCAAATCATAAAACCAAATGGGCACCCTGAGTCCCACGCCCTCTTACCTGCCTCCATCCTTATCGATGGCTGGTAAAAAAAAAAAAAAAATGTGGACGGCAAAAAGCCGAATCAGCAGCATAAAATATAAAACTTGTGAAAAGATGCCTATAATTGTTTAATAGTATCAATGTTCCATAAAATCACAAGGTTTATATGCGTTGGAACACGTGAATAGTTACATCTTTGTTGATGTGTGTATTTTCAGTGTTTACTAAAAAATATATAATTTCACACCATTTTAAAAAATGTGTTATTAGAAAAAATCTTTTCATATGCTGTGTAGGTGGAAACACGCAGTTCTATGTGCACTTGAATTAGCTTCCCGCCTTCCGTTTGTCTTTGTACCAGTGTTGATTTTTGACAAGGACTAATCCCTGTTATGGGCGAGACGGGACTTTGAAATCCACAGTGGCTGGGTGCGTTTTCTGTCATTTGCTATCTGGTTTTAACAATTTGAAACAAAAAAAAAGTGAATTTAAATATTTCATTGATTTCCAGCATACGGCGCCTCACACTAAGGATTCAAAGTCTTGCGTCTCCCATCAGTACTAATTCCCCCCTCTGTTTTTAAGGAGCCTGGTCTGAATTGCAATGTATTTTTGAACCCGTGTCCCCTTTGTAGATCAACACGGCATGGTCCTGGGATGCAGTGTTTGTTGTGTAACTTGTGTTGGACTGACAGACACTAAACCTAATAGCATTCTCCCCTCCTGTGTCTCGCACCCCAAACCCCCCCCCTTGTTTTTGGCTCTGTCCCACCCTCACCTGGGATGCTAGTTTGTGCAAGTAAGAGCTCTTTTTTTGTTTGTTCACTGCTGCTGAAAAGCGCTTGCATGGACTGTAATGACATTGTCAGGCAGATCTGCCCCATCACTTGGCGATTCCTCATCTTCGTGGTCCTTAACTTGCAGAAGCCATTCCCTGCTTTCTTGTGCTGGTGCCTTTTCTCCCCTCCTATTGGATGTGATCTTGTCTGTTTTCTGCCATGCCGCGGTTAGTTCTCTCCTCCCCCCCCAGTTTTTTCTGATTGGATAATTGTTTCATGTAATTAGATGACTAGATAATAGATCCTGATCTAAAAAATTCTTCTTTTGCATCTTGCATCTTCCGTCCTTCTCATGTAGACTAGCGCCATAAAACTTCAAATTTCTGTCCAAGCTCTGCTGAGGGAACACTTGGCTGTGTGTGAGTGTGTATGTGTATGAGAGAGAGAGAGCGAGGGAGTGATTTTGAGTGCTTTTTGCAATTCCACTAATGCCCTCTGTCACACCAGCTCCGTGTCATCGGCATCTAACTCCGCCCTCTGCTGGCCACGCTGCTCCATTGCGGCTAATCTCTCGCTGGCAGTTTAGAATCAGGGCCTCTATAGATGGCTCCTAATGCCTCAAAGTCTGAAAGAATATCTGCCCAGAGGTGACTTGTGTTTTGAGTGGTGTTGGGAACACTGGCTCTTCTTTCTGCTGGCAGCTCCTGTTGTGCATGGCATGTGATAACCATGTTAATCTCTCTTCTCTCTCCCTCTTTTTTTTTTTTTTTTTTTTTTTTATTCCCAATAATTAAATTTTGGAACCCAAGGAGCATTTAAGATTCTGCCAGGCCCCCCAGTCCCCCTGCACACAAACCTGTTTTTAATCCCAGCCCACCTTCTGTGTCTGTCTGTGTGAAGATGGCTGATGTTGGCGTAGGGGGCCTGTCCCCGAGCAGTTTGCACAGCTGTCTGAGGCACAGATGTCTGACATCTGGCCTTCCCATGGGGAGGGGGTGCAGATTCTGCATCTGTGCCATTTTCACTGTAGTTTACAGAAGAAATGTTACCGCTTAGTTTAGGTTACAGGCTCCGCTGACTAGAAATCAGCCTTGTACAGTGACTTCAGAAATCATTCACCCCTTTGTGTCTTAACTCTGAAACCTTACCTTAATACTTCCAGTATCTGTCTTACACTTTGTCTTTCTTCAAGAACTATTCCTCATTGTTATACCATTGTTTTTATTATGCTGTTAAATTATTCACTGCTGCGTTTATCCAAGGAGAACTCCCACTTTTGTGCCATTTTTTTATTGGATACATAGCTAGAGCAGTCCAGAATAAGCATCTTATTGGACTCATTTGAGACCCAATCGAAAACCTTTAGATATTGGGTCCATATTCTCAGTTTGTGGATAGCCAAATGGTGCAGTTCAGACAGCTCTGCAGTAGGGGGCAGTATTTATCTAGCATTTTCCATTAAATGGGGATTTATGAGGAAGCTTTACAAAATCTTTATTCGCCATTTCAAATCACGAAATTCATCCTGAGGATGCTGAACTTAATCGGTTGACTGTGGTGCAGAGTTTTGTGTTGTTTTTTTTTTTTCTGTTCCCAGCCAGGAAGCCCTCAATCATTGCATGTCAGTGGCTGCATGGATTCACGCACAATGTCGGGGTGTTTGTGTGTGTCTGTCTGTCTGTCTTTGGGGGGGCCGATGCATTTCTCCCCATGCATGCACTATTTCCTTCTTGGAAATGAATCTGATTTCTGCATCGCTATATTTTAAAACATTTCTTTGCACATGCAAGCTTGTATAGGTCACTGGATAGCTGACGTCACCCAATCTGATTGACCCGCTGTGACATGCATCAGTAAATCGGCAAATCGGCCTGTGCTCCCTTCGCGGAATCCACCTGGGTCTATTCTGTCCCAGAGTTTGTAGCTCTCCCCATTGATTTAAAAACTTGATTTAAAATAATAATAATAATAAAAAAATGGAAATGGTTACGCATGTGGTTCATCGCATGACTCCATTAATGGCGTACATAGCGTCGCTTTGTGGGGATGAAATGACCTGGAGTGGCTCTGGGACTCGTGAAGGGGAGGGGGCATGTGCATGTATGCAAGACACGCTCTGTGCCAGAATGCCTGAGCCCTCTGCCTGCTGTTTTCCAGGAGGAGTTGTGCAGTGACAGCGTGGAGCGCATCGTGGTGAACCCCAATGCCGCCTACGATAAGTTCAAGGACAAGCGTGTCGGCACCAGGGGCCTGGGTCAGTCTCCCAGTAATGACCAATAACTGGGCTTCCCCGATGGACCAGTGATGACATTTCTCAGTGCATTGAACTTCCCCACCTTTGTTCTCAGACATGCACAATCATTCTGTCTGTCTGTTTCGCAGACTTCTCTGATCGCATCAGCAAGACCAGGAGAGTTGGTTATGAATCAGGGGAGTTTGAGATCGTAAGTCCCCTTTACTCGCCTCCTTTTATCAATACGCGAGCATTTAAGAGCATGACACATTCGTAATGACTTCATTGCTTCATTGGGTGGTGCTTCTGACTGCCGATATTCAGGTGAGAGTAAGTGGACCATGCTGAGACCCTCTCAGTAAGGATAAATGTGGGTTTGCTGTAGGGATACACCAATCCAGCTTTTTCTGTCCCGATATCGACGCCTGGGCTTTGTATTTCTTATCTGATGTTCTTATGCTGCTGCTACTGCAAAGGGTATGCACATGATGACAGCAGGCGTAAATCACTGCGCTCACACTCACTGAGTGGCAAACTGAATGACAGCGTTGGCATTCAGCGTGAGAGTCGCAGAAAATGCATACAGTGGTAAAAAGCTGTTGTGCAATTGATTGTACAACTCAGTTTAACAAGAAATAGGAGCTATCTTTTTAGAGACCGCCGAAAACTAAGTAAGTATCGGACGAGGATCGGTCACGTATGGCCATTCCCGGTCCGTCTGATAGGTATGGATTGGTGCCAATACCAATCCCAAATAAAGAGCTCTAGTTTGCTGCTTAAGCATCACAGACTGGGAGACACTGCTGCATTCCCCCATGAGCTGGAGTTCACACTGACATTTAGGATGAACTTTCCGCGGGAAGGTCACTCTTGTCCTTTTGTAATCTTGGGTGTTTCCACTTCTCTTCGCTGACAGTTTCTTGGGTATGCCAGTTTTTAATTATCCACTGACGTTGGAAATGACCTTTATTAAGGAGGATACTGTTTAATTTCAAATTCAAACTCGGACACTAATCCCCTTATAATTTACTCTTATTCTCTGAAATTTTAATTTACCCCACACTGATTTTTTTTTAAGCAGTAATTGTTTAGCGTAGAACATCTGGCTCAAATCCCCGGATTGGCTAAGTGGGTTACCATTGAACGCTTGAGTGAGGCCCTTAACCCCCGATCTCTCCAGGGAGCGTCTGACTCTGCCTTCTCCATTGAATGTCACTGTGGATAAAAGCATCTGCCAAACAAATAAAATGTACATGAAATCAATACATCTAGAGCCTTTTTTCCACCCTTTGGGTTTTTTTCAGTTGTATAGATGCATGTTCAAGATTTAAGATGTTTTACTGGCCATTTACAAAGACTGCGTAGGAAAGCTTACACATTGAGTCCCGCCCAGTAAAATGACAATAAGATTAAGGTTGTTTATAAGTAATAAAATGGACAGTTAGTCTTTCAATGGAACAGGAAAATGAGTAACTCTCTTAGACTCACTAAGTGCATTGGTATTTCCCCGATTACCTGCTGGCTGTTAACCGGTGTGTCCCCTGTATTGCAGAGAAATTCTGCCCAAAGGAGTTTGTTTGTCTGACATTATAAACTTTATTACTTACATGCTACACAGATATTGGTCTGAGTGCTATTGGTCAGGATGGTTTGTGTTTTCAAACTAAAAAATGAAATGAGTGAACCGACAGCCACTGGGGGAATTCCTGCTTGTTTCCGGTCATCCGGACTATCCATCCATATTGAAAAGAGACCCTGTATTATGGGATTGACGTTGGCAAAGGCACTATAGTCCTTTCCAGCTTCTTATTAGTCTCCCAGTGATCTGGGACTGGAAACGTGCTGTAGTCCTGGTGCCCCCTGCTCTGCATGATGCCAAAATGGTCAGGATGAATTCTTAAGCTATGACTGTAGTGAAGCAGAGGATCAGGGTCAGAGTTGAGTCTGTGGTAGGTGTCCAAGTAAATTCTGTCTGTCTGTCCTAGCTGGCTGAGGGCTGTGGGCTGAAGGAGACACCTCAGCAGAAGTACCAGCGCCTGGTGAATGAGATCCAGGAGCTGACCCAGGAGGTTGACAGTATCCAGGTGAGCATCTAGAAACCACCTTAGCTGTATCTCAGAATTACATGGCTTTTTGGTTTTCTGTTGTTCTCTGATGAGTCATCAGAACCTAGCGGAGAGTCGGCATTGCACCTTTTAAAGCAAGGTTGTGATCTGAGGGCCACCCAGTACCGTAGGCCTGACTGACACAGAGCTGCTGCTGTCCCCCAGGTCACTTCCAAGGAGAGCAGTGCAGAGGAGCGGCTTACCCCAGTGCTACTGGCCCAGCAGGCTGCTCAGCTGAAGCAGCAGCTCGTCTCGGCACACCTGGACTCCCTGCTGGGCCCGCATGCCCATATCGACCTGTCCGACCCGGACGGCGCGTTGGCCAGGTCAGTGTCAGGGCGGCCGGAGCTAGGGCGTGTCACTTTCCCGGTTCTGACGTGTCGCCTCTCCCTCCCTTACCTCCACTGACAGACGCCTGCTCATCCAGCTAGAGGCAGCGAGAGGAGGCCGGGGGGGAATGGGGGGTGATGCCAAGCCGGGGTCAGCCAAGGCCCCAGACGGGGTAGTGCTGTACGAGCTGCATAGCCGGCCAGAGCAAGAGAAGTTTGCAGAGTCAGCCAAGGTGACTGTAGCGGCCTGGGCGCAGCACCAGAAAGATTCTAAAGGAGGAAATGAAACGCTAATAAGCACTTGATGATGCTGGTGAGAAGGATACACTTAGGAACATGGTGTTTTCTCTCAGGTAGCTGAGCTGGAGAAGAGGCTGGCTCAGCTGGAGACTGCTGTGGGGACAGGCTCAAACAAACAGGTACTCAAACCTCTAGCCACATCCCAACCCCCCTGTTCACCAAGGCCGAGGTGGGGTGTGAAGTACAGAGCCCTAACCTAACCTGTCGCTCTGTCTGGTGCCAGGGTCCGCTGACTGCCTGGGTACAGGGAGCCAGCGTCATGGTGAGTGTGTTCCTCCTTGCTGGGCTCTAGGGTCCGTGGAGCGGTTGTCCAGCCGCCATTCCTCTGGGGCATGTGCCCGGTGACATTTTCATCTCAATCGGCACAGGACAACCTGGAGCTGCTGCAGGCTCGCGTCAGCGCGCTGGACTCCGCCACGCTGGACCAGGTGGAGGCCCGGCTGCAGGTACTGCCGATCTCCTGGGGGTTACTGGCTATATATCCCAGGGCAGGTGTTTCTAAGGTAGGATACATAAGCGGCACCATAAAGCTGTCCCTTTTGTATGAATTATCATTAGCCAAATTGGTGAGTGACTGGGGAAGGGGGTCTTACGGCAGCCAGTCCCATCTCAGCTGGGGCCAGGGCCTCTGTGGCTCTGCCCTTATATACACCCCTGTCATATTCCCCTCCCCCCCACCCCCCCTTCCAGAGTGTCTTGGGCAAGATGAACGAGATTGCAAAGCACAAGGCAGCCATCGAGGACGCTGACACACAGAACAAGGTGGGCGGGCGCTTCCTAAAGCTGTTTGTGTGCAGCATACACTCGGGGATCATTGCTGTCATCATTACGGCTGTGTGAAGTGCTCTGGCACAATGAAGACTATTACCAGGCACAGACTGTCAAAAGTGCGTCTTTGCACCATGAAGGATTCTGTCAAATTAGAGACTATTCAAGTGATTCCTATGAAAAATTAAATGTAGCACAGTATTGTATGGAGACAGGCTTGTTAAACAGGTGCGCTGTCACTGCTCCTCGGTTAATAAGTGCTTTTATTAAAGAATATATTAAAGATTGTTTTTCTTTGTAATTACATGTTGTTGTTGTTGTTGTTGCTGGGTTTTAATTAAGTGAGATCTTGGTGTATTAAAGCTGTTAGGAGATTACACCCATTTGTTAAGACTTGTTGGCTTATGATTTTTATAATTAAAGCCGTAAATTGCCTGGAATTTAATATTCCTGGAGCGATAAACCTCTCCTTGTTTATGTGCTGTTAATGCCAACTAATTGCATTTAACTTCTAGGTGTCACAACTATACGATGTCATCCAGAAGTGGGATGCCATGGCGACCTTGCTTCCCCAGGTGGTGCAGCGGTTGGTAGCTGTGAAGGATCTGCATGAGCAAGGTAGTGTCCCCTGCACTGGTCTCACCATGCCGCAGCTATGTCATCAACATCAGTTTCCACGGCTCTTTCGTTAGTATTCGCCTCCCCCGTAAGTCACTGAAACGGTTTGTTCCTCTGCTCTCTCAGCCATGCAGTTTGGACAGCTATTGACTCACCTGGACACAACCCAGCAAATGATCAACAACTCTCTGAAGGACAACGGCTCGCTGCTCTCGCAGGTGTGCTGGCCCACTCCCACCTGCCACCTCCAGCATCTGTCTGTCATTAGTCTCCTGTGTCCCTACTGCTCATGTCACCACCATACATGCACCTGCCTCCACCTAAACGAGGTCCTTGTTGTTTCTCAGGTACAGCAGACTATGAAGGAGAACCTGAAGGCTGTGGAGGAAAACTTTAGTGCTCTGGACCAGAGAATGAAGAATCTCACCAAATAATCCCCCTTCCTTCCATGAGGAGAGATCGAGGTGGAACGCTGTTCCTTCCTCTGTCTCCCTTTCTCCATCTGCTTTTTTTTATTTATATATATATATTTTTTTTTTTGCAAAAAAAAAAAAGTTGAAATTATTTCCAAGACCAAACGCTTCCATGCTGCAGTAGCTCGCCATCCGCCCTGCGTGTATCTCCTTCTCTGGGTCGTCTCTGGAACTAGCCGAAAGTGGGAGCGCCCCGCATGCCCTCTTTGAGAAGAAGGATTTCAGGAAGTTCATCACGATGTATGAAACATGACATTATTCAGACACCTTTCTAATGTATAGGTTTGCATCCTCCCCAATCTGGAAGAGGTGAGGTGCTATAGATTTACTCAGTGTTGGACACTAAATGTTTAGTTGGTTAAAACTGTACTTATAAAGCTCTGTGGGGTATTATGGCTGCCAGTTCACACAGCCATGAAGCCCCTGTGGAGTGTAGCTGGTTTGCCTAGGCAGGCACTGGCCTTGTTTCCGGCTTGCCTAGCTATGGGGAATAACCTCGAAGGGACGTTTGTACATATGCCTGTGTACCTTTTAAGATATGTTCCTGCTCCTTTTCGCTTGTGACTGTCGCTGTATTATGACTGATACTGAGCACCACAGGCCGTGTTAAACTGCTTTTCCGGGCCTCAAAAAGGTCGTATTGTATATTGGACTGTGGCGTCGGAAACTCCATTAAACATCCTGTAGCGACCACATATTGTGATGTCATTTACAGACCTGCACACACATTTATATATTTAAAAATCACAAAGCAGCACGAGAATATTTTGGTAAACATTTTAATCTGTTAAATAAAAAAATTAAGTCCCATATAAAAAAAAAAGCTACATTTTTTTTTTTTTTGAGTCTATACAAAAGAAAAGCGGAGGATATAAAAGGGGACCAGGGACTGGGAGAACATTCTAAAAAGTACAAAATAAAATACTAAAGCTGTACATATGTACAAAAATCCAATGGTAAAAATTGCATAATCTGCTTAATTATAACTTTCCATTATTTAAATACAATAAGTAACTGGTGCCCGTATTGGTAAGGGACTGGCGACCAGTCGTATGAAGACCCACTACGGTTACTAGTCAGTGTTTATTCCTACTTGGGGAACGGAAGCCGCCTACGGCCCATGGACACAGTTAGTGCCTGTTTTCCTAATTGCCCAGCAAAGGGTCGGATCAGACTTAGAATTTATATATATATAAAAAGGTTTTGCCGTGTGAGGGAGTGTAGCAGCCAATCCCTTGTGTGTGATGGAAGCGACCAATGGGAGCACAGGCACCGAGGGCACCGAGGGCCTGACGCCTTCACAGCAACAATCTGGTAGTCTGGTGTTTCAAGTCAACTCCTGGAACCCTGATGTAGTTACACATGCGTACAAACACACGCAAGCACACGCACACGCTTTTCCACAGATAATTCTAATACGCGACTGCTATATAAACATAAAAACACACATGGAGTTGAAGGGCAGGGCAAATCCCTCTTTCTTCCTCCCTTTCCACTCCTTCAGCCACACCACCTTGCGTTTCCTCACGCAGCATCCCTCCCACTGTGACGTGCCCCTCGTCTGCTCGAGGACCATGGCGTGGAGCTGTGGGGGTGGAGGACTCGGGGGGGCACTGGGAGCAGACACCAGCGAGCGTGCATTGCCGCCGGGTCGCCCGACCCCTCCGCTGCTACCTGAAAACCCTTCTCCTCTTGCTCTTTGCTGCCCTCTCTGGTTTCGTCTGCAAACAGCAGGCAAACAAAGGGTCACGACCTTTAGATCCCGTCAGACAATAAGTCACCCAGAACTCATCCCAGCAGGATGCGTCATTACAGCACTTAGTTACACCTTGAGTCAGACACACATCACCAGTTCACCTGGAAATCTGCACACACATGGTTGGCACGCAAACTCCACGTAGCTTTGATCCTCTAGTGTAGAGGTTCCCAACCTTTTGATGACCAATTTACGTCGTACCAAAACTACACTGACTGGTAAGAAGGGCGGGGAGAGGGGGGTTAAATTTGCCAAGCGGGGGAGGGAGTAACGCCCAGCATCTTCGTAGAGTTTGTAGACTCATTCATACCCTTATACTGGGAAACACAGTAGAATCCATTACAGCCAATTACTCATAGTTAATAATAAAGTAATTCGTTGGCCTTTCAGATGGGTCTTTCCCAATGTACATATGCGTGAGGACATCACAAGACCCTAAAGCGATCTGCCTCCAGCAGTGAACGGTTCTTCAGCTACTAGATCAATGCAGTCCATACTGTTCTGGAACACCTGTACCCAGGAAGCAGCACTTCTGGGTGAGTGCCCTCTATGGAAAGCTTTGTTCCCGGTTGGGCTATCGGGTAGGGGCTACCAGAACCCGTCCCTCGCAAGCCGGACGCTGCAGTTCAGCTCCTGGGGCATTTTTTCTGAGCAGGTTCATGAGGATCCTACTTTCTGGGATAACTTCTGTGGATTTCGCTCAGCATCACAGCTACTGAATTACCCAGAATTCCCTGACCTGTAGTTATTCATTTCGTTCAGGCCTTAAATATCAATGGCAAAATAACCAGCAATCCCAGCGTTTTGTGCTTCATACAATAATTAACTTATAATTGAACCACTGAGTTGTCTGAATAAACACGACGCCTAAGGTCATGTTTAGTCACTACTGTAACTTTGAGTCATGGATGACTGAAGACCGTACATTTCTTTCATACACTCGGGATTGTTTTCGGAGTGAGAGGCTAATTCACTTGACTTTTCACTTTCATTTGTGAATTTCCTCTGGCAGGATGTAGGAGGACTTTGTAGTAACCAACCTTAAAAGTGCCTCGTGTTAATGGATACCCAGTTGCTATTATCATCAAATTTAACATATTTAATATCAGTGCTTGCCCTATTTGAGTCTCACCGTGGTCCTCTGTTCCTCTGAGACTCCACTGTCCATGTCCCTTGAATTTCCCAGCATCCTTTGCAGCCTAGTAAAAACAGATGAGACTCATTCTCATCAGTCTTCTAGGCACAGTATCAGCATGAGGTCCTAACCAGCTTTTTAAGATGGGGTGGGGGGGGGTGGGGGGAGGCTTAACCAGAGCTTTGGTATCATTTATTCACAGACTCAGAAAATGAGCCTGAGCCACCAATCCAAGGTGAACCAGTGTGTAAAGTACATAGCCTAGAAGACTGGGATCATTTGTTAATTAACGTCTTTCTCTGTTCCCGGGGCTTCACTTACGTCTGCTTCCTCTTGCGGCCTCTCCGGGCCCCTGTCATCTGTCCTGCTGGCCCCTGGAGCACAAAGACAAGGGGGGGATATACAGGGATATGCGTGTACCAAACAAAACGTGGAGATTGTGTACGCCTGCGGAGAGCAGAGGAGCCCGGAGCGAGGTCAGACTCACCCTTTCACGTGCGGCGTCTCCGTGCACCACGCCGTCATGCGCCACTCCGCCCGCTCCCTCCCTGGGGCCCAGGTATCCCAGCGGCTGTGGCTGCAGGTCTGCCTGCTCGTCGGCCCCGGGGCCCGGGGGCAGCCCGTTGCTGTACAAGCAGACGGAGGAGCAGTCCGTCTTGGCCTCCTCGGGGAAGGCGGGAGGTACGGGAGGCTCGCCGAGACCCTCGGCGGCACCTTGCTTGCTTGGGGGCGGCGAGGAGGTGCTGTCCTCACTAAGTTTGGGCGTGCCACGAGCGGGAGACTGGGCCACCTCCATGCTGAGCCTGGACAGGTCAGGGTTGCGCAGAGAGCAGGCTCGGCGTGGACTCAGGGATGGGGGTGAGCTTGGCTGGGGGAGAGTGCCCAAGGGGTCCCCGGGGTACGAAGGAGGACTATGGGTGCCTTCCTCACCCTGGCAAGGAAGCCCTTCGGGACACTTGCCGCTGACCTGGAGGAAAGATGTGTAGATGGTGTCCATGAAGGAGCCATAAGGGTCGAGTAAGCTCCCTGCTGGCGTCTCCCTCTGCTGCGAAGATTCTAGGGAGTGGCTGGGGCTTGGCACAGGCTCCTGGACCAACTGATTGGCTGGGACTTCCTCTTGAGGGGTGGGGCTAATTGTGTCCTGCATGCTGATTGGCTTTTCCCCTCCCATAGCAAGGGCAGGACCCATATTAAGCTGAAGGAAGAAAAGTGGAACAGGGTTTTATCCAAACAGCTTAAAAATTGGCGAATATAAAAATAGCGGCAACTGCTTATCTACTGATAGCAAATAAATTTAAATATTTATTTAATTTATATAGGCTTTTCATTCCAGTGGTTGGAAGAGCCATGCACTGTCAATCACTGCCTGCATGAAACCAATAGAAACCACCAGTCTCCTTTGCAGAGTGGCTTAAATCTTACCGTGGGTTTCAAAGAGGCACTAGCAAGACACCGTTAGTGCGGTCAAATATTGTGGTCTTGAAAAAAATTCACTATTAATTCCATATAGCTGATGAACATGATTAACAAAATATATGAGACATACTGTAATAAGCACAGCCAGAATTAGGCAATCAAAAGGTGTCAGATGAGATGGGCCGGGCATCTGTCTAGGATGCCTCTGAGATGGTCCCTGGGGAGGTGCTTTGGACATGTCCAACCTGGAGGAGACCCCAGGGCAAACCCAGGACACGCTTGAGAAATAATATCTCTCGGCTGACCTGGGAATGCCTCTGTATCTCTCCTGGAGGAGGAGGAGGAGGAGGA
>JAODKN010000127.1:2206247-2218539 GCA_026774425.1 Petrocephalus zakoni | reverse complement strand
CCCCCCCCCCCCCCCCCCCCCCCCCCCCCCCCCCCCCCCCCCCCCCCCCCCCCCCCCCCCCCCCGCACATTTGACACATGCGCCCTTATTTCGCCAGCAAACAAACGCGCCGCCGCTCCGTTAGCGGACAGGTCCCAGGTGCGGGGGCTCTGCCGGGGCTGCAAGTGACGGCGACAAGCGGACGTGCGACGGAGTGCCAGCGGCTGCATGTGGCAAAGCATCTTAGGGCAGTGTTTCCCGAAAGAGCCCCGCGCGCAC
Source organism: Petrocephalus zakoni (assembly GCA_026774425.1). NCBI lineage: Eukaryota > Metazoa > Chordata > Actinopteri > Osteoglossiformes > Mormyridae > Petrocephalus > Petrocephalus zakoni. The sequence continues at coordinate 2,218,281 of JAODKN010000127.1, read as the reverse complement.
ACACACACACACACGCACACACTCCCAGGGACACACACACGGCTAGCCGGCTAGCCTGCTAACCAGCCAGCTAAATATAGGCAGCGCCGTACCTCTGTTTACGAAGTTTCCTGCTCCTCCGCCGCGATGCAGGCGCAGATAGCCGACGGCTTATTTGACACTTTTGCGGTTGTTATTCGCCGGCCGCGGATGTTTCCCTTCCCCGCTCCCCTTCGCTTCTCCCCCCTCCTGCTCTCTCTTATCTCCGTCTACTAGTCTCCCTTAAAAAACAAAGGGCAATAACGCAGGGGTTTTTTTTATTGCGCCCGTTGCATTGTCGCAAATGACTTTAAATTCGGGAAGGTCCCCACAGTCCCCCAGCGAGAGGCGATCGGCCCCGTGCGAGCGCGCGCCGCTGCCCCCAAGCCTCCTGGCCGCACCGGGACCTCTTCCCTACCGATTTTTTGACTCTCTGGTGCGCCTTTTAGACCATTCCCGTTTCCAAGTTCCCTATTTTTTCCTTTGGATTCCGTGCCAAAAAAATCATGGAGTTTCCCCCCCAGAGCATGCGCACTTAGAGAGGGACAGCCCTGGGAATTCCATACCCACAATGCACCGGGCCGTGGAAAAAAAAAAGAGCGTTTGAAAATATAAGGGAGAGCGGAATGCGGGCGCTCCGGTCCCGGTCCGGGTCCGGGTCCGTGCCGCGGCGACCCGCCTACCCCCGCAAAACACCCTCCGAATGCATGTGCATGTCAGATAGTTTTACACGCGTAGAAATTGGCTGAAATGTTTGCTGTGTACTGAGGCGCAGCGTCTAAATTACAAGGGGCTGTGCCGTATGTTTTCCACGCCACCTAAACATTTTATTTACTCCCCCCCTTTAAAAAAAACGCTTGATAAATTTATATATTTTTCCCTTAAATTATGTAGGCTGGATGAGTAATTTCTGCAATAATTTCTGATGCAAATACTAACCCCTCCCTCTATTAATCTCACGCTGCGGGCAAGTATTTTATACAAGCCTATCCCACAGGCACTAAACTTGGTAAAGCGAACAGTTAGCTATTTGTGCTTTTTCGGTAAATGCGGAATTCTGGTTAAAAATACCAAGGAGTTTTTATTTATTGTATACTGGAAGTAATTTCCTTGTAATTAGGTTGAAGTCAGCAAGGTACCCTTAATAATGCCGTTTGAAAGATCGTGACAATGACCCTTTTCCAAGGTGTCGTCGCATATGTTGATTTTGGGAATGTTTTAGCAAAATGAGCACAGCCAATTACAGAAAACGCACAGCCTCGTTCTTTACTTTTACCCAGTTCACTGCAGGCTCCTAAAACTGCTGCCTGGCATCATAAAAGCAGCCTCCATCCAAGCTCACACGTCTTTTCTCTTTCCACTTCAAGGTCATCAACAAAACATGGATCACTTCTCATGACTCAGATGCTGAAGCCTCTTGGGAACTTAAACACCTTCATCCACCGTGATGGTCCTTCATATACCAGTTTCTCTCGCCCGTCGCATCTGTTAAACCTGAAGCACCTAGTGCTAATCAACCTTCATAAAATGCAGCACCTAGAGCTCAGCATTACCCAGAAAATTATTTTATTATCTGCTATAATCTAAAATATTTTCTGTCTTCTCTACCTACTATTGATCTGCTTTTCAATCTTGCTATCATTTTTGGTGCCACCCAGTTATCAACTTCAGCAGAACACACCTCCAGTACTGTTGAGAATCACACTCTGATATCTTTCCCCCCTTTCCAAGAATCTCGAACATGCAATCTTTAACTTTTTCAATCCTAGAGCAAATTCCTCTACTAACGCTAATTGGTGTTCAAGGCCAGATGTTCCTCCAGAACAGCCTTATGTCTTGTCTCTGATACAATACCCCAATTCTCCTCTATCCTTATTTAATTTAATGTAAACACACTGTCCTATTTGTCCAGTGACTGTTGGCTCACTTCTTGACTGTGTCCATCTGGATGTGCGTCCGCAGCAGCTCAGCTTGTTAAGCCCACAATGAGTGTGTGACCTGCATCCCACAGGCCCCTTTTAACATCCCAGGTGCAGGCAGCCCGGCAGCTTCTGCAATGTGTCGCCATGACTTTCATCCAATTAACACTCGGCCATCACTAGAAGCGCAATAGTATTGAAACTGTACACAGTCACTCAAACTGATAGAAAAACATTATTAAGAGTCTGGACTGCATTTGTATTTTCATTTTTCCTCATACTGATTATCTTGTCTTTCTCATCATTGGTGAACAAATGTTTCATAGTATAATATAGGTCATTAAAAATGTTTTCTCTTTTTGCTCATGAAATTGTTTTTTTTTAGGTACACTATTCAATGCTGCATTTTTGAAATACAAAATAAGAGAATTCCCAATATTTTAAGTGCTGCTATTTTGAACAGCTTATTTCCATCGTGGATTTTTTTCCGCTGGTGAGCCGTGCCACAATGCGTAATGATGGTTTGTTTTTTAATGGCTATCATCTGTATGGAAAAGCCGAGAGAATCCGTGAAGCCTTCAGGTCTGCTTCTCACCAGGAACCATCAGGCCCAGAGAGGGTATTCAGAGACCCTGTTTTGACACTGAATTCTATGACAGGCTGTTGTCACATACTGTCCTTATAAGTCCAAAATATTGTTTTGCATGGTGCTGTTTTCCCTTCAGAAACAGCTACTTTTAGTCAAAAATGTAAAAGTAAAATAATAGAGCATTAAGTAAATGCCTTAATATTTATCTCTGTTTTGGCTGCAGTTTATCTGTGTGAACAAATTGTATTAAGTAAAAGAAATGTGTTTAATGTTGTTTAAATATTCTGCACGTCAACTGCCAGCTGTGCTACATAATTAAAAAAATAAAACACAAATGATCTTCTAAGGTAAGCCTAGGGTAACAGCTATTTGTGCTCCTTTTCCTGTACCTACTGTGTCCATGTACACTCTTCATTCTGCATAACCAATTGTTCATTGCTGTTGTGTTTTGTGGATATTATGAAGGCAAATTAAACAGTGCTATAGCAATCAACTGTCCTGACTAGGACCCTCCTGTGACGGGCAGTTTTTAAAGAACTATATCTAGGTTTCTGATTGCAATGAAAAAACATATTCTGTCCTATTCAGCCCCTTCCTAGAGCTGCACAACAGTCTACTCAAATTTTAGTATTATTGAGACTTGTTTTTCAAATGCATGTCTGACTTATAAAAGTATTAATAATATATTTAGTCACCCTATTTATCTGGTGTGTAACAACCCTCTTTTTCCAGTTCAGAAAAAGGGACACTTCATGACTAAATGTGGTATTCGTTGATCTTTCTAAATATATCTTATTGATAACACAACACATGTGTGTGCTGGCAACCACTGCATTTTTCCTTAAATCATTTACCACTATTAAATTAATATACTAGAATTAAATTCTTAATTGAAGCATACATAATATAAAAAACATATATAAAACATCTTATGCCTCTTTCCCAAATGTATGACCTCTTTTCACTCTTTTTCTTTTCGGATGGTGTACAAATATCCTCCAAATAAACACATGCTCGCGAGCACAAAAAGTCAAGCTATACTAAATATATTGGCAAATTCTCGGTGAAATGGTTAGTCACACACTTAATGAAGAGAATGCTTGTGGACCGCTTCTAAGTATCCGAAATACATTTCGGGTATAACATTCTCGACCGAGGTTTCAGATAAAAACAACGCCAAGAATTTTCTTTTGCGAAAAGCAAAACTTGAAGGTGGAGAACACGGGCTATTAGCCTACTCGGCAACAGCCACCGGTTCCGTGACGTATCGCCGGCGTATCCTCTCGCGCGCTAGCCGATGTCCTGGAGACAGTATTTTGCTTTTCTATTCGCTGCCCGTGCGTACATCCCTCTTGTGCTGTTGCTAGGCTATAAACACTGCGCTTTGTACCATGCACTTTGCAGCACTATCGTGGCGACTGGAGAGTTTTGATTAACTTGTTATTCCTAAATTTAAATTAGGAACTTCACATTATTTTATTTATGACCGCAGCCTGTTTCAGTTTTAGGTCAAAATAATATTTTTATGTGTGTGTGATATATATAGAAATATGTAGAGATATATTTTGCCATACTATGTCGTTTTTCATTTGACAGCTTGACATGCGCTACTAAAAACTGTACAAGAATCCAGAGAATCCTTTATTATATTAAATATTGTCTCAAGACAATGTTAATAACCGTTGCTTACAATTAAGGTGCAATACACGAGTACTTAGCAGTTAGTCAGTTTTTATTAGTCGGCAGCCACTACTTTTTATGACACAACGTTTAAAAGGAAAATAACTTTATATTGGCATTTTTAGCCCACTATTCAGTGGCGTTGTCGTGCGCTTCGTAGTTTGATGCAGACAGGAGATTTTATTTGGACTGAATCGCAGCAATGTGGGGCAAATATCATACAGTGGGTGGTTTAACCTTTTTCTTACTATGATTGTAACAATGGATACATTCTTTGAGACAACCTTTTTCTTCGTTTCGTAGGGGCTGCGTAAGGTATAAACCTTCTTTAAACGTGACAAAAAATATATATATTCGGTTAAAAATGGATGCCGTGCCCATTGCAAAGGGGGTACTGTAGCAGGTGTTTCGTGCCAGTGACAAGAGAAATACTAGCCGGACAAGTGAGGGCGATATCTCGATAACCTGTCCTTAACTGAGCACCAGTATAAATTGGCTACAAATGTGTACGCTCACGCATAACCCATACACACCGGAAGTAAAAGGAAATAAGGAGGTAGTTCGCAGATAACCATTTCCCTTATACCAAGATAAGAGATTTCGATACGAAGGTCATTCGCCAATCCTTTCTATTAGCAGAAACACAGTTTGTTTAATTCTAGATAAAATGTACTTATACGTCGATCGGTTACTGGTTTAGCCACCGAAACGTATGCAAAATACCGAAAGCCCATATGTATACGTGTCAACGCTATTCATATATTATTGAATCGATATTCGGTAGAAGAAAACAATTAACGCCACACTTTATAATGTTGCGAAATTCGTGTAATGCGTACGCAAGCAAAAACAGATTGGAAACTTTCGAATATCCTTGCATAGTTTTTTATGTTTTAACGAAAAACTGTTAAATAAAACATGCTCCGTTTTTGCCAGTCTTATCTCCGGATGGAAATTGGTTGCCAACGATTGCATCATTCGTTTCATGTGACTCCCATACGCCCCAAATTCGTCCTGGCCGTCTTATGACTGCATCACATCTTTTCTCAACACACAAACTATCGGGGCTGGGACAGCTAGCAAGTCACATAAAGCCCGCCCCCCTGCTTGTCACACATCCACACAGTGAGTGTCACCAAGCAAAAGAACGTTAAACCGAGTCAATGATTGGTCCAAGCAGATGTCAATCATTGCTTAATGCTAATCCGCGTTCGGTTGAGAATTCTTTCCCTTCCCTCTCAGGGTTAGGTTGGCCTACTATATATATAAAGATCGCCGGGAGTTTCCTAAAATTCACATTCAGTGACTTATACTGAACAATGGTTAACATGAGCAATCAGCAATCTCAACTAAAATACATACATACTCCAAACCCTAGACAATCGAAAAAGCGAAATAATAAAAAGAAAAGGGTAAGTAGCATTTTCCCTTATTATTAGATCTTCAGTGATTCATTTTAATATTAGTAGCAAAAATGTATTAATTCTGTTTTCTATGGCTGAACGTTATCTTTCTCTTCTATCAAAAAGTAATTATATATACACATTTTTAAATTGTCATAGCTACACTGGCATGGATTAAGCTGGAAAATCTTTTTCTCGACTCAAACATATGTCTTTTAACTTTCCGAGAAAAGGAAAAGTGTTCTGTTTTGGCAACTTTCCCATGTCTGTTTTGGGAGTACAGTTGCCATTTTAAATTTGGCATGTCTTTTAATAGACATTTCCTTAAAACGTCCCTTTAAGGAGCCGCTTCGCTTTATAAGTTTCGACATCGCATTGTGTCAGTTTAAGATTTCCTTTATGTGACACTGACTTGACTGCAGGAATACATATATCATTTACCAATGGTCTCTAAATGTTACCTTGCTCTGAGTTGCAGCCCTAACCAGCTGCTTTGACGTGTTGCAGTCAGCATAACGTGAGATTTCTAAAGATGAATATGCCCTAACTTGTTGCCTGTGATTGTCTTCATCCATATGTAGTTGCATGTCAAAAGCTATGCATATATGCATATAAGTTCTTTAAGTATCTGGTACTGGTATTTTAATTGACCACTCCGGGGGAGGGGGAGGGGGGGTCCGGACGCGCAGCTGGCCAGCGGACCCTTGCCTCTGTCTCTGGACAGCCGAGCCGTGCTTCGGGCGGCCGGGCTGACGGCGAGCCGCCGCGTCGGGGTTCCCCTATCATCCGCCCACCCGCCCGACCCCCAGCTCCGTCCGTCTGCCTGTTTCTGTTTGCTGCCTTTATTTTGACAATTGGCAAGCGAACAGTAATTAGATCAGGAAAAAAACTAAGGAGGTTGCTAGACACTCTTTCTAATCATTTCACGTGTATTCCGATTGATTTGAATAAGTAACATTGTTCTGCGGGCATTCAGTTCACTTGAAATCGTTGCATATAAGTTAAAGTATTTTTTAGTACAAGGAGTGGCTACGCAGTAACCATTTTTGATCATTAATGTTCAGATGAAGTTGGTCCCGTCTGCGCCCAGCCTTGCAGAAGAGACGGCGTCCCGTGTCGGGGCGTGTTGGTTTTTCACCATTATTTGATGCTGGCAGCATTTAATGCCGCGAGCCATGTTTTTGCGCTTTACGCTGTATTTTGGTCCGGGGTTGCGCGAGGGCTCGTGCTGCAGCGGCGGAGACCCCAGACTGGCGCAGGGGGGCGCTACGGAGCGCCAGCCGGCTCTCTGTTTACATGAAAACCAGTGACCCAAATTCCGCAGCCCGGGACCGACGCGAGCGTGCAACATGCTCGGCTGTCAGTGACTCTCTCGGCCCAGTCCCGCTAATCATGTATACACTGGATAAGTGTAATCATTATAAATGCTGCATTTGTGGGACACGACGGTATAATTTTATTCAGACGGGAGAAGTAACACGTTGGCATGATTCGAATCCTACGCATGGAGGGGGCACGGATCAATCCGGGCGCCCACTTATCCTTCACGGTGCACTTACTTCTCATGTTACCTCTTTTTAGGTGGGGTATTTTTTCAAAAATAGGTCCTTAAGCCCCCTAATAAAAGAATAAAGGATGTTTTGCCGGTTGCCTCGTTGTAAGCATGGGGGGCATATTGGAAATAACGTGATTTTGGTTTCCACCCTCTCTCCTCCCGTAGACATTTTGGGACGAGTTATCACCGACAACACACAGACAGACTTGATTAACGGGAATTTTTTTAAAAAAGGTAAGTGCACTTAATCAAATGTAGAGTGTGCCTGTATTGTATATATCAGCAAGTGTCATAATTGAGAAAACAAAATCGCAGTCAGAATAACTGGGTCTTTCGTAACATCATTGTTTTTATACAATGGCACTTTGAATTAATGCAGTGTAGCGCGCGGCCGCTTGGTGCCGCATTCTCACGTGATAAGACGGGGAGCAGCGGCAAATTTACCAATGCTAATTATGCATCTTAGTAACACTCACTAGCCACGACTCCACATATCTATTGGTGTTAAATATGTGGGGGGAAAGCTGATTGTTGTTGATGCTCCAGGTCCAGTGTGTACCTGTGTGGAAGCATATCTGTGCGTTGCGACTGTTTGGTGAGATGACTGCGGAGTGGCTGCACTTCCCCCCACCGTATCCCCCAGGTGTGGGGCCGCTGTGTGGCGCGGAGCTGGAGGCGTGGTACGAAGACCTGCAGGATATCCTGGGCTCTGATACAGGTGGGGCCAAACATGCTCGCGCCCCACCCGGTCCTGAGGTAAGCCAGGCATCCGCGCCGCTCATCCGGATCTGTGCCGCGGCGCCGCTCAGGGACTGTGCCCGTGACGCATGCGGATTCTCCCGTCTCTCCCCCCCCAGAAGGAGCCGGAGTTCCTGGATGTCCTCGAGAGCTGCTCCCTCACCTGGCTGACAGATGGCCAGGTGTGGGGCGAAGGGGTCCAGCAGGTTGTGGAGGAGGAACCACAGCAGCTGCCCAGCCACAGCTCCTCCAACCCCACCTCCTCCTCTTCCTCTTCGTCTTCCTCCTCCTCATCGGGGTTAAGCCCCCCCGCGGCAGATGGCGGAGGGGAGGCGGGGGGAGACCTGTTGCCACCGGAGTTCTTTGAGCTGCTGAGCGAGGGAGGGGTGGGATTGATGGAAACGGGGGGTGCCGAGGTGAGCCACTGCTACCACCCCAGTCAGCGGCCCCCCTCCCCCGCGGTCAGCGAGGAGGAGCTGCCCTCCGGCCACGAGGACTCCTCCTGCTCCTCTACCACCACTTCCGCCTCTCAATCGCCCGCCTTGGCAAACAGCTCTCCTCCTTCTTCCCCCTCCTCCCCGCTCGCCGCAGTGCCGCCGCGGCTGGGGAAGCGCAAGAGGGGCACGGAGAGGGGCTGCACGGCCCCCCCGGGCCCCCCGGCCCCCAGGTCCTCCCCGTCCGCCAAGAAGAGCCGGCGAGAGCGGGAGCAGGAGAACGAGAGGAAGGTGCAGGAGCTGACAGAGCAGAACGAGCGGCTGAAGGCGGAGATCGAGAGGCTGGCAGAGGAGGTGCAGAGAACCAGACGGGCTCTCATTGAGAGGCTAGTCAACACCCGGAAGTGATGCGGGAGTGGGCGGGGCCGTGCCGGAGGAAGAGGGGCGGGGCTTTGAGGTGGGGGATGCAGGCCAGACAATGGCAGGGATGGGACTGATGAATGGGGAAAAGATGGAAGAACAGGGTGAGATAAAGAAGGTGAAGAATGGGAATTTATGTGCCGTGGTCCCCAGCCGTCTTCAGAGATGACTGGGGAGACGGCCAGTCGGGACCACTCCCGACGGCAGTTACGGAAATGAGCGCCGGAAACATCGAGAAATTGAGGCAGAGATGTAAAAGGTGGACTTGGATAGGTGAAGGGTCGGTATTATGAAAAGGGTGGAGAGCAATTCGGGTGGCGGCGAGTGGCGAGCAAGTTGGCACTGAAGTATTGTCTGCAAGGTCTGTTCAGCGAGGACGTATACGGTGTTACTCCCCGGGTAAGCGGCGCGGCTCAAGAACGGTGGGGTTGAAAGCAGAATGAATGTAATGTTGAAGAGAGAAACCTAAATGGGGCGTGTAAGGTGTGTCTAAATGTAGCACGAGTGCATATATTCACCCAAAACCTTAACACTTGTAATCTTAAAGGGCTTCTACTTCAGACCTCCGCGCTTCGATGTCGGTCGAGGTCTACGACGGGCAAAGATCGAACGGTTAAACTGTTTTAAAACCGTTTGCTGTGGTTGATTGGATAAAAAAAAAGAAAAAATTTTTAAAAAAGGAGAAAAAAAAAAAAACATGGATTCCTTGGCATTGTGACCACTCTGCCTGATGTGTGCTTTTGGGGTTGGGTCTGGTTGGGGAGGAGAAAATAGTGAAGGGGTTTGACTACCAGTATAGTTTGGTACAAACTGCCTCATCTGATTTAGGGTTAACTGGGCACTAACCATGTTGTTGCCAATTATGGCTCTGTACTTATTTTTATAGTATCCTGTTATATATCATGAATCCACTTAATTCAGTATTTTCATTATTAAAATTGTATATCTAACATAAACGAGCTGCATGCGAATTATTAAATGAAAATGCTACTCTTTGGAAGCATATTCATTTTAAGTTCTGACTTGTACTGTACCTGTGCATTTAATATTAAAGTTTTGTTTTATTTCACACAGATTGTGAGATTTATTTCGCTGCTAGCAGCACGCGGCTGTGCACGAGGGGCGAGAGCAGAGAGCCGTAATTGGGACGGAACTTGACGGGAAGTGCCGCGCTGCTGCCCTATCCGTTCCTCAGATTATTCCCATGAGCCTCGACCTAGTAAAGAATTCCACGGCCAAAATGTATTTATTCATCTTTAATGAAAACGTGTTGGCGGCAAAGAGAAATTACAGGTTAAAAATCGACACGCTACCCAGTCCCCACGATGGCCTACGTTCGCTCGGTAATCTCGTGCTCCTGGAAACCCGGGGATGGCCGGGATGTCCATGGCGTGGGGGTCTCCAGCGCAGGGTTCCCTCCCAGCCGTGGCTGGTGGCAGCTCTCGCGCGTGCTGCTGCTCCGTTTCCCGCATCTCTCCGCTGGTGCCCCCCCCCCACAATCTCCTGTCCTCATTTCTTCTTGCCTTTCTGGGGGACGGGCTCCGGGTCTCTTCCCTCGGCCAACGCCAGCTGTTTCTTCAGCTCCAGCAGCTTGGTCACCTCCACTGTGATCACATTCTTCTCCGCCTTCTGGGTCTTCAGGGCACGGACCTTGTCCCCCTGAACACACGGGCGCATGGTTAGCCGCGCGGTTCCGTTAGCTACCGGGCCGCCACGCGACGATTATTCTGTAGGTTCTACCTGTTCTGCCACTTCCTTCTCCAGCTGCTGTGCCCGTTTGGGATCAGCGCCTTTTCCCACGGGACCAGCAGGCGCAGGGGGTGCGTTGCTGGGTGCGGGTGGAACCTGTGCCTGAGAAAAGTAATGGGGGTGGCAAAAATTTTGGCGTCGTCAACGTTAAACCTGCTATCAAATGACCCCACCGCAGCCGCGCTCTTACATGCGACATTCATGCGTCGCATGCCGTCGTGCTGCTTCCCACAGTCACAAGCCAAGCTGCGGAATCTGCACTGGCGTTAGGAGATGGTATAGCTTAAGCGACGAGATGCACGGGCGATGGTCACAAACAGAACGATAACTTGCAGGCCCAAATACCTGATTTTTGGGATCCTGATCCTCTGGCTGGTCGAGAAAGCAAGAGCGAGAGTGGGAATTTGTTTTTGTGACACTCGGGAAATTAAGTTGTGTTGCCCTTATCATTTCCAGCTCTAGGTGACTTGTCGGAAAAGCAGGAAAGCTAGCAGTGGACAGGGCTGGAGAACGCTCACCTGCTGTCCCCCGAACTTCTTCCTCAGTCCTTCTATCTGGTCGGCCTCCAGCTTCTGGAACAGCGGACTGACCTGGACGCAAAGTGGTGAGAGAGGAGTCAGGGATTCCCATCACAAGAAAACATTTGCATTATATTATACTTATTTAGCAGATGCTTTGTCCAAAGCGGCGAACATGTGAGAGTTAGACAGGAAGGTGAGCCAGGCCTTAGAGCAACTGGGATTAAAAGCCTCACTCAAGGGCTTAATGGTGAAATCAATCATCCAGCCACAGGATTAGAACTGGTGACCTTCTGATCAACAGGCACAGATCTCTCACTCTCTGACCTCTCACAAAACTGGGTTTTAAAAAAAAAGGCTCGTTTATCCCGCGCACACAAACGGCTCATTAAAAGAAGGCGGCATCTTGAAAGCGAGGGGGACAGGCCGGGGACAGGCGGGGGACAGGCGGCGAGACGACACCGCCCTGCTCACCGTGCCGATGCGGTGTCCGCTAGGCAGCGTGCAGATGAAGGCGCCGGGTCCGCAGAGCATAGCGTCTGCGCAGTTGGGCGGCGCGCGCAGCTGCTGGCAGATGGAGGCGCTGACGGTGGGCATGTAAGGCTGCAGCATGGCCGACAGCAGGCAGGCCATGTTGATGGAGACGCCCGTCACCGTGCTCGCCCGCTGCCTGGAGACGACGAGATGGTGTCGTTAGCAATCCCGCCGCACGTGCCCAGGGCCTGCCGGCGGCTGCCCAGGTCGCATACCTGTCTTGGTCTCCTCCTTTGATCCTCTTCCAGGGCTCGTTCATCTGGATGTACTGGTTACCGTGGCGGGAGATGTTCAGGATGCACTTCAGAGCGTCTCGTATCCTGGAGGGAACAAACGGTCGGCTTTGAAGCTAAATCAATAGCTTTAAAAAACAAAACAAACAAAAAAATATTCATGTGTTTGTTTGTGTGTGTGTGTGTGTGTGTGTGTGTGTGTGTGTGTGTGTGTGTGTGTATATATATATATATATATAAAAAT
>JAODKN010000127.1:2184828-2199083 GCA_026774425.1 Petrocephalus zakoni | reverse complement strand
CCATAGTTTGTTATTATGCCTATTATATATTATTACGAGTATCTGTGTGTTCACATGAGTAGGATATATTTAAGACATTGATGTTTTGTTTGGTTTCACATTTCTGTTGTGTCTCAAAGTCTCCTTGAACGTTAATAAGCCGCTGCGCTTATATTCGGCCCTAGGACTGGGTTAAGAAACAGTGCTGTAACCCAAACCCACGACCCAGCACAAGGTCCCGTCCCTGAGCAAGACCCTTATTGGGTAAAGTAAGTCGCTCTGGATACGAGCGCCAGCTGGATGCCGTGATTGTAGTAACGTAAAACGTAAGGTCCTGCAAACCCGGCCGCCTCGGCCAGCTCACCTTCAGCTCCACAGCATTGATCAGGCGGCCGCACTTGTCGCACTGGTCCCCGCGGGCCTCGGGGTAGCGGCAGTGGGGGCAGGCCCCCTCCACGAAGCGGTCGGCAAGGAAGCGCTGGCAGTTCTCGCAGCGCAGCTGGTCGACCATGTCCGACACGAGGAAGCCATGCCGGTGGAGCCGCCAGAAGATGTCCTGAGCAATCCTGAGGGAGGGGGCCGGAGTTCCCACGTTAGACCGGCCCTACGGCTTCAGGACCCCGATGCCAAACCCAGAACGACGTAAAGGTTTCAAGTGTCGTTTATGCAATTTTAAAGCCCACATAATCAAATTCATCCATCTTCCATAAGCGGGTAGCTAGAACAGGGTCATGGGGGTCCTGGAGCCAAACCCAGGCAGCACAGGGCATAAGGCTGGGGGACGGCATACCAGTCCATCACTGGGAAAACACCTAATCACACATTAGAGACACCAGTCCACATAACTCTATCTGGTTCGCCAAAATAAACCCATGCAAACATGTTCCTATCTTAGCGAGGACCATCCATTCATTTCTATGGAAAAACCTTCATTCCAATCCCAACACCCTTAACCCCTACCCAGCCTTAACCTTAACCATAAGTAACCAACCAAAATACAAGACTTTTGGCATTTTTACTTTTTTGATCGCTTTCACAGATTTTTATAAAATGTCTCAAGTCTTAAGTAGCGAGAACCGAAAAAAAAAAAATCACCTCACTAGTCACATTTTTTTTGGTTGAATTCCTTCAAACACACACGTGCTGTCTACAGCGGCAGAGAGACACGCGCGCACACTCATAAACCCCTCCTTACTTTGTCTGCTGGTCGGTCGTGGTGCGGCCAAAGTAGTCGAAATCGATCTGGAACCAGCTGTAGATGTCGGCGTGGACTTTGTGGTACTTGTCACAGATCTGGCGGGGCGTCAGGCCCTCCTCGCGGGCTTTGTTCTCCGTGGCCGTACCATACTCGTCTGTGCCGCACACAAACAGCACGTTCCAGCCGCGCAGACGGCCATACCTGCAAGCGTGCGCACACACACACACACAGAGGATTATCTCTGCACACCCCTTAGGGCAGAACACCCCCAAGCACAAATTATGCATTTTTGCCTCTGCAGTTAGGCCCCAAGACCTCAGCTCTAGATCTTCTCCATGCAGATCAAAAAGCAGGATTATGTGCTTTCAAAGAAATGCCGAGTTCAAATCGTGTCTGTGTGCGACTAGAGTAACTTTTCTCTGAGTTAATGAGGGGCGTATACAGGGACACAGCAGAAAGTTTATTGGCCCCTGGAGTGCCTTCCTCAACGTCACTAACCAAATCAAAACATATCAGTGGCTAATAAGGCCCCTCAGTATGACCTATGGCTCCTGTTATGTCCCACAACTTAAAAAAACCTAGAACTGCCCACGTAGCTATTAGTTCTGGACAGAGACTCAAATCCCTGGGGGGTCTTAGTCTTGTATACTACGGCAAAGCTGTTAGGGTGCTTTTCCACTGCACCAGGTACTGTACTTTCAGTACTTCAAGAAAGCAGCAAAAGTATGGTACGTCAAGGTGTTGGTTTTCCACTGGTGTAAGAAATGATACTGGCGGCGAATGACAGCACAACGTGAGGCGAGGGTTTAAGTTTCGCTGAAACATTTTTATGCTGTCACAGGAGAGGGAAAAAAAAAACTTTGCAATTGTAATGGCTATTCCTTTCAAGATTATTTAACGTTTAAAAAAACAGTTTTAAGTTTACCTCCGCTGCTTTTGCATGAGCGCTGTATGCGTCCTCTGAGACAATTATAGTCATGTTCATCCTTTCCATTTACATAAATCACTCCTAGATGGGTTTGTGAGAAATTAACGCTGAACCCCATTTTCGCTTGACAAATATCCGATATTTATTACAACAGAATCACATCATAATATCTGAAAGTCTTCCCAATATTGTGCAACCCTAGAATAATACACAAGACACTTATACATAATACTTATACAATACTATTATTATAAATTTTTTTTAACGTCGTTTTCTGAGTTTGCACTTTTCAAGACGGCGGTTGTATTGCACTTAGAGGCAGGTTATTTGCAAATTATACTGACAAGTCCCACCCCTATGGAGGACGAAATGTGACAATCATAAATTAATAAATCAGTAGAAAAAATACATATATTTAATTTTAGATTTATAGAAAAATAAATGTATTTGATTTTCAAAAAAAAATTTCAAAAATTTATAGATGCATTTTATTTTCCATTCCACAGATTTTTAAACTTTTTTATTCCACAGATTTCCCTTTTAATTGCTTTTTTTTTTATTCACATGATTTTTTTCAGTCATCTTTTTTTGCTCTATTCATCTGTATGTAAATGAGGTGGGCAGCCCTGGCCCTTTTTCTAAAGCCCTATTGGCCAGACGGCCAAACCAGGCAGAAGCAACAGAGTCAGATCGGTGTCTCTGAGCTTCTCATTTGTCCTAGTCAGTCACACGATGCACATGGCTTCTACAAGGAACTCACTAGTGGCAGCGCTCAGGGAGGTGGCTGAGCAGCTTGAACACTGTACATTTGCATACTTATTGGTTTGGTATAACGTGGGCCTAAACAATATAGTCATTGGTGTGGTAAAATTGAGGTTTTAATAAAAATAACCAAGTTTGCTCCAAAAGAAAACTCCCTTTGAATTAACATTAATTTTACGCAAGGGATGACTAGAGGGTCTGTTGCATTTGAAGGGCAGGTATATATGCCGTTGTCAGATAAAAGTACAGACTTATTAGAAAATAAACATGGAAAAGATAATATACTTGCTGGCTGAGTTTCAATTACCCAAAGTTGCTTCCTCTGCATCGGAGAGGATGCGGAGGTGGCGGGCAATCTCTTGAAGAATATAGAACACTTCTGGGTTTATTTCCATATCTAACGTTGGATTTATTTGTGTCAAAGAATCCATGACCCCGTCCAAACGAAACTGAGCATAATCGTTTGGTGCCCCGTTTTCAATTTCATCAGTCAAAAACCTTATGTCAGGCGCGAGGATTCCTAACGCGTGTGTCGTTGTTAGTCGCCACTTACCAACATGAATGCAAGCTACCGTTTCTGCACATGCAAGCAAGGCCAAGGTAATGGAGCGCAGATCAGCAAAGTCCCCCCCGACCAACAGTGCTTTAGGAAAGGGTTAGGGCTGCTCACCTCATTTACAAACGGGTGAAATAAAAACATCTTTGGAATAAAAAAAAACAATTAAAAATAAAACTTTGGAATAGAAAATTAAATACACTTATTTTTTTACTGATTTATTTATTTATGATTATGTCACGTTTCGTCCTCCATACACCCCAAAGTACCAAAACAGTACCCCAGCTAGCTTGGTACTTCAGGAACTTTAGTCTTTGATATTGGTACTGGACTAAAAGTCAATATAAATGGAGAGGGGTAAGAGGCAAAGTCAGACCGTACCAAAAGTGTGGGACTTGGTGCTGTGGAAAAGCGATCTTAATGTCCTAGTAAAAATAATGTTCATGCACAAAAGTGTAAAATAAGATGCACCAAGTAAGAGTGTTAGGGGTGCGCACGAGGAGGGAGGGGCCGGCGCTCACCTGGCGAAGACGTCGGCGCTGAGCACGCAGCCGATGATGTTGCCCAGGTGCGGCACGTTGTTGACGTAGGGCAGCGCGCTGGTGATGAGCACGTTCCGGCGACCGTCCTGCGGCAGGCTGGCGGAGAGTCGCGGGGAAAGGGCATTAGCTTACGTCAGAGTGCGTCAGTGAACTATGCCGGGACGTGCCCGTGCGAGGACTCACATGGGGTGCTGCTTTTCGGCCACGGCAGGGAAGTCAGCCACCTGGCGGCTCCATGTCTCCACGGCGGCTTGCATCTCCTCCTCGGTCATCTCGTGCTCGTCGCCGCTCTCCTGGATGCCGGAAAGGTGGGGCGTTTGGTGCGCTGGCTAGGCACCATCCCGGGGGAAAAGCACCCCGCCACCCCCCCTACCTCTGGCTGGCTGCAAGGCTGAGCGTCCCGCCGCTGGGTATGAGGGGTCGGCTGCCTCTGCACAAAGCCCCTGAGTGCCACCTCGCCACTCTTCCCATTAAGGATGCTCTGGGCGGCGGCCTGACACGCTGGCAGCGAGGTGACGCGCTCAAACCACCCCGCCACCTGCTGCAGGTCGCCTGGGAGACACGCGGGATGAAGTGAGGAGACAGCGGCTGTGAACGCAACCTGGGCGTGGAAGTGCAGGCACACAGGCTCACCTGGCAGGAAACTGGCATTGGAAAGGAAGGGGTACAGCGCCCCCCACAGGACAATGTCAGCCACTGCTGCCATCTCCTATTTAAAAAAGAAAAAGCTAAATAAAACATGAGCACTATGCTATGTTCTGCAGAACCTGAGATCAGTTACAAGTCGTTTAACTTCAACCGTGCACAAAAACAGAAGAAAAAGATTGTGCTTTTGACGCAAATCTCTTTTTGCAAGTTAGGACCAGTCAGGGTAACAGGAAAGGTGTGACACTAAGGCGACGATCAGTGCGCGGTGGCCCCTTTAAGGCGCTACCCAGCATACCCCTGTGAGAAAAGCGGTCGATTTTTTGCTCAAGCTTTGCTCCAGGAACCTGAGCGCTCCTTCCAGGGTTTCTGCCGCTTCCGTCCTCTTCGCCTGCAGCACTGACAGGTGGAGCGCCTGCATCACGACGGGCTGAAAGAGACGACACGAGCCATGGGATCGCAGCACTATGACGCGTGGCCTCCGGGGGGCGCCGAGGCCGAGGAGCTGCATTCCTGGCCTGAGGGAACATCACCTCCCATCTCTGTAACCTGAAGAGGCTTCCAGTCACTTGGAAGCTACGCACGGCGCTTCAGGCCAAGATACCAGGCAAGCAAATGATGACTAACAAAAAGCTGATGACCTCACCTGGAGCTCGGCGGCTTCCCATTCCAGCCACTGATCCGTCTGACTACTGGCTTCCTGTCCACCAAGTTCAAACAGGTATCTGTGAAGAGGAAACGAGTAACGTATGAGGAAATAACCCCGTTAATGTCCTCTCTGGCCTTGGCCGCACTGTACTGAAAGGACCTAGAGTGGAGGTCCCCGCGACTCGGAATCAGGGTTCAAGATTCCTTTGCAAAATAGGACAGCCACAACTGAAATGACCAAATGACAGAAATGATCAGAAAAAGGAGTTTTCTACATTAAATACAGATAACTGCACAAATCCCTCTACATGCAGGTAATGTACAGTAAATTGTGTAAATAAACATAAACCAAAGTTCACTGTGAACCTTAGATCTATACCAACATACCCCCCAGCCACACTAAAAAATTGGTTACCATGATGATTAATCAGCAATTCTGTTTGAGGGTTCTACTGAAACATCACTAGTTTAGAAAGTAGGTCTGGAAGAGCAGCATAGCCCATCTTCATGTACAGTCCCCTGTTAGTAAGCTCTGACCTCCTTAAGAGAGAGTCATGTCAACATATCATAGGTCAGGGGTAACCTGCTCCAGTCCTGGAGGGCCAGAATCCATCAGTTGGCAGATTTCCCTTCTCAAGCATATCTTAAATCAGCTAATTACCAGGTTTAATAGGTATGTTTGAGCCAGGAAATCTGCAAACTATGCTGTATTCTGGCCCTCCAGGACTAGAGTTGGGCACCCCTGTCTTAGGTGAAACAGATGACACTTCAATGCCAATAACACTACTGCTATTGGGCCTGAAATACACCTCATCTCAAGGCTTCAGCGAAGCACAAACGTGACGGTAATAACTCTACATGCCGGCAACAGGAATCAATACAGTTAATGAATTTGGGTATGAGTGTGCATGCATGAAAAATCGCCACCACTCATGGAGTATGACGGCGAAATGCTTATTAACTTAACTGTAAAGAGGCAGAGAGAGAACGTGGATGATCAGATCTAACCATAAACATGTCCCCCATGGAAACACTGATATCATGGAAGCAAACTGCAACCCTGCAGTTGGAGCCTACATAACTTTGTGTCATGCTGTGGGAATCACTGACCGGCAGATGGCATTAGGCATGAAGAGGTGGAGTCCAGAGGGCGTCTGGAGCACGGGCAAGACAGGGCGGCTCAGAGTGGGGATGATTCGCTCTGCACGGAGAATAGGGGGATTAAGCCTGAAGGCCGTGACTCAAAAGGCGTCAAACCTGTACAAAGTCCATATGGATCATGCTTCTAGTTGTGAGTGCTGGAGAGGAACCTGTGTCTTACACCATGATACAGAATCAGAGTATCACATGACCACCAGTGCAGACCAACGAAAGTGAATATGGGTCATTCCGACTCAACTCAACAAATATTTCGTATCATCCAAGTTTTACCACCTTAGAACTGAACCAGTTTGTGACATTTTGTTAATACGAAAACTCCAAAACTCTCTGGCCTAACTCAGGAGTTTTGGAGTTACACAGACTTTAAATTCAATTAGATTTTTCCTTTGTTTGCAAAACTGTTTCGTCGGCCATTTTCAGATGCCTGCATCTTTGCAACGGCAACACCTAGGCACCTGAAAGCAATTGTGTATATATAGCTACATATATCTTAAGATAAAATATTCCTGTAATCTGTCAAGAGGCCCACAATCTCAAGGGGTAGTAAAAATATCGTCAAAAATACTGAGCATGGCCCATTTGTTGAGTTGAGCCAGAATAACCCATATAAGTTTCTGTGCGTTCAGTTACTGTACTCAAACTAATTTAATATTCCCATCCTATCTTTTGACTTATCTTCACATTACATCACAATAATAATGAAACTATTTAGCAATTCATTCTCAGACAGACAGACAGTCAGCCAACCCAGCAGTACAACCAGTTTGTCAGTGCAGGAAGATTGAAAAAGAAGGAAAAAAAAACCTGTTTTCACACTTGGGGAAGCAAGTCCTGCTAGTGTTAAATGTTGAGCAGACATTCCGTTAATTTGATTTTTATGCATATACATATCTCTCTAAATGTCACATAAATTTAGGTGTCATTCTAGAGCTGTGTCACCAACACCCAATGTGGATGCTGTCAACACTAGAATCAAGGGTCACATTAATTAAGTATGAAATAAGAACTGAAATCACTTAAATCTTGGCATGTGCATTGATATGAAAGTGCATGACAACAACACTATGACATTTCAAAGTATTGAAGCAACTGCCATTTTAACTATTATAACATTCCGTAGTAGCCTTTGGACCGCCAAACGTCTGTCAGACATGACGTTAACCGGCGAACACTGATCGCCAGGGTAAATATTCCCCTAGACTCGTCATTAGTGGAAATATGCCTGCTCTTTTATGTGTAGTAGTGACTATTCACTCACCCTCCGGGTTGGCATGATGGATGTCACATTTCACTCCAGTCAGTTCCACTGCCGCCAAGACCTTCATACACTGTGGATTACCTTCGCTCACAAAAAGCTTCATTTTGCCCGTGGTGCCCTAAATTTGAGTTTAAAAAACCCTTCTCGTTCAAACTACTCAGCACCCTACCTCGCCGGCAAACTATTGTGCGTCTGATGCAACTACGACATAATCCCTAATGGTGAATTTTGTAGTTTTTCACATGTGGCGTTTCTTGCTACATGAAGAAGGTAGGCGTTCTGCGTAAACTACACTTCCCAGAAACATGACAAGCGAGCTTAAACTCACTGTGCCACCATTGGCAGAATCATTCAACGCCTTCCTAAAAATCTAACTCTGATTGGTTCATGTAGATCACGTGCAGGGGGTTGCCCGAATTCGTTGTGTAGTTTTATGTTCGGCAAGAATCATGAAGTCAGCGTTAACACCACTGTCACGTGACACGTCAAACAGGTGACGTTTCGAAACACTCAAGCTGTGAAACGACTCATTACGACTGCTGTTAGTTTGCAAGGTGCAGGATGATCACCGTTAGTTTAAATCGTTTATGTTAATTTTGAAACAAAAAAAATCACTGAGACAATTAAGCTTATTGTGGTGAGTCTAATTATTTTATTATAATTTTCTTGTTTGAGCTTTAATTTTAATTTGATTTAAACTTTG
Organism: Petrocephalus zakoni; assembly: GCA_026774425.1. NCBI lineage: Eukaryota > Metazoa > Chordata > Actinopteri > Osteoglossiformes > Mormyridae > Petrocephalus > Petrocephalus zakoni. The sequence continues at coordinate 2,190,703 of JAODKN010000127.1, read as the reverse complement.
ACGCTTTTTGCGCTGGTTTAAATGAAATTTCAGTGTTATTAAAGTTAAATTTTCAGCCTAAAGAAACCGAAATTCGTGTCTAATGTTTCAACGTCGTTTCCACTACGCTATGGAGTTTGACGCTATACAAACTAATGTATCTTTCAACCTTAGTTTAAAAAAGAATCTCTGTAAAATCCGTAATATACAAAATAATATAGAAACGACAGTTCGTAAAGTTATCTTTTCTATCTCATTATTAGAAATGGTAATGTATGTATGACCCATATATATATAAAAGTAATATTTTGGCGCGGGAGGATATACATTCATCGTAATCTAAATCATACTATAAGTATGTCATTGATACGGGCCGAGTAGAACCCTGGATTTGTGATTGTATGAATGCCACTGAATCGGGTAGGCTATGTGCAATTATTGCGGTGTATCCACCAATCATAGCGCATTATGTCGTGACAATCTGCCGCGATGTTACTTATTGTTTCACTGATTTGTAGCGTATTGAAAAAGACACTATGATGCTCAACTCTTATTATACTCCGGGGAAAAAGTCTCTCTGTGCGGAGAGCTTGTTGTTTTGTAAGTTCTCCTGTGTTCAAAAATGAATTCGAAAATGTTGCAGTTTCTGCTGTGTTACTTTTCTGCCGTCGTTTTCGTCTCTCGTCCATTGGCTACAGAAAGTGATGCTTTAAAGTGATGCAGGTTAGCCGGGTATTAGGAACGATGAGCGGGGTAGAAGCGAATATGGAAACCGCGGGCGCCGCGCAAGGCTGAGAAGCAGAGCCGATGTCGACACCGGCTAAGCGTCTCAGTACTAATTATAGGGTTTCTCTGACATTCCCTTCCGTATTTCCACCGAAAAACATCGCAAGCTGTTGATTCTGTGTACAACGTCGGATGTGCGGTAATATGAAAGTTGCGCAATCATTTTTATTTTCCCAATCGAGCATTCCGGTAACTGCGTCCCGATGCTGGTGCATGTTGTTAGGGACTTTGCTGAACAATTCACCTGCTGTTCCTGGCATACTGTTTGTATGCTATGGGTGTATGAATTTAATCAAGATATGTTGCATTTGTATATTTGTTTTTAGTTATTTATGGAAGGGGAATGTGAGATGTGCATTTGTACTGTTTATTAAACTTATTTCTTAGTGAAAATTCTGGAATTCAATAAATTCGCCCTTTGCTATACTGTAAGAAAATCATCGTAAGTAGCCGGGTATCCTTTTTAGCAAAGAGCCAGTGTGCGTCAGAGCAACAGTAGCCTACAATGTGTGTCGAACACGGGGGGGGGGGGGTGAAAATGCATGTTTTTTTTTTTCTTTAGTTGTTTCTTAACTGGCGCTTAACAGTAATCTGGTGAGAGGACAGTCTGACAAACACTATTCTTCTCAATTTTAAGAAACCAATAGCGTGTGTCCTCCGTGGTGGGAGTAGAAAGATCGCTCTGGTAATTTACTAAATATTTTTAACATGTGCTATTATAGGCCTGCAGTTAGGGTATGAATTGTCTTTATGAATCCATCATTTGGAGTTTATCATTAAATTGATCTGTAGCTAATATGTCCGGTCTGTTACTGTAATTATGCAGTGTGTAGTGCGAGATAATCCCTTGCGCTTTCAGGATCATCTGCTGCTTGTGAGATTGGGTAAGACCAGCCCAGGGTGTTTAGAAACTTCTTTAGAACTGCAAGGAGAATTCACTATTTATTGATAAGGTAGTAAATATAACTTCGTTTCCTTCCTCATACTCTACATGCATAAATAAAAAGTTTTAAGTTTAATTCTGCCTCATTGGTCATTGGTCACTAAAATGTCTCATGGTTAAATGTCTAAAACTAAACGTTGAAAGGAAATGACAAAGACCAGAAAGGAAATAATTCGTACAGTTTTGTACAAAATGGGGGTTTTTCTTGTCTTATTTGTCCTTTCCACTAGTTTCAAAATGACTTTTTCTTTGACATCACACACAAAGACACACACACACACACACACACACACGGGGCCACGTTGCTATATCCTAACCAGAACCACGAAGCTGTATGTATGAACAAAATGAATATCCCAGTCCACGTAGACTATGCTTTAAATTGAAAAAACTTCGGACTTCACCTACAATAGATAAAAAGTAAAACAATACGATGCCATAAATATTGCTGCAATCTCTCCCTTGACGGCCGACACTTTGGAGCGACTTTCACTGAGACGACCACGGTCCAGTAACTCAATTACTGGCCTGTCTATCATCAAGCTACCAGGCGGCTCCGCTCGAACCCTCGCCCTATATCCTGACGTGTGCACTGGCGCGTAGTTAAACTGTTTTTTCCCCTTGTCCTCTTTGCATGGCCGCGGTTAGACGGCGCACTCTGGTTAGCGCGATGCAATTTTGCGGATGCTGTCGATTCTCTGAACTGCTCCCTATTTACAGGCCGGTTTCAGTTCAGATGGTGTTTTTTTCCGCACAGACGTGAAATCGTGTAAGACGGTGTCATCCTCATAACCAACTAGGTACTGCGATTTTATCTGTCTCCTTTTGGTGAAATGTCGTTTCTAAGCAATCGGCGTGTCCCGCAAAGACGGACCGCTAGTAAATGTAATGTAACCCTTATTTAACAGCGCAATCGGAGGGTCGCCTGCGACGCCGGATGACCTGCGCCGGGCTTTCGGGCTCATTAAGGCGTTGTGTGGATGTTACAGTTGCGAAATTAACCGCGGCAGCACTAGCTTCTACCGATGTGCAGCGGTATGAAAATGTCATGAAGTAAAGGTACAAGAGCAGCCCTCCTGGATCTCCTGCCACTATCGTATGGGTTAGTTATAGGCTTATGCATATTCAGCCTCACTTTTGAAAAATGACTGACTCCCCGTTTAACAGGAATTATAAACTTGGGGGCGACGCATTTGATTTCAGTACCTCCAGTGCGCGAGTAATTCGCATTTTTTTGTGCTTATTTTCTGGTTCGCACCCTGGACGTTGGGTTTGCTATTGGCACTCTTTGTGGCCTTGAGCTAAACTTTTCTGATCGCTTTCTTCCCTGGTGGACTGTATCTTAGCGCAGGCTCTTTGATGTGGGGACGCTCTTTCTAACGAGCCGGCTGTGCACCAGCTCCTCTGTCCCGGCCCACGGCGCTGATTTTCGGCTCGGGACTCCGGGACAGGCGCACTCGATACGTTTGGTTCCTGAATGCAGACAGAAGGCACCGACAGGCTGCGAGGCTGCGGTGTCTTGTGGGGTTATGCTACGATACACCCATGCTGGGCTTGGTGTCGGTGCGTCCTCTATGTGCATGCGTTGGGGTTGAGTCATCGGCTGAACCCGCGCAAGCCGAAAGATATGCAACTAAGTGTAATTATTGCACTGCGGTTGAGGAAAATAGCAGAAAACCAATCGGGCAAGTTTGTTTAATGTTCAAGTCAGGGATATATTATATGTTTAAGGCTTCTCGTATTATTGGGTGGTACAGGTGTTATTGTAACGATCTAGTTACTTGACTAAAAATAAGTGTATAGTGGGGTAAGAACATGAAAAGTACGGAAACTATGAGTCGATATATTTCAACCGCAACACCAAATACTGCCATCCCTACTATAGTGATGTTTAAAAGCCGAACATGCGTTTCCTGATACCAAAACAACTGCACGGTTGTAGCCCCTCATAATAAAACCCAGTCAATACAACCCCTGGCCCCCTTTAAATGGGCTGGAGACCTCACCACCCCAGCCCAGAAACAAAAAGTCATTGGATATTTATACCGAAAGTATCGACGGAGCAGGAAATCAAAGAGAAGAAAAATCCAGCACTTAGTTAAAAATGACAGCATCGCAGATTAAATCGGGATAACCTTAAAAGGAAATTGGCACATGCGTACGGAATTGGTCATATGCCATAAAAACTGTGACCATAATAAGTATACATTTGGGATTTTATGGCTTAGATGGGTAGCTAAATCTGCGCATCGTTCTGTATCTCCTGGTAGGCTGTAGCTGTTACTGAAAGCAGTCAGTCGTCCAGAGCGCCTGTCCCTGACAGCTTTGGCCAAACAGGTGTAATGATTTCTGCTGTATGTCATCCCCTTCCCTTCATCATCACCACCACCACAGACATCAGCGTCGATTTCAGAGAAGCACAGGAGGCCTGCAAATGATGCAAGTCTGAGTGATGAGCTACAAAGCCATGTATAGGCGCGTCCCTGATCCGTGTCGTACGTCCAGATCGGACCGTCGCCCCTTTTAATAATATTGATTTAGCTGCGTTGCGCTAGAGGGAATGAACCATGAGCTTTTGTTTCTCTCTGGAACACAGGCTAGTGTCAAAGGAAGTCACGTAAAAAGAAAAGGCAGCCCATGTATAAGAAGAACCCCGTTTTTTGTTTGCACTGTTTTATTGTTAAAACCGGATTTTAGATGCTACCCAAAGTGCATTTGCTTACCCAGAGAGTGTAATGAATCGGATTAATACAAGCTTAATCTGTTAAAATTCTCAGCCAGTATGCACATTGCGAGGCCCTAGTCGGTCCCCATCGGACAATATAAAAGGTTACAAATATCTACTTATGCGCTATTTTGCGAAACAACGCACCCAATTAAACACAAACAAGAAATTCTACTGTTAAAATCGCGCAACCATTTGTTACCTTCTTGTTGGCAATCAGTACTTTATGTCCGCAATCAGTACTTTTTGTCCGCTTTCAGGTTGCGGGTTAGCCTGTTGTCAGGTTTTTCTCTTGTATGGGCGGCAATACTACCTTACAAAAATGGACAACCGGGGAAGGAAGGACAGGCTTCGGGTGGGAAAATTAACACGTTACGCTGCTATGGACACCTTAGTATCATCACTCATTTATTTTATACCGAAACAATAATATGTATTCAAGACTGTAACGTAGCCATTTATTCACCCAATAGGTATACGAAGCCAAATATAATTGTAAAAATCTGATAAAAGCACGTTGATTTGTAATGATAATCCTTAATTTCGCTGCTCAAGCATCTAAAGTGCGGAAAGCCTTTCCGAGCATAAAAAGGCGACGCTGAGAAATTCCCAAGGTCAATATATTTTAATCATTAATTCGTCATACATGGTTTGGAGGCAGTTATGACTACGAAGAAACGGTAAATCACAAGTTCACTTTTCAGCAGATCAAACGAGACTTTTTTGTGAAACATTATAAAATAATGTTCCTGTGTAATAGTGCGTGCAACGTGTTTATAGTTCTTGCGACATGTCGTGTCTTTGCATTCTATAAGAACTAGTAGTTTTCAAATGTGATTAAAATTGGCTGGCATGACTAATGGTAGTGTTTATATTAATACCAATTCAGAATGAAGAAAACACTCTCTCACAAAATAGCATGTCTAGCATATGACACACTGCAGTCCCAATGTCTAGACTGTCAAAATGGCTAGATATGATGTAATTTTTACCACCAACTTGACCTCAATAAATCTACGGTCTAGTATACCATTGTTTTGTACATTTTATACAACTTCTTAGGAATTCCTGTTGCTATGGTGGCAGTTGCTTGACTCCACCAATTACATTCCTCTCAGTGAACCATCCTCCTCTGTGATTGGCTATTTTACCCAGACACATTATGACAATAAAGGTGAAAAGCCAATCCCACCGATTCCACCCTTCCCAATTCAATATCCCAGCCCTGGATCCGGGTGCCCGGACTATGGTGGGGACAGGCAGTGGGCTTGGACATTTTGTTTTTGTCTGCACATCAATAATTCATCCAGTGGAAAAGATGAAAACCCATTTTTTTGGCTGTAGGCACGGGCTGCATACAGAGAGACATGGGAGTATGAGGGTGCTGCCTTGTTTAATGATAGGCAGGAGAGAGTTGGGGGGGGGGGGGGTTGGCATTTTTT
>JAODKN010000127.1:2130870-2141370 GCA_026774425.1 Petrocephalus zakoni | reverse complement strand
GGGGGGGTCTGGTTTTTGCCCCCCGTGGGGGGTCACCGGCTCTTCCTCCGGTCCCTGGCTGGCCCCCGCGTTCTGCCCCACCCCCCCCCCCCCCCCAACCCGGCCGCACTCGCACAGGTCCTGCGACTGACACCCCGCTCCCCATGTGACGCACCCTTTAGGCAATTTAAGGAAACGGAGCGTCATGATAATACAGTGGCTGCATTCGTGGGAAAATATCAAAAGCATCCCCCCCCGTGCTCAGCACTTTCTGATAACCTTTCACCCAGAAAAAAAACTGTATATTTGCGTTACTGTCACTGTTTCTCTGCAAAGCCTGTAAATCAGAACGTTCCCTGTATTCTTTCGGGTGACGTGGGTCCGATGCCGGAGAGGCCGCAGCCAAACGGACCCCAGGGTCAGAATTGTCCCTCAGTCAGCATCTCCGGGGCGCCGAGGGTACCGCCATCGCACAGATGCAGGGCTCCCGCGGTACGCTCTTGCGGGCCGGCTAATTTAAACCAGGAATTAATCAGTTATTTGATGATTTTAAATGGCCATGGTTTTACTTGGCTGTTCACCCCGCAGTACTTGCTGCAGGGTTGCAAACACTTGTGAGGACATTTCACTATGGACACTTATCCATCACAAGTATAGATGCGATATAAATATGTTGCACTCAGTTGTTAGATAAGTACCGTCTGCCAGCGTCAGCAGGACCCTGCTAAATCCATCACAATCAGACACTGAAAGACGCATTTAGGCCACGAACAACGGGCACCAACCCTGTGTTTATGCATTAGAATATCTGCATTTTAGACATTAACTGGACGTTGTACAGATTTTCAAAAAAGTTTGGATTAAAATACTTCTTTTTCCCAATGAAACATATAGCCTATTATGATTCAATGCCACCTTTTATTCAACATTTTATTCTGTCTCTTAAAACATTCAATATTTTCCCATCAGAGGCTTCTAGAATTTACTTGACTGGTTTATATGCAAATTGTAGGCTAAGACATATGCTTTTACAGTCAGCCAGTCAGTTGTATCATAGTTTTAAATACAGGAAAAAGCGGGTTCAGATGGCTTTGAAATGATACGGTGCTTTTGAGCCGCATCTCCAGGTATCACGCTCGGGCGGCAGGTGCTGGAGTACTTCCCAAAACATGTGAGAGAAAGTACCAGAAATGAAATAAAAACGGAGTAAATAAATACCGAGCTTTGCGGAAAACACGAACAATGAAAGAGAACCGTGACGGGTCGCGTCGGTGAAATTAAGTAAGTGTGTGTGTGTGTGTGTGTGGGGGGGGGGGGGGATTAGGGAACCGAGTAAGTTTGAAAAGGGCTGCTATAGAAATGGTCAGGGGTGTAAGGTGGGCTGGCCGCAGTGCGGCACATGTGCGGTTGTGCTGATCGGCAAGCGAGCTGACGAGTCGCTCTCAGGATTAGTGGCTGGTGGGTCGAGCGAAAAAGCAAATGACAAATGAAGCCCCCCCCCCAAAAAAATACTAAATATTACAAAAAAGTCGAAGACACCGGCAGCCTCGATCGGCACTCGGCAGAAGATGTTTCTCATCACTGACGCCGGAGCAGAAAGCCACAAGGCCACTCAGCAGTTTCACCACATGCACAACAAGGACAGCGCTCCTCAGCAAACAAGTAAATTCAATAAAAGCCAAAACGCACCGTGGAGCTGCGCGGCTGTGTGGGCGCAAAACAACGTCGCCTGCAAAGATTTTACAGGACTCAAGAATGAAAGGGCTAGTTAAAAAGAAATTCTATTTTCCATTATTAAACATGAATGTACGGACCTTTGAATAAGTTCATGCCTGTTAAGTTATTTGGTTATGGGTTTGTTTCAGGACAAAAAAAGTTGACTTTTTCCAAAGTATCAAACGATAAAGTGAACGGATAAAAAAAAATATTTCGTTTGTAATTCAAAGATGAATTATATTTGCGATAATGACACAACCTCCTCAAGTATTAAAGAATCTACATAACCAAGAAGACAGCAACAGAGAGATTAGAATCAAAATTTTTGTTGCAAATTAGTTAATAACATTTCATTATAAAACATCTGGCCCAATATTTTTAAAAACAAGACCTGTGAAAACTAGGTGAGGCTTAATTGTGGCAAAAGCTGTACACAGAACACCAGCAAGAGGAACACAGGAGAGTTCCAATAAAAGGGGGGGGGAGAGTTTCTTAGATAATTACCTGTAATGGTGGTGATGTGGAGGGAGGCTGAATCCCAAATTGGTGTCCGTGTTTGGATTCGACGGGTGGCAGAGGGCTGTTTTGCATTTAAAAAGTCCGGTGGACAAAAATACATAAACCATCGGCTGTATTATTTGAAGCCGCTATCTGACATTCTAGCAATGACTCAGGGCCACCACATCTAAGCGCAGACGCCGCCCACTTCTCATCTCATGTGCAAGCGCTAGCAGGCCTCAGGCCCTGCCCTAGCCCGCACTTGACACAGCCCAGGACTGTGTGCTCCAATAAGGGGAAGCGCACTCAGGAAAGCCCCAGGCTGGCAACACGCTAAAGTTCACAGCTAAGAAGGATGTGAGAATGCTTAAGTGCTATATTTTAATGATTTTTGCCTCGTTATATTCCCGGTGAGCCCTTGCTAAATTTACGAATGGCACTGGGTCATTGAATACGTGCGGTGCTGTGAGTTCTGTACGCTGCAGACGTGTAAGTGGCGAGTTCCTCCCTGTGCCCTCATCACGTTTTCTAGCAGTGGAAACATGGGTTGAAAATTGATTTGCATCCCCTGACATGTTACAGAGGTGCATCGTAACTATTTACACCTGCTTCTGCAAACATGGCAGGGTGTCTAATTTCAGCGCTGAACCATAATCTCAGGTAAAGACAGTGATGGAGATTGATAGAAATGAGCTAAACAATAATAGTCATAATAACAATAAAACAATAATAACTAACCATCGTGGCACAACATAGCTGCCCGTGGCTGCTGAAAAAAAGTATTTTTAATAATACAGGCCTACTGTGTATATAATATACATTTTACTTATATTTAATCTTTTAAGCAATTCATTCAGTGTAATTAGTATAATGATTTTGTAATTAGTATGATTACTTTAATCTGTTGCCTAACTGTTTAAAGTATTTTCCTCTTGGTAAATGACATACCATTAAAGAATAAATATTTATGCATCCTGTGTATGGTGTGAGTTATTTTTACCATTACTGAAATCAGCCCTGAAACTGTAGAGTTAAGCTTATTTAAGCAGAAATGCAGAGATTAAGAAACTGATGAATTAGGAAGATCCAACCCAGAACCTCTAGGCTAACTGCTCGGCCCATCAAGTTGCTGTGGTGGGATTTAGCTTGTGGCTGGGGGCGGGTGCACCGCCCGGAATGGACGACAGGATCAGGAAGGCTTTGTGGGGGGCTGTAAGGTGGACACACTCAGTTTCCTGCGAGTCTGGCAAGCAGAACTTCAAGGTATCACCACGTGTCACAGAAATGTCAAGGCTTTTCAAGATGGAAGTGATATCATCTGGTGGTTATAAGGAACATAACAAGGATTTCCGATAAGCGGCAGAGAATGCGTGTCAAAAAATCTGCCTCCAACACGACTGGACCTGCAGACCGTGCATCCTCACCATTTGCAGTTCAACAGACGAAAAACAAATACAGCAATTTCCCATTGAGATAAATCACAATTATAGAAGTTTAAATTTCAAAAAAGAATCTGTAGATTAAAGCTTTTTATGTTTACTAATCTGAATAAGCACATTCATTTTAATGCGTATGCGAATATATCAACATGGCTATGCAACTATACATCACCTAGAACAATACATTTCTTTTATCTTTTTTTTTTGTTTGCGGTGGAACACATAATCATTTTAATATTTATGTCGATCCTTAACTACATATGTTGTCCAGAAGTTTTTTTTTTGCTCTCCACCCAACAGCAAGGTTTTAAAAAAAATCTGGGCTATTTTAGCCTACAGAAAATCTCCAATGTGCACATGCCGAGACTTACACGCAGAAAAGGCGAGTTTTTACTAAAGAGAGACAGGTTAGCCCACGGCCCCCCGGCTCAGCGTGAGAGTGTGCTACGTGTGATTCACGGTGTCTCTAGAGGATGCCAGAAACCCCGCAATGGTGCCGACACGCAAACGACACCTCAGCCTACCTGAACGACAAACCTAGAGCTCGGTTCATGTTTTCTTTTTACAAAGCTCTCTCCGTTAGCTCCTGCGAGTACCTCTCCAGGTGGACTGCAGCAGTCGTACACTAGGCGCTGGGCGATAAGGCTTTAGTTTGCAGTTTGCGTTCTTCGTTTTGTTTTTGTTTGTTGTGTTTTGCACAATCTAATAATGCCTGTTTCTTTTCCGTTTTTCTTCATTTTGTTCTGTGATCTCTGCCCCGCAACCCCGTTTTTCCTGTATGGCGGTGGCAGCAAAGGACTCTCACGCAAGCGGAAAAGCCGAGGTCGCACAAACGGCCCGAGTCCGGCTCTGCCCGCTCCGCTGCACTGGCTGCATCTCCGCAACACCGACACCTCAAACGTGGCTTGTGTTGCACCGGCCACAGCCATGGCTTTGTTTGTTTGTGCATGTGTGCACAAGTGCACGAGGCTGTCCGGGCTTCCGATCCGCCCGCGCGTGCTAAATGACAGGGCGATCGGGGGGGCAGAGGAAGAGGAGGGAAATTCCCTGCGCTGCGCTGACAACTGGTGACACAGCAAAGAGGCTTTCTGAGGGCGCTGACCCTCGCCTTGACCCCCACGCCCAAGCTCCCATCATGCCCCCTGTCCTTTCCGTGACATGCTTAGAAACCACCACGTGTAGAGGTGCTAAGAGCAATCCTGAAGCAGGTGCATATCAGATCTTATTAAAATTGCTGACAAAATTAAATGACCCTGCACGAATATGGAAATACCCATCATAAGTATGGAGTTTGGATCTCCTTTCAGTACTCTCTCTCCTCTCTGCCTCGCTTCCATTCTCACCCCCCTTTCTCTCTTAGATAATCACGAGTAACCCCCCGCCCCCACAGAGCCCCCAGCGTGGCGGCCCCTGTCTGAGATGCCCATCCTCTGCCGGCACCTGGGTGCCGTTATCGCTCACATTCACCCTCTGATAATAGCGGCTCGCTCTCTGGGGCCGGAAGAGGTTCAGCCCTTTTTATTTTCGCTGAGGAAATGGCAGTCGATGGCAACGAGAGAGTGAGACAGAGGAGGTGTTTCCAGAGTCAGAAATGCAGAGTTATGTTTCTCATTAACCCGGACGCGCTCATGTTTTCGGTGCCAGTCGCCATGCTCGCTTTAAACGTCCTTGTCACTAAATGGCAGGTCTTCCAGCAGAGACATTCCGGCTTCTGGCTGCTAATTACACAGACCCCCTGCTCCTTTTTTGTGATTTACAGCAGGTCCATCAAGACTCCCAGTCTGAGGTGTTTCCCATGCATTTCATGCTCACCTGGGACGCACTCCTAATGGACACTGTCTACATGCGTGTGTGTCGACGCACGTGTCTGTGTGTCCTGTTTGCACTGCAGTGATTATTCGTATTGATAGTCAGCTACAGCGACAGCCTGATTCTCTGCAGCCGGGCAGGCTGATGGTAAACGGCGCATTTGCAGGATAACGGTAGTATTTTTATACAGTAAGTTGGAATGGGGTCACTGTGCCATATATATCAGGGAAACGCTGGTTATTTTCTATTTTCAAACCATCGAGTGAAATACAAAACTATAATAAACCAGTAACTCCCCCTCAGTCACTGAAAAATCATTTACCCTGTATTAGATGTAATACCGCTGTTACCATACTTACTGTAATTATAATCAGTCCACCAGTAAAGCTGCAGCAGGGGCTTGGGTGACCTGGCAAATTTAGGGGAGTCCTTGAGCACGTAAAAATTGGGGGGGCGAGGTGACATTTTGTCAGAATTTGTAAGTAGCCCCCCGTCCGCGCACTGTGGTATGCTCCCCGCTCGGCGATATGCAGGCTGAAGTGACCTTGGGCACGCTGCTTGTGCCTTTCTCACGAGAAGCTCTCGCACGGCAGGCGGCACGCTTCAGGCCCTTGTGGCCGGACTTCAGGTATCACTTGTTCAGGCGTCCCGAAAGCCTGATTCCCGATCAGTGTGACAGCCCCACCAGGGCTGTGACGGTGTTTCTATAGGGGAAATGACTTCTCTGAAGTCTGATTAATATCTGTACTGCAATAGCACCCCCCCCCCCACACACACACACACACCTTCCCTGTAACATAGAAACAAAGAAATACAAATCTGCAGGTTGATATGCTCACAGAATGAGCCCAACTGAGAAACCAACCGGGTCCGAATGTGTCGAAGGATGCATGGTACTGGTACCACTGGCCCACATGGGCCACCGTCTGGAGGAATGGCCTGTCACCAGGGCGACTGCGTAGGGCAGGGTGAGTGGGATGTGAGTCAGCCACTCAGGGGCCTCTCCCTGCTTGGGTATGTTGGTGCCCCGTGAGAGTGTGTCTGTGTTCACATGTGTGTGAATGTATCCTCACACGTTCTCCTCTTTTGAGTAAGTCGGGCACGCGTGCGTTAGCAGTGCGCAGGGAGTAGGGCCGCCTGTGCCCTGCAGTGCATTGTGGGTAGGACGCGGTGACGCGCACCCGCGCACGCTGTGGCTTTATTGCCACCGCGCAGCCCTTCAGCTTAAGAGCAGTGTGTGGGACAGCGGTGGTGACGCTACGACTACGGTGAGGGTGTTTGCATTTTTTTTCTTTTCTGCATTGTTCTGATTTCTTGCTTTGCAGAACAGATCCTGCTGCATGGTGCAGTAGACAGAGCAGAAGGGGGACAGGACCAGGGGTGCGATGAGGGGTGGTGGCTGTGCTGGTTTGGGCCCTGTACCCGTGTCCAGATGGCCATTGGTTTGAGTCTAATATCTGCCCAAGTAATTATATCGCTGCTGGGTGCTTGAGGAAGCCACTAACTTTCAAAAACGGTTCCAGAGTGCCTAATAGACAGCCTGACAGCGCTGACACCACAAGCTTTGCTCTTACCCATGTTTATATGGGATATGCAACATCCAGCTAATTGCTATGTACCAATGAAATGATGCCTTTTTGTCCAAGTACTAGTGGAGCTACATGGGAATGCTCCTTTTCACACCTCCCATCTTACCTTCTGTTGAGACGCACATACAGGCAGATGAGAGCAGAGCGCGGGACCCTGTGCCCCGGCCGATAGGAGGTTCTCCTCCATCCCTACGGTTCTGACGCAGTACGTCGCCATCCTCCCTCACGCCAGGCCTCAGCCACCCAGAGAACGGGGCGCGGAAGCGGAGCGGCTGCTGGAGCCGCGCCGAGACCGCCCACAGGTCCGCGTCAGTCCGTCTGTTTGAGGCGGCTATCCCGCCCGGCACAGGAAAGGCTGATGGGGCGGGGCTTGGCCTCGCACGCAGCCCGCTATACGCGTGCCCACGGACACGCCCGGAATGCAGCGAGGGAATCAAACCCAGCGCCGGCTTCATTAGCGCTGTGTCACTCCGGAGTCTCTCACGGGGCTCTATAAATACCCCCCCACCCCCCCATCCCGGAGTTCTCCCTCCCTCTGCTTTTCTTTCTTTTTTCTTCCGTGTCCCCCTCTTCCAGCTCTCAGATGTGGCTCTTTATGCTCGGCTTTTGCTGAAAACCACACGATGGTGGCTCTCAAATATTAAAAATGTTCTCAGGGATCACAAAAAAAAAAAAATATATATATATATAGATTTTTTTTTGAAGTTTTAATGGTAGGCGTCAGGAAAAGAAAAAAAATAAATAAAAAATAGAGAGACTTCTCCGAGGAGAATGTGACTGAAGTCTAATGTGAGATGGGATTATTCTACTGGAGTTGCATTGTAAAAGTTTTTTATTTAAGAAATTAGTTTTGAGGTTTCGGAAAAAGAGCCTGGGTTCCCCCCGACGACTGTAAATGCTTTAATAAGGGGGCCGTGTTGAAAATCACCTTGTCTTAACCCCACAAAGTGAGAGATCAGACACGTCGGGGGGGGGGGTTACATGGTATGGCATGAACGAGTTGTCCCCGGTTACTGGAGGCTGCTGCTGTTCCGAGGCTCGTGGATTTTCCTGCCCGTCCGTGTGCCGACCGGCTTTTGGGCCAAAGCTGTAACATGCAGACGCGTCAGTGGTGACAGGGCTCGCCTGGGGCCTGGGGGAACCTGGCAGGGCTGGAGCTTGCTGCTGGGGGGGTCCCTGCCGCTCGCTGCTCTCCACCCGCCGCGCACACCCGCGCTCTCACTGCCGCCACTATCCGTAAGATCTGATGACGTCCTATTACTGTCCTGTGGCTCATCTTGTTCTGCCCCATTCCGTCTCTCTCTCTCTCTCTCTCTCTCACCCCCCCCCCACTCTCCTTCCCCTGCCCTCCCTTTTCTCAGATGTCTGAAAGTGAAGCAGACCACAGAAGCCCTCGGAAGGTGTAAGCGTAAATGTCGGTGTGTGCGAGCTCTGATCCCTCCCTCTGTCTGCCTTTCCAGTTTCTCGGTTTGTGCACCCTAATCAGTGGTTTGAACTTTGTGCCCCCCCCACTCCGACCAGCAGACCAGTCTGAGGCAGCTCCTTCCTGCACCTCACGCACTGCCTGGGAGCAGCCGCGGACTCGCCGTCACCAGGCGCCATCTACTGGCCGGCGTGCTAACTGCACCCAGATTGGCCTGTTTCTCTTTACACCAGCCTGTCCTCATTTTTGTTCAGTTTCCGGCTGTCTGCCAATCAGTAAATCGGTAAACACGACTGCGAGAACTGGCCCTGGAGAGATCGATACGCCCCGCCGCAGCGACTCACAGCTGCTTGACTCCCGTCTTCTGCAAGGTCCCGTGTGGGTGAGGGTGTGTGGAACAGCGGACGCAATTTAGGAACTAGACGTCAGGATCCATCCACCCTGATCTCCATTCACTCTGAAACCCACATTCAGATTTCCACTGCTGCTCAGTTTAAGCCCCTCTTGAATTATGTGGTCACACCGCTCGGTCGCAGTAGAGTGACACGTCCATCTGTGGGATGCCCAAGGTGACCTTCGTCCAACGACAGATGGTCAGCAGACACACCCCCTGCAGGCAGACATTGGCATTGCCAGCCTAGTGCCGATTTCTACCAATTATAGTGACGGGGTGAAGCAATCAGCCAAGGTATCCATCCCCAAGAGATATCGGGGGGGTGGGGGGGTGGGCAGGCCAGGGTCGAGCGAGGTGTGGGGTCTGCACGTGGGCTGAGTTACAGTTCACGCGCCACGCCAGCGAGATCTGAACCCATCCACCATGGAACATAACGGCAGACAGTGACCCGAGAGATGGGGGATGGGGTGGGAGAGATCACATAGAGAAGGAAATGCAGAGAAATTCTCTGAAAATTTGTTTCTTTTTTTTAAAACTTTTCCTTCCAAAAAAAAGCAAACCGAATTTAAGTGGGGCTTTGATGTATATATCACAAAGCAGGAGCTGGCCAGCGACTGGGATTACAGCGGCATTAAGTTGAAGCAGAAGTCTCATTGGTGATGGGGTTTTGACGGGGGTGTTTGAAGTGGTTTCAGGGGAAGGGGGGGCCCGCGTGTGGCGTCAGTGAGACACAGGCACTCCGGGGGGAGGCCTAGTGGCCCCGTGCAGTGCCGGATGGGGGGGGGACTGGGGAAGGCGGGGTAAGATCGTAGGACCTACCCCTCCTTTTGGCCTCAGCAGGAATTACTGCTATACCCAGGAAGGCCGTTTGGGGGGGGGGTTGCCAGCCACTGGAGTACCGTTGGAGCAACGGCTTAAAGTGTACTCATGGGCCAAAATGCACTGCACCCCCCCCCCCCCCAATTTAAATTTCTATGCCCAGTTCCTGTTTTATCATCTTTGAAACCACGAGTTTGCACTCTGTCTCCATTCCACCATCTAGCTTGGAGTCTTTAAAATAGCGAGTCTCCCTCAAGGCTCACGGCCACGGTTCTTACAGCAGAGTGATGGCCGGAACCAGCCTCCATCCCCGTGGACTCCAGCTGCTCGTGAACCCCACCAGGAGCACGTCTGCCTTCGCTGACACCAGTCAATATGAAGGCACAGTTCATAGTGATTTCTTCACCGTGCCGTGGGAGGCTCAGCCTTTAACTCAGGCCGTCCGAGACCCGTGGCCTAGTCAGTCTGCGGGACCGGGGGGTGGGGCAGCCCAGAATATTGGGCCTGCGTCTGTTCAGCTCGTGTGACTCATAACGCAACAGAGCAGAAAAAGAGAGAAACGTTTATATATCTGTCGACGTGCGATCAGGACTCTGACAGGCTGGGATTCTGCCTCTGTTCACGGCTAAATTTAGAGCGGGATGAGCTGTCTGCATCTGTACTGCGCTGACGAGCGTCCCGACACAGTAGAACACGAGAGTCCAGCACGATAGCATGTTCTGTAGGGTATGTCTATCCTTCCTGCACTTCTGTACCGATGGGTATCTCTGCGAGAAAAAAAAAATGCTGCTTACCCGGCCCCCGGGGGGGGGGGGGGGGGGGGGGGGGGGGGGG
>JAODKN010000127.1:2062348-2077127 GCA_026774425.1 Petrocephalus zakoni | reverse complement strand
CCCCACCCTACCAAGTTTCTCAATGATTTACTAGTCATTCTTTGACCACAACGCCAACAGAATCTGTAGGACACTTATTCCCATCCTGTCTTTCACGTCTGCTAAATAAATAAATGCATAATGGGAACAAGCATGCGAAATAACTGTTCCTGCGTGCGTGTTTTCGGTTGTAGCGGAGAGCTTGCGCTGATCTTAGTGAGTATTTATGAGTAGGGATCTCGGCTGCAGGAGGCGGCGAGTATGAGGCCCAGATCGCTGCAGGATCGCTGTGTGTTCATCTTACGTAAAGCCCAGGCACTCTTCCAGCACTGCACGACAGATGCTTAAATGGTGCAACAAAAACCTTCTAGAAGGTTCTGCGTCACAACCTCACTCGTTCTACCGGAGCACCTTCATCACTTCATGTTCACTTAAACTGATTAGCCAGCTGTTTCCCAACTGAAAGGAAGCTGTAATTTTGGTGGGGGGGGCAGAGACAGGGATCCCCTCCATCACACAAAGATAGTGTTTCTCCATCTCTTTGTCCCGAGATCAAACCACCCCTCCCCCTCTTGGTTTGTCAGGAAACCCTGATCAAAACCTCATTGTGATGGGCGTAAGCTAAATAACAGCGGAAAGGCACCGGACTCGCATAGGATACCTGTTTTCGTCATCACCTGCTTCCCATTAGCAGGCTATTTCTAATGACAGCTGCATGAGATCCCAGCTGGCCCAATACACAGCACCTGGGTGGAAGGTCCATCCATCCATTCATCCATAACCACTGCCACAGTGAGCCTAGCTGCACCAGGAAACACACGGCACAAGGCAGGGGACATCCTGAGAAGATGTGGAAGCAAACAGCAGAGATCCAATAACCCTCCTGAACGCCACGCGTGCCAGTGCACACATACACAACTGACATGCCTGCGCACACATACACAACTGACATGCCTGCGCACACATACACAACTAGAAGGGTCTAACAGAATCAGGGCATGTTTAAGTGCCTGGAATTGTGCTGACATTGTGTAAAGTGGTTATCTTGGATGTGTTTTGATTTGATAGGGCAGGAGTGCACCCAGTCATGGTTAATTGGCCAATTTCAGTGCCTGTGATAGCAGGGTAAAGTTACCCGCTGCCGCTTATAGGGCTAATTCTTCAATTGTTAATGCAGCTGAACAGTAGCGGTTACCCACACCTAGAGGTGAGGGATAATCGGCCTAAGGCAGGTGTGCGGGCGGCTCTGGAATGAGCCCATCATTCCTTCACAAAGCAGGCTCTCTGTGGCTACATTTAGCTCTATGGATAAATTCCTCCTTTTTTAACTTCATGAATGAGTGGCATGTCACAGCAGAATGGAGAAGCGCAACAAACTTACTCTATATGTGAAAAAAATAAGGCGGATTTGGCCATTCAGTGCACGGCCTATCCTGACAGTTGCCGAAACGCCAGCTGTGGCCCCACTCTGGTGGGGGGGGGGGGGGCGGGGGGTCGGGCGGGGCAGGGGGGCACCCGCGGGGTAGCAAGGGGACGCAACAAAATGAGCCCAAAACACTGAAACAGGGACACAGTGGCAGATGAGCTCTGTAGGATGAAATGTCAGAGCGAGAGAGAGAGAGAGGGAGAGAGAGAGGGAGAGAGAGAAGGGGAGAGAGGGAGGCACAAAGACGGAGAGACGGCTCAAGTAAAAAAAACAAAAAACAAAAAACAAAAAGAGAGAGAAAAGGAACAGTGGGTGTAAAGAGAGAGGGGTTTGAGTATATTGTGTGCCCCCCTAGGAACCACCCCCCCCCCCACGCACACACAACGGCCAAAACCTTGGTCCCTCTGACTGACACACTGCTCAGGGCCAATTCACTGTGGACAGTCAGCCGCTATTAAACCCCAATTGTTTCAGGTTCACGGGGTGTGAATGGCTCTGATTGAAGGCCTCTGATCCCAGCGAGGGTGGTCTGTGGGAGGCGTTCTGGGGAGGGGGGGGCGCAGTGTCACGTGACGTGCCTTTTTGCTGCGTGGCAGGAAGAAAAGGAATCCGACCGCTTGTTGCTTCTTGCCTTAAACACCCCCCCCCCGCAAAGTAACCCGTATGTGTTCAGAATCCCCCCCCAAACATTTCCGCCTTTCTTCCAAACTGCCTTGCTATTCGCAGTGCCCCACTTTTGCGCGTGCATGGCTCCGGAGCAATCTGTACAGAACACCCTTTCTAACGGTACAACAGCTAGACCCCTGTGGCGGGTTTTGTCTCATTTTCCCTCAGAATTTTCTTCCTTTACCTTGTTGCCCCCTGTCCCTCCGCAGAGTGGGAACAGCGACGTCTGCAGGGGCGCACAGGAGTGTCGTGTAAATGAGGAGGGGGAGTGACTCGGGAGCCACAGCTGTTGAAAAGTGAGGGCCCTTCCTGTACAGTTTATTTGCTCAGGCTGGCCCTTAATGGGGAAGCTTTTGGCTTTAACGCGGGCCATCGGGATGGTGATAAAGGGGGGCAGGGGTGGAGGAAGCACCCCTACAGAGCTGTTCACACGTAGCCACCCCGCGGGATGACCGCGCCGGCCGAGGCTGACCCTGACCAATCGGCTGTGGCCGCGAGTCACCGCCAAGTGAGCTTTTGCAGCGCTATCTGGATCCTTAGAAGTGCGGGCAGGTTCAGCTCAAACATTAGACTCACATCCAGTTTGATTTGCGGAGCATTACCAGACTTGGGAGGCTATTAGAAAACTAACTGATCCTTTCACGCCATGTTATCGTGCTCGTCGCTGCCCGGTGTTGGATTTTCACACTTGCAGCGTGTTAAGGAATTAATAGGTAGCTGCTAAAACAGCAGCGAGGATTGCTGAAAGCCGACCCCTGACATTCCAGGTCGAATTTTTCAAGTCTCCAGGTTTTCTGTTTTTTTTTTTTTTATCAAAACGAAAGATTGACTGAATGACACCCTTGTTTTCAGAAAAATCTTTCACTGATCGTCCACACGGCGCATTTCTGTGTATGCCGCAGCTCATCTTTGAAAGGGATTCACTCTTTATTCTGACTTTTTTTTCCAGCCTTTGGGGTTGTAAAATAAATATAATGCCTGTGGTCTGCGGCCCCAGAGGACTGTGGGTATTTTCTTTTCCGTTCTCTCACTCCTGTCAAGCCGGGTGCCGCTCATGACCTGACACACCTCTGCTCCTGGATTCTGAAGTGGGCGGCGTTTTTTTTTGCGCATATGAGAACTTCTCACTTAATTAAGTCCGTGGCAACATTGCTGCTGTGTCACGTAATGGCTTCAGCTGCTTGAAGAATTAGTAAAAGGATTGTGTTTAACAAACAAATATCACACATAAAAAATGCAAGCACATATGATGTTAAAGATGGATGGCTAATCTGATTACTTTTAGGGTTAAGTGAGATCTTAATTGGGTAATCATGGAGATTAGTAAACCTTATAGGTATTTCACTTTGAACCCATGACACATCTAAGTGCCCTTCCGACGCGCAGAACGAAAGTCAGACAAATTCAAGGTAGCCATTCCATCTGGGAAACTACCTTCTACGTCCGTAAAACAGAAGCAAGCGAGCTAAATCGCATTCGTTCTGCTGTCCTCACACGGAGCCGCTACAGACCACACAGTTTACCGCCGGTTCTCAATTACTTTTAAGTCCGAGGGGAACTAGTTTCGGCAGCTGGCAAAATTAACTGGCCAGTAAAATTTCTGTGAGAGCCTGCCGACACTATTTTCTGTTTATGGCAAAGGGATGGCTTTTGTTTCCAGAAGGCGAAAGGACGCTTTCATTTATCCGAAGCCTGCTAATCAGTCACATTACAAACAATCAGATGATCAGCAATGCTCGGCAGGTAGTTAACAGGCTTTGTGCGGCTCTCGAGACGGCACGCCGCTGAAGCCCGCCACGGGCACCACGGCTCTTGCGGAGACTCGGTTGCACTGAGAGAAGGCAAAAGGGCTCTCGCCCGTCTTGTTTACAGATATGTGGGCGATAGCACTACTGTCAGGGAGGGGTGCCCGGGGTCCAATCACAGCCTGTCCCTTTCCTCTAGAATCCAAGAACTGCCGGAGGTTGGGAGCTGGTGTGTGGCTCAGGGGATTTTTGGACACTGTGCTTGTGATCAGAACATTGTTGGTTCAAATCCCAGGTTCAGCACAGTGATTTCACCATTGGGTTCTTGAGCGAGGCCCTTAACCACCAACACACACACATTAGATACTCTTTGATAAGTCACCACTTCATGCCGTAATCGTTAGTTAAAATGATTTGAGTGACTTAGGGGTGACAGGCTGCGAAATGAGGAGCGTTCAGAGCCCCCTAGTGCACAAAGTCTACCCACAAACTCAAATGGGCCACTCAGGTGAGTCAGGCTTAGGCTAACCCTGTTCTTACCACAGCTAAGCATCCCGCCAGCCTTTATTGGCTTTCTTTGAATACAGATCATGAACATTGGTGATGCAGATCCTCTAGAGGAGGGAACAGAGGCAGGCCAGCCTAACCTGAGCCCTGCGTTCCAGCACAGGGTCCAACTCCCCTTGGAGAAGAACGCGAAACACAGCTGGATTCCAGAAGCTTGCGTTTTTGTCACTTTGAGGAGCAACGTGACGCTCGCCGAGTGTAACAACTGAGGTCACCAGTCAGTCTTTGGATACACGCTTCAGACACACACATACAGGGGTTCATTTCTGCCAGTCGTTTGTCCTTCGCGAAATACTTAGTGAAGGTGGGGGAAACGTCTCTGGAGTGTATACGGCAAACTGTGTCAGGGTGCAAAGCGAGATAAACTCAGAAGAGCCCTTACGCATTTCTCAGAACCACCCACTGCCCTCTGCCCAACGCAGAGACAGCCCGAACATCAAGGAAGGTGCGTTTAAATAAATATTTACAAGTATTCTGTCCAGCCCACGTGTCTCAGTAAGTGAACAAGCAGGATCGAGAGTGCTGGTCACTCAGCTGGGCCGCGCAGGGCCTCACCCCCAATCATTCAGGGGCGCGGAGCGTTAACACAGCCAATCAGAGGCACAATGGCACTCTTTGAGATAGCGTTAGTGAGGACTGAAATTCATTAATGGGGTGATAACACAGAGTTCTGCTTGTGATTCATTACACCAGGAGGGTCACTGTGGGGTCAGCCTTAAGAGTCTTTTGAATCATGCTAATATGTCTGCGTATGTTGAGCCACAGAGAGAGAAACATTTCAAAAACTTTTTTCTACGAGAATGACGCGAGAAAAAAAAAATTGCAAGGAAAAAAAATTTGCTTTGAAATTTTAATTAAGTTACATTTTTAATGACGACTCGTCTCTTATGGCTGTACTAGGTGGAACAAACGTTGCATTATATATAACTTTAGCTGTTAATTATGCAGGGTAATATTTTTACATTTTAATTAATATAAAATTGTTTAAAGATCCACTCATGCGCTGCTGTCTGACTTCGAGCGGCTCCGCGTATCCGGACTCGTCTCGGTGAGACGCCGGTTTCGTCTCCTCGGGCTCGAGCCTGCGCCCCGCTCGGCGGCACGCTTTTCCCATGACGTCACGTCATCACGAACGCCGGAGCCTCGCGCAACGCCGAACGCGACCTCGTCCTCGCGACGCGTCCGCTCCGAAATCCCTCTGCTCGCGCCGGACACGTAAGAGGAAGCACGCTGCCCCTTTCTGGTTCGCTGTTTTTATTTTATGGGCAAATTCAATCCCTACCCACCGCGCCGAGAGTAATTGCTACTTGATTACGTAATTGCTGTTTCTGGCATGGAACTTTGGAGTCCTTTAGTTTGACAAACGGGGCTACATTCACCGCACAGTTAAAGAAAGGTCAAGATTTTCTTCTGAGGCATTTAAAAAAGCATTTTTAAGAATTCTCCAGGGAGCTCAGGAAACAATGCCTGTCACATCATGGGTCACCTGCAGCAAGCTGCTCTACCTCCCTACCTGTCTCCAGTCATTATAACTCCTCTCCATCCATATATTCAATTAAAAGTTAAATGATATTCTCCTCATTATTAGACACAGGACCCCAAATGGATTTACTGCCCAATCAGCAACAATGCTGGAGATTATTATTTTTTTAAATAATAACTTTGTTAAGCCCAAATCACAAATTTGTCAAGCCCAAAAGCACAAATTTACCTTCCTCACAGACTTTAAAATGTGTTATTTCGTGTCATTGATACATAAACCGCAGAAATATATATACACACAATTCCTAAGATTTTTGTTTACAGCAGCAAAGATAAATATTTGATTTACAGGCTTTCAGATTAATCTGTTGGTCTGCATGATTGTTTCCATGAGACACTGTCCACTTACTGGAATTTTCTTGGGAACGATGGACATTTTACACACTCCTGAAAAGCAGGTATGAATCAGAGACCTGTGGGGCGGGCGCTATCACCTGTAAGCACCAGGATGTTTTCAGCAGGTGTCCAATGGAAGTTAAGTCTATAAGCAAGAACAGGACAACCTAAACATCAAAACACAAATGACCTCTGTAGAGGACGAAAACAGACAGCTGTTCAAAAGTCTGGCGCTACTTTCTCAGGAGTTCGCGAGCACAGCTCTGTCATGATACACAAAGCTTGCTCTGAAGAGCGCCGACACGGAAAACACTCTCATGTCTCATCCGAATCATCTCCTTGGCAGGAAACTAAACTGGACATAACTGTTTTTTAAAAAATATGATGGACACTGATGTTACGCCCTTTATGGACCTGTGGAGCTGGACCGAGGTGAAGGTTGAATAGTTTTCTTTGCAGACCAAATGACGGGCCAGGCTTCAAGCCTTCCTAGGTTCATCTCATTTTAGACCAAATTCTTCGGTCATGTACAATAAACACTGCATTGGAAAAGGAGCCCCCTCCTTCACAGGGCAATTAAAACATCAACTGGAAAGATGGCTGACAGTTCCAGAGCGTGCAAATTTGGAGAGGTGTGTGTGTTTTCAGAGCCAGCACAGAAAGTCAAAAACATAATTTTGGTCTTCAAGAGCAGAATAAAAACAAGTCTTTTAGACTTCTACAACTAATCTAAAATGTATTTTAGCAGTTTGTGGCACCTAATAGGCGTCGTCACAGCTGGCCAGTGAATCCTCACAGTGGTACAGGGCACGAAGGTTTACATAAAACTAATATAGGGCTCGGGCATTAAAAAAACGTGTCATTTCTGATTCCAAAATATTTTCATTTCTCAGAGGAACACCCACTCCCACTGGATGGT
This sequence comes from Petrocephalus zakoni, assembly GCA_026774425.1. Lineage (NCBI taxonomy): Eukaryota > Metazoa > Chordata > Actinopteri > Osteoglossiformes > Mormyridae > Petrocephalus > Petrocephalus zakoni. The sequence goes on along the minus strand of JAODKN010000127.1, from coordinate 2,069,947 downwards.
GGGGCTCCTTTTCAAGTGATGCCATGCAGGCACCAGAATGTCCTGGAAAACCTGGCATGGATCGTGACTCCACTCCCAAGGGCTGCCACACAGCTAGTCGGCAGATCGCACACCTGCAGAAACCATCAAGCCCCCCCCCGGGGTAAAAAGCAAGACACTGGGAGTATGCAGAAGATCAAGCCAGGACAAAAGGGGCCACATAATGAAGTAGGGGCATGCTTATTTGCCCCGGCCATAAAACACAATACTCAGGAGCTGATTAGGCTCTAGGTCTGAATTCACTCAAAGGGATGCTCGTGAGGATAGGTGCTTTGGATCGCCGAGCCACGCACTCCAAACGCCACTCACTGGCACTAGGCACGACGGAGGCTATGTGCTCAGACTGTGTGATGCGCTGGGAAACACCGGCATGGTAAAACAGGGTAAAGAGGGATGGAAAATCACACCAGATGCCCAAGTAACTGCATCCCTTTAGACTTACCCAACATAAACACACACCTTCAAATGTCACGTTTTTTATTCCTCTAACTAAAGTAAATTTAATAACTCCAACGAAACAGAGAGCATATATCACCAGACAAACCTTTACAAAACATTTGCTGGTTCCTTACAAATTTATGCAAATAAATGTCTCACTGACTTACATCTTCTTACTCAAGGGGAATTGTCATGGCAGACATATATTATTACAATTAAACATTACATATATACGGCTGGGTTTGGGTAGAGATATGATTTTAATAACCAGTAAAGTTTGGGTTAGCTTTTGAGCTTATCCCGCCTTAGGAAAATATTTAAGGGGTATTTTCAAATTGCCATGAAATGGATCACGTTACGGGGCCCTTGTTTGCTCTGTAGATTTGCTAAAGCAGTGGGCTTTTCTGCGTTTGCGGCCAAGGAATCTGACAGCCAATTCCAGATGTACTGAACAAACTGTACGCCACAATATAAACAAATAGGAGATCTCTAATCTAAAATACATTTGCCAAAACTGCATACTTCTGAGAAAAAAAAGTTACTTTGACACCCCCCCCCCTTTTTTTTTACTGCAAAATGTATTAGGACCTTTTTTTTTAATAATAAAACATTTTACAGACGTCAGCATAGATAATACTCAGTGAATCCTGACAGATACCGACATTTGCAAAAGATATTGGGAGCATTAGTATTTCAGGTTACAAGAAACAGCTGCTAGGGAGCAGGCCTCGGACCTCTGGAGGAATTCTCCCAGCTTCGACACGCGTGGGGCCGAATCTTTAATGTGACCATGGCTGGGAAATCCCGCTGAGCGCAGAGCTTGCTCATTAAAACGTAGTAGAATCTCGGCGTAAAATTTAAAGCTAGCTCGGAGATGCGCATAAGTTTATTGGGTACGGTTTTAAGTTCAGTGCGTTAAAATAATAAGAGCGTAAACTATTTATGTGGAGTGTTTTAAATAATATTACTTTTCACAAAACACGAAATAAATGCCAAACAAAAATTAACCATAATCCAAACAGTCTTGGAAAAATGTATAATTACTTTCATAAAACTGAAGGTTTGCAATTAGTAAAATATGCTTAATTGCAGGTTTAAATTGGTGAGGATATGTAAAAGATGCATCTATTACCTCGTTGCCCACAAATTAAACTACAAAGTTGAAAACCGGAGGAGAACATAGACTGACTGAAGGGAGCATCTTCTGTGCACGATCCCCGGAGTGTATTCCTAGCCTTGTCTGGATATTTAGGCTGGCTGTGCAATAATAGCAATGATTTTTTTCCCAGCAATTTGTCCAACCTGTCATTCAGTTCACACCAAGAGACATAATCGTTTCTTGTTTCCCTTAAAAGGTGTTTTTCGCCTTGCCGTGCGTGTGTGTCTATGTTTATATAATCTACAAGTGTTACTGTAAACTTCACTATAATATACGCATGTTTGTATTGCTAATCAACGCGCAAACACCGCACTTAATCAACACACGTATACTCTTTCTTTACGGTCATCGCTCCATTTGTCACCAATCTGACAATAGCCCAACATAAAGCATGTACTTAAAAAGTTTTATAACTACCTATCTACACATTACAGACTGCAAAATATTCTTAGACAACACAGAACTTCTTGGAACAGGTAATTTAGGTAGGAACGTATGCCGAATGGTAAAAGTGCACACACCACAGTATAAAAAGTTAACATAACCTACCTTCAGTTGAGAGTTGCTATCTTCTGCATCTGTTGATGGCCTCGACTTGATCCCAGGAAATTCAGGTTTCTCGGAGAAAATTTTGGAGAAAAGGCGGCGTGCGTCCCGCTGGGGGGTTAGAGAATTTCCAGTAAAGCCCCCTTTTACTTTTCGTGTTGGCACCAAGCTCAGATGCAGACAGGGGACTGCTAGGTTATCCGCAACCTTACTGGATCCTCCTCAGTTACGCTCTCCGCCTTGAGGTCTTAGGATCCCGCTCCCTTAAAAAAACTTTCCCCGGAGTTGCGTCTCAAAAAAAAAAAAAAAGAAAACGGTGATTAGTGCAAAACAGAAAAAACGAGCCACATTCGCTAACCGAGTCCCGTAAGCCGAGGTAAGAAGTCCGTGCAAAGGACCGCTCTCTTTCTCTCTCCGTCCCTCTCTCTTTCTCAGACTCCGTGGACCACCCCGAAACAGGAAGTTCACTTTTTGTTATTCTAAAAAAAAGCTCTTGCTGCGGCTATGGGACTTCACCGCGCTGCAGACTGCAAGCAATGCATCTATTTAAATGAAAAAATGCATCTATTTAACACAAAACCTAAATCATATAAAATATGCCATAGATGATGATAATAATAATAATAATAATAATAATAATTGTAATAATGATAATAATAATGACGATGATGATGATGATGTGAGACAAGCCTCAGACATTTGTCACCATACTTTACGCCCGCTTGCCATTGATTTTATTAGAAAATAAAAGTTGGGGGCGAAGTTAGGGTTAAATGGCACAGTCTTCGTGTGCAGTAAGGCTGCGTGTGTGGCGAGGGATGCTGAATCTTGCCCTCATCTCAGCACGCGGTCTAGCAAGACGTGGTGATAAACCGCAAAACCAGGAGTGGATTCCCCCGCACCGGGGCCGGGAACCGGAGCGGCCTCAGGAATGCGCCCGCAAGCAGCGAGGGAGAGGGAGCGAGCGCGCTCCGCAATGCTGGGACGCACTTCGCTTATAGTTATGCGCTGTGTCACGGCAAAAAATATATTCTAAATAAACAACGTTTTTTTTTCCTGACCACAGAACAAGTTTTAGTTTTGTGCCTCTTGTGTTGAGTGCGAACGTTTTCCGAAAACATGCTGCCCTAATTATGTCATTGTGTTCTTTATGTTTAATGTTAAGGGAAAACACGCTTAAACGGCTGTTTTTGATTTTTTTTTTTAAGAAAGCAATAGGCATCGCCAGATCTTGCTGGGGGTCAGCCTCGTTAGTTCACGACCTCATTCCCCAAGCAGGGCGCTTCGTAGCCCGTTGTCCGTGCTCTGTATATTTGCTCCAATTGTCCTTAATATCTAGGCTAATGGGCCTAACTGAAGAACCTAACATTTTCCGGGCAAATACAAAAAAAAGGGTTCTAAGCATCACCATGTGAACTGGATACATCGGTTTCGTTTTTATTAGCAGTTTCGTCACAATTAAATGATCGCGTTTCTGCATCGGGCAGGTCCGAAAAGAAAACCATTCGGATGTGTGCTGTTTGCCGAGCATTAATTAATATTACTGTAGTCTATCATCGGCGGCCACCCCGACACACATTATCTCTCTGTGGCAAAAATGCCGTCTGTAAATTAAGAAAACACATGCCAAGACTGACTGTTCCCGCATAAAACGCTCCTGTGAGACAGTGTCTCTCTTTCGTGGGGCTTTTTTCCACTAGTCTCAGTAGATCCTGAATGTGCAGGACACTGGACTCGTTGAATTACAGCTAGTATGGCCAAACCGGACTGGGTGGAAGTGGGTTCGGAAAGGTAATAAAACGCCAAGGTTAATTCCTTTGGTTATTACCCAACCAGATTTTATTCCTGTTAAATATTTTTGAAGTCTTTACAAACACCGCCGTGTTTCTCTCGTTCTGTGCTCGGCAGATCTGATTAATTAAAATGTTGCTCGTGCTGCGTAGCTCACCGCACCCGCGCGCCGAATTCGCCGCAGGCTAGGGGATATACATAATTGAAATATAACACATTCAGTTTCCATTGACTCTAGGAATATAAGAAGTACAAGCTCGGACAGGTTATTATTTTGTACTAATTTCACCGCATTCAGTAATGTTTCTCTTCCAAGGAACACTAAAGTAATGTTACCAGTTTGCCGGCATAACATCAGTACTAGAGCTTTAAGCCTCAAAAATGCATTTATCCCTCGCTACTGACATTAGACTGTAGTAATATTACCTGGAGTGAATGCAATTTCTCACGACCCCTAAGTAATAGTAATAATATTAAGTAGCCTAATCAATATTGATATCCAGTGTTATTCCTTATTTAACATTAAAACATTTACATAATGTATATGTATGTCTGTAAAGCACTTTGTAAACCATGTGGTTTAAACAGTGTTATATAAATGATCGATTGATTCTGGAATGTAATTAATTTGAAAGGTAAAGAGAACTTGACCATAACTACAGTAATCATAGGAAAGCAAAACCATTCTTTCTAATGTTCAGCAATTTTCAAATGTATGAGTTTGGTGATAATTATAAATGATAAAATCTTTAGTTCCGCTACTGTGAATGTCTGTGATGTTCCAATAATAGATAAAAGCTGACTTTGTTTCCCAAAAAAGCTATGCTAATATGCTAACGCCCAGTTGGTGTCCAAGATGGTGCCCTGAACCATAGCAAGGGGCCTATTCACAGAAATAGCATATGTGCAGGCTAGGCTAACCCTCATGCTAGCCAGAGAGGCAGTACAGTTAGACTGGATAGTTAAGCTGTGCTTTCTGGATCCTTCTGAATGTGGGTCTATGATATTCTAGTGTGCTCTGTATCTGTATTTTTGCTTGAGAATTATAGAGCACCAGGCTACGAATGACGGCTAGCTGGAGCTTGTTTTAAGGAAAAATAAAGTGTTGCTTTATAGACATGGTTTGTAATTGTTTTTCTGTTAATACTGGAGAAGATGCAGCGTTTAGATAAAATCTAGTTAAAATATCTTTATTGCCATCTCTGCTCTATGCAGAGGTCATATAGTGAAATAAAAATATGTTTCGGCTGGTAAAACAATCGATATATAATATAAATATAATATGATATAAATATAATATAAATATATAAGACATATTGGATGTATTAAGACACAAGACAAGTAACAACATAACGACATCTTACCAGGTCTTGGATACTTAATATATGAATGAGTGACTTTGTGAGTTCTTATTTACACAAGCATGTGTACTGGCGTCACGCGTGTAGGACGGCCCGAGCAGACGGTCACCCCACCAGCCCCCGGGCCTGCTAAGAACACGCGTCCCATGATTAGGGCAGATTGTGAACCGGAGTCACAGCCTTGGTCCCAGGATGGCAGAAGAGCCGCTTAGCGACGTTCCTGTGCAGCTGTTACACACATATGCCGCGGCCAGGATCACACGGGGCGGTTCTCCCGCAGGGTGACTTTCATTCATGTCAGGTGGGACCTCAGATTGTCAATGGCAGAGGGATTACGACAGCCTTAGTGAATGGCCGGACTCCCTATCGACGTTATCTCATGTGGGTGCCACCAGAAAATGGTACTAACGTGTCTTGGTGAACGCCACATGAAACCAGATAAAATCTCACAAAGGGGCTGAAACTAAATGAGAATAGTAATAGAACAGTCGGGCCTCCAACATTACATTTTTTTGGGGGCACTACAAAGTGTCTGGTCCCCTGAATCTGCCATGGGCTCCAAAGGTCGCCGTTTCAAATCCCAGCATTAGCAGAGTGATTTTACCATTGGGGGCCCTGAGTGAGGCCCTTAACCCCCAGGTGCTCCAGGGATAGATGTGTTTGCTAAATAAATTGAAATGTAGATAGCAATACAAAGCTATACAGCCATCATATAACCATTTATCCATCACAGGTTTTCTGTCAGGGAGCACAGCGCGCAGGACAGGGTACACCTTAGTCGGCATGTCAGTCAATCTTAAACACACTCTCACACATTCACACACCATGGCATTTTAGGGTCACCAGTTCACGCAACAGAATGTTTAGATCTAGGGAGGTGGTGGGGGGGCGAAACCGGAGAATTCACAGGAAAAGCCTGCAGACACGGGGAATACATGCAAACTCCATGCACAGACCTGGGGGGGCACAGACAGCACTATCCATCGAGCTGTCATGCAGCCCTTATCTGAGTTTATGGTTAATAATCACAGTTAAAGAAGGGGTATGGGGTTACTACATAGTGGTGTGGACGGTCGCTGAGAAGTTTAAGAGGGTCTATTTAAAACCTGTGACGCGGGGACTATGTTTTACTGGAGCATTGAGGTGTGTGGCGGTTTGGGGGAGTCCATTAACCCTGTCTTATTAACTTACTGTATGAACCTCAAAATAGTCAGCGATCAGTGAAGAGTATGCATTCATGAATTTGCACTGAAATTCTTGAAGCACCAATTTCAGCAATTTTTTTTTCTTTAATATGTTTTTGCTCATGCGTGCCCTGTTACAGAAAAGTTTGATAAATTTGGTTCTCAGCTGTATTATTTGTTTTATTAGGATTTTGGCCATTTCTTTTTCAGGATGGAGTTGCGATGAGAAAGAAATAAAACTGCAAATATCTATTGCCACCCCCACACCCCCCACCCCCTCGGAACAGCCACACTTGAGTTCATTCTGTGTTGCAGGTGTCCGTCCGCATAAGCACATCAAAGCCTGGCCCATGGAGAGCTTACAGCTCTGGCCTGATTACTCGGGGGGTAATCGCTAAGCCCCTTCATAGGGTAATATGGGGGGGGGGGGGGGTTCGAGTGAAAATGGGGGAAATGCAAAAGGGTTGCCTGTCACCTTCCTTGCTGGGGTTTTGCCATATGAGCCCACAAGGTAGCAGGGCAGATGCTGACAGGGGGAGTTACTCAATACTGCCCCCGTAGGAAACAAACTGAATAGAGAAATGAAAGCCCAAAAATGCTCAGCTCAGATAACTGAGGTATTACTTTGGGGCAGCAGAGACTGGCATGCAGGGGTACCGCTAGATATTTTGGGTCCCATGAAAGCATATTATTCAGGTTTCTACCCCAGATCAATCCAATTATCTTCCAGTTACCCGATGTCCCCACAATGATATAAAAGCCTGTTACTTTTTACCTTGGGGGGCATTTTTGTGGTCCCCACAAGGATAACCTCAATTTTACAAAAATCTGTGACTGCAATTGAAAAACGAAAAATGCCAAAAGTCTTGTATTTTGTTTGGTTACTTATGGTTAAGGTTAGGGCTGGGTAGGGGTTAAGGTTGTCATTGCTGGAATTAGGGTTATGCCCATATAAATGAATGGAGAGTCCCCATAAAGATAGGAATATATGCTTGTGTGTATGCGTGTGTGTGTGTGTGGCTTTGTAATTCTTACAGTGTGGGGACCCAATGTCCCCACAATGTGATAAAAACCTGCTACT
>JAODKN010000127.1:2011975-2055528 GCA_026774425.1 Petrocephalus zakoni | reverse complement strand
AAAAAAAACACACACACAGTATATGAGAAGCTGAGGTAAACAGTCAGCACTCAGTTTTCATCTTCCTCCTTCTGTTCTCCATCTTTCTCTCCCGTGGTTGTGATGTAATCCAGGGATCCCAAAATACACTGCGGCATCACCAGTCTCCATGGCCGGACTGCAGAATTGCAGCAGAAACTGGCGGAATCTGACCTCTCCACGTGTCGCGGTTGTCAGGATTCCTCCTCTCGCCATCTCAATGCTCTTTCATGGTACTGGATCAGCCTCAAACTCTCAGAGGTTCCAGCCAGTGCAGGTACACACGCTAATCGTTGATGGCACTAACCGTAATGGGTAGCAAGAACCAGCAGGTCACAAAAGGCACAAAAGGAGTGGAATGCTCATCTGTCTCACCCCTCATTTTTTCCATATAATTTACCCGTGTTCAGATAATCCTTTAAGTGGTAACTTTCCCTTCCATAATAACAGTCGGGCGAATTGGCAATCCTGTTGTGTTATTTACAGATCAGAGGCGAATGGAGACCTGCCAGGTTCTTAAGTGTCATCACAGACAATGCCGTATAGAAAAGATTGCTCCAGCTTGTCAGACGTCATTGATATGTCTATCATCTTTACTTTGTGTAGCCTGCAACGCATATCCAGAGAACTGTGCTGTAATATAAGAGTGTCAAGATAGCAGTGCACAGCAAGTAGCTTTCATGGTTGACTCCAAGAGATGTCAAGCTCCATAATGTAATCTGAAAACCGGGGTCAAAACATTGGCTGGAATCAGAAATCAATCCATGGCAAGGTAAACACCAAGCCCAAGCCCGGCCGCCTATTCGCTATCTGTACCCACTTGTCCTGTGCAGGGTCACAGGGATCCAGAGCCTATCCCAGCAGCTATGGGCGCCAGGCAGGGAGTAACCCAGGACTGTGGACCAATCCATCGCAAGTCCAAATCACTGTGCTGTCATAGACATTTCATTCTGTCCAAGAAATACATCCGGTATCTCTTGGTTCTAGCCGGTTCAGAAACAATAATTTTATGGAGCAATGCAAAACTGGAAATGTTAAAATTCTGCACAGAAAGAACCAACAGAAAAAATCAGGTTTGAAGACCTGCTGAATTATTATTATTATCATTATTATTGTGTTTATGTTTTCATGCATTTTGAAGAATTTTTAAGTGTTTTATATGTGTGGAAATCTGAAATATGTACTATATACTAAGACAAGCATTTGACTGGCACCGAATAAGTTCCTCTTGAACCTGTTCTGACTTACCTACAAATTTGATTTAAATACAAAATTAAGGAACTGTCTTGTTCAAAACTGGGGACAGCTAGTACATCGTCCTTAGGTTGGTTAGGAAAGATTTGGGTGAGGCAGGCTATGGTCTGGCTGGATATGGGTGCAAGGACTACTGGTTGGATGCAAAGTAGCCCCCCCTATATAGGCACTAGAATAACAAGGTAGACTATCCCAAGGGTGGGGTTGGGGGGCATGGAGCAGAGCGATTTGGATGGGTATGATGGAGATCTTAAATTACTCTTAGGCTCCAGATGGTAATTCATCCGAACCCAGGGCTGCTCCTTTAGACCATATCCAGCTACACCCTCCCAGCAAAGTGAGTCCAAAAGGGCATCGGGCGAGTAAGCTAGGCCTCTGCCAACATCTGCTGGGTGGAAAGGCAAGGAAGGTGAGTGATCACAGCAGCTAGTTAGTAACAGTATCTATGCGCCTAACCATTTTAAAGAGACTGATATACTTGGGATTGATGGAAGTTGGGGCTGGATGTCTCATGTTGCAAGACACCCTTTGTAATAGTTAGGGATGCAGCTGTGTAATTGAAAGGTTGCCAGTTTGAGTCCCCAACCCTCAAGTACTGCTGAGGTACCCTGAGTAAGGTGCCGTCCCCAAGCACCGCTCCCCGGGTGCTCACGTAGCGGCCCCCCGCTGTGTCGCAATGTCACATGGGTTAAAAGCAGAGGACACATTTCGTTGTTGTGCACTGTGGGGTGTCCGCAATCACGATCAGTCACCTTCTCAGGGTGGAATAATGTGTGGGACAGAGGCAACTGGTCCTGGGCCATCTTCTAAACCTGTCCACGCTGTTGAACCCAGTCATCGCTTGTCCATCGCTGGGTTCCAAGGTAGGGCCTCTTGAATGGCATCTGTTATTATCTACCTGACTGGATAGGGTGGTGTTGCGTTAGATGGTTCAAATTGTCGCACCTGAGGGTTAGTAGTTCCCAGTTACTTATGTCATAATTCCTGTCCCTTCGCAATAGTTTGTGTGAGAAAAAGGTGTGGGGTACGAGTATTGGAGGTGTCCTGTAGTGTGCAGAAAGGACAGTGTCTACTGCCACCTCCGGGGCATGTATCTCCGCAACAGAAGGCTGCCATGGATCCAGTTGCTTCAAAATAGGCACAGAACAGGTTCTTTAAACGCGGAAAGGCAGCACAGATAGGGTCGTCCTACACTGCTGTGTTGGATGTTCCCACAAATCAGGTCAGTTAGCACGGCAGCCCCTGAACTGAAATCCCCACTGAAGAAATTAGCAAAGCCGAAAAAGCTCATTGGTTGTCTTGGGTTCTGGCCAGTTTTAAACTTCTGCCACTCATACATAAAACCTGCCCCAGGAAATGTAGATGAGTGGAATTCACATTTCTCTACCTTGATATACAGAATATGATCAAAAAGTTACTGGAATACCTGAGGCTTGTGGTAGACATGTGATGCTCTATCTGTAGAACTGATGTCATCTAAATACACAATAAAAAACAGGTTTACTCTATCCTAAAAACTCATTCATGAATGATGGAAAAAATGAAGGTGCATTCACAAGGACATATGGCATCACCAAAAAGTCATGGTGTCCCCTGGTGGTAGCAAGAGGCTGTCTTCCATTCATCTCCTCTATGAACACAGAGAAGGTGATATACATTGCATAGGTCAGGCTCAGTGAAGACTGTCGCCTTGGTAACGACCTTGTTCTAGAGCCACAGGGACTGATGGGAGTGGGTATCTGGATATGACAGTGATGCTGCCCAAAGCTCGAGAATCTATATAGGGACGCAGGCCACCATCCTACTTCACACAAGATGATAGATGTCGCTGGTGATGTAGATGGTCGGATGAATTCCTGTGTATTTGTCGTGGTGTATTTGTCCGTGATGTTTGATTCAGGGGATGGACAGAGGATAAACACATGCCTGTAGTGGAGAGCTACCTAGGAGTAGGTCAGTGGCACAATGCCAGGGGCAATAAGGCGGTTGAGTGGTGGCTGTATCCTTGTTGAAAACATAAAGGAATTCCTAGTATTCTACAGGGAGTGGCTCAGAGGGAATACCCTGAGGAGCTCCGGAAGTGGAGCAGCTATACATTTTAGAAAGACAGAATTTATTCCAGGAAATATCCGTAATATTATTGTGCTGTGCTGTTGTAACCAAGGGTGGCCTAACACCAGAGGATCTCTAGAAGAATCTGCGATAAGTATTCGGATGTTTTAAAGATGCAGAGCCCCAATACGTAAGAGAAGGAGTTCCCCGAGGGTTGTCTAATCAGAGTCCACCTGATCGTGGTCCCTGTGTGGCACGTGTTTCATTCATAAACCCTGCTACACCGGAGTTTATCACAGTAGAGCCCTGCACAGGCTTGAGATTAAAGCCCAACCCTGTTCCATGCCTGAGGCCATCAGACCAAATCTGATCCTACCTGAATAGCACTAGCGAATCTAAAAGCTGCACGTGACCTGAACGTCAAATTGTGGAAATATTTGTAATATACAGAAACTACTGCAAACTTCTGCTGTATTTCTACCATTGCTTGTCAAGTGCTGACCAGGTAGCTGGTAAGCGACGAAGAAAGGTAGGGGTGGGCTGTTGGGGGTGGTACGAGCAATTTGCGCATAAAAAAAGAAAAATCACACATAAAAAACAAACTGGAACCTGATCCAAGCTCGACGTTGAACATAAAAAGCTAATCCATACCCAGCCCGCAATCCGATACTTTGTCGGGGCCCATCAGGCTTGGCTCGGGTCGCAGACCTCTATATCGGAGAGATGAAAGACCTGCTAACAAATCAATTGGAGAGCAGGAGAGGAACGGTGACCTGCTTTAGGTCATGTTAACTTGAGCTGAAATACTCACCTGGACTCTGTCTCTCATTGTACAGACCAGAGAGCTTACTCGTGGAGGTCCGGCTTCTCCTCAATAGACACAGATGGTTTTGTATACGGCAGGAATTTCCTCTGGGGACAGAGCTTGGCTTAGATTACTCCTCCTTCTCTCTCAGAGCAGTTTATCAATTGAGATGTACATCTGGATATACCAATTCAATCTGTTGATACCTCCCCCAAACTGTAATCTAGATTGCACAGTCAGCTGTAAACCATATCTATATTTGGTGAGAGGAAGGGTTCACGCATGAATCTGCATCTCCAGACTGATGCTCCCTGCCCATCCAGACTCTGAAGAACTTGTCTGGCAAAGTTATTTTGTATTTTGTTCTTAATGTGGGCTTGTGTGATATTTTAACAGAGGCATAAGAAGGTATAACTACAGTACACAATCTTGTTCTTTGGCATCCCTATATCTTTCGTTCCCAAAGGGTATAAATAAAGCTTCACCTCTTTTATGACAATCTGTGCTGTGCAACATAATTGTAGATTAGATGTCAGGCTTACAGTTTTGTACAGACATGAGTAAAACAGGATGTCTTCACCAATAAATCCTTCATATTAATACGTGAGGGAAAATGGAAGAATGCCTGTTTGCACATTGTCACAACTAGCCAGAAAAATAATTGGCTTTAAAGAAACCATGAGCTGAGGAACATGACCCTCAGGGAATTCCCTGTGGTCCATTAGTCAAATTAAGGTGCAGTCTACTCTTGGGATCTAGGCTGGATTAACTGTCTGCAAAAAACATCTAGCACATGTAAGTTGTGTTCCTTTGGGTGGTTTAGATGGCGTGGCTCCTCTGTAGGGTCACCTGCAATTAGTAGGAGCTGCAGGTGGAATTGAGTGAAGAACAGTCACCTCCAGTTAAGTGTCAGATTTCTCAATGAACAGCCACAGTCAATTAAGAGAAGAGGTGGGTAACTCACAGTGTAAGCCTGTGAATGATGGGAAGGTCTATGAGGAAATAGGTGACTGACATTCTGAATGGGCACAGGAAATTAGAGCGAAGCATGATCCTCCAGAGCTTCGAAGTATAAAACTCATGAAGCAACTGCCAGAGAGCCGAATCTGAAAGAGTTACAGTGGGGGATCACAACAAATTCACTGGCAGTGGACAGAGGGCAGGCTTAAGCTAACTTCTTGACATACTGGGTAATTGTGGTCTTGTAAACATTAGCCTGTAAAACTTTAGTTCATGATCCTTTCTCACCTTCTGTATTTTCTTTTCTGGGGCAGAGAAGCAGTCAAAGTGACTTTGAGGTTTGTGGAGTAAATGTTGGGACTCATTTATAGAAGTACAATTTTAATTACTTTATTTATTAAATTAAAACTGATAAACAGTGGGTGATAAAGAGTAGGAGTTAAAATTGTAAGACATTTTTGAAATTCTTTGTCAAAGAAAAGGAATTATTTACGGTAGTAGCTAAACTCTGCTCATTTAGTGAATTGTAATAGAACACACTTAAAATAATGCATTTGACTGAAGTACAAGTTGCATTGATGGCTTATTATTACTACAGACAGTAAAAGTAAGCTTGATCATGGGTATGTTCACAAATTATTTGACGTGTTTCTTAAATGCTACTACCAAAGAGTAGCGTAACAGATAAAATACTGAATTCCTGTAGAGCGAATGTCGAACACTTGCAAAGGTGTTCTGCCAGAATTTCTTTCAACAAATATCAATATATACTCAGGTTAGAATAGTTCTTAAGTAATTGCCAAAAACTTTATAATCCTTTTCTAGGGTGCATGTCGCCACCCAGTGGGTGTTTTATGCATCGCCATTTACAGTTTGGCAGTACAAAGCAGCGAGCGAGATGAAACGCACATAAAAGTGATTAACTTAAACGGACAAAATTGTCGTTGTACCAGATTTAGGCTATATGCGAAATATATTCCTAATGCGCAGTTTTAGGTCCCATTTATATCAACAGTGACAATAACAACAGGATATTGGCTCATTCAGGAAAATATTTACATACAACCTGTTCTTGCAACGTGTTCTTCCTTCTACTGCAATCCAGTGGCAGGTGGCCAGTGGCAGGAGAGGAGACGAAGTCTGTATGAAGAATGGCAGCAAACTTTGAAAACAAATCAAGTTCAATTTCCTTCTCTTTAATTTACCCTGGGACCAACCATTTTCAAGGCCAAATCAATAATGTTTTTGAAAATAATCTAAAATAATAAATCTCCATCACCTTCATCGTAAGTGTACACACGCTTCAAAGAATTCTTGGGAATACCCTTTGCTTTGGTGGAGGTGTAGGTCTGGTTGGATGCCTCAACCAACTTAGCATCTGTGAACTTTGCAGGTCTCTCCCGTTCTGTATTGCATAAGAGTTTGGTCTCATTCAGACTGCAAAGGATATGTTCATTCCACTTTAATACAAGAGCTTTGTATTTGATTGTAGTCTGGGTTTTGTGTAGACTGTTCCACGTATTGGCACTGTGTCTTGACTGTGGAATTGAGCAAGGTCTGCGTGATCTTGCTCTGAACCAGATGTAGCTGGTTCATAATCTTATTTAGACTGAATGGTGAATCTGCTTGGAGCTCCCGTTGGCCCTCACTGAGTACAAGGCTTAGTGCTTGGTTTGGTCCGGAGTGTATTTATTCATCTTTATGGGGCTGGTTTTAATTAGTTAGTCTTTCTTCTCTGAGTTTGTTGGTGTCTCCTCTACGGCTTTGCGGTTCTGTATACCAGAACCTTGTTTGTGCTGTAAGTTCCTGGTTTTATTTGGCCAGGATCTTGTCTTTGGGCTCATATTCTTGGTTAGCTACCATCTTGTTTCTTGGTTAGACAGAGTTGCACTCTTGTTGTCTTCAGTTTCTGGAGTTCTATTTTTGGTCTGGTTTTTTTCTTTTTTTTCTTCTTTGGACCTGCCACATTTCTGGGCCCATGTATCCTGGTTTTCCTTCCGGGTTTCTCCAGTACTTGAGTCTGTTAGGCTCAGCATGTCCTGTCTGGGACCCTGTCGCTTGTAGAAGTCGATAAAATCTATTTTAACTGGACACTTTGACCCCCGTGTTGTAACAATTCCAGGATACTATTCTTGCTTCTTTCAATATTTCCTTCGTTGAGTTGGCTGTGTACATTGGACTGGTGTGAGGCTGAAAGGCAAACGTTTCCTTAATAAGCCATTTTCCCCAACTTGTCCTTCATGATATCATTATTATGTTGGGTTTTTTGCCTTTCTCTCCTATCCTAAGCAGTGGTGCTATAACATTAACATTTAACATTAACCCATTAACATCTCTTCCAGTTTGACAGCGAGGAGTTCTTTGGGTGGTGGGTTGTGCCAAGGAGAGTTTTGGTAAAAAAAATTCTGATTTGTCAGGCTGTATGAAATTTTCCCCGATGATTTCTCAAGTATGTGTTTTCTGGTAATGTATAAGTAATCCAAGTAGACAATTTTGCAATAATGACATTTTTAATTTTGACCAATCCTGTGCTTTTTCTTGTTGGTCTTAATGGCTGGAAAAAGACAGCAGAAAACAGCATTTTCCCAAAACTATTGATCCAATTTGCTTCCTTGTATGCTTTAAAGTATTGAAATAAAAACTCCATGTGGTAGTGTAAAGTATAATAAAACAATATTATGTTGATAAGTTCATGTTTATTACTGTTCTCTGCCTGATGAAGTGTGATTTGCTGACTGACTACCCTGTTATATATTATACAGTATATTACATACTGTACATATTACTCTGGTATGATATATAGTTTGTCATTGTTTTTTGTAAAACTAAATTAATAGTTCAGTAGTAAAATAGTACTTTTAAATTTCACCTGGAAAAAAAATATTTAGATTTTTGCTGTCATCTGTGAACCCGAGCTGAATAAATGCATGTAAGATGGATCAGTGTTTCCCAAAACCCAGTCCAGTCCTTTTACAAAAATGTGGACTGCCTGGTAGGGAGCTGGGAGGGAGCAAAAATGTGGACTGCCTGGCAGGGAGCTGGGAGGGAGCAAAATGTGGACTGCCTGGTAGGGAGCTGGGAGGGAGCAAAAATGTGGACTGCCTGGCAGAGAGCTGGGAGGGAGCAAAAATATGGACTGCATGGTAGGGAGCTGGGAGGAAGCAAAATGTGGACTGCCTGGCAGGGAGCTGGGAGGGAGCAAAAATATGGACTGCCTGGTAGGGAGCAAAAATGGGCCGTCTGTGGGTCCCAGAGGACTAGGTTGGGAAACACGGATGGATAGATAGATAGAGATGGATGGATAGATGTTTTCCTATTTCAGTCTGAGATGGTGTTTAACCAACTTCATAAAGTTAAATGTTTCATTTAGAGTACAGTCCAAAAACATGTGTTATTAGTGTAATCACCCAAATTGTTAAATGCCTCCAAATATCAGCCTTACCAGCCCAGCCATAATCAATGAGCCCATCTGCTAGAATGTACACAATCCTCTCCTGTGTTTTGGCATCCTCCTACATCCACTTATTGTGTAGATTTCGCCTTTCCCCATCTTTGGGCCTGTCATTAAACACTAAACGCAGCCTTCCCCCTCTACCAAGAACCATGAACGCCTGAGGATGAGATCAGGTTAGTCCAGAGACCAAATTTCGTCAAGGTCGTACACTTGACACGTGTTATTTTCAGGCCCTTCCTCATCTGGTCTGGTGGATATAGTGTGGAGGTTGGACTGTAAGATAATCAGAGTTTTCATACTCTCCAATATCAATAACCTGTCAAATTTATGCTAGATAATCATCTATTACTAATTTAGCTTGTAATGGCTTCCAAAGTACAACAGGCTCTTTTTCATCTTCGAAGCGAAGCTTATTATCTCCCAACTGTTGTCACATAGAATTACTTTCTTTTGGCATCCTGGCTAGTTTAGATTATGCCTCTTTCAAATCTGCTTCTTGGAAGAATACAGACCTATGACGGTAAGATATGAGTCGTCTAAAAGGACATTTTAATTACACCAGTATTCTTGTTTCCTCCTAGTGTTTATCTTGAATACATCGTGGCTTGTCTGTTTCCATTGCATTCAGTTTTCTGTGGCTTCATTTGGATGTTGTATTATTGCTATTATCGATCTATAGTAAATCATCAACAGTTCCCAGCTGTGTTAATAGTAAAGTTACGATAGACTGCTATTGATGATGTAATACCTGAATAGTCTTTCATCTTTTTAAAGACACAGCAATTAAGGAGTTCATCTGACCACTTTCCAAGCTGTCTGTATGAGTCATACCAGAAATCCAAATTATTTTGCATATGTTGTAATACACTTACCCCTTCCACTTTGGCATTGTAACTTTGGCTTGAAAGATACAGTCTTGTTGGCATATTAGTTTACAGCCAATGACTCATAGCCTAATTGCTTCACCAACTCTTTGATTAAATGACCTGTCTCTGTGGTGCTTTCGGGTGGATTTAATCTATAATCCAAATAAACGTTTTTTTTATTGTATTATTCTCTTGGACAAGAATCATATTAATGAAAGACAGTCTGTGTTTATTCTGCGAGTACTTTTAATGATCAAATTTGGGAACCACTTAATTTGTGGTAACAAGTTTTTACATGTTCCCCAAAGGTTCAGGTAGATCTGGGGTCTATGTTATTATAAAGATCTGGTTGTCTTTAGTTTCTAGTGTTCTGACTCATTTGGTTGGTCTGTCTGTAGGCTGAAGTGTTTAGGCTAAATGGATTTGGCTTTTGCTGTATAGGAATGCCGGGGCTGCTGATACGTCGTTGTCTTTGTCTTTGTATCCGTAGAAGGGAGTCACGTCAAACCATTAGATTGGGGTACTTCATCTCCCTGAGGTAACTGGGTGAAGATGGGATGCCATGAACAGCTAATGTTGCAGTGTGGTTTCTACAGTGTTCAGTACTGTGGGTTTGATTGGATTTTCTCCCAAAAAAGGTATCCTAGCAACCATTTAGTTATCAATGAGAATTCTTGGCAACATTTTATTTAAAGCAGTCATTATACTGCATTACCCATACCATTATAACCCTTTATAATGCAATCATAAACGATTATAAACTCTGCTTTAACTACTTATGAAAAGGCATAACACATTATAGTCATGTGTATTATATATTATGAATGCGCTATGAAGGTGTCATCTATAATGCACTATGAACACCTTCATAATGCAGCACAGAGCATCCTTAATTCTTATACTGAGCATTATAATACATTATGAAGGCATTTATAGCACATTATACGTGAGACCTTCATAATGCATTCATAATACATAATACACATGGCTATAGTGTGTAATGCCTTTTATAAATATTCATAACCGTGTTTATAATACTTCATTACAATGAAGCAGTTATTAAGTTTTATGAAAATGGGTTTTAATGAAAAGTGTTAGCGAATTCTGTCCAGTAAATGACAGCCACCTGGTTCAGATGGATAGGATTGGCAGGCTGCACCTGAAAACCAGCTGGGCCAAAGTTTATGGGTATAAAGAGGTGCAGGAAAAACATGTCAGCAAACGGGCCACTGCGCTGATTTCACGAGACTAATGTTCATGCAAAAAGTCAAATTCTCAGTTTTTCTCTGTTTGCTACTAAAATTCTTAGTTAATCCTGTATACCTGCCTGCCAGCCTGTTCTTCTCATAAAATGTTACAAAGCAAAGAAAAGCACTTGGCTGGGAAAATAGTGGTGGAACAGGAAATACATGTATTATTAGGATGTTTCTCTTTCTGATTTATTGGGGTCTGCATTATGCTATAGTCAGTTAATCACCTTAACTTATTATCTTGTTTTACTCAGAAAAATAGGTCAGTGCTGTTAAAATTTAGATTTTGCAGTTTTTTTTTTCTTTTTGTTGTTGGTGTAAGATCTCCTTTGTCACTGTAGTCATGTAGGCATCCATGGAAAGATGTTGTTTCTGGTTATAGAAATGGTGTTTGTGTAGCTGTGCAGGGATGCTGTGAGCATTAGGGGAAGGCAGAGGCAGCATGTCTGAAAAAGTCTGAAACTTTTCATCTTTAGGGCCAAAGAACTCTGCAGGTGATGTCATAGAGGAACTGGGTCTTAAAGTGATTGTCCTGCAGACATTACGTAGACTTTATTTTTGAAGGTATATATTATTATACCTCATCTTAAGTGATTAATCATTCTCTTGTGATGTTGTATGTTTTTTAAAATTGGATACTTACCGTACCCATTTTTTGGTGGGGTTTTGACACCAACTAGATTTTGTTTCCAAAGCTTACATGTTGTGACTTATTTGGGACAACATGTACACGTCAAATCAGCAGAACAACAAATTAGGAGAATGCATGCTTTTTCTCATCGTCATTTTTGCGGCTCGATCAGAAGGTTTTGTGCTATTATTAGTGAGCAGGATGTGGACGTGGTGATGAGGTTACACTTGCAGCGCTTGTGAGATTAAGCTCTGCTCAATTTCCATTCTCCGGCTTTGGCGGAGCCAGTAGATGTCTAGAGGGTCCTGCTCTCTCTAAGCTGCCATGACCTTGCGGGTTGGGTAGCAGCGAGTTAGCTGCCACGTTTGTCAGGTGCCCCATGGTTGTCAGGCTGTTCCTGGGTCACCTGATGTTCTGAGCTCTGTAATTGAGTTATTGAGTTCGGCTCAGGGATTATTGGTTACATCAGCCACGTTGTTTTCGATGATGACCACTGTTTCGAAAAACGCGTGTTATTGTTCACCTTTAAATAATGAATATATTCCATAACAAATAGGAACTTTCAACGCTCTTGCATGCAATAGTTTTCAAATATTATGAATGTTATATAATATTTTTCATATTTTAGTATATGTTTCACTTCATCTACTGTCCGATCCATCCCTGTTGTATAATGTAGCGTTGCTTTCTCTACAGCTTCATGTTGAAGGGTCTGGAACCTGTTGAGCAGTTTCTTCTGTTTTGCTCCTAATGGTGTCCTTCTGTGACATGAGTGAGCGTGCTTGCTGACTCCCAAGCCCTCCGAAGGGATTTGTGGGATTGAGCGAGGGCAGGATTATGGCATTAGAGACGTGTTAGTGATCACTGGGTCTATGGGTTAGTGTGCCAGTATGTCAGTGAGTCACTGGTTTTCGCCACAATGCAACCTCCTTTCCATGAAAAACCTCAACCTTTCTGGGCTCCCGCTCATTAATGTCACGACTGGCTGTATCCTCTCACGTCTCCCATGTGGCGTGTCACGACGACGACATCCCACATGTCAGAAGTCTGCATATAAAGCCACAATGTACAACTGAAACTACATGGATTCCCCCCTGTAGATCATTGTTACATTCCCAAAAAATCAAACAAACAAACCCTTATCTCACAGCAAATAGCACATGTTTGAACTGCTGTAGAAGACTTAACACTCACTGAAATCCCTTAAAATCCGACTGATAGAGAAAGCCTTGTTTGCATTGAAGAAAAAAAGAACATCTTGGCAATTCTAGTCATTTATACCTCTTCATTAAAAACGTCATTAAATTCTACCCAAAAATGGTCATGGGTCCCATTCAAAGTGGGTGAGCTGCTTCCACAGGCATTTCAGCAGTGCACATCCAGCTGTATAAGCAAGTTAGGTTGCACCATTTTAATATGCCTGCCAACCCACAACTGAATAGCAGCTATTAGCAACGACAAACAAAACTGCAAAAAACTTATTTTGAGGGCCCTGCAGTGGGCCACGCCTTCAGAGTAGGGGGTTCGAGTCTAGCCTTCGCGGTGTGTGTGGACTTTGCATGTTCTCCCTGTGCTACATGCAGTTCCTCTGGTTATCCCAGTTACCTCCTGCAGATGAAAGCTATGCAGCCAGACCAAATGACATCTCCAAATTGCCCATAGAGTGTGAGCATGGCCCTGTGCACTGCGATAGACTGGCACCCCATCCAGGGCGTCCCCCAGCTCTGTGCCCTGTACCGTCTGGGACATGCCCCTTGTCCCCTCTCAATCCTGACCAGGATAAGTGGCCGGAATGGATGGATGAATGGTATATATTTCTTTTTCTGTAGTTTTATGACTTCCTGGGCAGTCTTTGATTAGTCTTTTTAGCTTCTCGCTTTGTTAGAAGCTGTTGTGTAGCTCCTGCCCCAGTACTGCTTACACTTGGCCGTTCACTGGAAGATCTGCATAGCTGCATTTATGCCTAGTTGACTCCTTGATAGCACTTGTGTACTTTTTTTTCGGCTCACTTGTACGTCACTTTGGACAAAGGCATCCGCTAAATATGTAAGTGTAAAATGTAAGTGATTAAAATTCAGACATCACATAGAAACTCCTAGCATGTAGATGGAGGCATAACCTCACTGCTGTTTATCATAGTTTTTAATGTATTAATTTAATTTTTTACATATTGTATGATACAAGGGTTTGCCAAATTTCTCACATTAAAAAATATATTTTATGTAAAGTGTATATAACATACAGTGCAACCCTGCATACAGTGCAAATATGATAAGCAGTTATAGATGAATGGGTGGATGGAAGGAGTCAATGTACAATTACAATATTAGCAAAAAATCCCGTAATAGCCGTTTTGAGGAATTTTTTTGTGATATATTTTTATTAATGAACATTTACTCAGAGGTTTCTTTGCTTAGTCTTAGTCACATTGTACTCGTTACTAGACCCCTGCTGCGTTAGTGGGCTATAAGGCTGAGACGGAATGGCACTTACATTTCCGCTCTGGGCGTCACGAGTATAGAACAGGAACGTGAGGTTTAGCTGCGTTGCCGAAATGGCGAGGAGCGGGTGCAGTGCCAGCACCAGCCAGTCATTTCTAACCTGTGGGTCACATGTTCGCTCCTTTCTGAACACTGGAAGTGTCTCAGATCTGGGGCTACACCACGCTTACCATGTACACAGAGCAAGCTGCTGTTCTGTAAACAAATAGGTCAGGAATGTCAAATGTTTGGTTTTCAGCGTGATGGCAGCGGTCGCCGTGGTGCCGAGGTGCCATAGAAACCAGTCAGAGGACCACAGGGGGAGCTCAGGGTGTTTGTCCAGGGTGAGCATATTTTCTCAAACTTTACCTTAAGTCTTTCCATGGGCCAATACATTTTTAGTCTCCTATAATGACATACATGCACTCTTCAATAATGCTTGGGAATTCCTGATGTGTTTTATCTCATCAGACTGCTTCAGTCTCACTGCTCCATCCATTTTCCCACCAGGGGCCTGTATCACAAAACTGGAGTTTTGGGTTAGCTAGATAACTTTGTCAGATTTAAGGTAGTCTAGGCTAAATGTAAGTGAACAAAGATGAAACCAATTTAAACTGGGGTACCTTAAATTCGACACGTTATCTAACCGACCAACCACCTCGCTTTGTGATCCTGGCCCCAGGAAGCGCAAGGGATGGGAGGCCAGTTCATTTCAGGATGCCTAAAAACTGGAATGGCTGGGCACAGCTGGGCGAGAACATGAAAAACGTCCCATGCATTATTCAAACCCCAAAGCATGGAGATAGAAGGCTGTGGTGCTGACACAGCACCGCCATGCCTCCCCGAAGCCACAACACTGCAGTGAATCTGAAAAGCACCTGAATTAATATGCCAAGGTCATAAATGAATTCATGTTGTGTGCCACAGACCTGTGGCTTGGCAGCACTGAAAAAGGATGGTGGAATTTGAACGTGCGCAAAGTGTTCCCTGATCATTATGGTCGAGTGGTGGACCGGAATAGATTGAAGCTTTAGGTGGAAGGTCATGTTCAGCTTTAAATACTGAAACAATTTGAAAGCAACAGGTGTCACCCCTACAAACTAGATATTTTGTTTGGGGAATTCAACAGAGAAGCCACCTAGATGGTTCATTCAGTGATGTACACAGACTTTTTGAGGAGCAGGTGCTTGGATGGGGGTGTGTGTATTCCACTCAGTGGATTGTCTTGATCAGGTAGAAGACCTTGCATGAACATTGGTTATCAGGCACACTGCCATCATGCCAGGATCAATTGGGGGTGAAGGGTCTTTCTCAAGGGTCCAATGGTGAAATTGCACTTCTGACCCAATGATTTGAACTTATGACCTTCCGACCAAAACCACAGCATCATAACCCACTGAGCCAAAGTTCACTAAGAGGTGGGCCGCTATTTTTAACAGCTGTATGCAAATGTATCTTTTATTTGTTAGCTTGAGAAGTTTTTTTGTGACTAACAGAAGTCATTTTAGAATATTTTGGACTTTCTCATAAAATCAAATCATTCCAACTGCAGGAATATATTTGAATTCTTTAAATTGAACAGAACTGTGTTTCTTTTCAATAACTGTCATTTCTCATCAATAATCTGTTTCGCAGCATACTGAATCCAGTCTGAACCGTCATTTTTATCTGTCATGTTTAATCGTGCATACATACAGGTATATTTTTATTTGCAGGATGCAGTCATCTGTTAGAAAGCTGTACTGCTATTTTTTGTATGTCTTCTGTATCTATAGTAGGATAAAAGTATAACCAATATTGATCACCTTTCTTTCAGTTACCCTGTTTATGGTATCATCCTCTATTGTGATGTTTTCGAAATTGTACTTGCCTTTAGTTATAGGTCAGTGCAGAGATGGCAGATGTGCTTTTGCTGCAGGTCACCTCACAGGGAGACTCCTGCACATTATTCCTGACTGGTGTCCTGACAGGTGGCATGGCGGCTCAGAGGGTTGCAAACTCCACCGCTGGTGGTTTCACAACCACGCTCTGTTTATGGAGCTGTCGTCTTTTTCCCATGTCATGCACTCCAGCTAGTTGGCATCTCTCACAGTTGATAAATGATAAATCTTTGATTTGCCAATTGCACAAATACGAATCCGGGTGCATTGCAATTCTTCCCTCCACCTACCCCATCTTGCTTTTCATAGCTTGCGGGGGGGGGGGTCACAGTACAGTTTCAGCCAGCAGGCAGCACCCCTGAACTGGGGGTTAAGGACCTTGCTCAAAGGTTTATAGACATGTGACTTTCTGCCAAGGCTCAAACCAGTGACCTTCCTATCATGGCCACAGAGACTTAGCTCGCCGAACCCCTCAGTGATGGACTCGCATCTTGCTCAGAGTGTCCCCCAGCCTTGTGCCCTTCGTTGCCTGGGATAGGTTCCCAGTGATGTAGCAACCCTAAGCTGGCTTGCTCCAGCCTCAGAAAGCATTTAAGCTGTTGTACCTTTGAATACAAACCTGGTCGTTTCATGTCATCCATATGACCCAACAGTGTAATAATCTAGAACGAATGTCCAAAAGAACAGATAGTGGAAGTGTTCTTCTTCATTTCTGTTTGCATATAAATGATTAAATTCATCAGTTTGCACCCGTTGCTACATTAGATTGCCTTCTCCCCTGCCTCCCTGCTTCAGTGGACATTTATGCAAAGACCGTGCCAGTACAATGTGACAATTGTTTACTGGACAAACACAGACAGTCCATAAAAAAACACTTCAACTATTTGCCCGAGCAAATACGCTCTTTGCCTTTCAGACATTATTGATTTTTATACTTGTTGCCAATATCGCTGCAGCACATGTACAATTAATGAAGTTTGGCTTTGGCAATAAATTAGCAGACATTGTAACACTGTAACTGTCAAATTTTCACATTCTGGGATAATGTGAATCTGCATGTTTGTGCATTTCCTGCACTAATTGGCATGACTGATGCCATGGCAATAATGAAACTTGATCACTCTATTATGTTTAACAATTTTAATTGTCTTAACATTAATTTATTAAAACTTTTCCAAACTGGAAAAGTGTCTGTCTAATTTAGCTTTCCTATTCCCGCCTAACTGCATATTTATTTAAATCACCTCTAATCATGTATCTGAACTTTATTTTTCAAAATCTTATGTGCGTCATATCTGCGTCTATAAATCTGTTAACTTTTAACCTCTGATTTGACATTAATAACAAACTTTTCTGAATCTCTAAATCCAATTCTTTATATATATATATATATATATATATATTCTTTGTTTTCAATTATAAATCTTAATATAAGAAATATACGGAGGTGTCAGCATAGTGACACATTAAAGATGTATTTATTAACAGTCATGTGCAGATGTTTACTACAATGTTTTACATTTTTTTATGATTTAATGATGACAAATTAATTATCACTATTGAGAACTTGTCAGTTATGAAAATAATCATTTTGTTTCTTAATCGGTATTGTACCAACAGTTTTTGATCTGTGAGTCTTTTCCAGACAGAGAATCAACAAATTAGTTTTTCTACATTCAAATAATAAGAAGAGTAAAAATAACATATAACAGTGATCATAAGTCATTAACGGTGTTAAAAATAACATATAACAGTAAGCATATGGTACTAACGGTGTTACAAATAACATATAACAGTAATCATACAGTATTAACAGTGTTAAAAATAAAGCATTGTTAATTTATATATTTCATATACATATTAACTGTTGAATATATTTGTGAAAATTTTAAATAGATATTTTTGGATATTCATATAAAACTACAAGTTATCAGATCGGAAAAAAACAAAGGTGGACGTAAATAAATTAAAGTAAAGTAAGGGTTGCATGATATGTTCACTGATTTGAAATGGGGCAAATCGTAAAAAAGTGGTGCAGATGTATCCATTTCTTGATCAGTAAAGAGTAATGAGAAAATGAGAAATATACTTTGTGATAGCAAGGGGGCTATGTGAAGAGCACAAAACAGTGGTCAAGCACAACATTTACAAAATAGCAATAATAAGTAAGATAAAATAATATTTTTTTATTATTGCCATTTTGTAAGTTTTATATGTGACCACTGTCATCAATCTATCCAAGACTTGTCTGTGTCTGTGGTAAGAAAAAGAATTCCTGTCAGAATTGTTGACTTTTGATGATAATAATAATAATAGTAATGATAATAATAATAATAATAATAATAGCTTAAATGCTGTGGTGCACCCTGTCCTGGGTTATTCCCTGTCTTACAGCCCCATAATCCTGCATGAGGGTACGGAAAATGGCTGAATGCATTAATGAATGATAACACTAATAATAATACTACTAATAAGAATAATATTTAGAAGGAAAAGAAGAAACAGGTCATTAACTTGATAGTTCATTTGGAGTAGAATATTTGTTTTATAAATGCCTATTCAGTATATATATTACTTCATATTATAAGTAAAGTACTTTGGTTTAACCATAATCATTGCAATTAATTTGTGTGATTTTTATATTATAAACATAACATCACACTTAGTGAAGTGGAAAAATATTTATTCAAAATAAAATTTTCCAGCATAACTGCAGTGTACAGTACATTTGGGACTCTGAATTGCCATAAAGTATTAAAGTACTCATCTGCATACATGATTTTTTTCATAAAGTACGAAAATACAGGACATTAAAAAAATAGAAATTAAGTTCTTGAAGACAAGTATGTTTGATTGGAAGGCTGGCTGTTTTGTTACCAGTTACAGTATTGTAAATACAGTAGTTTATTTCATAGAACTAAAAAAAAAAACAATTGCTTAACAATATAATATACCATTTCTGAATTTACAATTCTTACTCCCAAAACAAACACCTCAAGTACTATTATATTATATTATTTTAATTTAATCTACAAAACGGGCAAATAATGCAAAATAACAGCAAATAAATAAAGTACTAACAAATAAATTGCTTCTGGTTGTGAGACAGGCTAAACATTGCGTTTTTTAAACAGCAAACATGCTGCTTTTGTTCCGTTCCAAAAACATTTTGCCACACGGTATAAAAATCTGACAGCTGTCTCTGTTCGCTCTTAAACACTTTAACTCGCCAGATCAGTAACTTGTGTGTAAGTGAAACTGTGCCCCAAAACTCACAATTGCAGGAATGAGACATTATTATTCATGAATTTCCATCTCTGCATTTTCTATGGCTAAAGTGCTTTTCAAGATCTGGGCTGCTTATCTTTCACTGAAAACAGTAGTGAATAATGGAATAAATTATGAATGCCGTACCAAAGAGAAAGGAGCAAGAGCTTTCATTTCACCATGTATGCTATGCAAACACATTTTACAGCAATATACAGTGTATTCTGTATATATGCACACATATATGCAAACACCTGGACACATCAGAAAAGCCACCTTTACAATCTACACCAGAGAGGGACTGGAATCCATTCTCCCATGAAGCTAAACAAACTCAGACCTCCTTAAATCTCTCTAGAATCTGTTCGCCATAATAATCCTCCCAACGTGTGCATTTTGAAAGTAACCTAAAGACTAATGTTTCTGATTCACAACAGGGAATTTAATATAAGACCTTGCATTGAAGGGTATGAGAACATTGACATCACTCCCCAAACTTTAGACCTTGGAAGAGAAGAATACTGACGTGCCTCTGCAAGTTGCCAATGTACCGCTAAGCTTGAGGGACCTTCACATTTCCTGACTCTGTGGCAATAGCCAAATGTTTGCGTACGCCCGTTGAGTAATACCCAGGGGTCCATATCAAAAGGAGCCCATTGCCTAACCTGTAAGCTGAGCAAATATTACTGTTCTGGGGGCTTTAAAATCATCTTCTTTTTTTTTAAGTCGGCCGCTCATTATTTATTTATTCAGAAAGATCTCACAGGAGATGCTTTGGGCAATAGCTCCTGCTGCCTGTGTTACAGTGACAGTCTTGACTGGGGAGAAAAGTGAAGAAACTAAATTCATTGCGCTTCAGGATGTCCGGTACCTTTGGATTCTCCCCATCATTTATAGTACTATGCAAAAGTCTGAGGCAGTCTATCCGGGGAGTAAGGATATATTTGCCCAGAACAAGAAACCCAATTTCACACTGGAACCCATTAAGAGTAAGACAGTAATAGCCAAAAGGTGCTGCCGTTGTTCGCCAAACGTTACTGATAACTTGCTGGATGGCCAGAAGAACGCTGCTTTGGCCTCCAAGCTTCTCCTCAGGGGCACACCAGCCATTCTGAGCACTCGTCAAATTTCGCTACCAGCTCACTTAATCATTTAATTTAATCAGTTTTTTAAAAGCCTATAAGGCATTGATTAACTATACGAGGTCCGTTAGTGGTCAAGTCCAAAAATTCATGGGTGTGCCGGAAATACCGGCGTGATTTTTGAGGAGGTTTGGAAATGGCTAAGCTGGCACACTTTGCCAGTTCTATCATAGCTTTAGACCAACATGAAGATCACGTCAACCTTGCAGAAGACTTTTGCACAGTATTATAGGTGCTACTGACGTATCCTCGCATCATAGCTAATGGATAAAAAGTGCAAAATGACGAATAGTGAATTTCTATTTGGAAATGAATGGATTCTGCTTGCATGAGCTGTTGTTGGTAAATGATGTAGCTCTGGAGCAAAATGCGCAGCTGAGACATTGTTCTGCGCACGTAGCCGCTGGCTGCGCATACGGCAACCCAGCACCTACGCTGCGCAAACTCCTCTCTCCATGCTTTGGATTGACGTGACGTTGTACCAAGGTACACAGCTTATTTTTGTCATTCCTCTGTGTCACTGTGAGGAGAACATCTAACAGGTCACGCCCCTGGTGCCAGGTTATGCATGAGTCTGGTGAACAACGATTTCCAAAGCAAGGACACAAGCTGTTCCAGCGTCCAAACAACTCAGACAGCGACTCGGAGGATGGGGAGTCACTGTCTGCGTTCATTATGGAAGCCCTTTCCAAAGAAATGCAGCACAGTAATTCTGGCCAGTCCCTGAGTTTTCTGGCACTGTTACTAAAAATGAATGAGCAATGCCTATCTGTAAGAAATTCTACATTAAAATGGAAGAGTCTGGATCAGTAGTTCTCAACACATCCCCCTCTCCCACATTCCAGGTAATCAAGTTATCCGTAGATAGCATCCAGTACAGTAAGTGTAGGTAATGGAATAGAGCAGA
Source organism: Petrocephalus zakoni (assembly GCA_026774425.1). Classification (NCBI taxonomy): domain Eukaryota; kingdom Metazoa; phylum Chordata; class Actinopteri; order Osteoglossiformes; family Mormyridae; genus Petrocephalus; species Petrocephalus zakoni. The sequence continues at coordinate 2,034,562 of JAODKN010000127.1, read as the reverse complement.
AATAAGTACTAGGGTGGATGAGAGGGTGGTGGTGCTACATTGGCCATGGAGGACTTAGAGATGTTTCGAAACATTTAAGCTTTAAATTTGCTGCCAAAATAGCAGTTATGGCTCATAATACTGTGTTCCTATTACTGGATGAGAGGAACCTCGTCTTTCAGCCTAGAAACCCGCAGCTAGGAGGCACTGTGCTATAAGCATTCCTGAAGGGTAAAAGCATTCAGATTCCCAAGTCCCAAAACCATGACAGGTTCTCCTGACATTAAAGACGTGGCATGACCACCCACGCGGAACACTTTTCTGGGAAGCGTACGCCACCGTCACCTGGCCAGCTTAGGCGCAGTCATTATTTATACCCCATTGATTAGTGAAGTGCCGGTTCAGAACCCAAACGAGTATGGGGCCATAGATGGACACCACAGACTTTTAAGTATTTAGGGTTCCTGTTTCCAGCCAGTAGAAGGACGAAGGCACTTTGAATTTGCTGTTCCTCTTTGGTTTGAGTGTGCATGTGCATGTCTCGCTTACAGACTCACAGAGCCAGCATTCCGGAAGCAGGCCTGTAGTAAAACCAAGGAATGTGTGGATACTGAGCTGTTAATAATGGAAAATAAAGAGGAGAAGTCGAAGACCCCGGGAGAAATCCGGTGCATTGGCACTGCAAGGTGACAGCTATTTAAACTGCAGCTAATTCCACCAAGGGACAAGCCAAGTATATGTCACTGTTAGACATGGGCAGTATCTCATTTTTCACATCATACCCTCCAGACATTCCGTGGTATATGGTATCTTCCAAAACAATGTTCATGAATTTTGAAGGACCACCTACCCCGCATTTCCCAAAATACCATACTTTTTGGTATACTGTATTACCCTAACACTGCCCAAGCCTAGCAACAGCAGCAATGACGACTGACTTGCAGGCCGAAGATTCTCAACATGGCTGTTTTTTTTTCTTCCATTAAAAGTTTTCTAAAAGATTCCGAAGCTGAACCACTGCACCTGCTCTCAAAATGGCTGCATTTTGAAACTGCAGCTCCTAGATAAGACACCGTCAGAAAAATATGTAAAATGAAAAAAGAATCTAGGCGATTAAATTAAAGACTCAGACTGCTGAGTCCTGGTCCTGAAGCTTTCGAAGGCTGTTCGTTCTGCCTGCATTTTGTGTTTGCCAGAGGTGCTTTTTTTTTAAATTCACATAGCATTAGTCTGCTTCCATTCAGTCAATGCAAAAGGGGCCTTGTGGTGAGTTCGGACATGCCGTGTGTGTATCTGAATGCATGTGCTCATGTGTAACATCTGGATAGCATGTGTACATAGAGATATTGCAGGCAAGTAATTGTTTGACTCCTGATGTCCCAACCATTGCTAATAATACCCCACTGTCCTTCAGCCCTGCCCCTCCCGCCGCCGCCCCCCATCCCAGGCCTCCCAGGAATCTACGTGCAGCCACAGGACTCCACGATCATGTCGGGCACGTCGTTCTGGACGATGCTGTGCTGTGAGTTGAAGTAGACCATGGAGAGGGGCCTTCGCTGGATGGGCACGCAGCAGGAGGTGACAGCCGTCCCGATGCCGTTGGCCTTCAGCTGGCTGAAGACGGCGGCATGGAAGGAGGAGGCGATGCCAGGCGAGCCAGCTAGGTGATGCAGGCACTGGCCCATGCAGTAGTTCATGTGGTAGCCCTCGGGCGCGATGATCCAGTCCTGCCACTGGATGTCCTTGAACTTGATGTAGAAGTCCTTCTTGCAGCAGACGGTGACGTCGTCGCCGCACTGCAGCGAGCGCTTGTGCAGGGCGTGCCTGGATTCGGCCTGCCGCAGCCGGACCTGCGACACCATGAAGGGCCGGTGGGAGGATTCGGCGGTCCCCTGCGCCCCGCACAGGTCATACTCGCCCGCCCAGCAGGCAACTTCCAGCCGCAACCGCTGCTGACCCCCGTCCAGGAACTCCTGCAGGGTGTGCGTGACGGGAAAGGTGTGCCAGCTGCCCCTCTGGACCTCCACCTCCCTCTGCAGAAGCAGGGTGCGGTTCCCGGCGTCCTGTCCCGACAGGTAGAGCTGCACCAACACGCGGGAGTCCCTGGCGGGAGTGTCGGCAGAGTGTATGTACAGCCACAGTGAGGACTGCAGCACCTGAATGCTTTGTCCACGCTCCTCCAGAAACTGGAATGCAAGGCTTGGCTGAGAGCCACTGGAGTCTGTGTCATCTGAGCACAGGGAAAGACCCCAAACCCACAAATTAGGACAAAGGTTAACGGCCAGTTAAACTTATGGTATCAACATAACTTAAACGGAGTCCGCCAAAAAGTATTACATACTTTTGAAAATGAAGTCTGTTTCATGGCCTGGTACCAATATCCTAACTTAATAATAACTTCAATAGTTATTATTATAGTACTAAACCGTCGACGTGATGCCTCTCTGTGTATTTACGATGGGTCATAGGGTTTACGAGGCTCATCAGCTGTTTATGGAGAACTAGTACTTTTTAGATTTGTTTTCATGCCAAAACAGAAGCACGAATAATTTAACAGTAATCAGTTTCAAGAACAAGTCAATTTCACTGCTATAGCTTGCACATTAACTTTGATCACCGCGTAGTTAAAAAAAATGTGTAAAATACCCGAAATGAAAGTGGTTTTTCGGGGGCATATAATCAATTGATGCAGTTTCATTTTTTATATATATATAAATCTTGACTTTACACAGTTTGCCTTCCCTTGCCGCGCTAGAGTAACGGTCCGCTATCGTATTAATCAGAAACGGCAGTGCACCGTACTGTGTAATCATTCATTACACGTTTCTAGTAACCAACATCAATTAGGTTTTCTTAGAAGCCCAGATAAATTAAAGTCAAGATTATTTACTTGCCTTTCGTATATTTGTACATATGAATTATTATTCGAATCATTCAGTCAGTAACATAACATCCAGTATAAAGATAAACAGAAAACCGATTTAATTTATAAAAGAAATTGAATATATCCACACATCTTGTATATTATACCATGATGTAGCATACAATAGTATACAATAAACAGCAGGCCTATATGATATTACATATTTTAATCCACATGTAGAACATGTCATCGCAACCCTGTTCTTAATAAGAAGTTGGAATATGAATAGCAGGGCCGTTTTCCATACAGAATGAAAGAAGTGGGACTTACTCGGGTCTGCAAAGCTGACGATCTGGTACGCCTGGTCCTTGGCGTGGGCGCCCGGCGGGGAGCTCTCCAGCTCCACAGTGCCGTCCTGCCGCACCCGGCCGGCGTGCAGCTTGCGGAGCGCGGCGAGCAGCGCCGGCCGGGGCACGGTCTGCGTGATGTTGGGACGCTCCTTCAGGTGCAGCTTGTTTAAGATCTGCTGCTTGGCGATCTCGATCAGCAGCTGCTCCTCGGAACCCTTCGCCATCGCTGGCATTCGGCAAGACGCGCAGCCAGCGGCGGGCCCGCCGGTGCTCGCAGCCCTGAGTCCCTCCAGGCAAAGAACAGCCAGCATCAGGGACATTCTAAATACCCCAAAGTTCAGGCAGACGTTTAGCTTGTTGCACTTAATCAACATTTCGGCTGCGCACTGGAGTAAAGTTTGAAATATTTTTTAACGTAAATTTGTTGATTTTCTCCTCTCTTGTTCCCTCTGTTTCATTCAAATGGCCCCCTACTATTACAAGCAATTATGAAGTTCCGTAAACTGGTGCTGATGCCGCTGAGGTGGCTGGATCGCTACAGTAGAGGACTAGCAAATGCGGCTTTGTAAAGATCTAGAGTAATCCAGCAAAAGTTGTGACCCGTTAGCGGTAAGCACCAATGACCGTCTGAGAAATTACACATAAACACATACACGATTACAAGCGGGGGGTGGGGGGAGCACAGGGGGAATCAACTGAGGCAAGCGATAACTATATAGAATTGAGCAATAAGGTGATAAACGTGGCACGTAACCCTGCCTGTGCTAGTCACTGACGGTATGCTGTCCAGGTACAGCTAATAATAACTTTTCTTAAAAAAAGCGCACGTAAAATGCAATTCGCACCATGCTATGACTCCAATATGGCAACGAGCCCGAAGTTTAGTCAGCACTGGGAATCCAAAGTACGAATGCGTTGATCTTTGTGCCACTTACCTTTCTCCTTCCTATTCTCTATCTAAAGAGCCGGTTTTGGAAAGTGGAGCTCAACACGTGTATTGTAAATATGATGCAATAAAGCTGTTAGTTTGGGACGATTGACAGTCTGCCACAGAGTCGGGGCAAGAAGGACAAATGTAGATCGTTGATCATTAATTGCTCCAATTTTGCAATTTTGCGTTATTTTACGTTCGCCGTGCTCCATAACCAAGGGCGCAGGTTAGGTTTCATCGTTGTATAGGGACCAGATAACCCCTGAACCCCACCCCGCCTCCCCCCAAACACATGGTGCGCCCACAATATATACCCATATCTACGCCCTTGGCCACACACTGTTGTTTTTGGAACAAAACTAAACGCGTGAAACCTAAACGAACATTTGCAGTACAATCCACGTGCTCTCTATAACGCAGGCATATATGATGCTGAGGTCACGTCAAACTCTTGTTACATTATGGATATGCTGCTGTAGCCTGAATAGCCCGAAGGAACTTAATTGCAAAAGGGTGTTCGTTTCTATAGGGAACGATAGACGTCTGTGCGGGTGGGCGGCTGGGGGGACATACTTGACACAGTAAGAGTGCATGTAGCCTTTTTTTTGTAATGAAACGATGTAATTAAAATGTATGAAATATTTTGTATATCACCTGCATTTATGTACTTTAATACAGGTGTCACAGAGTGTCCTTTAAAGTGCTTCGTGGAATGGAAATCAATAAATGTGATTTAATGCTTTGCACAACCTACATGCTCATAAATGGACACAAAACACATACTGCAATCCATTTATATGGCTGGGTTTCAACTGGAACAAATAAAGCGTATTGCTTTGGTCTCCGACGACAGGTTCAGGGCAGGAACTTGAGCGGAGTCCAATATGCTGTAGGGACGATCCTGCGCTGTTGTAGGCTCAGGGGCGTAGATTTAGGGTGGACGGAGGGGACGTGTCCCCACCAATATCCTCCGACCATTGAAATGTCCCCACCAATAATTGAATCCATTTAGTCATAGGTCCCCACCAATGTCCAGAGCAAATCTACGCCCTTGTGTAGGCTACATGCAGAGTATTCAGACTGTGCAGCGTCGTATCTCAAAATACAGAGAATGTTATTTTCATTATTCAGCCTGGGCCGGACTAGCTGATAAGATGAAAACCCTCATAAAAACGGATAGACCGGTGCACAGAAACAATGAATAAATTCGTTTCAAATTATTCATTAAAACTTTATGAAGTGTTGGGTTTACAAGAAAATAATAAGACAGAATATTGCAATCTTTACATTATGAACGTAAGGATTTACCATTGTAGTAAGTTTAAGTAGACAATCATTGCATTTCAGTTAAAATGTAATACACATGAAGGCAACAGCAATAATAGTCTGTTACTTTGCGCTTCGAGCGGCGGCTTGGAAAAGCGGTGCCTTTTTCTGTCGCTTGTAATCATTCAGTGTCACTCTACCACCACCTTGTGTATACAAACAAACATACCTATGCTACGTGCAAAGCTTTCCAAGCATACATACACGACATACATGAATAGGCTAACCATGTTTCACTCGTCAATTGAAAATAGTACAATTACAACACCTCCACACCTAAAATTATGTCGACACTAAGTCGCTAAGTCATTAAATACTCTTTTGAAATTGGATTGAAATCACAATAATAAACTGAAATAGTTTAGTCATTATTATGATTATTATTATTTGTACCATCATTATGTAATAATAATAATAATAATAATAATAATAGCGTTGCAGTAGCACCAATTGCAGAACAGCAGACTGCCTGGGGTAACGCAGCCTTACAGGAGCATCAGACAGGCAGCGTGAGCGGTCCGCAGAGTGACGACGCCGGTTGCCGGCCGGTGACAGAGATTTAGCGGCCGATTCCCATCGCAAGATTTGACGTAGCGGAGCGACGACGACACGGCGGAGTCCGCTGACGTAGGGCGCGAGCGCACGCGGGGGTGACGCGCGACACCGGGGCCCGACGCCGAGGGGGGGGGGGTGTCGTTAGCTAGCGATTGTTTCCCTTTAGTTTGAGCCCGCGGTCCGTATCCTCTCCTCGCCGGCCAGTACCTCGCCGTTCGGGTAATTATTCCGGGGTTAGCCGGCCAGCCGACGTCACGTGCCCTCCCACGCCTTGTCGCGGCGTGTGTGTGTGTGTGTGTGTTTTCCCTCTAACGTAAGCAGGTTAGCCTTGCGGCTAGCCAGCTAACTAGCAGTATTAGCCTCCGACCGCCGCCGGCCCGTCGCGGCTGCCGCTCAGTCCCACCACACTTTCGAATTTGTGACTAACTTCTGTAACGTCGGCTATTTATATTTCGCTTTAAAACGCCAAGTGCATAAGCTACCCCCCCCCCCCGTGACACAGTATAAAAATAAGCGCCGGGACCCCGGTTAGCCCGTCGCTAACCCCAGGACCGTAAGACCGGGAGTTTGCGGGCTTTGAATGAGGAGACGCGTAACCGGTGAGTGCCACTGTTATCTCGAGTTGTTTCCTTACGTTGTTTTGCCTAATTTGCGATTTAATGCGGCGGCTGTTCGCCCGGTTGTGTGACTCGAAAGCGCGTTTTGTTTAACCCGGCGTTCGCCAACTCATACTGGTATCGAACACAACCAGTCTCTCTGTTCTGCGCAGCGACATTCTGGGCAAAGAAATGTAATGTTTTGGTGATGTGGGTAAGATTGTGGGCCTGGCAAACATGCCCGATTCGGCTTTTAAACAACCCACGTTTGCGACTGGTCGGCAGTTGATAGTGGGTCGTTAAGACTCGATACATTTAGAGTCGATGGATGCGGGTTAAACTGTATTAAAAATGAAAATGTGAAATGGTGCGCGGGGGGGGGATCAACAGATCGCACGGCGGTTACGTTTCCGATGTCTGACGTGTAGTTTTCCCACGGCGACAGACAGCGTATTGCTGCGGAGTGTGGCTGCTTTTACCCAACTAACACTCTTCAGCTTCGTTGTTGTGGTTTGGGACACCGTAAGATTTTGACCAGACCCGGTTTATTGTGTTTAAAACGTGCCCGAAATCTCGATTCCATGTCGTATGACGGATCCCCTAGCTCCGGAGAAATTGGGCCGGCGCGTTTTACCCGCCGTTACCAGGAGTACGGGGTTCGCAGTCGCAGAACGAGGGGGTACTGTTTTAAAAAGTAGGTATGTCTAAGTCGCTTCTTTCTTATAATTGACACGGTGTTTGCCGCGGTCGCAGGATATTGTTGAATGGCCGATTGATCGTGCCCGTGGGCTGTACGCCGGCTGCTGCTTGCATAGTGTGCATGAAAGACAGGGCCGCTTGAGCTGTAACCACCGATCTGATTTCGAGCTGCGATGGAAACTCCCCCTTTCCCTCCTTCTTGTGTGCAGGCTTGAAGGCATTGGCAGCCATGATAGTGCGTTCAAAAAAAAAAAGACTAGCTCCATTCACTGTGGTATATGCATGTTTCCATCAACTACGACAACCCTTAGTTAAAAAAGTGCATGTTTCATGCTTGGGAGACATGTATGCAGCTACTTAAGTTGGGCAGTGTCATTTTACAGGTTCTGACTGCTTAGGCATATTCTTCAGATCTTATTTTACATTATTTTTTAAAGTACTAGGTTATTGAGCATTGTGGAGTAGCATTTTTAGCTGATGGAAAGAGGGTTGTACAAAGTAAAACTGGAAGCCTGATACCATGTGTTGGCGAACAAAACCTTAGATGATAAGTACAGACAGCGGCCAGTAATTGAAAGAAATGGTTTGTAAATTGTAGTCAAGTTTACTAGAGTAATACTTGGGTGGAATCTATCCTGTATTCAGGTGTTGAAAATGGTATAAAACATTGCAATGGATAATGAATTCAGTAGTGAATTAAGAATGAACGCAACATGGTACTGAAATGAGGAGGAAAAGATGTGGCATCCAGGGCATGTTTTGTTATAGTTCATGTAATTATACTTTTTTTTTAGCTGCTGAAAAGTAGATGCAGGGACTTCATTCGCCATTATGACGGCTCAATATTTTATCGAAGTAATTTAGCTGAAGTCTTATACCCAAGAGTGCAATATGAGGGGCGTAAGTATGGTAGAATCCACAATATTTGGGTTTCAAATCTATGTTGTTGGCCACTATGCAATCTGCTGTCTTGTTATGGTGTTTGAAATGATTTAATGCATGACTGTGCAGACAACCAAACACAAACAGCCTGTGTGTACTTGTATAAAACATGGCTTGCCATTTTATTTATTTATTATTTAGTTATCTTGCTGTGTATTGGCCTATGTGTTATAGCTCGTCTGTAGGAAAACAAAGTAGGTTTAGGCTAATGTCTTTTAGGAATTTACTTGCTTTGATTGCAGTGGTCAAACATTGCACAATTATGTGCATCTGTACACAATTAAAATTTCACTGGAATGATTCTTAGTTTATCATCACATTTGTTTACCATGCAAATCCTGTGTGTGAAGGTTTGTTCTATTGTATTTGTTGTATTTTAGGTTTCCTTCACTAGTTTTGGCATTGAATAAACCTTTTGATACCAACACTATAGAGTTTTTTTTTTGTCAGTTACGTTTTCAGAGATGATTGCTTTTTATCTATACAGGTAACAGATGGTCTGGAATTTATAATCACATGTAACTAATCACAGCTACAAATAAGTAGATTTGTCTGAATAGAATTTTTATGACATTAACATTTGTCACGTATTACTTCAGGCAAATGACCTTTTTATAATAAAGCCTTTAAGGATACATTGTTTTTAGCTGCTATTCCCTTTCTTTATTGGCTGTTTATGTATTTTCTGTCTAATATAAATATCATGGTACTGGAAAACACTATTGAAGAAGTATATGATGTTAGTAGGATGCCTGAAATATTTACTCTTGGTAGATACTCTGAATATTATTTGTGGCTTTAGTTTTTTTTATTCTTTGAATATTATACTGTTCACTGGATTATTGGCAGACAAATTGATTTGATATGCATTGATGTATTATTCATATGTATGTAATTGATCTAATGGTCTTTGTTTTTTTTTTTGCTTTGGTTTCAGCATTTAGTTAATTATTTTGTGAAGGCAGTACAGAAATCTGTATTTGGATATTTGGAAGTTTTGCAAGATGGCCAAAACTGTGCTCAAAGCTCTACTGTACACATTTTAGTTTATAAAACATTTTTTTTTCATTTATTTATCAGCCTAGTGGGGATGGAATTAATGTGTGTGAAATTGCAATTTTTCAATAAATTGCCTGGGTGGTCCCTAAATCCTTTTTCCTTTTCAATAATAGAGGAAGCTTGGGCAGCAGAAACACAATTACTTTTATCTTGGAAATTGTAGTTAATTTGCATCTGCAGTCCTTTTGGAGTAATAAGACAAGCACGTGTACAACAGCCCTTCAACATCCTTTCCAGGCGAATAATGTTTTTTGATTATGCTTACTACAGATACAAACAACAATGCATTTAAAGACCTTTTCTTGCAATTGTATTTAGTGCCATTTTGTTTTATATTTTTGTCATATACTGTCCTGTAGTTGTAACAGCATCCAAACGTTGCACGTTTTGCTGTACCTCAGGCTTTTCCTTCATACTTCAGGAATCTACTGTTTGTCCAGCTTGTCCAGTGTATTTTATTTTATTGGTACAGGAAATCAAATGTAGTATCCTTTCCAGTACCAGTAGTGAACTGGTCAAAGTGATATCCACAATGAGCATCTGGTTTCACCACGCTGCACACAGGCTAAGGAAATGTACTATTTGTAAAGTTATATAAAGTACTTCTATTGGGGGGGCAGATGGGTCTCTCCCCCTAGCTGCTCTTCAGCTCCATCTGCTGTCAGCTAGGGCTTGCTGACCTGTGGGTGGAATTCAGTAAACAGTGCTCTCCTCCATGTGTATTGCGTTGCTCAGTGAAGCCCGGAGAGTGAAAAGACGTGGGTTGATGACACACTCATCAGAGGAGGTGTGTGTTCACCCTTCACCCAGTTGCTGTGGGTGTCATGTGCTGTGGGGTGAGACCAATGTGAAATGGGGAAATTAGTCATTCCGGTTTTGGTGGAATTGGGAGGAAAGATTGTACATTTAAATTAACTAGGCATGCAGTGTTTCTGAGTAATCAAGATAGCATTTGCACTTTTTTAGATTGTGAATTTGGCTGGTGTCCAAATCTTTTGCCCAACAAAATTACATTAGTATGGAATTTTATTGAGTTTCTCTACCTCTTCTATGATGGACGCCTGTTGGTCTTCGTCGCGTTCTTCTTCGGCACCAGTTAATGTATACTAAAACGGGATATTATTTGGCACAAAACAGCAACATCTTATGCTGCCCAAGCAGTCTTTGTTTACATTTGCTAATTTAGTCAGTGTTAAACATGTCACTTATTGTCAGTGCCATTCTGTTTCTTTTGTATGATGTATTCTTTTTGTAAAACGTTACATGTCTATGTTTAGACCTGTCAGAATTCACCGAAATTATATATAAATGTGGTCATAGGGAGGTATATCTAAATTTGTAAAATTGTTTACATTAAGAAAGTTGAACACACTGAAATAGTTCTGGCTCTGTTGGTATAGTTGCATAGGTTTCCCTGAGTTCTCTGGTGTTCTCCCATTGTCCCCAGACATGTGGTCACATGTCTCTAAATTGGCCATAGAGCATACTTGTGAGAGACCATTCTCTCTGATAGACATTTGCTCATAGTGTCCTTTGCCATATGTCCCCTGCTTCTGGTGATAGTATGTCGACTTGCTGTTACCCTGTACTTGGGAAGAGTAGATGGATGAATGTTGGCAAAGTTAAAAACTGAATGGAAATGGATGACTTGAATGCTGTTGCTTTGAGTTTTACATAACATGGATGTCATACTGGGTGTAGCCTTATATTACTCTCTATTGCTGATGAGTTGCCGTTTAGGTATAAACCAATTTTTAAACTTTGTAAATCTAGATTTTATGCAAAACGTGATTATATCTAATACTTAATAAAGGTGTTATACATGTCACGCAGACATTTGCAGTGAGTCCATAGACTGTTTATTGGTCTTAACAGGGAGTCGTTCTGTTTAAATGCTCATGCTGCTGGTCTTTCTGGAAAATGAGATATGATGCACCTTTGTGAATGACAAAACTGCTTTTTAAGTCTATTTTGTCTTGCTAATATTGTGCATTGAGGGGGTGTAGGATGTTTTCCCCAATTCTCTGTTGGAAATTAGTCAGTCTGAAATGATGTAATTGAGTTTAAATGTAATGTTTGTTTCATTCAGCAGAATGGCCACAAAGCCACATTCCCTTAAGCACAGTTTCAAAGATTTGGGTAGTCAACCTGAATCTTTTTTTTAAGTAGTTATAATGAATTGTTCGGCCAGTTCTGTGCTGGAAGTTGTGATGTTTTTGTGGCTAATTTATTTATTTATTTTTGTTACACACAGTGGAAAATCATCATTGAGGTCTTGCTACTAATGATAGCCACTGATGTCTGTTTTTTATAAGTGGTGCAGCTGACTTTTAACGGACTTAAACAAAGAAATTTGTTTTCTGTGGTGGAGTTACTGCCCAAGCCGGTTAGGGAAATAATATCAATTCAGTAGACCCACTGTTATCTAGGCATGGGAAATCTTTGTTTTATGAAAACCAATCTCTTTCATTACTGTTGGATAGGGTTTTTTATGTAATTGATGCCCCCCCAAAATCTTCCTGGCCCCCCCTGTTACCGAGAGCTGGAGCCGGGCCTGGGTGTACAGATGGATTAACAAATTGGTAAAGAACCTGTTTTGTCATGCATGGTGCCTCCTATTATGTACGTTATGCGTTATGTAGTCACAAGTGTACTTTGTATATAACGTGTGAAGTGCCGTTTTAAAGTAACAAGCATATAGATCATTTGCATTTAGTATCACTATATGAAAGGTGAGTGCTGAGGTATAGATGACTCAGGAAATGATGGAAAAGCTTGTTATTAGTAGTTATTTTGCTAAGCGATTAATCTGTCGATTTGTTTTTTTTCGATGAATCGGGTAAAAGAAATATATTTTCCACACGTTTTTTTTCAGAAATAAAGCATTATCTAAATTAACGGAGCAAAAAACGTGCTCAAAGAAAAATGCAAATCAAAAAACCCGGTAGGAGAATTTGTTTCAACATTAACACTTGTTTTCTATATTCATGGTAATACACAAAAGGCTCCATCACATACTCTCAGAGACAGTTACTTTCATTCCCGTCTAAATACAATTAATCCTACCTCACTCATATGGCGAAAGATGGGACTATCTGAGCAGGGAAGTGTGCACCCTTGGCTACCTAACATGGCATTTCGCCGATGAAATAAGAACAAGGCAAACGGAGAATGGGCTGGGGAATAGGTTTCGTTTCGGCAGACGGGGTATGCGCGTGTATGTGCGATCGTGCATGTCCGATTGTGCGCGTGTATGTGTGATCGAGTGCGCGTGTACGTGCGATCGTTTGAGCATATGTGTGCGAGCGTGAGCGCGCTTGCCGCTCCTGACGGGCTACTCCGTCACAGTGCAGTGTCTTCGCTCTGACCTTATGTCAAAGTGAAGTTTATTTATGCAGCACATTTAAACACAGCTTAACCTGACCAATAGCTATATAAAAACATTAAACTGAAATAAGAGTTAAACACACACTCACACACCATTTTTCACATTTTTGTAATGTGAAGTGCTCTTACACTTTTGACGACTTTGTTCGAATCGTTTTCTCCGACTCTGTCATGTTTTATTTGTTTAATTTTATTTGGAAAATACTGCATCCGCACTTCTTCCACCATGCCTTTGGCCACGCTTTTGTCTGCAGGTAAAGTTAACTTCTCCGCGACATAGCGAGTTATGCGCTAATAGCACGACACAACAAATCGATAATTAAATTTGTTGCCAACACTTTAAATAATCGATATTTATTTATTTATTTATTTTTTTTTTTTATCGATTTGTTGTTGCAGTCCTAGTTATTAGTTTTTTTCCCCTTAAGTCACAACTTCTGTGCAGCAGTACAAACTATTTAAATAAAAAATTGACATTTGTCTTAGGTGAAGCAGGTTCAGGGTCACTGTTTTCAGTGTGTCGCTAGAAGCATATAGTTCATATATACTGAATATATATTTCAGTTTTAGTGCTTTAAATTAGGGGTTCCCAAACCCCAGTCCATGGTTAGTATTCCACTGGGCTGTGCAACGCTATTTTTGGTTAATTTCCAAAAATAAACTATATATTTTCATTTTTTATGAATTCTCTCATTTGTGTGTTCTGTTTATATATGGGGAAGAAATGGAAATGGTTGCACTTATGAAATTGCTAAATTATCTGCAGGCACTTTTCGGCTGCTTTACTGGTCTGTCACTTTTTTGTGTGTCATAAACTGGTCCGCAAGCATCAAAAGGTTCGGAACCCCACCTTTAAGTGGTGACTTTCAGTTATGTCATTTCACTTACCAAACCTGTCCTGCACTACTGTTGAATGTCAGTTTTCTTGTTAATGTGAAATTTTAGTATGGTATTTTTACCTGCCTTTTTCTGTTTGTTCTATCGATCATTTATTGAACGGACATGCCCAACAGATTATAATGAGTTAATGGCTGCTTATTGTACCGTTTACGCAGTCACATGCCTGCCACTATTGTTGGGACCAATTAAACTGAGGTCATAAAATATAATTAGAATCTGCTGAGCCAATGATATTGCATATCTCGGATTAAACGGCAGAACTGGTTTCCTGCTGTCCATTTTAAATGTATGCTGTTTAGTTTGTGAAGGATATGATCTGATTTTTATTCTGACGGTGGTCCATCCATCCATGGAAAAATGTTATCACAGGGCACAAAGCTGGGATACATGTTGGACAGGATGCTGCTCTGTTGCAGGGTGGCCACATTCACACTCATCCACTAAGACAGTTTAAAGATGCCAAATAGCCTGGCTGAGTGTCATTGGACTGTGGTAAGAAACCAGTATGCCCAAAGGAAGTCCCTGCAATACGAAAGAACATCCACACAGCACACACAACTCCACACAGCAGAGGTTGATTTGAGAACCCCAGCCCTAGGGATGCACGGCCACCGTACTTTTTTTTTTTTTTTGCTTTTCCCTTCCATGAGGGGTTTTTGTGAAAGAAAGTATTAAATTGCAGAAAAAAAACCATTGTGGTGAGTTTGTTTAAAAAAAAAAGGGGGGGGTGGTGGTATGGGTCTGTTGTACATGCTAATTCTCTGTCCCAGTTTTACAGCAATCACTCGTGATGCTCACCAGTATAGCAATGAAGTCTACTTCAGGAAGTCATTTTGTTTCCTAGACAACCCCTTGGGTTTCCTCAGCAGGTGGTTTGCAGTCACCAACGGAAATTGACCCCTAAGAAACCAGTCTGCATAACAGATCTGTGTGTGTTCTGTAAACCAGAATTATTGTAGCTTTACTTATTTATTTTTAGCCAAATATAAGCAAGTAAAGTTTTATGTGTAATATTTAGGCGTCTATCATACCTACTTTCATATGCCAGTATGTAAAATGGAACTTTCAACAATTTTGAGTCAGCTGGTGTTTCTGATGAATTTTAACCATAGCATTTGAAATGGAAAGAATCCATGTATGTGCACACACTAAGTAAGACAGCAAGATCAGCCTAAAGTGCACAAAATAAAGTCAGTATTTTTATTGCATTTCTGTACCCTTCATTACAAAACTTTGTTAATCAATAGTATGATTAAAGTATCTGTCATTACTCTGAAGGGTAATTCATTTTTTATTTTTACTTTTTTGAACTTTGCTTTCATGGATAATAAAATCTTTCTGCTGCTGCGGTCAGTTGTTATAAGACCTGAATAATGTATCTTTCACTCTACTCGCCTTGTTTATTTATCGAACAAGGTACTTGTCTAGGCATGTATTGTGTGGAGCGACAAGTAACACTTATGCTAAGTGTTTTAGTGCTGCCGTCCCCTGGTATAGGCGCCATTGGCCTGAATCTCTGGCCATGTACTTATTCCAAACGCCAGAGTTTTAGTCCTTGGTAGTTAAAACTTGCCTTCTCTGAAGTTGTAGACACTTAAACTAACTTCTGAGGTAAAGATTGTTTTGCCGGCTTGCTCCTGTACAGAATACATCCAATAAAACTTGATGTTGTGATTGAGCTTAGTGATGTTTACCCAGGTGAAATGATTTGCCTACCCTGGGTGAATAATTAAACCTGCAGTCATCTGCTGTTAATTGGTTAACTCCAGAAATGAAGTGCCCAGTTCTGTCTAAATCGACACTTACTTGCCTGTCTTTTTAATGACCGTGACCCTATAGGGAATTTCCTACCAAGTAATGTCTACTTAGTTAACACCATCAGCACTAGTGAATACACTGAACATTCCTTTGACCATGTTTGATCCATGGGTGGTCATAAGGGCTGCAACTATGCTAGTTGTCCATGGTGAATGAAAAGCTTTTGCGGACGGCATCAAGCATCTTTGTGAGAATGGCCATAATAGTCAGCAGTATCTGTGCTGATGAATAGGAAGACTGATTATTCTTTGTTACGGAAGGATATGAGTGTTGACTAAGAGAGATGGTTTTCTCTGTGGCATCTTGATGTTACGTTGTTATGCTTCTGACCCTATCTTTGTGCTACTTAAGCAAGGCTGTGTGGTGGGTCTCCTTCAGGGTGCAGCGGAAGTGTGGTCAGTGCCACAGCCAATCTGCACCTGCCTCTTTTTCCCCCCCTTCTTTCTTCTGTGGCTTCAGCTGCATCTCCTATTATCATGAATCTCGGTTTGCAGCAGCAGCAGCAGCAGTGGCGGCAGAGTGAGTGTGAGAGAGTTGAGGTTCTATTTATAGGTGCTGCTGGAGAAGGGAAGAGCTGCTGCTGTGACTGCTTGTCTGTCGCCGCTCTCTTTTTCTCGGGCCCTCTCTCTCTCTCGCGCCCTCTCTTCCTCTCAGTCCATCTATCGTATTTCTGTCTCTCCCTCGCTCTCTTGATGGCGGCAAATGATTGATCAGAACAAGAGAGTGGAGGTGGACCTGTGCAGACTGACATGGGAGGGGTGTTTGGGGAGTGGAAGGGTGGGGGCGAATAGGATGGAGAAGAGACCCTGCAAAGCAGGAAGGAGGAGATGCAGGCGAGTCTTTTCGCCAAGAGCCTTGCCTGCTGTCAGAGTGCTGCAATGGAAATAACCACGAGAATTTTGTTTAAAATTACAGACCCGATGTTGGAGTACTTTTGTATGGAATATTCTAGTATCTGCATTATTAATACATTGTCAAATGTGATACCTTCTCTGGTTGGTAATGGGTGCAGCTTCGTGGGGTGTGATGCTTTTTCCCCCTTTTATTTCAATTTGTGATTTTAGTTTGACAGTTGATTTAGACCAAATTCAAACGGTTAATATATAAAATCAGAGGTTAATAATTAGACTTTCTAGGAGGAACATTAATGTTTCAAAAGCCTGGGAATTACACTGCTCTGATTACACAAGTGACTTGCCCATGACCATGTGGCTATTAGAAACTGTTCACAAATTATTTAGCCGCCATGAGTGAGCCTATATGTGCCGAAATTTTCCTTTCCAGTGATATAGCTGTCTTCTGTTACTACTGATATTTGAATGTTTTTGTGCTTGCTGGTGTTTCTGGGCATGTGTGCTCTTTTAATATGTCATTTTTACGACTTGGCACACTATCCAGCTAGCTTCCGCACATGGTCTTGCTATGATCCGCATCTGCCCGATTCAGTGGTGTCCACAGTTCACCATGTGCCGACAGCTAGAGTGTCACAGCAGAAGATACATCGCCCACTGCCGACAGAACATTATGCTGCAATTGAAGGAAACGAAAAGCTTTTCAGTCTCATTTATTTCAATTTAGTCTTCCTGATATGCACAAAACACTTTAAACCATATGAAAGTTATCACTGGTGCAGGATATGCACTTAAGTTGTTCGTCAAGGTTACATAGGTTAAAATAAATGTATAATTTCACGCAAGACAATCACTTATAAAAATAATGTGATATTAACCCTAAAAGACATTTCATTTGACCTATGTATTTTATCTATGCACTTTAACTTCCTTATTGAGTCTTTGGCATTTAATTCTTTCTCAGGAATCTTGCTTAAAGCGTATACATTTTACCATGCTAAAATGGGAACAGGTTGATATTTCTCTGCAGTGACTCGTGTCAGTACTGTTTTAAAGGGCAAAGTAGCATTCTTGTGTCCTAAATGCTTTTAGTCCCTCTCCTCTCGAGATTTGTGTGAGTGTTATGTGTATAAATCTTTTGTTGTTGTGTGTGTGTGTGTGTTTTTTTTTTTCTTAAATATGGCTGTCCTCCAGAAAAGGCATCGGCAACACCTGCATCCACCAAATGTAGCATTAATCAGCCTGGTCAGTAAGCAACACCTCAGGAAATCTGTTTGTCATCCTGGCCTTGTTTCACACAATGTGACATGACCAAGGGTGAAGTCATTGTGCTGTTATGCATGTGGGATGATATGCTAATGATGGGCTTTCCTTGGACTAGTGATGTCATTGTCCCACACAACACAGCTGAAGCCTCCCTGTACGGATATATTTCCTTTTAATGTCTCTGAAATATTATATCAGTAAGATTTTTGAATGGTGGCTGCATGTTTTTTTTGGTCTTTGATCTGTTTGGAATTAATTATTAAAAGAAGCTATGCATTTACACAAGGAAGCAAAACTGGTCAAAATTCTCCTTTTAATGGGGTTGCAAACATTTTATCAAGGCAGCATGCAAATCTCTTGACACAAGTCTGGACTCGTCCAGTGGGTGCTCGCCTTTGTTTTTCTAGAAGTTTTATAAGGCCAACTCATGGCTGTTAACAGAATTAACAATGTAATTTTGCCTTTTGAGGTCTCCTGGCTCAAATTACATGGGCCTTTTTGACGCTGAATTCTGTTTGAATTTATTCATGTTTTGCATTTGTATTTACATTCAGCTGACACTTTTATCCAAAACCAGTGTGCAGTGAGGCAGCAAGCATAGCTGTTTTGAGTCAACTTAGGTATAAGTATAGCTGGGCTGAGCTGCAGGACCAGCAGAAAGTTCAAGTTAACATTTGAGCAAGAGCTATGCAATATATTACAAAACACAAGAACTTATGGGAGGAGCTATTCATCCCCAACACCATGTGGAGTAGCTTCCAACTAAACCATAGTAAGAGCTCATCACCAAAGTTCAGTGGTTGGATGAGCTAGTACTGTCGTTCCCAGAAAAGATGTATTGACGCATTTCTTGAAGGTTGAGAGGGGTTCTGCTGACTGGTTTGAATGGGTAGCTTATTCCACCATCATGGAACATTACAACAAGAAATGCCTAGAGTGAAACTTCCCTCCACATGGTGGAGGAATCAGCAAGCAGCTTTGGCTTGCTGACCGAAGAGGGCGTGATGGAACATCATTATTGAGTTGTTCAATGGATATCTGTGCTATTCCATTAACAGCTCTGAAAACCAGCACCAGGGACTTGATATGAGCACCTATCAGGAGTCAATGAAGAGATACAAGGAGGGCTGTAACACGAGAGCCTTTTGGGCTGATTTGAATAGCAGATGTGCTGCATTTTGAATCAGCTACAGTGGTTTAACAGGAGACAGTAGTTACAGTAATAAAGTCTTGATGAGATGTGTCTCAACTAAGGCTGCTTGATTATGGGGGAAAAAAAATCATAATCATGATTATTTAACATGATTACTCATATTGGTCATATTGCACATAAAGAACAGCAAACGTGACATTTTCATTGATACCTTCCTGTTGAACTTTCCCTTAAAATAACTGAAAGTATAATATTCAAATTTAGTATAAAGTAGTGAAGAGAAGTAAATAAAATCAAAAAGCAATGTAGGGCAGTTCCACATTCTCTTGAAAAATAAAATACTAAATAAAAAAAAACACATAATTTGCACTATAGAGTGTGTGTTTTATTGATGACTGTTGCGAAGGAAGTCGATGCGGGTTTGCTACTCTGCCTGTTCTGTTTCTGTATTAGTTGGTCGTGAATAACTCGGTGTTTGAATTTTAGGTGGTTAAAAAGATCTGCCGTGTTGCTGAATGGCACAGACACCACTGAGTAGCAAAGCTTGCACATAATGTTTTTGATCCACATTAGTGTCTTCAAATCCAAATTGCTCCCGCACCAGTTAACTTACTTTACTTTTCTTGCTGACTAAACACTGCCACTCCTCTCCTCCTCCTTCCTTCTTTACTCGCACTGACTTTTTAAAACACCACCACCAGAGTAGACATTCGGAAGGGGCGGAAGTGTGCATGCACACGTCATTCGGAATGCAAGACAAACTAAGGGCGTAATGCAGCAAAAATTATTTTAATACATTTTCATCTATTACATTCTTTTTGTGATAATTTGGAACCATACTCAAAATAAAAATTTGATTAATTGCACAGCCTAATTTACAGTATAAATCTGCAAGACCAGATTTACAATATGGTATACAAAGAATAGCTGGTAATAATTACCCCTAATGTCATTATGGAACCAATGTGATCAAATCTGAGAAGTACTTGATGGTAGGTTTGGCCAGAAAGACTAGTTCGGCCTTTGAAAGGGTCAGTCTGCGGTGGCGATTCCTCAGCAATTCCATTTTTGTAACCCATGGTAGGTCCCAGAAAGGGCAAAGTGCACCCTTGTAGGGCACTTGTGAACACAGGAGCACACATTTAATGTATGCATCCCGAAGGAAGAATGTGTGCATATTCCGAACCAGTCCAGGAATGCTGGCAGCCAGGCTTGTATAACATTGGTTTGTACACATTATGATTTTGCTTTTTGTAAGGGTGTTCAATTATTACATGCTTATATGTGTTGTAGGGTGAAATAATGGTCTTATTTCTGTTTTTTAGAAGAATTCATTTAATTAGACGGATGGCATAGCACTCCAAATTAGGGCAGAAAACATTCAGGCGCTATTCTGGATGATGGACCCCCAGAATAAGTAGAACCACCATAAGTGTTGTCTGTTCATGTTTATTAAATCACCATTAGTAGGGAGAGCTTTTTAATATGTTTTGTCCTTGTAACTGCTAAATACACTCATGCATAAATCCATAAAGTTGTCTGCCCGCTAGCTTATTTCCATTGAATAAATGTTTGAAAAATGTTCCGGTTAGAATCTGGGCTTATTCTGTGTTGATTAATGTTGCAGTTGTATGTGTTCGTTAACATTGGTCATAACAAAGCCCAGTGCTATCAAACTAAAACTGAATCTAGAATGGAAACTAAATTGTGAACTGGAATAAAAATGAAAGTCATATTTACAAATGTCGGACTTTAAACTGCAAAAAGTCCCGGCACACCACCAGCATCTTCTACCTAATTTAACCGCAATGTCTCCTCTTGTAAAAGATGTTGTGGCTGCTGAGCTGTCCCTTTCTTCACTGCCGCTTCAGTGCTTAACGTTTCCAAAACGGTAGCATGTGGCATGCTCCGCTAACCAAAACATAAGGATATGCCAAATTTATACAGATTACTAACTTTTGGGCATTACAGTACTCTTGTCATTAATATTTTAGATGTACTACTACTCTAGATGTACTATCTAAATGTGGGCGTAAGTAACATCTGTATAGTGCCGACAAGTGTCTGTTAGCTAAACCCCTCCAATGACATACAGTTTGTTGTTATCAAAATTAAATTAAATGAAACTGTCAGTTTGATTTTTCTGGAGGAAAATAAATTGTTTAGATTAATCGACCAATTGGTAAAATCCTTGATAGATTAATCGTTGGAAAAATAGTTGTTAGTGGCAGCCATACACCAAATCTAGGTCTGACCCTGCTGTATTCTGGTCAGCTTTTTTTAAACGGGGTTAGTTAACAGAGGCTCTAGGAAATGCTGGTGTTCAATTTATTGCTGTAATGAGCATTTGAATAGGTTTTAAATGGACAGATGCAACGAATAAGCTGTAGACATCTGTTGAAATCAACTATGTTCTACTGCTGTTTAAGTAAGCGATTTTGGATGTGAGATGTGAGGCTGGCCCTTTCAGGGGACTGGTACCAAGACCAGGTCATAGACAAAACTCATCTGTCAAATGGAAGTAGGAGAACTTATGTTTTTAAATACAATGTGTGTATTTTAATTCTCTCCTACAAAAACCACCCCAACCCATCTTTCTGGTATTGAATAGCATGCTATGGTGTGTGGCAAGGGGCTTGAAACAGCTGGCCTTTTTTAACAGTAACTGTAACTACATTATCACTGTTTTTGGAGCAGGAGGGAGGGGGAGAGACAGAGAGAGAGCGAGTGAGAGAGAGAGAGAGGAGCGAAGGGAGGGGGGGAGGCGGGGGTGCAGAGAGAGGGAATGTGCTTGTGGTACAGTGAGGAGAGCGAGGGAGATCGTTGCACTTCTGTGCCACTCATGCTTCATTCACAAAAAAGGAAAGAAGCAGGTCGTGGTTGACTGACTGACTGACTGAAAGACGGACGGACAGGGCAGGCCTGGTGCAGGGGCCGGGCGGAGACCGGCGGGAGGCCGCACTTTCTGGCCCGCTTAGCCACTTGGCGCCACCGTAGCCTGTCGGGCATTCGTGAGGGGGGGGGGTGGTCAGAGGGAGGCTGGATGAGGAGGAATCAACTGGGCGAATCCTCGAGATGAGAGTCGTGAGCGTCGTGTGATTCCTGAGCAACTTCCTGTGTCGCTCTGGAAAAGCATTGAAAAGTCAGCAAGGAGACCTGCGGAAGCGACATACACAGTAAGCTGTGGGCGTGTGTGTGCATGCGACACTTCCAGTATTCCACTTGCTGTCATGCTTACAGTCTTTGTTTTGCTCCTGTTGGGCTCTTGCCTCTCTGTTGCACCCTGCGCTCATCTCTTTAAAGCGCCCCCCCCCCCACTGTTCTTTTTGCTCTTATAGCACAATTTGTTTAGCTGCTTCGCCAAAGCCTGCAACGATCGTGCAAAGAGCTAATTTTAAATGAAAAATCTGTAACTGTTCTTCTGTGCAAAGATGTGCCGTTGACATGCCCTGTTGAGAGCTTGCAGTTCCCCTTGCCTTGGATGGGTCAGGGGCAGTGGAGTCGCATTTTAACTGTTGCCTGTGTGGATATTTATAGACTCCAGCTACTTTACTTATTTATTTATTTTGAAAGTAGGAACCCCGACTCAGTCGTGACGTAGTTCTGCGTCCACGCGTGTACCCACACATCTGTGCGTTCATGAAAAGGCGAAGATTGGTATCTTTGCTGTCTGTTTTTAAACAGATTTCGCTGGGTGTGAGTCAGAGTCTGTGTGTGTGTGTGTGTTTGTGTGTGTGCGCGCGCTGCTGTGAGAGGCTTCTGTGATCTGAATGCCACGTACATGCAAACGGGGATGATGCTGAGGTAATGAGGAATTCCCTGCAAGTGCATCTTCCGGGTGGGGGGGGTGGAGGGAGGGGGTTGAGAGAGTTCAAGGAGCAGTGAGGAAAGCATTGCAGTCCCTGAGATGCA
>JAODKN010000127.1:1967396-1978314 GCA_026774425.1 Petrocephalus zakoni | reverse complement strand
GCCATCCACACTGCGCTCACGCGGAGCTCTTCCGTGCGAGCTCTGTTTCAAAGCTTGTTAACCATCATTCCATCCATTCATCCATCCATCCATCCTCTATAACTGCTCATCCAGTGGTCACAGTGCTTCTGGGTACATAGTGCAGGGAAATTCTTACCTGAATGTCACAGAGACTACAGCACCAAAATAGATCCTCAGACCACAAATATCGATAAATGTCACCGTAGACAAGCACCCAACATAAATACATGCAAAGGACACCTCGTGTGTCTGATTCCGCATCAGCATGATCACGCGTCTTTGTGAATGACGCTATTTTGAGGCAGGCTTGTGTTTTCTGGTCTTTGCGAAAGACTTCAGTCTGAGACATGATTAAAAGTGACATGGGTAGTAAGACTCCCTCATCCATTTCCTCCCTAAGCTGCCTTGTCCTCCTCTTCCTGTCCTCGTCTTCCTCTCCTCCTCTCCCACCCTCCCCGCTCCCCTTCCCCTCCAGCCTCCCGGCTTCAGACGGGCCTACAGCTCTCCCCTCTACAGCAGCCAGCAGAATGCCACCGTGAAGGAGCTGCTGCCGTTCTGTGAGCCGAAGCCCGACATCCCATAACCGCGCGCTAGCTGCTGTCCCGTCGTTATATAACCTGCTCCATCTCCCAACCCTCACTTCATTGCCTCCTTACATAATGTGTTTTTGTTCGGCTCAAATGAAACACTCATGGCCCTCAGATGGCTTCCAAAACATGAGTGTGAGGGTCCAATGTTAGGTATATAATTACTTTCGAGTATTGAAAACAGGACTCTGCGTGTGTCGGTGCGCTAATGATAATGCTGGTAACCAAACGCGGTGTGTGCTGGTGCCCGGCGGCCGACCTCCCTGACGGATTCTCTCCTCCCCGGTCAGCACAGTCCAACCGCACCGACCCCGTGTTCGAGACTCTGCGCGTCGGCGTCATCATGGCCAACAAGGAGCGCAAGAAAGGCTCAGAGGACAAGAAGAACGTAGGTGTCGCTCTCCCGGGCCAGACCCTCGGGGGCTCTGCCAGGCGGCTTGGGGTCTGTACAAAGAGAAACATTCAGAAGGGGAACTGGATTTATGAAGAGAAGGTGGATCACTGTCAATGCCAGTCAGAAATGGCGATAACATCAAAGTCATTTGCTTAACAAACTGAATAATCAGGAATATTGTTGCAGAGTCGATATGGGGCTGAAATAAAAAATAATCTGGAAAAAAAACCACTGTTTGGCAAGCAGAAACAACAGGAGCCCCATCTGACTGAGTAATGCTTTAAGTAAGAAGCACAGGGCAATGACTACGCTCGCAATTAATATTAAAAATGCAGATATTGGCATACTGTCATTTACAGGAAATGACCTCCGGTGCACAGCGTCCCAAATAGTATGTGTCACCTGTATATACTCGGCGGGGAATTTTGTGGAGTATCTGTGTGACAGATGCGCATTTTGGCCAACAGTAGTTTGGACCAGATGTTTGGACCTGTTGGTCCTGTAAGGAGCGACCTGAGAGGCGCAGGATGTGGGTGGCTTCCGGGCACTGGCCCGCTCATCAGGCCCCCGCCGCCCTCCCGCCGCGGCCGCTGCCCGCTCTGCTCCGTGCTCGTCGGGCACAGTAATGAGAGGCGCGCTCCTGCGCGGTGCTGCCGCCGCGGTGTGGGCGGGCAGCTATTTTTACGCCGGCGAGCGCCGGATGGGAGGAAGCGTGAAGCGAAGGCGTCCGCTCTGACGTCAAGGAGACTCCCGTTAGGAGCAGGAGCAGGAGCAGGAGCGGGGGCGGGGCTGTGGCTCGCCATGAAAGCCACGCCTGGTCCGTTTCCCCGGCAACCCACACTTTGGATGCAGGAAAAAGGGATGCTTGTATTAATGTGGCTATTATATATAACATATATATATATTATAGCTATGTTGTTTTTAATATTAACATACCAGCATACTGTAGGATTTTCAAACAGCACCTCCTTGGGTTCATTAAAGTCATTTCACCAGCGGCCTGTTTAAAGCATGAGCGAGCCAAACTCGGTGGGCTTTAGGACAGCTCGGTCGCCCGGCTGAGTGTGCGGTTTCATGAGCAGGTGTGGCGTTGACAGGTGCAGAGGGACGGGAACCATGTGAGCAGCTGTTAAATCGTGACCCTGCTCAGGGTTTTGTTGCCCCCCCCCCTCCCGTTTCCTGGGGGTGTGATGAGAGGGACATCTCTACAGTGCTATTCCTGATACAGCGCTCAGAAAAAAAATAGAACTTCTGGTAAGAACCAGAAAGCAAACCAGAAACAACAATGTTAAGCTGTCAGTGGTAAGCGCTAATTGTCAGCTGGCGGTAGCCTGCCCTGAATGCTGTGACGTGGCCTGAACGCGGTGCTTCTCCACGGTGCAGATGATGATGATGATGATGGAAGAGGAAGAGATCCAGCCAAAAGCAGAGGAAGGTGGAGCAGAGGGCGGTGAGTCTTCCCGTAGTCACGGCTGCAGACTGACACGCCTGGCTTCTGATGCAGCTGGCCAGCTGGGAGTCAGATGAGAGGTGGCAAGGCCTTCTAGCGGCCATCCGGGCGCCATCACATTCCTCTTTGACGTTTCAGGGAACGCGGAGGGTGATAAGAAAGGAGACAAGTCGGCAGCTGACGACAAGGTGGGGGCTCCCGCCTGCCCCGGCCCTTAGCGGCCACACTGGGGCTCATTATGATTCAGCCTGACTCTGGATTTTTCCCAGTCCTCCGCATCACTGCCAAACATCTCTGTGCCGGCCGGCTGGCCGGCCGAATGCAGTACTGCCATGATTTACAGCCTGGCTGGCATCCATGTGCTTTCAGAACAAGAAGCCTCAGCCAGGGAAGCTGGGTGTGTTCTCCCAGTCACACTATTACATGGCTCTGTACCGCTTCAAGGCCATTGAGAAGGATGACCTGGAGCTCCAGTAAGTCCTCAAGTCCTTACCACACCTCTACATCTCTGTCCTGCAGCCCCTCCGCCCCACGTCGGCTGCCTGCCCCGACAGTCTAGCCTCTCCTCTTCAGGAGCAGAATAACTTATCTGGGCACCCTAGGCTGGCAAGACTAGGAGCCCCCACAAGCGTACATGTTAGCAGTTTTCCGGAGCCATTACAATTAAAACTGCAATGTAGGTAATCTGATAATCAAAGTGCAGTGCTGATTATTGCATTGGGAGGCAGGACCCCTAATTCTGCCCGGTTTGGCTGCAGTCTAGAACAGTATGCATTACTGCACTCCTCTGCCTACAAGAACTTGCTCTGTACTGTGGTTCTGCGTGTTCCGCATCGGTGAGCGCTAATGGCACGCGGTGGGTGTGTCTGTGTCTGCGTCTGTGACCCCTCAGCCCCGGCGACCGCATCACGGTGCTGGATGACTCCAATGAGGAGTGGTGGCGGGTAAGATTCTGACTCACAGGTGTATTGTTACCTAAGCAAGGGCTTTTCTTAGCACTTTCTTTGAAGTTGCCGACATAACCTTGATTCTGGGGAAGCTGTCTGGTGTCTTTGTAGGCTGGTGACTTGGTTTTAACTCATGTATACGGCCTTGGGGCCTGTGGTCTGTTCCGCTGACGCAGGGGAAACTCGGGGAAAAAGCCGGCTTCTTCCCGTTGTCCTACATCATTCGGGTGCGAGCCGGGGAACGAGTCTACAAGGTGACTCGCTCCTTCGTCGGGAACAGGGAGATGGGGCAGATCACGCTGAAGAAAGACCAGGTGAAGCCCGTCAAGATGCTGGAGAGCACAAGCCGAGAATGATGACGGAGGCTGTCGATGCCGCCTTACCTATTCGTTTTACGTCGACAGATCGTGGTCAAGAAGGGAGAGGAGGTAAACGGGTACCTGAAGGTCAGCACCGGACGCAAGTTGGGGTTCTTCCCCGCCGACCTGCTGCAGGAGATCTGACCCTGGCCTGGTGCAGAGCCAGTGTCACAGAGGATCCTTTCTAAGGGAGCCGAGGTGAAACTCAGCCCGACACTCTGGCTGCAGGCGACCTGGAGACTGGAAAGAGGATCTGGTGAACGGAGGGGTTTCTCAGAAGTGCCGACCATCTGTTGTGGTCTTCATGGAAGGGCAAAACACGAAGTGTGCACATTTCCCCCACAGAAAACGCCTTTGTAAAACCCCGCAAGAAAGCACACTGCCGCTATCTGCTATGCACCACAGTCATTTATATGCCATGCAACCCTCCCACAATCATTAAGTGTTTACGCATCTGCATATGGCCTTGCATTCGCTGCCTCCTATACCCACCGTATACCCGGCCTGTTTTCATCACGCCCCACTGGCTGCTGTTTGCGACTCTTTCAGTCGTTTTTTCTCCATGTTTTTTGTGCTGTGGATTTTGATGTCATGGGTCCCGACCAGAAAGCGGAGGTGTGGCAAATTCTGCGTTTGCTCTTTATTTACGGTTTACTGTCTGTTTATTGTGCTTAAGATCTAGGGGCTTTGAAAGGGCAGAAATGATCTCATCCTCACTGTGAGCGACTACTATGCTGGGAGGTGCCGTTATGGTTATGGGTGTGGGTGCGCACACATGTTCCTGTCCAGCTAGTAAGGCTCTGCAGGCCCTAATGTGCAGTCCACCCAACATGTAGTTGAAACTCTACACAAATCATGTTCCTGTCTACATTGGTATGTCGCTTTTAGGGTCTGAATCCCTCATCCCCTCAATCTTAGTCCGTTGAGTCTCTCCTGCCACACCCAGACATGTTGGGCCACACCTTTGAATGCTGTGCCTAACCTTTACGCACTGAGCCACACCCTCCCCGGCCAAGCCACACCCATTGCATTCTCAGCCTATTAAGTCACACCCTTTGCCTTCAGGCTCTGCCCACTGCACTCTTCACCACTGGCCCAACAAACTGTGCACTGTCAAAATAATCATAAAAGTATATCAATTCAATTTGAGCTACCCCCATCCCTCCCAAAGAGCCCACAATGATACTGAAATGACAGTGAAATTATTGCTGTACATAGCGCCTGCAAAACCCCAGAAAGGAATGCTGTCATGGAGCCATTATTTAATGAAGTGATATTTTAGAGGTTTGGACTGTTGGCTTGAGAATTCTTAGGTAGGATTCCTGGAGAGGTATGGGTGGGGGACAGTTTAAGTTCAAGGAGTTAGTTTCCCTGGATAAATTATGATGATACATTGAACAAGCTTTTAAATAAAGTGATTCTGCCCTCCTGCAATGTGGTCATTTCCTGGCGTGTTTCGCTTATGCACAGAATAGTAATGGTCCTCGGGTTGGGTCACGCATCTAAACACCTGTCTTCCGCTCGGAATTGCGGCCACGGCAGTGCGAATGGCTGGGAAGGTGGGGAGAGGGAGGGAGGGAGGGAGGGAGAGGGAGCAGCCCAGGCTGATCCCTGGCCAACACTAGGCTTAGATTTCACTCCAGGACTTAGGGTCCGTCTGCCAATGGCAGCTCCAAACTAAATGGGGCTTAGACAGGTGGGCCAGATGTCACACCGACCCCTGAGAATCGCTACTCAGAGGAGGACAGATTAAGCAATGGCTCTATCTGTCCTTCTCCTGTTGTGTTCTGGTAAGGATGGATGGTAATACAGAGAGCAAAGCCAGGGCTGTGGATCAGGGCTGTCTGTCTGCCCCCTCACATGACTGCCCAAACTTGGGAGAGATGGTGACAGGGCAGCTGACGGGACATGGATGGAGTGGCCACCTGAGTGGGCGACAGAGGATAGAATGCACTGTCCTATTGTAAGATCCAGCATTGTGATTGGCTGGGAGTGTATGCGTGTGGGGATTGTGATTGGCTGGGAGTGCGGGGAAGGCTGGGAAAAGACCACCTTACTGTCAGATAGATTTGACTTGCTGTGTCACCATGTTTCAAGTTATACTGCAATGTGTTTTCAGGGACAGTGAAATTCTTATGCCACAGTTGCAAGGTAGGGCAACTGGGGGGGTGGGGTAGGACAAACAACAGTGCAATACAAGACAGGACCATGCAATACAAGAATGAGTATGCCACTAAATAATGAATATGTGCACAATATAAACCACAATATAAAACTGCGAATGAACCATTGACTTGAGACACATATCTGCGCTGGGAGTTTGGATATAATGTAAATAGCCAGAAATCTCTTAGGCATTCTTTAAAACTACAATGCTTTATACGTGTGCAATGGTTTTGAACAATCGCGCCCATCACTGAAATTAACTTTTTAATCAAAATTTTAAAACCAAAAACACTAAACAAATCGGTTAGAACCAAAACAGGCTGTGGAATGAGGCTGCATTGGGCTTCTGTCTGAATGTCTCAGTGAGATAAACACACCTAAACGTATGAAATAGCATCATTTGCATTTTAAACTTAAATGTAGTTAACCTGGATTTCTGAATAACAATGTCACCTAAACAACACACGGATCTTATAATTTCCAATACTGTAACATTAAGTGTGTTCTGTGTGTGTGTGTGTACTGCGGACACCGTCTCTTAACTAAAAGGTACGTACTGTTACTTAAATGGCTCCGTTATGAAGCTGAAGAAAGTGCTAAATGCTTACACTTCCTGGCAAGAACCTTTGATAAACGGAGGAACACATGGCGAAGAGTGTGGTATTTCCTCGCGTGTGTAATGTTGAAGGACGACCACCAGAGGTCCCCATTGCGCTTAAGTTCCCGCAGACTACGTACGCAAGTCTTCCCCTAATTTTTCCAGTAGGGGGCATCTATTCACAGCGGCTCAGTACTAGGTGGAAAAGACTTGTTAATCAACTTATTTCAAACATTGCATTACCAAATTCATCGTTTCCTTGATTAGATACATGGCCGCTGGCAATATATAAAAAGGACAAACTTCCCCAATTCACATTTAATATAAAACTTGGTTTCTTGGTGCCCAAAGCTTCAACGGCCTGGTCACTGGTAGATGTACGATTCCGGCCTGTGCAGGCATTTGCAAGCTTGATCATGTAGAAAATCACATCGCGCCTCTGCAGACCCATCGTTGAGGGCCGATCTTATTCTTGTGGCGTCAGCTTTCCAGCTGCTCATGGGGTTCCCCGAGCTCACCTTAAACTCCTCTTACACAACCGCTCCTATACCCCCCCATGCTCTCTACACTTCATGATCTTTATTTTTATGGCAGATGGCTACTGCCTCACCACCAGCGCCAAGGCGGACAGGTATCACCGCGCCGCGTGTTCCGCGGCATAAAGGCAGAGACCGACAACGGGAACTCCACACCTCGCTGACAGCCTTCGATATATATTAAAGTCCCACCGGGTCTATGTTCATAAAAAATATACATGCATTACATTTTATTACGTTATTAGAACGACCTGAAAGCAATCTCTTCCATTGCAGAACAGACCCACCCAGCTTTAACCCCCCTGTTTAAGCTTTAGGTGCCAAACTGTCAGTAAATAATCTAACTTTATTAATGCATGAGTGCGTGGAGTTGCCTCGGATCAAAGCGTCAGCAAAACAAGTGTACATAACGGTACTCAGACACGTTGTTTTTATGTGATCGAACTACATATTTAAAAGGCCGCTGTAGTACAGCATGTTACTTTTTATAATCGCGATTTTAAATTGAATTCAGTGGCCGCTTCTGAGAGGCACACGGCGGGCGTGTGGGGGGGTGGGAGCCCCCACTTTTGCTTTTGCATTCGGACCGTGATTTATGCGCCAAATGTATTTTAGAAAATGGTAGCATAAAAACAGTTCCTTTATGTCTGGTGGAGCAGATATTGATTTGAGTGCAATCTTCCTTACCGTTAATGGTGCTTTTTTTTTTCTTGCAGCCTCTCAGTGCAGCATAACAAAATTTAGACATTTGCAACGTACGGGGAATAACTTAATTCCGGCTATTTTCGCCCGGTGTGTGACTGTGTGGGCGCGGACTGGCTCTGAGGTTAGACTTTCTGGAGTGTAAAATTAAAACCCGACATATTTTTTTTTTGCTGGGGTGGAGGTGGGGAGGTTTAATCGTTAGAGGAAAACCTGTCGTTATCGTTTTACATTTTACACAGCGACCGAATTAAATTGTATTATTATGATTTGCTGTGGTATTAATCCTCATTACTTATGCGACTAGTTTTTTTTTTTTTTTTTTTTTTTTTTTTTTGCGGAGCACGACTTCATTTTCTCCTGTAGAGCAATGGCTGGCAGTGTCACGAAGCCGCAATTCACAGTCGGAAAGTGGCTTTTTAGCTTTGCCTTCTCCATAGCAAAACGACAACATGTCTCTTATGTGAATTATTAATCTAACCAGTGGGCCTGGCTTGGCTCGGCTCCACACATGCCCCTGTCGGCCCAGAAGCGATTCTAGGGTTCTGACCCAGGATGGCATGTAAGCTGGACCAGGGGTTGGGAGAGCTGGGGGGGGGGGGGGGTTGATTGTTATGGGTTAAGTGTTTTTTTGGACCAGACACACACAGGTACACACACACACTAAGGATGGCGCAGAGCTCGACGCAGCGAGGCAGACGGCCGCAGGGCCAGCAGCAATTAGACCAGGGGATTGGTACAGCAGCATGGAAAGTGCCCCAGGAGAGGGGACCAAGTGACAGCATGAGGAACCGTCATTGTTATCTATTTGCTTAGCAGAGGCCGTCTCCGGAGCCACACGTAATGGGATTCCGGCATTACAATGAGAGCATCCCCAGCAGTCAAAACAGCATCCATTTCAGTTACTGTCCAGCTGGGAAGTTTACACAGGCGGGGCTGTACCAGCTGGATCTGTGCATGTTCTTTACACACATTCCATGGGTGGGACCAGTACAGACCTTGTGTATTACCACTTGGCCCAGCACGCGTGTAGTGGCAGAATTTCGCCTGGTGGCTCTCAGGTCCACATCCCAGGAGGAGACTTACCCCATGGCGGCTTGCTAGTGCCTAAGTAATGCTGTTCTCTTGGGCTTTGGGTACTCGCCTTGTCTTTTTGCAGCCTGAATGCTGTGCTAATACTAATTTGACTTTTTGTACACATACTGTAAGCATTGACCGGGGCTGGTGAGCAGCTTGTAAGTCTCTTCTGTGTTGGATACTAATCTTAATCCATGCCTGCGGGCCGCACAGGTCTTGGTGATGCTGGGTAGCCTGGGTGCTGGCTCAGACCCGTGCTTTCCATCTGAGGTCTCTGCCTGGTCGCTATGCAGGCATCGCAGCCTGCAATTTCCCAGAAACTGACAGTGGCTCCGTGACACTAGTGAATGACGTGCGACGTGCCAGAAGTCTGTCATTCCACTATTCTGCAGCGGTAAAATTTGCCAACAAGAGGTTCTCCAAGTTTTACCACCATAACCCCTCTGGCCACCCCCTCCCAGTCGCTCAAAATTTCCACCGCCCTGAAATCAGCGCTTAATGTGGGACGTCTGGTTAAAGGTAGCCAGACCTGAACTTCTTCCCGTTATAATGCATGATGAGTAGCTGCAGCGGTTTGGGATGCTTCAGAGGAGCACAGCGACTGTGAACTTTAAGGAACGTTATATATCCGGAAAACGCTGCACTGCCGGACCGCTCCCGGCGTGTCGGCACCTCCGCCGATTTCCGCCCACGCCGGTGAGGAGGGTCTTCCGCCAGGTCCTCTGATCGGGTGTCAAAGCAGGCAGCGGCCTGCGTTCTTGGGTTTCCCTCCTTGGGAAGGCGCAGTGCGGAGCGGGCGGGACAGCGGGTGGCTGGCCGGCCCGGTGCTCTGACGCCGGTGCCTGGTTTCTGAGTGACGCGGCCCTGATGGGGAACGCTCCGCCGTGACAGATGAATGTGACAAGCAGATGGTTTTGTCTCTCCCCACTTTAATCACCGGGAGTCAGCTGGGCGTGAAGGCAGAGCTTCGTCTTGTCACGACAACACAAACAGGCGACAAATTAATCCAGAGTGCTTTGTGAAGGGATACCAGCACCCCCACCCTTTCCAGTTTGGCAAGAAGGGCTAAGGGAAGCAGCTAGGTGCAGTGTGGATGTTTAACAAAAAAGGCTTGCACTTGCTCTTCCATAGATGTTTTGTTAGACCTCTTGGCTCCCTGGCCATGAGCAGATTGAAGGCTGTTATACAGTATATCCTCTTTTGTTAGTAGGCACTGTTTTCTTCGAGGGGTTTTATGGTAATGATTCGGGTTAAGTACGGTCCTTATGGGCGCTGCAACAGGGCCCCTCCTGGGACGCGAACCGGCCTCCTTCTGGCTCAGGACATGTCCTTGTAACTTGGGAGTCGTTCTTCCTACAAACCTGCAGACTTTGCATGGTTTTGTGGCCACTTTCCTTTTGTGTTAGTCACAGGATTAACAATCCCTGTTGTACATTTCTTAACCACAATCAGTCATAAAAAAGAATTGAGACTAAATGGAGCATTTGTATATGTATATTACCTTTTATTTATTGATCAGGGCCTGTGGCACCTTAACATGGACAGAGGCCCCTGGGATTCAGCCTGGGTAAACCTGTGCACTAAAGCGCGTTAGTGTGGAGTTAGGAGTTAGTGTGTTCCAGACAGGTTCACATATGTTTCCTCCATATACTCCAGGCTTCCTAACCCTCCAGAAGCAGGTTAGTCTTGGTATATTTTCCCCTAGTGTGAGAGAGTCTGTCCTGCAGTAGCCTGTCATCGCACGTTGTGTGCAGTGTGCCCTCTGCCCTGTCCGCTCTTTGTCAGGCTCCAGGCTCCCCGTAACCCTGCACTGGAGATGCGGATTTGCTTTGATGGATAATTCAACAGAGCCTGCTGGATGTGATTCTTTTAATATGTGCTGTTGTTATTTCCACATGCCGTTTGTATGTCCTGCCCTGCACCAGGGACAGGGTTTCTTAGTATTGGTGGGTATTTTTTCTTATTGTTTTGTGCCACTGCTGACCATGAGCCTGACGTTTCCGAAGTTCCGGCGTGGCTCTGCAGTGGCACTGTGTGACCTGACGCTTACACCCCTCAGTTCCGGCGTGGCTCTGCAGTGG
>JAODKN010000127.1:1921711-1944949 GCA_026774425.1 Petrocephalus zakoni | reverse complement strand
ATGTAATATATGTACTAATATATGTAGGCAGCATAGCACAGCATAGCACATGTAATATATGTAATATATGTACTAATATATGTAGGCAGCATAGCACAGCATAGCACATGTAATATATGTAATATATGTACTAATATATGTAGGCAGCATAGCACAGCATAGCACATGTAATATATGTAGGCAGCATAGCACAGCATAGCACATGTAATATATGTAATATATGTACTAATATATGGGGCAGGTGAGTGTGTATTGCAAGGGATGGAAATTGGACTGTTTATCAATCAGCATCTCAGCAATGATCCAAAAGGAGACATGGGCCAGGAGGTAGAAACACAAGCAGGGTCCCTAATCCCCCCATTACCCACCCCACCCTCTAGGACTGGTAGCCAGTCCAGATTATGCCCGTTCCTATTGTATGGACCACCTTGATATGGGCTGGGTTGTAAAGCTCAGCTAATAAATGGTCATCGCATCGACGTCATTCATACATAGGTCGCCTAGAGGGCACACCAGCACTTCAGGGGAGCGTCGAGAGGAGGGTACCAGTCTATATGATAGCCATGCTTACACCAGCTGCTGTGGCTTTATCCCCTGGCCCAGATTTGGTTCCCCCTTTCAGGTGAAATCGCTCTGGGACCCAGCCAGAGATGTCAAGTAAGACCTGAACCTGCAGCAGTAGGGAGTCCTGGAATGGATCTCGCATCTTGATGATTTAGGGACACGCCTGTCACCTGGATACCCAAACCGCGCTTCACAGCTTGGCGGTAAGCCCCAGCTGATCTTGACAATTTCAGGGCATTCCCTACATATTGAAGATAATTGCAGGGCTATGACAGGTTGGCTTAAAAAAGTGACGTTGAAAATTTCTGCCCATCAGTTGGATATCTGGGCCCCATACATAACGTAAAAAAAAAAAAAAGAGTTTCGAAATTGGTGTAAATCTGAACAATGTAGAGTAATTTCCCAGTGTACGTAGCCTGTTGGCAGGATTTTTTATTGCCTTTGGTTAAATCCAGCTTTGAATAATAGAGAGCCATATCTAATTTATGTAGTGGCTGACTGATATGGGGGTAACTAAGCACTATAGGCCTCGAGCAGTGTTGCACTTGGGTGTGAAGGGTTTACGAGAAGTAGCCAAGGACAGCAGATGAGGGAGGTGTTTGGCATCGGAGTTCCTCCCTTTGTTAAAGCCGACAGCGCCATGGTTTTTGGTCAGCTGGGTAACGGCTGTCAAAGTGACAGCTGAGCTGTCTAAGGTGGCCTTTTGAGTGCCACCACACCCGCAGGGCCATCTGAGGAGCTAATGTCTAGTGGAAGACATCGTCCGCAAGAGTCACGTAGCTGCTGTGAGGAGGTGGAGAGGGGATTCAGTTGGTGTAAGCTCCTGCAATGCGCTTCTGCAGCAGGAACGACCGTCTCCAGCAGGCAGAGGGGCAAGTAGCATCAGGAGACTGTTCCAGGTTCCAGAACCATCTGTTCTCTCCCTACAAGCTGTGTCTGCTCTCAGACCAATGCCAATGACTCCATTATGACTGCGCTTCAGGATCCTAGGTGGCACCCCCTCAAAAATTTCACTTTGGAATCTCCAGCCACGTGACACAGAGTAGGTGCCGCCAACCAGTCTGTTTTACTGACTGTTATATTTCCAAGGAATAGGGAACACATTTAAGGTGGATAAAAGGGGGGAGCGGGCGGAAGTACAAGAAAAGGACACGTGAAACGAGCGAGGCTGCTGGGAAGGACTGCTGCTGTTTGTCGGCTCGTGATGAATATGATTCAGGAACCTCCTTGCTTGTTATCTGGCTGGCCATTGAAATCTAAAGCAGATGCATACTGTACTTATATATAGACCCTTGGCGGAGATGAAGGACGGGTGAGAATAATTAGTAATTAATGCAGGGGATGGTTTTGCTGCTTGACTGTCTCTTCAAGGGTGTATGGGTTTGGTTATGGAAATATAACCCAACAACAGTTCATCTCAACGTAATTTTCCCCCCCCCCCATTTCATTAGAACTTTAGAAGTGACCACAAGGCCCGGGTCTTAACTTTGACTTGATTGCATGGTGTGTGAAAGCCACTCATTGTGCCTACACGCATTCCTGATTGAAGTCATCACTTAGGGGTGTCTCTGCTGTGGGCAGGCTGTCCCATCGGAAGGACTCTCAAAAGAATTCGTCTAGATCTGCTCTCTGGACATCCGAACAGAATCACAATCCTGACTGAATTATATAATGCAGGAGAATGAAACATTTTGTTTCTTTATCAAATCTCACATGCCTCCCCCCCCCCCTTAGTCCTTGCTCTGTCTCGTGTCCCTCACAGTGTGGCTGTGCGCTCACAAATGCACTGAAGGGTGTGTGGGGGGGGGGGAGATGCTTCATTATAGCACAGGTCCGCGGCATTTTATGTAAGCTACAGTGCAGAAGTTAACCCTGAAAGCCTGGCAATGGTGCTAAGGCTCATAACCTTAAGGCCAGACTGAACAGGCTCATAACCTTAAGGCCAGACTGAACAGGCTCATAACCTTAAGGCCAGACTGAACTGAGATGTCTCGGATGTGATCCTGTTTCCATGGATGCCACAGAGACCCACCCTGGCCCGGCCTGGGCTTGGTGCTTTGGTGACAGCACAGGGATGCGGGGATGCCTCGATTTCGACATAGAGCACCGGTCGCAGAGGGCATCAGCGCCGGGGTGTGACGTGTGACGGGAGCTGGCCAGGCGCGATGGGCAGCCCCCATGTAAAGCGGTGTGATGCTGCGTTATGGATGCGTTATGGAGTACTTATGAGGGGCCTGCTGGCTGTGTGGACAAAACCAGGCACATAGCCACGTAAAAAGATGCAGACATAGCCCAGTTTTAATATCACAAGTGTGAATTCCCCTTAAATTCTGTTGATGCCCCAGGGTGGCAAAATCCACTAAGGAGGACCCCCCCGCCCCCCCCAAGTCAGCCAAATTTTTGGGGGGGACAATCCATAGGGTTGCCGGGCCCAGAGTTAGGGGTTCACCTCTGATCAGAACCTGGGCAATGAGTGGATCTGTGTGTACTGTGGAGTTAGAGCTGGCTGAGAGTAGGTACACAGGAGGAAAAAAAAACAATATGTTCTGTTTCCCCACAGGTCCCCTGCAACCAATCGAAAAATTGTTTTTCCATCTGGAGAGGGTGATTATTTGCTCCAAGGCCCTGGGAATCAGGAAGCTCAGAGGCAGATGAGCATCTCGGATTTGGCCCAGGTTTGCCACGACATAGCAGAGAAAATGTTTGTGTGTTAATGAAATCAAGACCATATTAAAAAAAAAATGTGCCTTAATGATTAATGGAAACTGCTGGTGTCATTTTTAACCTGCGCTTAAGTGCATTAAGCAGTAATCTGCCACAACAGTGGCATAACTTATACTGGGTGAGGAACATCAGGCAGATAAAATAAACGTGAGGTAAACTCTGTTACACCTGTGTCAAATTAATACTGCAGGAATTCCTTAAGGGCCATTTGTGGCTTACGGTGCTGCGATTTGCAGAAATGCTGCAGGAAGTCAAATGTGTTTAGCAAAATGTCATCAGCTGATCCAAGTCAGTTTCTCTTCAATTATCACGACTAGTTAAGCTTGCACATTTAGTCTGAGTTATATTTAACACAGGCGTGGCCAATCTAATCTAGAATGGGCCGACAGGTAAGCAGGTTCTCGCTGCAACTCCCTATTTAGGTTACTAATTAGAAAACTGATTTCCTGAAGTTTCTCCACACCTGAGTTTGAACAGCTGACCTAAAACACCTGCATATACACTGGCCCTTTGCTGATAGTGTTGGCCGCCTCTGATTCATCTGATGTGTTTCTCCAAAGGAGGTTACAGTGGTAGAAAGGGTTTATGTGTGCTCCCCAGGATTCAAACTCACCAGCTTCAAATTGCTGGTACATCTATTTGTTGAGCTATAGAGATGAGTAGCCTGTAATTGTGTTTATATCATTTTCAATAAGTGTATGAGTAGCCTGTGTGTGTGTGTGTGTGTATCATTGTGTAATGAGAATATGAGTAGCCTGTAATTGTAATTGTAATTGTGTGTGAATGTTAAAAAGGTAAAATTTTAGCCCAGTAAGGAGGTCGGTCCTGGTGATCAGGCTGTGTAAAAAGCACCCAGGGAGCATAGATTACGATCACGGTTTTGTGGGGGGCAAAAAGGGTTAGAGCAGGAAACGAGCAGGGAACCAGCTGGCAGTCTGGAAGAGGAATGGCTCTTGCTTTGCCGCTTACTCGCCCGCAGCACTAGGCCGGTCATGTCTCGCTTTAGCGGCATTTGGAGATTCCAAAGGCCTCTGAGTGACTGGGGGCTCTAAAACTTTTGGCCGTAATTGTGTTAGTCTGCATTGGAAGCCCAATTTCGGACCCCAACGTCTGTAGCGCCACCACTGGGTAGGTGACCGACAGCACTGAAAGGTCCCCACGTGAGGACGGCGTTCTATGCATCAGGTTATCGTCATGCTGGAAGATGCTATTCGTAGCAGGAAAGAGATGCTGCGTCATGCCACTGACGTTCCTTTGGGTAATTTGAAAGCAGTTCATATTGTCTTATAATCGTCTTTCGTCCTTATCTGCTTATACAGTAGAGGCTGCACTATGCCTGGCCCCTGTCCCAGGAAGCGCAAGGCGCATAGACCTTCCCTTGCGCGTGTGATATAATCCAGTGCCTTCTGATGTGTAAGTGAATGCATTAACATAGCTGAGAGGGCCCACATTGTGCATATGGCGTTCTGTGAAACTCCCCTTTGTTTTCAGTGACTCCACAAGCGTCGCGCAGAGCACTTTGCAGCTTGTAGCGGTTTCGCTTCGTGGGCTGGAGCCGAGGTGTCTGTGTTTCCCTCTCGCCGATGTTTACTTCTCTCTCGCCTGGTATCTTTCGCCCGTGCCATCCTTTTCTTGGTATGTAACGGTGAACCAGAGCTGCTTGTTAATCAGATTATGTTTAGTTAATTAGCTGGTGCTTTTTTTTTCCTAGAAAAGATTTAGAGTTTGTATGGCCACTTATGTTGATGTAGCAATTTAGGTCAGGAACCGTCTCAACAACTGGTCCCCCCATTGGGAATTGAGCCAACAACCTTCAGCCTATAAACGCACTCCCTTAATCACTTAATCACTACCTGCTGCCCTGGGTTATATTCTGTGGTCCTCAAATTGAAGTATGTGGCTTTCTGCAGCCCTGGAATCCCTGGCTTTGTCTTTGGGGCTGGCTCTGCCCACACCATTCTGCTGATATCCTCTGAATGTTCTCTGGAAGGACACCCAGAAGCATGCGGGCCATCACAGGAAGGACGATCAAGCACGGCCAGATGAAGGACGCTGGCCGATCTGCGTAGGTACGGCCGCTCCTGCTG
Source organism: Petrocephalus zakoni (assembly GCA_026774425.1). Taxonomy (NCBI): domain Eukaryota; kingdom Metazoa; phylum Chordata; class Actinopteri; order Osteoglossiformes; family Mormyridae; genus Petrocephalus; species Petrocephalus zakoni. The sequence continues at coordinate 1,939,574 of JAODKN010000127.1, read as the reverse complement.
GTAGTCAACAAAGCTGTGGGAGCGAGTGGCACTGGAGCGATTCATCACGTAGATGCTGACAGGAAGCTGGGGACAGGGTCAGCTTCTGCGTCACCCTGTGTCACCCTGTGTCACCCTGAGCCTGGCCATTCTGGTTAGGAACCACTTGGATTCCAGCTGCTGGTTGCATTTGTATTCTGCTGAGACTGCACAGAGGTTAGGAAGGTGTGTGTGTGTGTGTGTGTGCACAATGGAAGAAACTGTGTCATTGTCAGTGATGAAAGAGGAATGTGTCTTCTAGGTAGATTAGTATGTTCATACTGGGGGGTCGAGAGAGGTGTAAAATCTGTAATGGTCCCGTCTCATTCTCCTGCTGTTTCTGGTTATACTGGGTCTTTTATATTTTGAGTCCTTGAGGGATTATGGGTGTGATTTTCATAAATAAATTTTATCGCACAAAGTCATATGCATGTAAATATAATTAAACTTGTTATCCTCGTTCCATTCGCTGCCAGTTTAATCCACCAGCATGACCCAGAATGTTTGGTTTCTAATGCCTCTTGGAGGTCAAGTTGGAGCAGGTGAGTCCCAGAGAAGAACCAGGATTGCCAAGCTGCAACCTTTAGCATGAACCCCTCTCCTGGAGACGGTGGTTTATCTGCATGCTTTGACTTGTCTGCTTAGCTTACCTTAGTGGTAACTCAAGCTGAATTTCAGCTGCAGACCAATTCTGAGTTACCGTTTGGGTTCTGCCATACGTTCAGTGCATTTTCCTCATTCTGAACTGAGTGCACCTTTTTAATGGTCAGTGTTGTCATTTAGCACCTGAGGGCTGTCATTTGGCACCTGAGGGCTGACCTCGCCAAGATTCCGACGTCCACATGGATGAACTGGGTGTGACTTTATAGGGCTGCCAAGGCAGAGGCTGAAGACTCCTATAGCTGAGCATGTCTGCCTTTAGGAAACTGCTACCTTTGGGAATAGGGCTTAGCTGCCGTTCCTGTTGGCTGTCATTGGGTAGCACTGTCATCTTGCACCTCCAGGTCTGGATTTGGATCTCATGTGCTCTCTCTGCGTTTGTATGGAGTCTGTATGTTCTTCCTGTTCACTTCAGGTGTCCTCTGCATATATTTGCTGCTGGAATCCAAAAGCATGTGGTTAGGCAAACTGGTATCTTTAAATTGCCCACTGGGTGTGTAGGTGTACGCGGGCAGCCATCCTACACCGCAACCTGATGTTTCATACGGAAGTTCTACACCAGGTAAGTGCTGCCTGACTTACCTTTTGGCAATCAGACCCAAGCAGCTGCTAGCCCAGAAGCAGCAAAGTAAGGACTGAGTGACTGCAGTACTTGCAGTTCTCCTGCAGTACTCCATTTACACCTGCCTTAGTCCAAGGTTCTCACCTCTAGATGGGCTGTAACAGAAATATCAATGCACTAGTTTTAGTGACTGGGTTTAGAAGCCTACCTTCTTCAATTTATGCCAAGGCTGAAGCAAGCCAGCAGGAGAAAGATATATGTCCATGTTCACTCTGAGGAGAACCTTAACCATCCAGGAAGATGGTCTACTAGCGGAATACCCATGAGGCAGAGCTGTGATGGAGAATTCATGGAAATTGATCTGAATCTTGATTGTTGCTTCCTTTTAATGTAACCTACAGATGTTGCTGATCAGTTTTCTATGTGCTTAGTCGGTATAATTGCTTTGGCATTTAACCCTTCCTATGCACCGAGTGGTACAGTTCAGTGCTGCAGTTCATTTCCTGACTAACTGGAGAACTGTTTCTGCGAAGTCTGTGGAATGTATCTTATTAACACAAGTTCATGGTGGTCATTAATAGTCTGTAGATGACTGGGAAGTAAGTATGGGTACCAGCTCGATTAAGAGTAACAGGAAAACGAGACGCCCAAAACTCACCGTGGGAAAGATTACCACGTGCTGCTCGTCACATGCTGGTTGGACCCACTGGGGGCCAATAAAGTAGGCAGTGGGAAATGGGTAAAACCAGTCAGTGATTGACTGTATGTGGGGAGCCCCCAACTGTGGCATTTGAAGTTGTCTCTCCCATCACTACCAATTAGTGACTGGACTGTGCTGTCCTGGAGTGACTGAGCTAATCCCAAAGGCACAAGAAAGGAATAATACCATTTCCTTCAGTTTAATTCCATATACTGTTTATGAAAAGCAGTGTATTTTTGCAAGTATATAAATTTTCTTTTCTTTACCTGTGGGTGTCCATGTCAGAAGGTGCTATCCAGGTTGTAATAAATCGAAGGCAATTAGGCTGCCTAAAAATACACATGGCGTTTAATTGCTCTGGCTGTGCTTTTTGGGACGTCTGCGCTCTGGCGGGGAGCAGACGCACACAGATGGGATGCGGCTGCAGAAGACCTTCACATCAGAGGACGTTTAGGGCAAAGAGCTTGTCAGCAAGGTGGCCTGTAAACACCTCAGCAAATCAAAGAGGGGCCAGCATAGATGTGCTGGGGTACCAGAGGGAAGATTAATGTGTAAAGGAAGATGTGGATTATCCCTCCCACTCAGCTGCTGTTCTGTAGACTTTGCATGCTTCTTACCTTTGGATTTAACTTGCACCCTATGAGTAATTCTCATTCTTATATGCAATGGTCATGCCTATAGCTAGGTAAACTGCTCTGCTACCGTAATTGTTATATGAGATGAGCAGTCACAACCCAGCACAACTGTTTAACGACCAATATGAGACCTGACAAATGGGCTACAGTTATGCTGCCTTTTACAGGCTTGTTACTGGTTACTGCCACAGTTTTCTTGTCCTATATATACATATGTATGTATGTATGTATGTATGTAACTTTGATATGTATTATTGGTTATTTTAATAATTTCTCTGCTTCAGAATTAGTCCAGAGTGTGTTTTTTTTTATTTTATTTTTTTAAGAAAAGTAAGAATTGGGGAAACCTGATGTGAAAATGCGTCAAATCTCTGCAAGGGGGTGAACTTGGCAAATAAATTAGGGGGGAGGAGATGGGAAATGAGGTAGAAGGAGCCCGGTGGCGGAGGGAACATGCTGGAAGACTTAATAATGTGTGGAGGAAACCCGCTCTGACAAGCCCTGTCTGCTGCTTTTCAACACCTCACTCCCCCCACCCGCCAAATCCCCAGAAAGAAGATGCAGAAGGTTAATTGTGTCCAGGAATACTTACGCCCCTTCACGCTCCCAGCCGCTTGGAAGGTACGACGTGAGGCTCTGACCTTTTATTTTGCTGCCTAGTGAAACCTGAACCATAAATCTATGCCGCTTTCTTCCATCTGTATTTACTGCGGAACGTCTCGCTCGCTCCTCAGCCTTTGTGTTGTGTTTAGACCCGGGTTTCGGCTCACATTAATACCGGTACTGTCTCACGCTGCCAGATAAACGGGAAGGGGGGATGGCGAGATGTGTCACGATGAGTGCCGTTCATCATCGGCGCTGGAGATCGGGGAATGGGCGTCGTATGTCCGGGAGATAAAGTTTGGCATGGGGTGTCTGCAGCTGAAGTGGGGCTGACTGATGCCTTCTGTCTTACGCAGGAGGAAGAGGAGGAGGAGAGGGCCACATGTCCGACAACGAGGTGTCACACAGGTCACAGAGATATGGGCAATGTGTCGGAAGGTTCTCCTTCAGCCATCCGCCTGTGAGCCATTAAAGAGCACAGATTTTCTCCTGCTTTCCGAAAGCTGAGCATTCCTGTGGAGTCTTTCGAAAACTCAAATTGCGTAAAGCAAAGAAGCAATTACATTTAACTTATATGGGAAAAATGTGTGAGCGCTCCCAGACCAAAAAAATAACCCACCGAATCTTACGAATAACACATCAAACCTAAAATAACACGTATAAAGTAAAAGGAATAATATGATAAATACAACGACAATGTAATCTATAAACAGTGTAATTTCGCTTGCCAGAATCAAAACGGTTATGCGTTTGCTTAACATTAGGGATATGTTCCGAAAAATGCCTCATTAAGTGATTTTGCAGTTGTGAGAACATCGTGAAGTGTACTTACACATACCTAGATGGTATAATTTACTGTTCACCTAGGCTAGGCCAATATGGTATAGCCCAAATAATGATAAAAAGTATAGTACAGTAAATGCCTAAACTAGTAACAGCAATTATCAGCAAGTACCATGTACTATACATAAATGTGCTCTACTTTTATGCAGCTGGAATATGTCTGTTTACACCAGCATCAACACAAACATGTGAGTAATGCGTTGCACTATAACATTACGATGACTACAGCATCACTAGGCAATAGGAATTTTTCAGTTCTGGTATAATCTTATCGGACTACATATAAGTAGTTCCTTGCTGACTGAAATGTCGATATGCGGCACAAAGCTGTATATCTGTAATTGGCTCACTGATAAACAAATTCTAAATGCTATTTCTGCTTTTTTCCTCTTTTCATAAAAGCAGAAATCTTCCTTGGGTGTCTTTCGGTTAATGAAAATGGGTGCTAACATGGCCGGAGCTACCACTGAGGACACCGAGGTCGAGTCCTCCGTTTTTTTTCTGCAACTCCAATACCCATGATCCTTCACTGGGCGGACCTAGGATGGGCTAACACATTCGACCTCTGTATTTTAAAATCCTGGCTATGGCCCTGTGCATGAATATAGGTCTTTCGTAAAAGCGAAGTGGCGAAAAAATAAACCTTTTGTAAAGCGAGGCGTAAAGCCTAGTGCGGTTATGTGTGCAAGGAATTCTGCATGATATGCCATACAGTGGCCAGAATTCAAAGGAAGTAAGAATAGAATAAAAACACCACTAAAAATGTTTACAATAGTGAGACATTACATTCCAGAGACACTCTGCAAAAGAGCAGTGAAAACAAGCAAAATAATAGAGAAATAACCTGATCGTCCAGAACCTAAATAAATAACTAACTAAATAAGGTGCTGGGTGAATTCTTGTGTGTGTGGCCCATGGAGGGCTGAACCTTGGTAATGAGTTTGATTGCCATGGGGAAGAAACTTCTTTGGTGAAATGGGATACAGGTCTTGGTGGACCATGGTCTTTTGCTAGAATGGAGCTTTTGAAATATCCAGGTCTCAAAATATCCTTTATTCAACAACAGTAATCTTGGGTCCATCGCTGAACACCATCAAGCAGTAAATTCATCAATAAGACATGGAGCTGTGTATGCATTCAAGCGAATACAATTGACTATTATGGTATGTTAAAAACATGTCCTCTGTTAAGAGGAGTTTTTCGCTGTGTCATTGATGAATCGCCATGCTGGGCATAATTAAATATTAGCTTTGGAAATAAATGTGTTTTAATGTACATTAGTGTGCTGGTGATGCATAGAAAGTGAATTGTGGGTTTAAATATGAATGTGCACAAACGTCTTCTGTCTAGGTTGTGTCCATGTATTTTGTGATTCCTGGGGTACAAACAGCATTACTGTAATCTTATCTGCATGCATGTTTTTTACGGTATATATTTCTTGGTTTCTTTCCATAGTTGAAAGATATAGTCCACTGAATTGGCATCTTTGGATTGCGCATTGTGTGCCATGCGACGGACTGTCCCTAGCCAGTGCCCCACAGGTCTTTCGCCCTCTTGGAGCCCTGCCCAGGGTAAGCTGTTGGATGATACATGGATAAAATATGTAACATACAGGCATGTGTAATGCCATTGCATATTTCATAGAGTAAAACCCCCTTAAAAGCACAGAACTGGCTCCTGCCTCAGAATGCTTCCCTTTAATAACCAAAGCTCTGTCTGATGCATCATTCTTTTTCAGAACGTGGCTCCTAAGAAGAAAATTGCTGTTTTTCTGAGCCGGCAAAGGCCATGCATTGTGGAGAGGGGTCCACTTGTTCGATCGCTGTAAATTAAGTTGTAGGTCATCATATGGGCTTGTATGTACTCAGTTCCTCACATTTTATTTTAAGATGCTGCATGACTTCAGACAGAATATACAACTCACTCATTTGCACTAACCATGAAAGTAAGAAAATATAAAAAAAACACAGTAAATACTATCTATAATAAGCATCCATCTCCTAGAACTCCAAATGTATTCTTTTCACATCATTTTTAAAAGGTGGGCAATTAGCATATGAAGAAAGCTGTTCTGAAAACTCACACCAGCGATTAAGGGAATGGGAGGAGGAAACGTGTGTGTTTTAATTGGTGGTGTTGTGCCACAGCTGTGGAGCGCAGGCCCAACCCACTGGGGCTGCTCCTGTCCCGTCTATGCAGAACTTGTCCCAATTAGTCTCAGCCAATCAGCAGCCCAATTAACTGTTTCCCTGACTTGCTCAACCCCGCTCCTTGTCTCTGATTAATACCATGTCATCTTCCAATTAGTGGAACAGTAATTAGCACTGATGAACACGGGGTGGTGACAGGGAGCGGCCCGGGTAGCGGCCCCCAATCGCCGCGAGAGAAAGAGAGAGAGAGAACGAGAGGCCTCGTCTGGGAGGATCAGTTTATGTGATGGTTTATTTAAAAAAAAAAAAAAAATGCAAGGGGCCCCTTTGTGACATGTACGGACACCCATCTCGATATTCTGCGTCTAATGGAGCCGGATGAACTCGGGTGAAACACACAATCGGCTTAAATGGACGCTCATCTTCTCTCTGTCAAGAAAACAGTTGGGCGCCTGGTGCGATCCCCTCTCTGTTTGGCTTTGCAAGATTAGTTCGGGCTGAAAGATGCTCAATGAGACATGGGAGATGCCATTTCTCAGCCACAGTCCCCAAGGCGTGTTGTGAGGAGAGGGGAGTGAAAATAATGTAACAAACAGACTGTTCAATTAGGGGCGGGTTAGTGTGAAATTGCCTCCGAATTATCAGGCTTCATTATTGCTGTCGTTCTCCCACTTGCTGCGTGGCGAGTGGCTGACTGTCTCCCAGCTTTCTCTGTGCTGGTGCACGTCGGCTCATCGCATGAAAAGCCAGTCAGCAGAGACAACTGGCTTGAGAGGAAGGAAGCCATTGAACACCCTCAATTACCTGGAACTGTCCATCTGTGCACATGAGGTGGGCAAAGCATACTGCTCTCCATCGATGGCATCACGGTCACCTCATTATCTTGAGTAATTAGTCCCTCTCTCTCGCACCTGTACGTGGTGAGGATATTTTTGGCAAAATCCTGGTGTGCAGAGTTGAAGGTAATTTATGGAAGACCATATGCAATGTGGAAGTCTGCTATATACAGTATGGAGCCGATTGGGGACGGTGGAGCTGGTACGTTTGACCGTTGCTCATATCTGCGAACTAAACACTTTGCTCTGCTGTATCCCTCTTCAAAAGGCCTGCATGTTTGTGACATATTAAGATTTAAAAGGAAACATAAAAGCTTACTTGATTTAAGTGCTGTAAAGTTTTATATAAAACAAAACAACATGACAGAAAACACTGCCTCCCAGTAAAGTGTATACAATGAGCAAAAATGAAAAACAAAAATATCAATTTGTACGCGATGTGAAACTAAACTAGCCTGAGGCTCCTCGCTGAATGTCACTCTTAGGTCTCCTTTCTTTTCCTTTTGGATCCATGCAGCTTCTCTGCTAGTAGGAGAGAGAAGCTTTCTCCCCAGAAGTGTGACCTAACGTGTCCGATGTAACGCAGGGAGGTCTGTAGTTCTTCAAGAAACCGTTTGGCCACAAATTCCCTGTTCCGTGGCCGGAGTCCAGGGGCACTGCCCAGCTGTTATGCAGCTGGCATCTTCTGGATAGTATTCAAAGGTCATGATTGTGTGTAACAGAGGATGTAGGTCTCAGCTGAAAGTCTTCAGCCTGCTTTCCGGGCAGATACTAGGAGGGCTTGTTTAGTACCAGTGATATGGCGGCAGATTCAGCTCGCATTGCTGTGACCCTGCAATGTCACCTCTGATTGAAACTCTGAGGAGCTGATAGTCATCACCTTCATGACAGGTACCTGTCCCTCACCCTGGCCAGGTGAAAGCCAATCCGCTATCTCGAGGTCACATACTTGGCTGTTGAATTGGAGCTGCTTTGCATTCCGTGGGCGTGGCGCTCCAGCTCAGGGGAGGAGTCAACTCAGCCGACATCATGAGTTGGTGTCATTTTAATGCACCAATCACTAGATGAGAGGGGTGGACCTAACTGTATAGTATGGTGATCTAACCTCTTATAGAATGACTGTTATCGTCATTCAGAGACATGAGATAATAGACAGAGGCTGTCAGCATTTTACAAATATATCTGGGGGGGGTGTTTAGGAGTAACCGGCACTATCCTGCAGTTTAACGGGTGCATTTACAGTGCATTGTGGCGAAACTCGAAAGAGGGTGCAGGACAACTCGAAACGCTATGGCAACCTAAAGAACAGGGATGCATCCGGATACATCCGGAAAGTCGATGCAAAATGAATGAGCGTCCCTTTTTCATGGGAATCCCACGTGGCCGCCGTCTCAGGGAAGCCGGAGACCCGCTACCGTTACTCGTCACCCTCTCTCTGCAGTTATGGATGAAGGGCAGTGAGGAAAATGGCCTGTACCATGCATCACTAGCTAAAGGTTAAGGGAGAAAAGCTACGTTTTAACAATGGGCTGAATGAAAGGGCGTGTGTAAGTAATTAGACAAGGGCTTTCTACATCACACAGGACTGGAGAGGAGAACGAGTCATTCACCCGCAGGCAGCTTCCCCTCATCCTCCCCCTGTCCTATGCGGTACTTGCATTAGGTCCTGGGCCATGCATGTGCGTGATGCAAACCCAACTATGAGCAGCAGCAGACTGGCACTCGCGGGTAAATCAGCAAAAGGACCCCCTGAGAATCTCAGGTTCCAAATACAGAGCCTGTTTCCAGGAGCTGAGAGTATTATTTTGATTTTACAACTTCATTCTCCTACATAGTGATACAAGTACAACTGTTCCCCTTGTTCATCTTTGACATTTTGTGTGAATTCTTGTCTTTTTTTTTTTTTTTTTCTTTTTTGCATATTACCACTTGTACCCTAAATTACAGCGGTAGTGAGACACGGCACAGCAGCTCAGCCGGAATGTGTTCTGCGAAGCCAGAAACGGTGAAATCGCTGGTTGGATTTCTCCTTTTTGCCTCCGTCCTGCTGAAATCAGCAGGCACAGCCTTCTGCATCATCCGCAGTCGCTCCCTGACAATGAAAAATCCCTGTCCTTAATGCTCGGCCCAGGATAGTGTGTGGGTGTGCTCCTCTCTGCCTGTCTTTCTCCATTGCTTTGCACTACCAGAATTCCATATGCATCGATATTAGTTCGTCTGAGTATTAGCTAAGCACCTCTGTCATCTCTACTCACTGGTCACATGACTGCCTGAAAAGCCACATCTTCATCATCACTGATTGGTTGCATGAGCTCACATGACAGCAAACCTCACAGACAGATTCTTTTATTCTCTTCAGTGTCAGTCATAGACAGAAAACAGCCAGACTGACCGAGGAGGGTGACAGCCAAGTCATGTCAGTCTTGGATTCAATGATGAAATTAGAAGGGATTCAAGATTTATGTTTTTGCAGGGTTTTGTATCTGATTTGTTCACACTGTATCTTTTTTGCTGACTCTGTTAAAATAATGAATCAAAATTTGCTAGTCATTCTTAATATACTGGCTAATCTCATAAGGAGCTGACCTTGAAACTGCGGGCACCATGATTTTTTTTATAAAAAATTATGATTTTTGTACATTTATGCAGTTAAAGAATATGTTTGAGTCCATTTATCTGGGTAGTAAGTGTATATTTGCTCAGGTTACAAAAAACATTATTTAATATTAGAACATATGCAAATGAACAGAAACACATTAAAAATAAACAAGAATTTTTTTTCTGTTCTTCAAAACCTTAATGGTATCCAGTTTGATGGCTAGATGGGCACCACTTCAGCTCCCAGACCTCTCCCCAGGGGCTCCTCAGCCAGTATTCGTTGCATTTCACTCTCGGCTCATTTAAATAATTAACCTTATTAGTTAAATCGATCAATCAATGAGGTATTGATTAGCCAAACAAGGTGGGGGTTGTGCTCAAGTCAAAAAATACATGGGTGTTTTGGTCAGTTGCTGCAAATACTGGGGTGACTTTCGCACAAGTTTTGAAATGGCTAAGCTGACACGCTTTGACAGACATTAATATCATAGTTTTACAACCTGAGGATCTTTTGAGCATCTCTTTCTTTGTCTTCCTAAGACATTTGCACCGTACTGTATATGATGGTATAACATTTACATGTTCATAAACAGTTATAAAGCTGTGGATTGGGGCGGGGGGTAGTGAGAGTAACCTTTACAGATGTAAACTCCGGCTGTAGTTGGCAGTATATTAGGAAAAATGTGTTTTTGTTAATGGAAAGCCCCTAAAATGGAGCAGAACCATTTTGAAATATGTTTTTTCATCCTTGGAATGAAACGGCCAGTATCAGAGTGGTTCATGATAATGCCCTCAGCCTTATCTCCATCCAATCCAATGGCCATCTTCTGTCTCTCAGAAGGGGGCAGGTGCCCACGGTAACATTTAGGAGGTGCCAGTAGTGTGGCAGGGAGACTCACTTGGCCAGAAAGAGGACTGTGGTACAAAGCAGATCCGTCGGCAGCTTCAGTTTGCTAATGGGTTTGTTAGCATCACCTCTTCAGGCCTGGCACAAGGCTGACGCGGTCCGGCGGGCGGCGTATTGGGCGACCGCGATGCCGGCGGGCGGCATATTGGGCGACCGCGATGTCGTTGGGTGGCATATTGGGCGACCGCGATGACGTTGGGTGGCGTATTGGGCGACCGCGATGCAACGCCAGATTGACGGCCTCAGAAGTGTTGTTCTGGTAACGATAATCCAGCAGTAAAAAATAATTAGAAACATGACACCTAAGCAACTCAATTGAACAAGTGTTGAACCAATTAGAGCCTGTGGAGAAAGTGACCCGCCCCCCTGTCTTCCTGTTGCCGCCCAGCTTGGCTCCTGCCCCGATGGCTATCCGCAGCTCATCGGTGGTCCCGGCACACCGTGAGCAGAGCTGGGCCGCGCCCGCACTCACACCTCATTTCATAGCTTTGCTAGTTGCTCAGATAAGGTTCGGTAACTCCTGCCCCCCCCAAACTCCCCCAGCCCTGTCCCCCTTAGACACGGAGACAGACAGCTGAATAGGCTCCCTTCATCAGCGCTGTAAGCCACTGCTGTGTAACCCATTTCTCACTTCTTCTCTTACCCGCTGGGTGTCATATTGTCCTGCATGTTCAGCCCTGCTGGCTCAGAGGAAGCCCACCATCTCCCGGCTTCGAGGCGGGGGGGGGGGGGCGGTGTCATATTAATGCTTTTGATCTTATGCAGAACTTTCCCTCCTTTTTTTGTCATGACTTCATGTTCCACCTGACTGATTTTTTTTCTGAGAATGCGACCTGGCCCTGAAAATACACCCCCCCCAAGCTGCGCCCGCAGCATGGCAGCCTCCTAGCATCATCTCTTTAGAACCTCCCAAGAACCACTTTCAAAGGCTATGAGAGGCTGCTGAACAAATGAATTGGGAAAAGATACAAGAATCATGACCTGGGGGTGATGATTCAAGAATATTTTTGAGGTGGGGGTCATGATTCATACTGAAAGTCAATTATATGTTTTGAATTGGTGAGTGATGGGGGCCCCACCCATCTATACACCCCTTCCCAAACCACTCCATACCTGGTGGAAGACCCCTGCATGTACGGTTTGCCCTCGTCACCTAATCAGGAACACAACCTGCAGACCTGCAGGTTATCTGGATGGGCACTTTAATTCCTGTGTTACGATGCTGGCTTAAGCAGATGGGCTCAGGGAGGGATTTAGTTAGGCGAGGCGTGACCCACGCTCATTGCAGGATCTGCCGGTCGGGATCTGAGGCTCCTGGAAAAGTCGTCCCATGTTTCGGTGGGGACAGGCACTGCAAAAGTGGGACATGAAACCTTGCTAGGCACGCAGACAAGCTAGCTGATGTATTTTTCATTTCTTTTTTTTCTTGCGCTATAATCGTGCACGATCTACATCTTGATAATATGCATATTCGCATCCAGCGGCAAATTAATAGCACATCCAGAAGTAGTAATATGGTGCCGGGTGATGAATCAAAATAATGCCTTTATCTCTGACGAGCCGAACTCGCGCTCTGGAGCTGCAAAAGACCTGGGGCATTTCAGAAATTGATATTAAATGTCTGCCTGTCACAGCACTCAGGCAGAGAGGAGCAAATATTAAGCGCGTACGTGAAGATGTTAGGAGGATCGTGAAGTCGCTCGTTTTTGTTCGGATTTGAATGATTATGGGAGTAGAGGCCAAAATGAGGAGGCAGTGGGGCTGTAAGGGTGTCCCTGTTGCCATGGGTGACGCCCCCTCTCCCCCCCCCTCCCCCGACACCTATGTCCTTGACGCGACGCCATGAGGGGGTCCGACACCACTTTCTGTGCACCGGATGCTCCCAAATTTTCTCTCTCTCTCCATCTTTTCTCCTCCTGAAATGTCACAGTGAGCTATGCTTAAAAATTGATTTAGAGATTTAGAAAATACTTAAAGATATGAGCTATAGAGACAGGTATACAGCATGTAATAAAAATAAGTGTTTGTTTGTATATGACGAAGGTATCAGGGATGTAGGCAGATGATGCATTTTGCAATATTACAATTTGCAATATTGAATTTTTCCAATGCAGAGAGAAAATGTGTTTTTAAATGACAATAAAATCCTGTAATAATTTATTTCAGTGTTACTTGTTTCATAATTTAACCTCATAAATAAAGGCAGTACTGTCTGCTGTACCTCTATGGTCCAGCTGGCCCTGATATACACACTCTCACATATATACATCTATCCTGCATCCAGACCGTGGAAGGCACCTTGGTGAGCTGATTACCGCCATGTAGCCCAGTGGGTTAGGACTTGATCGGAAGTTCGCCGGCTAAATCTCGGACCAGGCTGACCAGTGCCGCCTTTGCGCCCCTGAGTCAGGTCCTTAACCCCCAGCTCCAGGGGCGCTGCATGCTGGCTGACCCTGTGCTGTGACCCCCCCCTCCCCCCCAAGCTTAGCTCTCACCCACATGTGTGTCTGTGTGTCTCATGAGAAGTGGTAAGAGAAGCATTACAATGTACTTCTATAAATGGCAAAAACAGCATCATTTTATCTCATAGTCACTTTCTATTAAAATAGAAAATAACATAAATGAGTTATATCAAAATAAAGATAAAGAATAAAATAATTGCATGAAGGTGTATATTTATATGTCTAAGGATCTGTATTGGGGTTTTAGACCACATAAGTACTTTACACTTAGACACTGAGCAGAGCTTTTAGCTCAGTCGATGGCTGATTCTGCCATTTATACTGCTGCAGAGATTCTGGTTATGCATGCTCCTCCAGGGTACCAAAGCAGGGCCTCCTGGGACCAGAACCAACAGCCTTCCGGTTATGAGCCAGTGTCCTTAAGCAGCAGGCTACTCTTTTCCCCACTGTGGGGGTATAGATCCCGCTTGTGCCACAGAGTGTCCCCTGTCCCTTGTCTCCTGTCCCCTGTTCCCTGCCCCTTCTCCCTTCTCCCCTGTCCCCTATCTCCTGTCCCCTGTTCCCTGCTCCTTCTCCCCTATCCCCTGTTCCCTGCTCCTTCTCCCCTATCCCCTATCCCCTGTCCCCTGTCCATTTCCCCCTGTCTACTGTCTACTGTCTCCTGTCCCTTTTCCCCTGTCCCTTCTCTCTTGTCCACTGTTCCTGTTCCCTGCCCCTTGTCTCCTGTCCCCTGTTCCCTGTCCCTTCTCCCCTGTCCCTTGTCTACTGTCTCCTGTCCCTTTTCCCCTGTCTCTTGTCTCCTGTCTGCTGTCCCTTCTCCCTTGTCCCCAGTTCCCTGTCCCTTCTCTCTTGTCCACTGTCTCCTGTCCCTTGTCTCCTGTCCGCTGTCCTTTGTCCCCTGTCCCTTCTCTCTTGTCTCCTGTCCCTTCTCCCTTCTCTCTTGTCCCTTGTCCCCTGTCCTCTGTCCCTTCTCTTATCCCCTGTCCCCTGTCCCTTCTTCCTTGTCCCCTGTCCCTTGTCTCCTGTCCCCTGTCCCTTCTCCCTTGTCCCCTGTCCCTTGTCTCCTGTCCCCTGTCCCTTTCTCCCTGACATGCTATAACTCCCCCTGCACCGTGGCCATGTTTTGCATTTCGTCTCCGTTTGCTGGCAGCTCGGCGCCTCTTGTGGCCTGTCCACATAGCGCCACCTTTCAACCAAAATAATACCTTCTGATTATGAGATGTGCCTGTATTTCAGGGCTGTGCCCAGTGCTGAGGAACACGTTCTCAAGATATTCTGAGAGGTGGCAGACAGACATGTCACACAGTTAGCATTTCTAATTTATAAAGAGAAATAAACACTCTTTGCTGCCCCTTGCGTTTTTAGTGCTCTGAACTGCTCAGAGTATAAGTAATTATCAGTCATAGGCTCGCTGGACCTTTGGTTAAAATTGAATGTCAGCTGTGCTGGTCTCCAAATGCTACATTTTGAACCTTATAGTCCAAGGTGGCTGGGGGGGGGGTGAGTGCTGCAAGCTTGGGGCTCAGGGGGCAGGGGGTGGTTGGCCTGTGGCTGCAGAGTAGCTGGAGCCTGGGGGCTGGTCTTTCTCCCTCCTACAGCTAAAAACCCCTAGTTATGAAATTCTGCTTCTTAATCCATGATCCAGTGACGTGACATAAATGCAATACTGCAATACATCATGTCTCAATTAGAAAGCAAATCAGGCCTGAAATTAAACAAGTGTTTCCCTCCTCTCATCAAGCCCCTTATGAAATCATTAAAACTAGCCTGAGGTTGGTTTCATGCTTTTCCCATAATCCACCAGCACATCCCACCCACATCCTGCCCACATCCTGCCCATGTCCCACTCATACTCCATCCACACTCTGCCCACATCCCTACCATGCCCCCATTCATGCTCCACCCACAGTCTGCACCTGCCCCGCCCACATCCCACCCACATTCTGCACATGCCCCACCCACATCCACACCCACATTCTGCACATGCCCCGCCCACATCCACACCCACAGTCTGCACATGCCCCGCTCACACCCACAGTCTGCACAGGGTCAGTCTTCCTGCTCACATGTGGCCTCTAACAACCTTTGTGCTGAGGTAGAAAGCTGAGTCCATTGGATTGGGGTGATAACTAGTGGAGCTGATGGCCTAAGTGCACAGCCAGAGCAAACGACAGGTGCTGGAGTCTGCAGAACCAGGACCAGGACCAGGACCTGGATCAGGGCGAGGAGTTGAACCTTCAGATGGCTGCAGAGATGTGTACTGCGAAGTTGTATCAATTGTTTTTTATATGGACAAAAAACAGGTGAGGGGGGTAGTGGGGGCTGTGGCGGGGGTGTTAAGACACTTATAACAAAAAGGTTTCTTAACAAGATCCCAGGTTGTTACTGCATCTCCTGCCTCTCTGCATGCAGACACAGAGGACCTCATTAACAGCAGGCTAATATGACCCCGCTTACCTTCCCCTCTGTTTCTCATCTGCTCCGGATTTTTCAAATGAGGCAGGCAGTTGTGGGGGGGTGGGCCGGAGCAGTCATGGTGGGCACTTTGGTCAGAAGCCGGTGGGTGAACGCCACCACTCTGCCTGTGTGTGAGTGACGCGTGCTGAGCTCAGCGGTGGTCACTCTCGCCGTGACGGCCTTGGACATGTTTAAAGCAGAAAACACGTCCGGTAGATCACAAACGAGATTCAGTGGGGGGGCGTGGGGGTGTGGCTCCTGCAGTTCTCCTGCCTCCTGCCCTGCCTCTCCTCTCCTGCAAACGCTGCCTGTACCGTATGGCAATTAACAGTCAATTTCGCAGCCATTCGGTTGCACATTTTAATTGCTTTTGCCATCTGATGCTGAGGACTGGCGTCTGGGTGCAACCTGCAGAAATGAGGCTTTGTTGTTCTGCTGGTTTTTTTCCCCTCTGTTCCACAACTTTCTTTCTTTCTTTCTTCCCTCCCTTCCTCCTTTCTTCCTTTCTTTTCTCCATCCTTCTTCCTTCCTGTCATTGCCCATCGCCAAATTGCAGGGTGGACAGCAAACATACTACATTATCTGTCTTCATTTGTGACACCCATCCCATGTTTGGTATAAATGGCCACCTTCTGGTTTGCTCCCCCCCCCCAGTGTGCATCCGGGTCCTGAAGGCTGCATATTCCTGTAAAGTCAGCATGATTACCTTGGTTCCCGCAAAGCTTATTCCCTGCTTGTTCATCGTCGCCAAACCTCATTCTTTTGGGCTCTTTTTGACTGTACCACTGCCCTTTCCCAGTCTCCAACTTGCCTGTCCTTGATAAAAAATAAAAAGCCGATTTGCTGCCAAGTCCCTGAGTCACATGACCCAGTTTGCTGTCTGTCATGGGTGACAGGTTAGTTGCAGGTTGTATTGTCTGGCTTCTTCTGCACCGGGTAAGTTAGTTAGACTCAGTAATAGCCCAAGTACAGAGGAGAAGCTCCCAAAAGGTCTCGCGTCAACCAGACCTTATCGTCCACGCAGAGGCGTGCAAGCGCTTCAAATCCACAGGGGGTCCCACTCTATGCACTGGTGACCTTAATTTTATATAACTGTCAGGAAAGAAAATTGTACATTTTAATTTCAAAAGCAGCGCCCCGGTCCCTGCTTGTTATTACTAAGGAGTGTCCGTGCAGAGAACACGGACACTTCTGCAGGCTGAGAGTACGGGCTCCTCTCGCCATGATGGCCGCCTGTACAAAGCTAATGTGGCACGTGTAATTATCAGGCCTCCTGGCCGCTGCTTTCTCGGGGCCTGTCCTCCATCTCCGGACCTAATCTCCCCCGGTCTTATAGCCCAGTCTGGGCGTAATGAGGAGCCGGTGCTCAGAGTCGCCCCCCCTTGGGGAAGTTCGCACTAATCAGACGGGTGTGAAGGCATTAGTCGCCGCTGTCTGGCCGCGCCGCCTCATTAACCGCTCACCTGACGGGCCGCCAGAGCCGCGCCATACCGCCGGTGCACAGCACAGGCCGGCTGCCTCCAACTTTTAAGTGATCTGACCCCAAAAGTACCCGTAAAGTTTACATTTGAAGGCCCCCTACCCAGGTATACTTTCAGAGGCAGGCCTTTCCTCTGGGGTGATCGCGAGCCACCGTACTCCCCCCCCCCCCACAGTCAGGGGGTGTCATGCAGACAGGGGGTGTCAGCTGATCAAATTTAAAAGTTCAGTAACTGAAGAGACAGAAGGAAACCATGCTGGTCCCGTCCCCCGGCTGCTGGGGGGGCTCAGCCGTCACGTTTGCCCCCCCCCACCCGTGGGAAGGTCTGGGGGGTGCTGCAATGGAATGGGTGATTACCTTTTTAGGTGTGGATAAAGGGGAAGCAGCTTGAGAGAGTAGCGCAGGTGGTGAAAGGTGGTCAGGGCTAAATTATAAGGGGCGAGATGGAGGGTGCTGGGTGGGGGATGGCCCTCCTGTGCGTATGTGGGGGGGCTTCTAGCAGACTCTGCTACATCCTAAAGGACCTCTTATCTGCAGGGGGCATCTTAGACTGTATAATCCTGCTCGTCATTCCCCCCCCACACCCTAAGGGAGAGTGCTGCTACCTGTCATTGTGTCTCAGGCTGAACCAGAGAAGAGGGCAGACGGGGGGGGCCCGGGGGGGGGGGTGGTTGTCACGGCGCCCGCCTGAGAAGTCACCTTTTGGGGATGTGAATCTTAATGAGCTTGGGCCCGTGTGACAGATGGGACGAGGCGCGGTGGTGACAGCCTCCCGCGCTGCCGCGCGGCCGCGTCGTTTTCGGTCATTTATAACCAGTGTGTTTAAAGGGCCTTTAGTTTCCACGACTTCCGGCGTAGCCCCGCCCAGCCCTCGCGTCTCTCTGCGTGGCCCCCCCCCCCCCCCCCCCCCCCAACCGGGCAAAGTGGAGAATTTATAAAAAGAGAGCCACCA
>JAODKN010000127.1:1887448-1914480 GCA_026774425.1 Petrocephalus zakoni | reverse complement strand
TGAATAAACGCCCCTCCAAGGGGCTAAACCCTACAGCCAGCAACCATGGGTCGTAAATCCCGCTCCCGGCGTGACACTTCTAGCCATCTAACAACATATTAGTAACTTTTTAGAAAACAGAAGAAATTCTTGCTCACTTTTATTGTGTTATTGTTAATTTGCATATATTAAAATGCTTGAAAAATATAAGTTAAAAAGCTTTTAGAGTAAATATACACTTACTACCCAGACAAAAAGCCCTAAACATTAGACTCTTTTGCACAGTACTATATATTAAGTATTAATATTTTTTTACAATTCTGATTCATTCCTTAATTCATGCCCTGGGTCCTTCTTTCATACTGGTGTCATAGATATAGATCTGGGCCAACTAAATCAAAATGAGCCCCGAGTTCTTCGACTGACTTTGGTCGACACCTCGACAGCTTGTGACCTGCAGTATAAACAGGTTAATTCTTACTCTGTATTTAAAGTGACACCTGTATTTGTTTAGGCACAGTTTCCCATCTCCTGTTATCTATGAGCTATTCATTGATTGGCTGAGGTAAAAGAGCACCTTTGCTGTTGGCTGGATGAGCTTATTTATGTGCTGTCAGTAGCTCTTCATTCGCCATTTCCACCTACCCCCCTCATTTCCATCTGAGAGCTAACAACATGTCTTTGTTTTCGATGCTACAATAATTAGCATCAGTGTTAATGTCCAAGGGGGGATGCGGTGCCTCTGTGAGGAGCAGTGCAGCCTCACGCCCCCATGCTTAGGAGTCTCTGTGCAGGTGGAACATGCACATTCTCCTCGTGCTTGTGAGGCGGTCCTGTTGTTTCTGGTTTAGGTCCTAAAGTAAGCGGCTCAGTGTGAGTCTGTGCCCTGCCACGGACCCGCGTCCCATGCAGGTCTTCCCTGCCTTGTTCCCAGTGCTTCCTGGGATAGGTTCCAGGCTTACCGTGGGTTGCAGCTGGATTGGAGGTTCTGGAAGATAGATGGACAGGTTAATGTCTTCAGAAGTAAACCAGCGTGGGAGTCTCTATTAAAAGTCAACAGCAGTGTTTTGACCTCTTTTGGATGGACTGCTCGACTTCTGGAATAGGTTCTGTTTCTGAAATCTTTTTTTCTTTATAAAAAACAGGAGGACTGAGGACTTGTGAGGAGAAGAGAGGAGGCAGCTGGTCTATATTCACCTGTCACATTTGATGTCTGTCACTGACTACACGTTAAACCTGCTTCCATAGTCCAAATAGTCCAGATTGGGAAATTCACAGTCATAACAGCAAGTGTTTTGATGCCAAAAAAAAATAATAAATCACACCGGCGTGAATGCAAAATATAGAACGGGCATTTAACTGCTTGTGTTCTGTAACGTGTCAGGCGCAGCAAAAAAACAATGTCGTCCAACATTCCAATGTGAATACAAAGCAAAATGACTCATGGGAGGGCCGTCTGCATGCAGCAGCAATGGAACTGAAAATGCGTCCTGCATGCATGCACCACAGCCATACTGCAGAAAATTGCCCTGATTGCAAATACCCCTCCGGCTTGGTATTAGGGGTTTTCTCCTGGCACTCTGGGGTCCTATCACTATCCAGGTGAAGGGGTGTCTCTAAGTAGCCCTTAGTGTGTGTGACCGTGTGGCTGTATGTGTGTCCTGCCATGTGTGCCCCCCCGGTACCCCCCGTGGTTTCGGCCACAGGCTCCAGGCCCCCTGTGACCCTGCTCTAGGCAAGAGGTTGTCGAAAATGGAAGTATGCTCCCCAAACATCGCAAACCCAAAAGACACCTTTAAATATTAACATGTCACAGAAATGCTGATAATTATATTTTATCATGAAATTACATTATAGTTACATTTTTGTAATTAATCACTGAAGGAAAAAAAAAAAACCTCCTTACTCCAATGTTATTCATTCATTTTGCTAATTGCATTTGTACATGCCTCATATGGCCTACATCTGTTATATAAACACAGACATTTTCAAAACAGTTTAATGGGAACAGATCCTGAATCAATTGTACATGGGACTATTCTCACCAATGCACCAATAAGCGTCAGCATGAATCCACCCCCCCAACCCCCCATGTTCAACCAGGAATTGTATTTAAACACTGATAATATACTTTATACTGAAAAGGAAAAAACCCATTGGCTCAGAAGCTAAGAAAAGTCCAATAACCTCTTATTGTTCTGAAATGCAAAAACAGAAGGATGGCACAACGAAGGACTATGACCATTATTCAACTTTTTCATGTTTAATTGTTCACCTTTTCCCCCTTTGTGAAGCTGTAAGGGCACAATGAAGCTAATATTGTTTTTTGTTCCAGAACATATCGATGTTTTGTACCCTCACTGAGCGATGGAGTCATCTAGAAATTTCCATTTTTTAAACAACAGTTTAAATAATATGCAAGCAATTATAAAGCGAATTCCAAATGTTGTGGAATGGAGGTTGGGTGGGGGTTGGGGGATTCGGGCCTCACTAATTACAGTGGATGTGCTTCCCCAGTATATCTGCACAGTCTCACCACGCCTGCCCTGTATACTAAAATAAATCATCACCATTTTGCTCTTGGTAATATATTCTGCCTGTCTCTATCTTGAACGAATATTATACTTGTTTGTCCATGACAAAATATTCCCATAAGTTATTGTGATTAGGGTCTGGGACTGAGAATGTCTTTTTTCAGACAAATGGTTGAGTGTCCTGATTAATGTTCGGGGAGTGGTTGAAAATGTTTTTTGTTTAGTATAAGAATACACCTGATAAACCTTTTTCAGTCAAATACTTTTCCAATAATGACAAACATTTTATTTTCAGGCCGTTAGAGGAATACACAGTTCTCAGTCTCCATCACTTACTCTGTCTTGCCATGTTGCATGTGGCTTCCTTTCCTCAAGGGGGCGCTAAAGTCCTGTAATTTCAGAGCACTTAGACCATATAGAACTTAGCTCCAGGTCCTGTGGGGCCCTGAATGGGCATGACTCAGCTGTGCACCAAAACCTTCCTCAACCCATGGTTCTGTCTCACTCACCTTCTGCCACTGTCACCACCGTGGGGGCCCAATCAAAACTAGCCATGACGGGCTTTGTTTGCTGAGAGCAGCGTGGTAAATGGACCTCGGGTGAACACGGCCGATCCAGACAACTGCCCGAAATCATCCACACTCGGAGACTGAAGAGGTGGCATGGATCTGTAAGGTTTCTGAGAAACCAGTGCCAGAGAATTCCAGCGACTGGGAATCCATGAGCGTCGCCTTACGTATGTCTACATGATAAAAAAGAAAAGAGGCTTCACTGACCAATCGGGATTTTCGGAAGAGAGAAGCGGGCGGGGCATGGCATCCACAGTTGTTTATTACTCATCTGTTATGACATGAGGCCTGCCTTTTGTTCCGGGGTCGTAAGCATGCGAGATAGACAGCAAAGGTGAGAGACTCCCCTGGACGCCCTGCTCGCCCCTTGTAGGCCGCCTCTCGTACTTCCCCTCTGCTCGCCCTGAAACAGCTGTCTTTGAATGTTTATCCTGCTCCCCGTTTGCTAAATCTCGCCCATCCCATCTTCCATCAGATCACACGAATCTGTTGGCCGCTCCCACAGAATCAAATTTTACATATTTTTACTCTGGACATCCAAAAACTAAAATAAAATGTCTTAAAATATCTATGTCACTAGCAGGAACTCCCCTCTCATTTACTGAGAAATCACTGAAAAACAGATCCTGGACATTGTAATTGTTGTCCATATGGAGTTTTTTTTATCAGGATGCATATATATCTTCTGACTGCATTTTCCTTAACATATTCACTCTTATTCAGGGTGGACTTGTGGATTTTTTTCAGAGACTCTGCCAAGTGTGTTTTGCATTCAGCCCTGTCTTTTTTAATGGTTTCAGGCCCGTCTTTGGAAGCAGTCTGCACAGATTAAGAAGCATTTAACATAAAGAGATAAATGGATGAAAAAAGGAAGCACATTTCAGACACTTGGAATACATATTTGAAATTGGCCAGGGGAATTTGCTCACTTGAATCCCAAGACTTAAACGGAGAACAGTTTGATGTTATTGAACGAACAGGAATAGTGTTTGAGACTGTATAGACCGCTACCACTGTGTCTGTATCACATGGTGTTTTAATGCATTTAAAGTTTCAGTAGTATTCATATGATGTTTTTTTTTTATTTCATCAGATTTTAAATGTATGTTCGCTAACCTGATGTGGGTGTGTGTTTATGAAATCTCAGTTGTGTGACGCCATTGCAGAAGGTACCTGTCTCCTTATTTACGTCTTTCTTGTTTATGTTATTTATAATATCCCAAGAATATATCACTGGATAACTGTGTATAGCTCTCTGCTGTATGCTACACAGGGTTACATGTTGATTGGCCCAACTGGTCACTTATTCAAAAATTAACTGTATTTAAAATTTTGGCAAAGGTTGTGTTGGATAAAAGGGAATCTAACAAAAGACAAAGAAAACTGAACCAGTTTTTTAGCCAAACTTACAACCCAAAATAGTGGTAAATTTGAAATAATTGCGAGGCTACTTTGTACTTGGCAATATAACCTCTACTGACTGTCTTTTCAGTCAAAATCCATGCTGTGGTTCTACACAAATATGTACAAAAACAATCAAATTCCTTATCAATTAGACATAAGTTCACACATTTTTTATTAACTGGGTCATAATAAACACTGATGCTGCTTATCAACTAGAAGCAGGTAAAGCTGGCAGAATCTACATTGTGGGAATAAACAAGTGGGGTTAACTGAGAAATGATAATGGCTGGTGATTGTGTTACATAGGTATCATTTCTACTGGGCCATAAAACCTGCCCTGCTGGTCAGCCTGTGTCGATAAGATACTGTCTCATGCACTACTTATCTGTGATGGAGCGCTATGTGATGCCTTGGCTGACACTTCTATGTGCTGAGCAGGACCAAATGCAAATCCCAGTTCTGTGGCGATGTTATGAACCGGTTTCCAAACGCTGAGACGTGTGGCTGCTGGGATGGCATGCAGCATACATTTCTTGGCGTTCGCACGTCCATTTCTCATTTGCCGAAGCATGGCATAGGAACGGGACACTGAAAGAGTGCGATATTCTTGCTCTGAAAAAAATGTTTTTTCCTATTTTCGTGGCAAAGTGCACCTCTTTTGCAGAGCACCTAAAAAGTGCCCGGAGAATGCCGACTAAATTGCGATCGGGACGGCAGACAAGATTTTATTTTATTTTTTCCATGTTGCACATGGTAAAATGTTTGCTGCAGGCTGTTCAGAATATATCCATTTGCATCAGCTCCTTGTCTGACTCTCTTTCGAAGCATAACGCAGAATGCTTTATTTTGATGGCCTTGTGTGAAATGGGACCAGCATTGATCTAGATTATTATTATTATTAAACGGCTGGTGGGTTGCTGTGCTGTGAGGGAGCCCATCTCTTCATAGCGGCTTCCTGACATCACGGACCCCACAGGTGGCATTCCTCAGTCCTGCTCGGTGACGGGTCCCTGTTGACATCGTCTGAGTGAAATTTCAGCCTCTCTGTTTGTACTGTTGTGGAGCCACGACAGTGTTCTAAAAGAGAGGCTGCTTTCAGCGCTGACAATGGAGCGATGCCGGGGAGCGGGAGCCCCGGGTATCAGCCTTCATCCCCGAACGCACAGCCAGTAGTGTTGCTGCTGAGATTTTTGCTGAAACAGTGTGAACGGGCCGCAGAGAGAAAAAACTGGTGAGGAAGACCTTCTGCGCGAACCTCATAGGCATAAAATTTCTGCACTTCCAATCCCGATAAAGTAAGACTTAATATAAATTGGCCCCTTCCACTGTTTCCAGATATTACAGTATCTATATACATTTATTTTTATCATATTTAAAGTTTTGGTTCATGAGTAAATTTCATGCATTGTTTTATATGTAGGTTATTTTTTATTTTAAAATAGTCTTCTGCAACCTGTCGCAGAACCTTGTTCATGAAATACAAATTGTGTTATGTAACTGGAGGGAGATACATTTGAATAGTTGTGATTAGTAAATTGCATGCTGAATGATTACTAAGCAGTATGTTTTAAAAATGTGTAGAGGTAAATTATGTCGTTAACGGATTCAGGCTCATAACCGCTATAAAGCAGTGGGGTTTTTTTGGTTTTAATCATCAAGTCCCGGTTCACATCTAGAGCAATCGGGATGGATCAGTGCGTGCCCTCCGATAGTGAGCCGCCCGGCTACCATGTGGTTACTGCCATCGCCTTCCGGCCACATGGCTGCCGTGGCCAGGCCTCCCGCCTCCTGTTAGCTTTGCTGCGTCGCCCTCGGTGACGGACGGCCGAGAGCCCCGGCGCGCTGACAGACGGCACTTTGCAGTGCCACTGCATGTGGCTAAGACGCCTCTGAGTGAAGGCCACAGACCACGGTGCCATTCATCAACCAAATGCATTACTACTGCGGATAAGGAGCGCCGTCCCAAATGGAACAGGACCCCCAGACAGGATGGCATTAACAAATCTGTCCGCTAGACAGGCTGCATTTTTTTCTCCCCCCCTTTCCTTTTAGTTTAATAACTGTAATTTAAAAGCAGCGATTAAAGGGCAAATATTAATTATTGGGAGATTTAAGGTTGCAGCTTGTGATGATGACAGTAAAAAAAAAGTGCCCAGAAATAGCAATACTTCGGGGAGCTGGGGACGGACAGGGGTGTAGCTCACAGCTGCGGGTGTAGCTGATTGCATGGTGGAGGTGCTATGAATCCTTGCCAGCAATGCAGCTATATACTCACTGACAAATAACCCAGAAAAGCACACTCCTTGGGATGCCCACCCATAATGTAAAACGCTTTTCCTCAGCAGCATTTTTTTTTTTTTAAAGCAGCTTTTAAGGAGTATTATAATCAACTAGTCAGCTGCTACCTACCGGTGATGGGGCTCGGGGTGACACTGTATACGCACGTCGGCTATCAAAATGCATCGTGCTCTCATTTCTATGCATTATTCTGTAAATAAATTATTTAAATGACTGACCACGGGACAGCTGTACCTCATAGTTGCCGGGGATAATATCCTCATCATCGCTGATTGGTTTTATAATATTTCCGGAGTGGGATTAGAGTCGGGCCCCTTCCGCGCCGCCCTCTGAAAGCCGCGCGACTCCGATGGGTCGCGTTCATCTCCTGCTTAGGCCCAGGTGTAAATTTACAAACATAGACAAGCAATGTGGCAGCGCAGATGTGAACGGTTTTCAGAAAAACTAGAAAAAAAGAAAAACATAAAGCTCAGAATAATGAAAAAGTGGGGTTTGCAGGAGATCCAGAATCTAGAATATGCCATTTTGTAGGCAAGTAATATTTTATGTGTTTATTGAAGGGGCTGAATGGTCTGTTGCTGCCCTGTTTCAAGGTTTTAAAACGCATGCCTCAGCTCCCCTGGTTTCACAGGAAACCCCGAATTTGTCTATGAAACAACAGGCCTTCACATTTTCATCAAACTGGTAATAAGTATAAAATATATTTTTGGTAGTATTTCCATAATGGTGATTGATCAGTTAATGCGCCTTAACTCCGTGCGACTCTCGATCCTATTAATAACGAGGTACTGGCAGTATGAACGCTCAGATCCAGTAAAATACCCGCGAGCGTATGGAGGTCAGGCTTCGCGTGCACAAATCTCGGCGAAAGTAATAATTAGCTCAGATCGCTTGCGCTCAGACTATTTTGTACCTAGTGCTCTTTTTGCAGTTTTTTTTTATTGTTTCGTCTTCCCATGTAAGAAATATATATATAAAATATGCCAAAAAATCGAAAGTTCCTTTTTGGTGTGGAGTAAGACAGAAAATATCCCCGGGAAAAAGAGCACATGTTTAGGAAGGAGATTTAACCTCCACGCTGTGAGCGGTGCTCCATTTCTTAGGAGTAAATCATACACGTCACAATACCCAGCCAGAGCACACCGTTCACTAACATGAATGTCTGGCTGAATGCCTGTATTTTATTTAGGAAATGCACACTTTTTTTTCCAAATTCAGACAGAGAAACAAAACGAACGAAAAGTGGGAGAGCGCGAGGATAGAAAGAGAGAGGGAGAGAGAGAGAGAGAGAGAGAGAGAGAGAAGGGGGGAGGGGGGAGGGGGGAGAGAGGGAACAGTAAAACAACGAAGGTGAAAAGGCACTTGCTTTTAAAGCAGGAGTAGCCGCTTGACTGGTGGGGGACATTAGCGCTGCTCCTGATCCTCGGTTACATCTCACCATTCCCCGACTTCTCTCCATCTGAACTTCATGACTCCACACGCTGCAGAGAAAAATACCTATGGATCTGTTTTATTTCCCAATGACGGACTTTAGAAGCTGAATAGACTCTTTATACCCTAAACCGAGACATCCGTAAATAGACTCTAAAATATATTTCCCTCATTTTTTTTTAATCCTGACTCTTGGATTGTTTGTGATCCCTGACTTTCCTTCTGTCTGTATATGTTAACCCAGGGAGATTATTAGCCTCAGGGAGGTTTGCTGTTCGGGAGGAGCGATGAAGGTGCTCTACTGGACCTTCGCGATCCTCGGCCAGTGGATTCTGCGAAAGGTAAGAAGTCTGACCCGCACCCAACTATCAGCCTGCATAAGGCTATTGCAGTGCATTCTCCAGCTCTGCCGCTGGAAATCTTATTATGCAGTTAAGTAACTTCGGCTAACTTAGATTTGGCAAAATAACAATACCTGAAGTTTCTCATCCATGTAAAAGTATCTGGATTTCGCATAGATCCATTTCCCCCCCGAGATGTTTACAGTTTGATAAAGGTCCTGACAGCTATTGCTCACCACGAGTGGAAACATGTTTTGTGTGTTTTTGGTTTATTTCCGTTCTTGAACGATGCGTAGTTATACGGGTATCAGGTGCAGATGCAGGTACAAGGGCGTATAAGCAAATGTCTCACGGTCAAACTTTCCCCGATCAGTAATCTGCAAGTTCTCACGCAAACTGAAATCCAGACACCGAGGAGAGATGCTCGCATGCTGAGGAGAAATCCAATTGTAGTCTCAGAAAGTAACTCTGTAGTTCGACGTGCTCGCTAATGGACTTGCTTTTACTTGCATCCTGCAAGACACCTTTTTGTGTAATTGGATCGTCCTGCTATCAGCTTCTCCTCCCGCGGACACAGAAGCACATTCCCCACCTTGGGTTTGCTTATCGCAAAGAGAGATCTCAATATTGCCGCTTTTTAATATGTTAGTCTAATCATCGGTGCATGGAGATTTTGCGCGAAGGCGGGTTGTTTGCTTTCTGTCGGCGTATTACACACGTAGCCACCAGCGCGTTATTTATTTATAGTCAGGTGCATTTCACAAGCTTGTATGTGTGTGCGTGCGTGCTGTGCGTCCGTGTGAGTGTTTGTGGATTTGTGATTATTATAGTGTGGGAACCTGACTCCCTCATAATGAGATAAAAACCTGTTATCTTATAGGGACATTTTTTCGGTCCCCACAAGGATAGCTTCAATTTTATAAAAATCTATGACTGCAATTAAAAATCTAAAAATGCCGAAAGTCTTGTATTTTGTTTGGTTACTTATGGTTATGGAAAGGGCTGGCTATGGGTTAAGGATGTCATAGTTGGAATTAGGGTTTTATGCCCATATGAATGAATGGAGAGTCCCCATGAAGATATGAATGCATGTTCTCTATGTGCGTATGCGTATGTGTGTGTGTGTGTGTGTGTGTGTGTGAGCGAGAGAGAGAGAGAGAGGGTGTTTGAATCAAATATCATACTTCTTCCGAGGGTTCCGGAAACTTTTTAGGAACTAATTCAAGATAAATTTATGTCCCCTCCGTGTTTGTATGTCTGTTTGTATGTTTATTGCTATAACTATTGCAGGGAGTGGTGTTTGCGTTGTAAAAACACATCAGTGCTGTTTATTTACCGATACGGATTTGATTAATCGCCTCGGCTGTGCAGCATTAAAACTGATGACCAAGGCAGCCGATTCTTGCCATGGCCGGCCCTCAGCATAACTTTAACCGCGGACAGAGGTTGAATTCCCGCGCCTCGCCATGCCACGCAGTCGGCCGTGAATAACAGCACGCCTTCCGTGCTGTCACTCTCTTCGGTATACAGCACGTCTCTTTGGACCTTGCAAATAAGAAAGGAACAGGATCCAGCGTTATTACTTTCTTCGTGAACACATTAACGAAAACACCCTTCCCTGAATGTTTTCTTCTGCAACCGACCCACCATGGGGCTCAGTTCTTTCTCCCAGTCGGTGAATGTCGTTTTGCCCTTTGGGTTTATTTGAACAGCCCTTGATTGCACGGGCGTAAATTGGGGATGGGGGTTGTAACCCCCCAAAAGCCAATACTGGCCAATGCATGCCCCTAGACCCCCCTAAATCAGCGGAGACCTCAAACCCCCAATGTTTAACCCGAAGTTAGGCGCTTGGTTGATCGTACTTATTACGTTTTCTTTATCATTTAGTCTGGCTAATATTTTCCTGAGGGTACTCCCGCGAGCGTGTGTGTGTTTTAAGTCTTTTTCCCGTTTTGGCCCATAGCCTAATTAACTTGAGTTTAATTGCGCTCAATGAACTTTATGCCAATAGGGTCGTATTAGACAAGAACTACTGAGAAACGTATATCAAATAATGATACAGGTATGGTATGTGCCAATGATATACACCGTTTACCTAATAGTTATTGTAGTGCTCCTCGTTATTTTGCGTCATGGCGCCCTAGAAGCGACCGCTGACGAAAGATGTACATTAAACATCACAGAATCCTTTCATATATGCCAGACGTGCTTGTCGGTGACCGGTGACCTGAACTTGAACACCGATACAAAAATAAATATGCCTGAAAAGCCTAAAACTAAAAAAATATCACATCTGGCCGTTTTATTATTATTATTATTATTATTATTATTTTTATTCAGCGAGCATTCTCTGTTCATATTTTTTGATTTGTAGAGGAAATATGAATATTATATGTATTTATCTTGAAAAAGCTGGGCGTTATTGAAAGGGAAGCGAGGAATTATTTTCTGTTTCTAAACTGGCCTACGTTTGCTCGTAGTTATTTCTATAAATGGTGTGAGAAGAGACTACATGTCTAATGCGGGAAGAGACAAATAATAGATGTCGTGTTCTTGAGGGGTGCTCCGCTTCAAGGCCGCGCCGCGGCTGCAGCGAGGTGGGAAGTCCGGTGCTGTCCGAGCGCCGCGGTGCTGAATGTTTAAAGTGAAAGAGGAAGCGAGCGGGAGGAGGGGAGGCGCAGGGGGGAGCGCCGAGTCCCGGCGGCAGGGGAGCACAGCACCGGGGAGCGATGATTAAAAATCCGCCACGGTGGTTTTGAGCATAAGTCTTTTCATCAATGGGTCGTACAAGCTCGGAAGTCCCGTAGCTGCGCGGCCGCCCCTTTAACGCCGATGCCCGTTAGTGCGCTCGGTAAGCCGCGCGTCTCTGTCGCTGCTTCGCGTTATTCGCATAGCCGACGCTGCGCTTGTTTTGCGATATATAATTGGCCCTATGAACACATGGACACTAAAGCAATTAAACAAGAAAGGGGAATGCTCAATTCCGTTTGAACGTACTGCGGCCAGCGACTGGTATTTTAATCGCACTTCGGATGGTCTTCTCCGCGGCTGTAGGAAATATATCCCGTAAGTTATTAAGTTATACGCAAACCCAAAAGCACGGAAACTACTGGTAATACACACAACTACGTCAGCTGGCTTTCAATTTCCGTGTGGAAAAAAATCCCAATACATGCTACATTATTAATCCTATAAACATTTCATTAATATTTGATATTTTAGATTATTTAAAAGGACCACAATTGGCAAGTGTGCGGTGTCGTTATGTAAGTTTGCCCATCGCTCCATCCTAATAATGCCTGCAAGTGGTTTAAAGGGAAGCTTTATTTCTATGTTTTCCCCACATTTTATTGTTTAATGTTCCAGTGTTTATTGGGGGAGAGAGCCGGGGAGTGGCAGGGAGGCAGAAGGAATAGGAGGGCGATCTGCGGTCTGTAATTAACTGTATGAAAGCAAAGGCTTCGGTCTCCGAAATCCTCTTATCACGCCGTTAGAACATCTATCTCCGCCCTGCGGCATGGAAGGGATTGAATCACATTGAATCAAATTAATTGCTTTCTGTTTGTGGCATATTTTTTTTTACTTATTTATAAAAACTTTATTTTCAACTTCTCTGTCTGTATTTACATGCTAATATACAGTATGCATGCGCGTTCGTTTGTGTGTGTGCATGTGGATTCGTCTGTGTGTGGATGTGGGCTCTTACGCCTTGCCTAGCTTGGTATCATGTCCGGATTGCGATACGAGGCGTGCTCCTTTTACTACTGACTGATCTGGGGATGGTGGAGGGGGGGGGGGGGTCAAGCCAGCGTAGACGTAATAGACGTTAAGATGTGATCATGGCTGGGGAGCTCGTCACTCTACAAAAGAAGTCGTCGTGCTATTAAAAGGCTGATAAAGTTAACAGTCAGCAAAGCACTTAGCACAGTAGAGAGAGGCTGGCTCATGACATACATTTTTAAGTCCTGCGGGGGAGAGAGAGGGGTACTTAACCTGAATTTCTACAGCACTGTAATCAACCTTACAAGCGCGTGAGATTGTGAGTCACTCTCAACAACAGCTTCAGATAAGCAGTTAGATGCAATGTGACCAGGATTTTTGCAGGGATATGTTGCTTTCAGCCTGTCCCATTGTCAACATCTACTGTGCAGCATTGGTGATTTGAACCAGAGAGGCTGACGTGTCTAAACGGTATTCATGCCTGTTGACTCTTGTGCGTAAACAGTGCTAGAGTTATAACGTCACTTTTATTGTGACCAGAGGTTACCTTGTGTGATATTTGCATGCTGCATTTTCCAGGTGTTTTTTGTTTACATTTTTTCCTGAACTTGTTCTACTTTTCTGTGAGTGAAAAATGTACTTTGGGAAGAAATTTTAAGCAGGATGGGTCTTTCATTGTGTAGGGTGAATTTTTGTAAGAGCAGACTTTGTATGTGTTAAGCAATTTATTAATATTATGGTCAGATAGACAAGATAGCTGCTGTTTGCTTTATATTGTTCTTTGCTGTACTTGGTCTGGGTGGGGCTGTTTTCTAACCCAATTAGAGATGTGGACCTCTCCAGTGAGCTGCCTTTAACATCGCCTCAAATTACCACTGAAGAAGTCAGTATTGTTTCCAAGTGGTAATTTTTCTTTTTATCGATACTGAAACTGCATCACAAAGCGATGCTAGAACCCTCAAGGGTGTGAAAGCTTTAAAGAAACTTTACAGTCCACACCATCAAGAGTTATTTTCAAAGTGAAATTATAAGATTATTTTATAGGCAAACCCAAAAATAATACAATATTTCCTATCAGTTACTTCATATAGATATAGCAAATACAGAATTCTGTATAAATCAGACACTAAGCACATGGTGACCAATTTTCTCTTGTGAAATAACAGGCATTTCAGGAACAGTGGATCAGAGATGATTCTGTTTTTTTTTTTTTAAATACATGTTACAGCATAACTTCGGAGAAATGGGCATCGCAGTGTAAAAATTCAGGCTCGTTGGAATGGAACACCAGCCGGAAGGGGAGTCTGTAAGCCTGATTCAGCCATCCGTGTGGCTTGCGAGAGTGGTTTAGAGATGACTAAATACCTTTCGCACTCACCGTGCTCACACAGACGGGCTGCCACTCTCTGCCCATGTTCCTGATTCATCTTTTATGGACTTCCTGTCTTGTGCCTAAATCCAACTAATCGTTCATTTTGGCCACTGCTTGCATCTGCCTAGTAAAATAACAGGGCAAGCTAGGTCGGCAGCCGCAATATGGCTGATGTAAGTGATTGTAAAGACCCCTTCTGTACTGATCCCAAGCATCTAGTCTCGTGAGCTGTCTGTTTCTGCTGTTTGTTTGGAAGAGGTGATACTCCTTTTCTGCTTGATTGATGTCCCTTTTCTTAGGGACTAAGAAATCCGTGTTTCAGAATAGAGACAGGTGCTAAAATGTGGTAATTTAGTCTTCTGTGAGTCTGAACTCAACAGATAGTAAAAATCGGACCACACCATTTGCACCGCATACTTGGCCACTGAAGACCTACATCTGAACCTACAGTACCCAGTCTGGACATCAGGAATAGGGAAGCAGGTGGGCTTGTGATTCTATGAAAATTTGTGAGTTGCTGAATACTTTGCTGAGAACCTTTTCTGCGAATTTCTTGTTCTGAGACAGTCTGAAGTCTTAGCCCCTCCAAACTGCAATATAGCCAAGACTTCTCAGCCTGCCAGGGGTGGCAGAGTTTGCATAAAAGCCGTGAGCAGCGGGAAGAGACATAAAAAGGGCAACTTAAAAGAACCGGTACCCCTCCTAAGCCTCTCGACGTCTTGCATAAAAGCTTTGATAATACATAAGCGTGACCACCAGCAGCATCGCTGGGCCACCTGGGTGGTCAACACTGTGCTCGGAGGGCAGGACAGCCACTTCAGAGCTCAACCAATCAAACGATCCCTTCCCACTGGGCGGAGGGGAGGAGTCTGCGCAAACAGATGTGTTTCTTTTTTGGAAGTGGACCACTGCTCCCCAGGCGGGAGAAGAGGGGCGAGGGCATGGGGCTTGGCATCGGAGCCCCAGGCAGGGTGCCAGGCTGCCCTGGAGGAGCCCGCTGACAGATGCTGCCTGACTCCGCAAGGACGTCCGCGTGGCAGGCCGGCCTCCGAAGCCACATTCTCCCTCTATACTAAGTCCAGCCTGGAAGATATGTAGGAATACATGGAAATCCTTCACAGCATGGAGCCGAGTACATGGTGACTCATTCATTTGGCTTTCCGGAAGGTTAGGATCCAGATGCCTGTAGTGTGTCATAACAATACGACGGGTGCCGTTAACTCGATTTAAGTCAAGGCCGCACAGGATCACTCTAGATGTATCATGCATTGGTCTGCCACTTTGAGCGTGGCGTCCTGAAGAAAATTGCACCACGGAAGATATTTCAGCACATTACGGCATGTAAATAGGAATCAGGTGGCAAATGTCCCCGTTGACAAAAGGGGACCCTGCATTAGGCATAATGTGGCGGATAAGTTGCGCGGGATGGAACAGGGTGGCCGGAATGAAAAGACAGTGAACAAATCCTCAGTTAAACGATGGAAATGTGTGCTGAATACGCCAGAGTTTGCTGGCTGAAGATTTTACTTATGAAAGTACAATTTAGAGCTCCAGCCACAGTGGCGGGGGGATGGGGGGGGATCTAGAACCAACGAAGGACGTTTGCTGTGGGATGCACGGAGCCTGGCAAGCATCAAGGAACCCTGTCACCTCGCGGCTGGCCACCCGCATCGCGTGTCCAAAATCCCCTGGCCCGACCCTCATCTTTAGTGGGGAATTCTTCGCTTTTCTCTTCTTAGCACTTCCTAATGAACCCAAGGGGTCGCTGAAGGAGCCGGCAGCCCTACTTTAGCTCGCTCTGGTGTTCCAGTTTGAAAGCTCCCCAGCCATTGGTTGGACAGGAGCGGTAAATAAATGTGGGTTGTGTTCCCTGGTGTTGCTCTGAAAAGCAACAGGAAATGCACTGTGTCTGGGGGGGAGGGGGCAGGTCACACCTGATTATGTATCACATCAGTAATAGAATTACAGAACGCATTCGGGCTACGCGGTCTGCTGTATTTCCCATTTACCCATAATGCCACATTGTCTCTCAATGAACAGTTATCTGCTTTTGCCAGATGACAGGAACAACAGCATTTCTGTACTTGTGAGTGTCTCTGTGTCCGAGCACACATGTATATGAGCACATACGGTACACAAGCATGTTACATGTGGGCATCTGTGATTTCATGTGTGCAGTCATGCAATGGTTTTTTAAGGGTGTTTTTGTCTATCTACTGCACAAAGTAACACACCTGTGCTTTCACACTCAAATTGTATGTGTGTGTGTGTGTGTGTGTGCGTGACACCGGGAGTTTGTGTGGCACATTCCTTGACTTATTAGACAGCCTTGGTTTTTACAGTGTTGTCTGTGATTAATAGAGGCACACCTGGGAGAGATATATGGAGCGGGATTTTGTGCATGTAATGAAATATTAAAGTGTAATCCAAGGGACACCAAATAGCATAACTCACATTGCAGACCAGCGGGGTCACTCAGGGTCAATCAGTACGAGTGCAACTCCAGATGCGATTGGGGGCAGGATTAATTTTATTTGTTCATTTTATTTAAAAACATTTTTCATCTTTTTGTTGTGGCTTGTAATGTAGACATGTACAGCATTGAAAAAAGACAAGCCCTCGCTTGGAATAATGACCCATGAAAGCACGGTCAATTCTACCTTCAAGAATAAAATAATAAATAAAAAGAATAAAAATCCTCTGAAATCTGCCCCAAGGCTTTTATTGCAATTTTAATATTAAATCTCAAGCAGCTCCTTAAATTAAATCACAGGCTGTACGTTCAGAAAAAAAACAACAACAAGGGCAAAGTAATGAGGAGTCAATATACCTCGGAAAAAAAAAATCTCATCTTCAAATGACAGGCCTGATGTGTTTTCTTTATTGACCCGTATAGACGGTAGCTATTCCTGCTCTGGATGTCATGCCGGAGGGGAAATCACGACCCAAATGCAGCTTTATATGCATGAAGAACCCAAGCTGGGTACTTCATTAAACACTAAGTACAGGTTCTGAGGGGCAGACAAGCAACAATGACCGGATTGGCGAACCCAGGACCGGAGAGCACTTAAGTACAACAGCTAATGAGCTCGCACACGAGGGCAGGAACAAAAGGCAGGACTGCGCGGCACTGGGCATGGATCCTCAGACCATGCCTCGGAGGAACACAGGAGGACTCAAAGGGCCGCACGTGGCACTGGAAGCTTTGGCCACCTCCCTTTATCTTCTTGGGGCACCGATCATGTCTTTCCTCTCCCACCTCTTCCTCTCCCATCACTGGTCTTTACCCGACAGAATCCTCCTCTTCCTCGTCTCCGCCTCCTTCCCCTTGCATCATACCTTGCCGTCAGCAGCTTTCCGTAGCTTTGCAAGCAAAGCTGATTAAAATTTAGCTCTTGTCAAAGTAATATATGTGAGGCGTCCCCCCCACAATCTCAAATGTGGCTTTATACTCTTGTCCAAGCTGTGGGCTCCTTTTTAATTTTTTTTTCCCTCCCTTAGACTTGTTCCCTGGCTTTAGTTGGCTCTGTTGAAAGCCTCTCTGGGCTCTGCTGGGCTGGAGATGCCAGGCTGCAGTCCTGAATAATATACAATCTTAGCATGGGCTTTCATTAATTAGACCTAATCTAGGGGAAGGGGCTGGGGACATGGGGTGTGTGTGGGTAGGGAACGGATGTGGAACTAGATTTCCAGTCCTTCAACTTGGTCCAAGTTCACTCAGTGGAGTTTGCTGGGGGTTGGGTAGAGTCTCAGGCACTTGGAGAGCCGAGCAAACCTGTAATCGAAGAAGAAGATTTATTACTGTCAGGACCAAAGGTATCACACTGATATCGATGGTGGGAGGCAACAGAATTACTTAAACTTCACCCCCATGTATGTGTTCTTCGGCAATATCCAAACGTCACGCGTGACCTAAATTGATGTGCGTGATCCCTGTTTGTTATGGGAGGAATAGGGCTTCTCCTTCAGGGTTTTCCTTGCAGAGACCTTCTCCTCAGGGCCTGTGTATTAATATGACTGATTCCTTTTGCGTTGTTTTGTTTGTCGATTTGCTCGCCTCTTTGTGAGGTTTAACACCCCTCGCCCCCCAAATGGGATCAGCCTGAAAAGTGGGTCAAGCTCTTTAACTTGGGGTTTTTCCGTCGGGGCTTTCATGCCGGGATCTTGGAATGACGCTCTATGGCGCCAGCGTAACCGCGGCGACTGTGCGCACGTGTCTCGGGGGCCGCATGCCCGCTTATGGCCGGGGAACTGGGCCATTCGACGGATTGGGAAAGAAGGTGGGTCGAGGAAGGAGACATTTTCACGAGAGGTCAGATTGGAGGAGGACTGCGTCAAAGTCACAGTAATATATCGAACGCTGACCACATTTGACCAGAGACCTGTATTTGTGTCCACCCCAAGTCTATAATTAACAAACTTCTTTTACGTTGCTCCTCATCTTACACGTTTAAACTGAACTTTGAGGCTGCATAAGTCGGAGAGAGACTGTTTTAAAATCGTTACGAGATTCTAAGGAACGCAAACATAATAATACAATTAAGAAAGTAATTAACGTAAGGAATGAAAGGGGGAGCAGATAGAGATGTGTATCTTGGAAGTAGTTAAAGGAAGCTGTAAGTGAGAGATTTTAAAGTGGGTTTTAAAGGAAGATAATTAAAGGGCTGTTTACCACCGCTGGCAAACCGAGAAGGTTACGTGTGGCAGGAAGCTTGTAAAATAAAGCAGGTCACGTTTACGTACAGTTTACGGAGGGTCCTGGCTGAGAGGAGGTTCTGCTGGCGGCCCAGGGATGATGCCAAACTGGTAGCCGGACCAGACGTGTGAGTGGGGGGGGGGCATGTAATGCCGGTAGGTGCAAGGCAGCATCTGGGATGACGAAGGGCGGTTCTGGTGGTGAGTGTGGTGCCTCTGGACCGGGACTCTGCTCTGGACAGTGTGACGGAGGGACATTAATCACGAGACAGGCAGAGTGATCCAAACGGAACTGGGGGGGGGGGGGGAGATTAAAAAAAAAGATCTGTGCGAGATTAACTGCCGTGTTACCTTGTAAACCAGAATTACCCTGGGAAAAAAAAATACAGTGTCACCCCTAGAAACCTTGAATCAGAAATCATTAACTACAAGTACAGCATGGCCTTGAAGGAAATATATTTATCTCAATGAAGCCGAAATGACTCAGAAAAATGGTGAAAATACAAAAAAAAAAAAAGATGGAGATACTATTAACATCCTGAACAGTAGTGTGGCCATCAATTCTGTGGTTCTACTGGAACATCCTGGAACATCACGTGGATGTAAAATGTGGTGTGTCACTGCATCAGCTCTTTTGAGGGTTTCGCTGCGTTACCGAAGAGCAGGACGGAAGAGCAGAAGAAGCCGGGCGTAATTCACGTCACCTTCTCGCTGTAAAATGACATTCAGTTATTCAGGATTGTTGAATAGCGGTATTTTCATAGGGGGGGACTGGCTGCGTGTTTGAGCTGCATTTCTTAGCGTAGCTGTATCTGTAATCTTGCTGATGTGCACTGTGAAGTTCCAGTATGATTGTTGTACTCCTGCACGCCGGTAACTGAGCGAGAGATCGGGGCACAACACAGCAAGTCATTAAAAGCGCTATGTCACTTCATCAATATCTGAGCGGCCCCCGAACAGGCAATTCCACTCTGATGGAAGTTACCTGCTCCCCGCGGCAGTGCTCTTGAATACAGTATAAATTCTGGACATCGATCAATTTATATGTTCCGATTTAACTGTATTTAAGCATAAAAACTTGGGGAAGTTTGAGCTCACCGCTCTCCCAGCCGGCCAGTCACATCCAGCAAAATTCTCTCCAGGAATTCTAAGCATTTTTCTGCAGCTGAGAAGGAACAATTTTTTTAAAAAACTAACGTAAAACTGAAGGAGCTGTTATGCGAGCGGGAATTTTGTTGGTGAGGAAGACTGCCGTTTGGGGAGATTACGCTCGTCTCGTCTTTCACTTGCTGGGTTCGTTAAATTAACTAGATTGGACTAACTAGGGGAGAGGCAAAGACAGGAATTTCTCCGGTGTTGCGTCTTGCTGTCTAGCGGCAGGAATGACAGACGTCCTCCTTGGGTTGATGGTGATGGCAGGCCTGATGGGGTCAGCGGAGGGGGGGGGGCAAAGTTAGGGTTTGAAGGAGGGAGGGTCTGATGTAGGAGGAACCGTCTTAAGGCACCCTGCCAGGCAGCCCCAAAAGCCATCTGAGGAACCCGGGGCTGTCACTGGGAGTGGAAAGGAGAATGTAAAATGAGTCTCTTCTTCTCGTTTTTTGTGCATCCTAAACCAGGCGGCGTCCGGCAGATGGGATCGCGGTCATTTCCCGGCAGGATAAGGGAAAAAGAGCTAAATCACATAGATGGTCACTTAGGATAATAACCCCAGCAGCTCAAAAAAGTATCATTGAAATGAGGAGGTTATGTCAGGTGAAGGTGCCTCATATCATTATGGAGCTGTCAAAACACATGACTGTTAAAGCGCCAGCTCTCGTGCTGTCAGCCGCTCTGTGCCGCCAGCGCTTCCCCGCGCGCTGATTTGCCGAGGAGCCGGCGCCGCCGCCTTTGATTGCGTCATGCCTTCCCCGCTCGGCGACTTTCGCCGCCCCTAGATGGAGGCGCTGTTTATGTATAGCTCCGCCGTGTGAAGCTTGCCTCTCAGGAGTTTACGACAATACAGGACAGTTTGACTTGCATTGTATGTCGCGGCTTCATGCATCCCGGGAATCGAACGTGCCCCCCACCCAAAAGAAGTCTTGGGACGAGAGGGTAAGTTTCCGAACTTTGGTCCCCAATCTGCCTGGCGAGTGATCTGTGGCAGAGCACAGTGACCTTGCTGAGCCCACCTGTCCACCCAATGCACTGACCTGCTCCATACTGGGTGAATTCTTTTATTCATTCATTGTCCGTGGATTGAAATGACCTGCATGTGTACTGCAGGAAAATGTCATAGAAAGCCTCTCATTTGTATAAACCTCTATGTGGAGAGAGAGGGGGGGGGGGTCCAGCTCCAGCCCACATCAGCTCCAGTCGGAGGCTGTGCTCTCTTCACACCCGCCGGCGGTGCCAGAAGGACCCCAGCGGGGGACCCCCGTTAGGACGGGCGAGTGGGCAGTAACAAAGTCAAACCACAACCTCCCGCAAAAGGTCGGACTGGGTGGGGGCGGGGGGGGGGGGGTGGCTGATGTGCACGACTGCCCCATGGTGAGGAAGCAGATGTGCGTGTTCACACACACACACACACACACACACACACACACAGACAGGTGCCACTATGCTGGTGTGCAGTGCCAATGCAGTGTGATGGCTGCAATGCTAGTACAATTAAAATATCTATACTATAATATCTATAAATACCAACACAGAGAGGCAGGCTGATTTAGACAGGTGAGCTATTCAAATAGAGCTTTAACTGGGTCTAGAAGAGATCAGTGGCAGAGGAAGTCAAAGGCACAGCAATAACGCGGCACCAACACACTTTGGCACCACTTACTGACCCTGAAATGCACACGGTGTGCGCACACACACACGCACACACACACGCACACACACACAGGCAGGCTTTCAGGACTATGACTGTAGTACAAGATCCCCGGTCACTGGGGAGCTCTCCATGTGACACTTTAATTAGAATGTGCTCTGAGTGTCTGTATACAGAGGGAAGGGTTTGCAAAGGGGTAAACTAAGCAGGGGTCGAGTTTAATTTCAAAATGGGCGGAGTACAGTGAAACGGATTAGAGTCACCGTAGGTTAAAGCCCCCCCAGAGAGACACTGGAAAATGAGTGCTGATTGCTTTAAGCCCTTACCTCCAACAAGCCGGCCAAATTACACATAAAACAGCCGGCAGCCTGCTGAGCGTGGAGCTAGCGGAAGCAGAAGAGAGGTGGGGAGAGATTTAAGAACTTTAAGACAAATATATATAGTTAGAGTGTCTCCAGTTCTGAACTCTAGTGTGGCATTTCACTCTCCTGCAGCAGATATCATTTTCGGGCCCAAAATAAAGAAAAACAATAATTCAAATCAAATAAAGCTGTTGCATGATTCATCACATTTGCCGTGTTGTTATACATACATATGTATAATACGGACATTTCCACACGCACACACCGACACATAAATATACGTCCACCGCCGGTAAGGACAATACTCCGCTCACAAGGTAGCAGACGGCAAAGGGCTACGATTTCAGCCGGTCGGGGGGGAAACGGGGGACAGAAGGAAGGAGGCTGAAGGAGAGAAGGTGAGAAAAAAAGAAATAATAATGGATGGAATTAAAAACATTCAAAAAAAATGAAATAAAGATGAGTGCCCACGGAGCTGACGTCTGAATATAAAAGACGTCCTATGAAAAATATATATTGCTGAGCACAGCACAAAATTTCCTAAGCCGGGTATACCTGCCGCAGGTTAGCCGGGGCGCTCGTTAGTGGGCAGGTGGTGCGGCATTCCCTGCTAAACCGCCACTCTCCTAGGTAACCAGGACGACGAGCGGAGGGGAGGCCCAGCAAACACACAGAGAGGGCTTCGCGCTGTATTTTAATAACGTCCTCCGATATTTCACCGCCCTGTAAGGCTATAGTTATTGCAGGTTTACGCACAGTGGAGGACTGTTATTGATTATGACAGGGGCTCCTGGCTGGTTTGAGAACGGGGGGAGGGCTGCGGTGAGAGAAGAAAGACATTTGTAGCAGGTGGATTAGATGTACGGGATGGGAGGATGTTCCACGGTAGGAGCGTAATCCATCGGAGACTCTCAGGTAGATGGACGTGTCCGGCCGTTTGGTTTGAGTTTGAGAAAAGACGGCCATGTGACATCCAAGTGGATGTTGTCTGGCCGGTCCTTTTTGGGGTTCTGCTGAGGGTCCGTCTCCCCTACCGAAGCAAAGCTGCAATATCCTGGAGGATCTAACAGGACCTCAGTCACAGAGACCCAGATCTGCAGCACTGCTCTATTCCTGGCTGTGGGACGTAGCTAACGCGATAGAGAATGATGATGTTATCTCTCACTCGGTCCTGAAGGTCGCCCCTCCCTCGAGAGGCATTATGGGAGAGGTGTATCAGCCATGTGGGGGGGTGGGGTGGGCTGCCAGGATGGATGTCTTGTTTGTCTTTGACTTTGCTCCAGAATTTATCCCGTCTCTTTCTCAGTGTGGACGACTTTGGATCCGTCCCGTCCTCCACTGCCCTCCACTCCCACACTCACATCCCACTGTAATTGGTAGATTTCTTTTATTGCCACATTGTTCATTAAATTGCCATGGGTTGATGCCCCGTCCCGGGTAATTCCCTGCTTCGTGCCCGTAGCTTCTGGGAAAGGCTCCGGACCCCTCCCCCTACCCTGAATAGGACAAGTGGGTACAGGTGAGGGATGGATGGATGGATGGATGGATGGGTGATAAAACAAGAAACCAAACCAGGGGCTGTAATACTCATATTCCAATGTCATTCCAGCAAATTGAACGACAAGCCTTTTACCATATCATCTATTTATGAACATCCATAAAAATATGAATAATAATATTTTATACCTTATTGCATTTCTGTGTACATTTCGTCCCAGAGTTCTGGATATAAATCATTCAGCAATGTCAACAATGAGTTATGTTTACTGTCTTTATCTCCAAAATCGCTGACCAAATGCTGCCTTTAGATGTAAAAAATGAAAAGCGATATAGAAGGTGCGGCGATCCCGTCGTGCCGGAGTCGCACCCGTGTTAATGATCCGGCATGTGGCACTGGCGCCCTCTGGACCCCATCAGCGACGGCGCGCTTTCGGGATGAGCTAAAGCCGCCCCGCTTCATTAACTCCCGTCCCAATTAGCAACGGCTCCTCTGAAGCTGACGGATGACCGGGGTCGAGGGCCGGCCGACCCCGCGCTGCCGCTCCATTCGCGTCTGCGGTCTCACAGCTCGTTAGGAGTGACGGACGAACGAGCCGCCCGGTTCCCGAGCCGCGGCCCCAGCCAGCCCCGGCGGGATGCTGCCAACGCGCGTTCTCTTTTTTTTTTTGCCTGCGCCAGCAAACTCAGGAAGCCGCGCCAGGAAGAAAGCGGTGACACTAAAGGTAATTAAGGGCGTTTAACAGGCGGCCCGGGGGCTTCCGTGACACGCAGAGGCGTCGCTTTAATGGATCCAGGACGCTGGCGGCGCGGTGAAAGCGGTAAGGTCACGCCTGCCACTGTGAAGGTTCCCGCTTCTGTCCGGTACCTAATACTCCCAAATCAAACGATGAATTTTCCCTGGGCTGTGACAGCTTTATTCTTTTTTGGTCACCAAAAAACGAGCTGTGTGACAAACAATAACTATGGGAATATCCACGGGTCCTTCTTCCTACTGATTATCCAGACAACAAAATCATTTCTGGCGTTCTATGTTTTTTACACACATGATAATCAGTTTTAGTATATAAGTTTGTTTTTTGCCTGTTATTGCTGGTCTGGGGTGCGTTTCCGAAATGCATAATGCATTGCTAATCACAATAGCAACTAACAGTTGGAACCATGCAACTGAATTAGTCCAACTATGTTAGTTGCTAATCAGGGCTTTTGGGAAACGCCCCCCTGGTCATTCAAGATCAGGGGCGTATACAGGGGAGGCGGGGCCTCAGGGACTGAAAGCTTATTGGCCCCTAGAATGCCCCCTCCTGCCATTCACCAAATCAAAACATATCAAATGATAAGGTTGATCCCTTAGTATGAATCATGGCCCACTTATGCCCTCCACCTTAGAAAATCTCAGAACCGGCCACAATTTCAGTACATATTTAAAGGTGACTTTACGACAGTGTTCCCTCAGTGTTCTTCCTCTCCGCCACGATTATATAAGATAGTAAATATTCATGGCACCGAACAGGCTGCTATAGCCCTGCAGGGAATTTGGTTCTAAAAGGACCATTTAAAACAGCTTCAGTACAACTTGCTGCCCGTTTACCGGGCAGGTCAGGGCAGCAGACAGCTCTCCTAAAACTAGGAGGAACTTCTGCTGAGTTACTGATGGGGAACTTAACCAACATCACCAAAGGTGACATTTATAAAGTCTAGTTAATGTCACTGGTGTAAGTTTGTCCCAGGACCCATGTGACAATCACTTCAAAGTCCCTATTTATTATGACAGATAACATGGCAATTATGTGACCCCTCCCCCCTCCAAGGCAGCCCTGTATCATCTCTGTGTCCCCGAGTGAATGAACGTCTGAGAGGCTGTCATTTAAGTGTCACGAAAGATGGGGTCATCCAGCCCCTCATTCTGTGCAGAGCACTTGACTACGTGTCACTAGATTTATTGCGATGTGCATATGGTGTCCTACGAGCTGGCCAAGCTACAAATACTGGGCTGGGTTCAGGTGCAGAATGGGGTGCGTGGGATTCTGGGAAAATGTCCCACACGGAGAGTAACAGAAACATTTCATTTACATTTTTTTCTTTTAAAGAAACTAAAAGTTCTAGAACTGGGGGTGGCATGGCAGGGCAGTGGTTATCACTGTAGCCACACACCTCTGGGACCCGGGTTCAATTCTCCGCCCAGGTTCCATGTATGTTGTTGTGGGGTTTCCTAAGGTTCCCCCCCCCCCCCCACAGTCCAAAAACATGCTGAGGCTAATTGGCGTCACTAAATTGCCCATGTGTGAGTATTCCCTGTGATGGGCTGGCCCCCTGTCCTGGGTTGTTCTCGTGCCCATAGTTTCCGGGATAGGCTCCGGACCCCCTGCGACCCAGAAGGATAAGCGGTTTGGAAAATGGATGGAAATTCCAGAACATTCTTCCCCACTTTCATTCAGGTTTGATATTTGAGACCAGGTGAAAAATCAACCTGCGACCAGGGTAAGCAGCTGAAGGATGGGCGGATGGACAGTTCAGAAGCTGGAGTATTTTTTGCGCGTTGGCATTTGTTGGTGGGGCGTCAAACTCGGCCAGGTGCTGTGGTGTTTTATTAGCTTCCTGAGGGTGAGGTGGCCTTCATGGGGCTCTTGTTCCATCTGCTCGTCCTGCTTGAGTCCATGACTCCGACGCGTCGCTGGTGACACGCACGTGCCTGGCCTGGACACACTGCCAGGCGGGCCGGAGAAATAGATTGACTCGCTTAGCTACACGGAGAGACAGGGAGAGAGGCCTAACTGTTATATATAGGCCACAATTGCCTGTGGAGAGACCAGTGTTTCTCATTTCTTTCCATAATTGTTTTTATATGGGGGTTGGGGGGCACCCAGAGCAAATGCAAGCAGAGCCGGTGGAGCATTTCTGTCTGGTTCTGGACCAGTGGAGACTGTAAAACCCACCCGTTGTACCACCACCACCATCTTTCTGCATTTGTCCACGCTCATGTGATCAAGGAGTTATTTTCTTTTGCTCTACAATATAGTTTTTTATGTGAATATTCTACCCCAATCGGCCTAGGTGTGGTCTACTGAACCTTAATATTGGTCTTTGGCCTTCAGCCCCCCCCCCCTCCCAGGACACCAGACAGCAGCGACCGTGTCTGTGGACGCAGTCAACCGAAAATCATCTCTGTTCTGCCGACTTCTGCGGTACCACACTGTAATGGAGAAGCTTTGAAATGTCTCGCCTCGCAGCCTCCCCGCCAGCACGTGGTTACCGATCCCC
Organism: Petrocephalus zakoni; assembly: GCA_026774425.1. Lineage (NCBI taxonomy): Eukaryota > Metazoa > Chordata > Actinopteri > Osteoglossiformes > Mormyridae > Petrocephalus > Petrocephalus zakoni. The sequence continues at coordinate 1,888,214 of JAODKN010000127.1, read as the reverse complement.
GCGAGCCGGGAGGCGGGGCACGCACGGGCTGACGGGCATCGAAGGACGGCTACAATCAGCAATCTCGGCAACAAGCGTTGGGAGAAACGCCCCGCTCGGATTCTGGGAGAGGAAAGTCGTGGGGTGTTTAGTCTGTCCATCTATCCCTAACCATCCCGTTACTCCCAGAGACCAGCCACCATGGGAGCTGTATGCTTGGGTCGGGGGTGTCCACCTGGGCCCTGGAGGCCAGCTGGTGGGGGAAATGGAAGATGTTTCCTCAGTGAGCCAGTCTGACACGCCCCCTCCACCCCCCTAGAGTAACCTGTCCGGTATTCCCCTCTCATCTCTACAAAGTGAACTGAAGCAGTACTTCATCTTGACTCACCCAGGCGACTTGTGCCTCGTGTCAGGACGAGCTGAGGTGAAGCATCACTTCATCGTAACTCTCCAAGGCACAGCTAAAAATCGGACCCGTCCTCAGCGTAGGTCCCACTCTGTCTGGTTCCGATCTCCACCCCCCCAGCACCACCCCCCTCCCCCCGTGTAGATGGAGGTCTTATTGCCTCGCCTCAGTTCCACCGTTTGTTTATTTCTTATATTCCTGCTGTTTATTTTCTGGGTGCATGCATGTCTGCGCTTGATAAGTTGGGAACAGAGAAGGGCATCAATCACTGTCACTTACTGTGTCGGGGGGGGGGGCAGCGCTCATCCCAGCCTCACCAAGGAGGGGTTTTAAACTCACCCTCCACGCCCCCCCCCCATACACACACACACACACACAACC
>JAODKN010000127.1:1874155-1887348 GCA_026774425.1 Petrocephalus zakoni | reverse complement strand
CCCATACACACACACACACAACCGCCCACCCCCCCATACACACACACAACCACACAACCCGCCCCCGCCGTCATACCCGCCAGGAATTTTAAATCTCGGTGACAGATAAATCTGAGCAGTGTGGGTGTGGTGCCTGTTGGGGGAGGTGGGGGGGGGGGTGCACGTATTGTGTCGGCAATCTGAGTCAAATATATGTTTACACTTTTACAAATGTGAAATTCAGCAGCGGCGTGTCAGTTGCTATTCCGGCTGCCTGGCGGGCGGCCCGCTCTCCAGCGCAGTGCGTACTGCTGCCGTTATTTAGATGAATGATTAAAGTTAAAAAACGCAGCCAGGAGTCCCGACACACTTATTTAAGCAGAATGGGCAAGCTGTCATCTTTTGATGCATTGCCTACCATCCTGCATGCATAAGAGAACCCCCCCCCCCACACACACACACACACACCTCACCCCAGTCATCAGTTACCACAGACCTGACTGTTCATAATGGAGATGATTGATCCGTGTCTGGGCTCAGTGGGGTGCAGGGCTTCGAGGCTGGTGCTGGCACATGCCATGGCCTGGCCTTTAGGCAGAGAACACCTGGATGTCCTGGTTCCTCATTCTTCACCATTGATTTGAACGAGTGTATCATTTCTGACTTGAGCTATATTGGCCCATACAAAAAAGGATCTCATGATTGTAGTGGAACTCCATTAAAAACAAATGGCATGCGGGGGGCTTACTAATGTACAGGGAGAGCAATGTTTTCTCATAACTCGTCAGTTCCTGATTGTGATATAGTCACTTTGCGTTCCTGAGAGAGGATTCTGCTGCTTCAGAGTAAAGCTATTGTTTTTCTTAAAAGACACCAGATTACATCTTAATGACTTATGATTGTATATTGATAGTGGTTGAAATTGCAACAGCAACATGTATAGGTTGGTAATATTAGAAAAATGTATCCAGTGTTGCTGTTTTTATATTCGGGTCTCCAGATACTTCTTTCTGGTCAGGACATACTGGCAACTTTTATGGAGAGGTAAGGTAGATGACCCCCCCCCCCACCTGATTATGCAGATTGACTTGACTGCATGGAGATGGTCTCCCTATCAAGTGTTTTTAAAAGTGCGTCCGCCCTCTCTCTGCTTACTGCTCAGGTGCATTACAATGAAGGCACCCAGTCCCTGTAATCTTTCATGAGCTAAATCAATTACTCCAAAGGATTCCTGCCCAGGAACATCAGCAAACACCATTACACCTGTACAGGAGGCTCTTCTAACCCTAACACTTTTGCTATGATTAATGCTCCCAGGTACCATTTTAAATGTACAGCAGTGAAGCATCTTTTTCCTCCCCTGGATGAAATCTAATATCTCCTTTCCACTAGGATCACTAGTCTCTTGACTTTTGTGGCAAGGATCCCCATGTAACACTTTGCTGCCCAGCTTGATTGCTCATTTGGAAACATGGTGCCACACTTTACAGACCTAACAGGTCGTGGGAGAGTCATTACTGAGGTATTTCTGCTCCGCACCCTTGGATTTAGGCAGTTGAGGATTTCAGTGTCCGAGATCAAATATTTTACTGGTGAACTTTCAAATCCCTTGTAAAATTACCTTTAGCACATTTAAACTGTCTTTAAACTTCCGAAGCTCCATTGTCTTGGTTCCTGATAAACATATTTGTGGTTGGACTACGGCTTATGTGACCGATCCGATGGCGTGGTGCCACAGTGATTAGCACTGTTGGCTTACAGCTCCAGGGTTTGGGGTTTGAACTCCTGGCCTGGGTGTGTGTAGCGTTTGCAAGTTCTCTCCATCACTTGGATTCCTCTGGTCTTTCCAATGTCCTCCTAAAGATGTGCAGTTGGTTAAGTGGCCTCTTGAATTGTCCATTGTGTCCTTTCTAGGGTGTACGTGAGATCAGGGCCCTGTTCTGCCAAAGACAGGTTCCTCTAGAAACCCTAACCAATATAAGTAGTTAGAATAGGGATGGATAGCTGACTGACTCCACCTCCGGTCTATGGTTCTATAAATGTAAGCTTCAAAGACTGGATTTTAGGCTGTGGGTTTGTTTCTGTGTTCTGTCAGCCTGGGAGTCACTGGAGACTGCCTCCTCTGGCCAGTTCTGCTCAGATATTCATTAGGAGTTGGCATTGTTGATTTTGTACTCTACAGCTGAAGTAAAAGAGGCTTGAACATCTCAGATTACTGCAGTACAGGAGCTCTCCTCATGGGTAACGCAAGAGAATATAAGAGCAAAAATCTTTTTCTTATCATTTGCCGAACAAGATAGAGGAAGTCATGGATTTATGGATTCATCCGCCATTGTTGTGGTGTGACTCCAAGTCTAACATTTAATTATGATTGCAAAAATCATTGACATTAAACAACTAAACATTTAAAAGGACTTGCTTTAGTTCTGTGTTTCACCTGGTAAATGCTTTCAGTCTTTAACACACATCTTTTTCACTGGACAATTAATTAGTAAGGATACTGAGAATATTAATTGCATTTTTAATCATGTTCACATAGAAATATGTCAAACTACATTAAGTATTTAATTAGTTTCACTGACATAATTATTTGATTGGCTTATATGCTTTACCTTATACTCCAAAAACAGCATTGGTTTAATACTAATGAAGATTTAAATGCTTTTAGTATTTTGATACTATGGAGTTTAATGATTTCATAATATATGCAAAAATGTGGCATCCTGGTTAATTAGCATGACAACTAAAAAAGATCAACATGAATCTGACCACTTGAATAGAAATTGAACTTCCTCTGGTTTACTTGGACACTGATGAATTCAGTCTGTAAGGCCTGAAGGCTTGGATGCCTCTGAGGCACTAAAGTAAAATAGCAGAAATGCTTCCATTATTAATCAATAAGTGGTAACATGCTGAGAATTGTCTTCCTTTGTGGCACATTTAATTTTTTTTTTTTAGAAAAAATGAAATTGTTCAAATTCATAACTCCTTTCATCTTTTTGCAAAAGAGAGAAAAAAATCACTTATTGCAAATCAAGCCATAAGGAAATCAGGTACTGTCTCATCTGAAATATTCAAAACTAATGTATTAATTTGTTAAAATTAACGAAAGCAAAAACGAAGTAAATATATTTGATTGGGTCATAACTACTTGTTGTCCCTGTAAAATACAGACATTTAAATTCAATTCATCGTGATCATTCATATTCATGCGCTAATATTATTAGTGTAATTTCATAGCTGAGATTTAATGCATTCTTACAGTAATTACACACGTGAGCGTAATAATTCCCCACGATGGCTGCTCCGTTGCCTCTCCACTCCGCGTCTTCCCTGCGCGGTTCCTCTCCTGGCTGCTGGCTCCTGGCTCCGTCTCCACGTTACACTTGCTCTCTCTCACGCCCGATCACGTCCCCTGGCCCCCGCTCTCTCCCTTATACATCTCTTTCTCCCCGCTCCCCCCCTCACTGTGTTATCATGCCAGTTTCCATTTCCTCACTCTCTGAATCACTGCCTTTCATTCTCATGATAATTCGACAATGGCACTGAACTGCGAAATCGCTTTTACTGTTTTTACCCCTCTGATCCCCACACCCCGTACCCTCAGTTTATCGTCTTTCCTTTGGGCGTTATTTTCCTCCCTGTAATTAAATGTCATTTTACTTTCTGCTTTTTTTTAGATGAAAGTAATTCCATCTTGTTGAATTTGAAAATGAACATGTTTCCCCCGTGTTCTTTCACCAAAAAAAATTTTATCGACAATGCTGTGATAACACCAGACAAGCTCAGCTGAAATTTGACACACTCTCTCTCTCTCTCTCACACACACACACACACACTCATAAACTTATGCGGATCACGCTGCACTTTGACCTTACGTTTATCACTTTCCTTCAAGGTGTGACAGGAGTGCCGGTCAGGAGGTGCTGTTCATTGCAACAAGCGCTAAACAAAAGCAATTTGAGGAAAGCCCGGCTATTACAACTGATGTAAAGGCCGAAACGTCCTGCACTCAGGTTGTCCGAGCATAACTGCGAGAGCTGGCTTGAGTAGCGGTGTCTGAATCTCCCCATGACAGCTGATCAATGCCTCAGAGAACCAGCGTCCTGCTTGCCCACGATAAGGCGGGAAGCGGAATTGATTGCTGCAAATAAAACTCCAATTAGACAAATAAAGAGCTTACAAGTGCACACGGACCGGCTGCCCGGGTGTATAAATCGTCTCCCGGGAAATGACCCCCCCGTCCCCAAAGGTAAATCTCTCCTAAACGCATACGAATAGGAATAGCATCAGGAAATCAGTGGCGGGAGACAGGACTCCGCGCTCTTTAAAAATGAATTTGTTACCTCCCTATTTGGGTAAATGGCTTTCATGCTTGCACAGCAGAAGGAGTTCAGAAGGAGTTGCACACATTTGACACTGGCAGAAGGAGTACAGAAGGAGTTGCACACATTTGACACTGGCAGAAGGAGTACAGAAGGAGTTGCACACATTTGACACTGGCAGAAGGAGTACAGAAGGAGTTGCACACATTTGACACTGGCTGGCCCCTGCAATCGGACTGGTTGCCCTGGGTGCCCCCCTAATTTTCATTGGTCCTCACTGATGTCGATGAAAGACGAGTAAGCTCAGCTCTCTAAAAAGTACATGTTGTGTTGGCTCAGACACAGCCAAAAAGTACCATGATGGGGTACCCCCCCAAATCAGCCAGGGGTAGATGCCAGACACACCACAAAATAATGCTGGCTATGGGCCTGCATAGATACTGTATTATTCTTGCAGTGCCCATGATTGCATGACTGTACTCTAATCATAACCATAATTATTGTGTAATTTAAGAAGAGTTTTTTTATTATTTTATATACTTCATAGAAAGACAGCTTTAATTTTCCTTCTTTGGATGCCCACTGAAACCCCATGATGATGATACGGAGCCCCCACCACTGTGCTTATTAAGCGACCCTGCTCCCTGCAGCTTGTTCCACGTATCAGTACTTGTTCCCACTTGGATCTCCTGTTTAATCTTATGACTCTTTTTTCACATGCAGTAAATTGCCCGCTTTTCGCTCCTAGACAGGCAAATTAAATTAAAGATTATTGCTTCAAGTTCTTAAAAACACATGCTCTTCCATAATCTCTCCTCTTACCCGTAATATCATTTCCTTTTGCTTCTCTCTTTTGTGACCAATGATCTACCTGTCTCTGTATTAAATTTCCTGCCTTGTACCTACAGTATCTATACACAACATCTCACTGGGTTGAAGTCTTCCACCCTCCACAGTGTATGTGTAAATCAGTATAAAATAATGCAGCTTATTTCACTTTTAAACAAAAGGATCATAGTCCTAGATTATAGGGATGGTAAGATTCACCAATTCGTATCAGTGCACCGGTAAGAAGTCCACGATGTGACTGTTCCGATTATAAAAGTGTGCACCGGATACAATTTGGGATGAACTCCGAAGACATCGTCTCTAACATCCTTGCATCAGTAAAATTTGATTTATTAATGTAGAATAGTGAGTTAAATCATTTCGCTTTATTAATTTTATATTATTTATTTAGCTCACAGTTCGTGTTGGTGTCTTCGGGGACATTATGCTTGCAGGCCACAGGAACCCGTGCCTTTTATCACAAACCTGCTTGTGTTTGTAAGCTATTGAATGGAAAAGCAAGCTCTACAAACAAGTCTTTAATTTTATTTTGTTGTTAGTTATATTCATCTCCAGACGGTATTCACCATCACCCACCTCTCCCATCATATTACTCTCTCCGCTTGGTCAGAATGACTGTAGTCAGACTGTCGCCATGGTTACTGCCTGTGTACCGCACCTGGGCCTGCACCCCCCTCACCCCGCCATGTGACATCACAAACATACCAACACAACACTCCCAGGCCTGGCCTGCCCTGCAGTGATGGGAGGCTCAGTCTAATTTACAGAAGCAATTCTATGAAACTGTTCATTTAAGTGAATCAAACATTTGATTCAAAGAATTGGTTGGGGGTTGGGGGACGGGGGGGCAGTACATGCTGCTGTACTTTGTTAAATTACTTTTAGGCCTCTTGAAACATGCATGTTTATTAAAATCTTATTTTTATTAAAATATTGGTCATCTCCAGGTCTTGTGAATGTATATTGATCGCTTCAGGTCTAATTAAAATGAAAATCAACCACGTAAGCATTCTGTAGTGTGTCAGCTTCCAAAAGCCTGATGAAATCTCGAGTACCTTAAGAAATTGCAAATATATAATCTTAAATGCTTTAATTAAAGGATAAAAACTAACACCAAAGCCACAACATACAGAGTACAACAAATGGTACAGGCTATTGGGATCGGCACATTTAGGGACCCGTCACTCCCTGAGTCTCATGAGATTTGCCAAGAAACCTCTTGAACCAAACTCACCAAAATGCTGAACTACTCAGAGAGTCAGTGAACCACTTCAGCCGAACGTGCTGAACTGGAATGCCGGAGTGGGGGGTCAGTGATCCTCAGCCACCATGCGGCCTGGCATGAACACCGTGAACACAGGGGATATTATGGTATGTGGAGGGGGGCGGAGTCTACCAAAAGCAAATATGTTAATGTCAAATATTTTTAGATTTTTTTTTAATCTAAGACGTGTTCCTGTACAATGCGTGGATCAACAAAAAGTTTGATTCTTTTAGATTTGAAAACCAGTTTGATCGGTTCACTGCAAAGAACTCAGGGGGGTTGCTAAGATCTTAAGGCTTCTGGGGTGTAGCACAGAAACCTAATCTGTCCGAAGGTTCTCAAACGGAGAGTATGATGGTTAAAACATCTGCACTAAACATATCATTTGGGGCTTGTTCAGATTCAATCGGGGCTTCAGTCTGGAATGGCCCAGGCTCATGATGCATCTGGGAGTGATTCTGACTGCGATGCTGGGTCCTGCTTCCTTAAAATCCAGTTTAAAAACCTGTTGCTTGATGTACCACTTTATTACATGCCAAACAGCACAGACTCCTGAAGAAGAAAGTCTTTTCTCAACATAGACCATGTGGCTGATTCAGTAGTCGATATTCCTGAATGTATTGAATTTATTTTTAAAAGCATAACTCATATTTCAAATTAAATTAACTTTTTTCGTGGGTTGTAGTTGCTTCAATTGACCTTATCGGACACTTTGAAAATGAATTAAGGAATGACTGAGCACCATATCAATGCTATTGACAAACGTTTGGAAAAATGACTTTGTATGACTTTGTAATTGATGAGTACAGGCATTAGCTGCACCACACTCCCTCAGAACCAGTGAAGTATGTATAAGTTACGCTATTTTGCCATTTTTAAAATGGTCTTGTTCAAGTGCGTCTCCGGTGAAAATCAAAACTATGATTCATCAGCTGTCATTTTTATGAAAACACGTCTCTGTTATGGGACTTTGTGTATTTATAGCTCACATTTGGGTATGTGAGTGAGAGATTAATGAAGCAAGAGCTGGAGATTATAAGATATTAGGCCTAAACTTGCAATTGTGTATATCATTATAGTTTCCTATAGAGTAACCATTTGGGTTTGCATGTTCTCCCTGTAATTGCGTGCCTTTGCATGTTCTCCCTGTAATTGCATGCCTTTGCATATTCTCCCTGTAATTGCGTGGTTTTGCATATTCCCGCTGTAATTGAGCGCCTTTGCATGTTCTCCCTGTAATTATGTGGGTTTGCATGTTTTCCCTGTAATTGTGTGACTTTGCATGTTCTCCCTGTAATTGCGTGCCATTACATGTTCTCTTGCATGGGCTTGCATGTTTTCCCTGTAATTGCATGGGTTTGCATGTTCTCCCTGTAATTGCGTGGGCTTGCATGTTCTCCCTGTAATTGCGTGCCTTTGCATGTTCTCCCTGTAATTGCATGGGCTTGCATGTTTTCCCTGTAATTGTGTGGGTTTGCATGTTCTCCCTGTAATTGCGTGGGCTTGCATGTTCTCCCTGTAATTGCGTAGGCTTCCTCTGGGCATCATTCCCTCCCGCAATTCAGAAACATACGGTTTGGTCAGTGTTTCCCAATCCGGTCCTAGGGGACCCACAGACAGTCCATGTTTTAGCAAAAATGTGAACTATTTGGCAGGGAGCTCGGAGGGAACAAAAACATGGACCCACTGTAGGCCCCCAAGGACTGAACTGGGAAACACTGGGTTAGGTGAATTGGCATGTACAAATTGCCTTTAGTGTGCTGTTTTTGTATGCGTGCGTGTGACATGTCAGTCCATCTGCCATGTGCTTCCTAGGATAGGCTTCCAACCATAATCCTGTACTGGAGGGATGGCATGGAAAACGGAGGGATGGATGGATGCAGGGACACTAAAAAGTGGGGGGGTGGGGGGGGTATGACAATTCCAAGGGGCCCAAAAAATTTGTAGCATTATTGGAATGGTCTGGGTTGGGGGTTCAATATGATATGTATTCATGGAACCCAAAATCTCTAGCTGGATGGATGGATGGATGGATGGATGGATGGATGGATGGATGGGTTGATGGATGGATGGGTGGATGGGTGGATGGATGGAAATTAAGTAGGAAGATACAGAAATGTGGCTGCATTAAAGATTAAATGAAGGAGAAGCCTGATACAGGACATGCAGAATGCAGATGAAAAATTCCACACTGAACATCAAATGAAAAATAAAACTGACACATAGTGACATACTGTAAGTCTGCAGCTATACACCCACAGAGGGTCACTGATAAATAAGACCCACAAGTGTAAATGAAAGCGTGTACTGATTTCAGCGCTTCATAACATGGGGCTGATCGAGCGCCCGCTCTGGAGGACTTTAGCCAGTGCAAGACCGATGCCTGTGCTGCATTAAAGGCCTCGTAATGTAAATCGCTCAAGTAATTTTCATGGGTGTTGTTGCTGCAGTAACAGGACAATATTGCCATAAATATTTCAGGGCTTCCTGAGTGAGGAACAGATTTCACATGCTGGACAGTAGGTATCACACTAGTGTGAGGAAGAGCCCGGGCCCGGAAAGCTTACGAGCAGGCAGGAGAGCTTTGGACATCATTATTTCTGCATGCGCTGGGGACTTATTTATTTATTTCTCTTTCCTTAACTTTTAGGTCAGGATTTATTTCAGAAATGCACACAGTGCCTTTCAGCAGAAGAATCCTTGTTAAATGCATCACTAAGCAGGATTTTACATGCATGCTTCTATTAATTACAAACCTTGTCATCATTCTTTTGGCTTGTTAAAAGACTGGTTTACTAAATATTGTTGGACAAATAAAACCTGTTCTGTTATATTTTGATACTACCTGGAATGAGCCCCGGGTTTGACTATGGCCAGAATTATCCTGAAGTGGAACAAGGCCGGTGTGATCAGCATAGTACATTTATGGTGGAAATGCATTATGGTTTCTGAGCTTCTCTCCCCTGTATCCTCCATATCTTCAGGTGCAAGGACTGGAGAAACAGGTGAGCAAGTCCTTGGATTACCTGGAAGTGGGGCCAGCTGGCTCCATGATGAAGGCCATTCCCTATGGTATGGGCAGAGTGGGGGAAGAGGAAAGGGTAAAAGCTATAGGTGCGAAGCCACCTTACCAGACACCTGGAATCTTCTCCACTATGGACAACACCCCCTTGAAGTCCAAACCCCCCAGCTACAGCTTTCTCAACCCATATGACTTCGCTCGGAACCAGTCACTCCACCTGGACCAGACAGGCTATCGCTCCAAGCGCAAACCTTTACTGAAGACAGCTCTGAAATCTAAGAAGATCTTTGGCTGGGGGGACTTCTACTTAAATATCAAGACGATGAAGTTCAGCCTTATAGTGACGGGCAAGATAGTGGACCACGTCAATGGCACATTCGGCGTCTATTTCCGCCACAACTCGTCCAGCTTGGCCAATGTGTCCATCAGCATTGTCCCACCCTCGAAAGTGGTGGAGTTTGACGTGCTTCACCAGCAGCAGCTCCATCCCGATCTCCAGATCCAGCAGCAGCAACAGCAAACCACCATTGACCCCAAAGAGATAAAGACCTTCAACTGCCGGGTGGAACACCAGAAAACCGACCACAAAGTAAAACCCAAGCCTTGCCTATACAACCCTTCTGAGAACTGCTACACGGAGCACACGGAGTCGCAGGCAACCTGGGTGTGCGCCAAACCGTTCAAGGTCATCTGCATCTTCATCTCCTTCTGCGGTAAAGATTACAAGCTGGTACAGAAGGTATGTCCGGACTACAACTTCCAGAATGACCACCCCTACTTTGGATGAAGGCTGATGGGTAAGAGAGGTTGGCATTAACGAAGGGAGTTGTAGTCTTCTCACCTCACTACACTCACATGGGACAAAAGTAAACAAGGAGGGCAGGAGCTACAATGGCAAGATTTCAACAGATTTCTAAAATGACTCAGTTATTCGTATTGCTATCATTTGGATTATTTTCTGTACATCAGCTCAGCTTTTAGAATTCATTCATTAATATTGTTGATATTTGAGGAGTCTGAAGCAAAGAGGCATTAAAACGGAATCAAACTTTACTGTAGCCTCTCACACTGGAAATCCTTTGTTTTTTTTAATTAAGAAAAACTATACCATCTCATGTGTGGCATTAAAATAGTGAGAAGTGTTTTGGTTTAGTGATTTTTCCCATCCTTGTTTCACTCTTGGGTTCCTGAAAGGATCGGCGAGGGACTAAGACAACTCACAGCTGGAAAATGATGCCACTGTTGCTATTATGTGTAGAAATTAATAAAGACAGGATATGCATATATGAAAATGCCCATTAAAATGTATTAAACTGTTGGCTTTTGGGTCTTTGTCCAAGTTAACTGGCGACTTAGCATGCAAATAAATGTCTCAGCAGTAAGTGATTGCACACCCATTAATGGCACATGAAAATGGAAGAGAATGCAAGCTGTTTAAACTGAATACGTTTCCAAAGACACTATTAAAGAGACTGTGCAAAAAAATGAACAGTGATGAGCCAGCTGATAGGTAATATGGGCTGGTGGGCAGCACTGAGTTGTTTGAAATAAAGAGAGAACTGATTTTATGTCAGATTCAAATAAAATCTGTCTGATTTATGAACCTCTTGTAAGATATACTGTCAAAATGAAATGTATTTTTGAATAATAATCAACTTTTATTTGACTACTGATGATTTTTTTAATGCATGCTTTGGCTCTTTTACTCTGAACTACAAGAATTAAGATTAAGGACCATACAAAATGCATACTTATTTATGAATATATAAGCATTCACAATTAATATTTATTGGGCGAAAAAAAAACTGAAAATAGTATTGATATCTACTAGTGAAATCAAGGTATTATTAATATTATTAATTATTAACACACGGCAGTTTTAAAGATTGTTAATAAAGTGAGGATTCACTTTCTTTACCTAGCTACCTTTCTACAAAGACATTTTTAAGTTTGTTCTCTTGTATTGGACAATGGTGAGGGTCACCCTGCGGCGTTTTATTAAGTAACCCAGTTACTGTTCAGCTGAACCCTCTTTTCTTTATTTATTATTTGATTGACACTCTTCTATATCACAAACCCTGGAGCTCTGTTCAAGTGCGGTCTTCTCTCACACCGATATTGCTACACCTTCTCTCCCATACTTAGACTGTCACATTCAACTCTTCATGTCTGCCACAAGGAGGGGGCTAAAAGACAGAAGTGGGGGTGAGGAGCGTTTATGATGTACCTGGGAATGTGTGTGTGCTCAATTTTAAAGTGATCTGCAGCTGTTTATCCGAAGTTCACAGTTAAAGGGTATTGATTATTTCACAAAATAAAACAATAATACATTAAATCTCATTCTGTTATTATTGTCAAAAATGTCCTATCTTAATAATACAGATAGGCCTACACGTAATATGGCTTACACATACAAATTTATTTAGTGCAGATTTATTATTTCAGGGCTTGGCATAATTTAAAAATGAAACAAAAAAATTAAAAGACTCATAAAGGGACATCCTAATGTGTTGCATTGTGAATGATCTTATTTCTAAGCTACAACAGAAGTTTCTGTACAGTTCTGTCTCCTTACTGATCAGCCAAGCAGGCCAGCAATCACAGCAACATACCGCATTTTTGAGGCGCAAAAATACATAAATACAAATGCATGTTAAAGAAAAAAAAGTCAGGTAAATGTGGAAAATAATTCCGGAAAACATATGCTTACCGACAAGAAGGAAAATAAATGGCGTTGTGTTTTAGATTTATAGGTAAGCATTTACTGCAACCCTTTTGTTTGTACAGCTGGTTTCAAAAGTTATACATACAGATCAAATATTGTGCTACATGTTACAGATTTATCACGTTTTAATATACTGCAGACCACAGATACAGTTATACTGTTGCATAATGTTGAGGATGGCTTATAGGTGTAACCTACTCTCAGATGTGTTCCAAAATACTGTACTTTCAAACTAGATGTCTATGAACGTTCATTTCAGGTACATTATTCGTTTAAAAGGATTACATATTAAAAATTCATGTTAAATAATATTATGGCAATATTTTCAACTTCGTATTTCCTTGTACAGTAGACAGTATCAGTAGCACACACACAGGCATTATACAGGACCTCATCTTGGCTCTGTTGTAGCACCATGCTGGTTAATTAAAATAATCGATTGGGTAGAAAATGCCATCATCTAAGGCAGGGGTGCCCAATACGTCGATGGCCAAGGCAGTGCGCGTAGATGGCGCGACAATCAAAACATTTTTTTAGATGCCCCTTGATAGACGGGAAGGGTGGCCAGTCTGCTGGTGCTTAATTAAAACTTTGTTGTATTAGGTTGCCATAACATCTTAGATCCCTTCTCGTCTAACGTATCTTGGATCACACGGGTCACCAGGCAGAAAACGCAAGCTAATGCAAAACTCCAGCGAGCAAAGTGACCCAGCTATAGCCTTCCAATTGATATCTCTAAAAAGAGATATAAAAATGAGGGGGAGCCAGAACAAAAACTTACCACTTCCATGTGGGAAGGGAGGAGGACTTTTTTTCATCATATGATATTCGACCATCATATAAGTATAGAACTGTATTGTTCTGTGAAGGTAATTCATGCAGTGATGCAAGGTTCGCCAGCATATACTGTACATTTAAAGTGTACTGAGCGCATATATATATATATACACAGTCACCTAAAGGATTATTAGGAACACCTGTTCAATTTCTCATTGATGCAATTATCTAATCAACCAATCACATGGCAGT
>JAODKN010000127.1:1841988-1854410 GCA_026774425.1 Petrocephalus zakoni | reverse complement strand
TCTTATTAGCCGTCTTTGCACCTTTTGCATCACGTCTGACATTGACAGACGTGGCTGTTGTTAGTGGTGAGAGATGTAGTGCTTTGTAGTTTGTGTTAGTGACCATGTCCCATAGGCTGTCGGTCTGCTTCGCGTTGAATGTTGTCCGGGGATCGCAGGCACCATCACTGAGAGAAAGTAATTCCCGTCACTATATTCTGCATCCCGCAGAAAACCATGTGATATATAATTTTTTTTTTTGCACCCTGGGTGTAAATGATCTGTTTTCAGTCTGGTAAACACAGAACTCTCAGTGGACCACAGCCAACTAACAGATACTGTAAACTTAGTGGGAAATGAGTTTAATTTTACAGTGCTGAGTTTTGCTGCTAGATTAACACGTTCTGGAGTAGGAAGTGGAAAAGGTGATCTTTAAAATGAACAATGGCTCTTAAAATTGGCACATTTTAACTTATATGGTCAAAGTGAAAATAAATAATTTTGAGCACTTTGACCTGAAAATTAAACATGGTTGTGTAAATAATGGGTTACAGATGGATCATATCCAGGGGTGCACTTTTTTTTTTTTCTATTCATACGTTTTGTTTAAGTGTATATATGTGATTATAGAATCGTAAAACCTGTCCTCAAACATCATCAACACAGATATTGGTGTTTTTCATGCAAATTAGATTTTAGGAATTTCCATCTCTGGTGCACGTGACCATTCTACCTTGTTTGAGGTTGAATTTTACCCATTCTTGAAGGAGCTGCTGGGTGTTGATGTAGCACATAGTGTGTAAAAACATTCACTGCTGGCTCTGAATATGGGCTATATTCCTGCCCCCCCTCCCCAACTCCAAAACTCCCAAAGTGTGCCTGTTGAGAAAATGCAGGAGAATGTCTGTCTGATTTGATGATCCTTTCATGACACACGTGTGCAAAGTGGAACAATGGCTTCCATTACGGTGGGAGAATGGTAATAATGGACGTAAAAGCTTTCCGAAGGCACACCAGTGCTAATCTGTGGCTTCTCAAAAAGAGTTTGCTCAACTTTGGGTATTTGGAGAGTAAATGGTTTGTAACTCTGACATTTATCGTCATCTTTTTTTTTTTTTTTTTTTTTTGTAAACGCTTCACCAGAGAGGTTAAAATCAAACAACATTTCCAAGGTTCCTTGAGCCATGTGTCATCGACATCCTATGAAAGGGTTTGACCAGACCCCCTTTATCATGTGGCGAGTCCTGTCACTCTGGGGCAAAATAAATTGAAGTCCCTTTGAAAAGAAAGAAGAAAAAAATGATGCTTCCCCTCCGTATTCGGAAGTATTGCACATAAATGGGAAGTCCCCCAATGTCCGCTTCAAGCAATCGCTCTTGTTTGAGTCTACCTCTCTGCCCCGATTTGGTATGCACTTTGCTTGGCTTGATACTAAACACTGAATCTCATTAAATCTCAAAGCACAGTAACTTCAGACATTTCCATGTTTCATTTTTATCTTGGTCTTTATGAACAATGACCAGAAGATCTGTTCACTCGGTCAAAAAAATCCAATTTGTTCCGGCATCATCAGAAGTCCTGGTTCTGCCTCGTAATTGTTCAGAATCATTTAAGCTTTCCCTTGCCCCCACTCTTTCTGTTTAATCGCACTGTTTAGGGAGTGTCTGATGCGGTATTATGGCTGTAATACACTGACTATGCAGTTTTATGCTTCAGAGGGTTTACTCCCGGATTTCTGTGTTATGTCCTCTCTGCCTCGGGGGAAGCCTAATGAACCTCTTCTGACACCCAGGAAGATCTCGCTGCCTTTCTGTCTGTATAAATTGTTTTCTCCCCCCTGCTGCAGCTGTGCACTGAGCTCAAAGCCTATCTGCTGGCCGACATGGCCCACATCAGCGGCCTTGTAGCCGCCAGTGCCATCCCGTCCCCCTTCGAATATGCGGACTTGGTCACCACCACTACGCACAAGTCGCTCAGGGGGGCCAGGTAGGTGAACCAGAAGGTACCATTCATGTGTAGGGGTGGCCATTCCAGCCTCCAGTAGGAGGGGCTTTTGGGCATCCATCAAGATAAGCTAAGATATATTGATACCAGGGGGAAATTCTTCTGCATACAGCGGCAAGGTACATAAAGTACCCGTCTTTATAAAAATACAAATCTTTATATTATCCTCACTAATTTATCGGTAAATATTTCTGTAATAGTGGAAACCACTTATAGTGATCATGGCTATAGTGATCAACAGCTTATATGGATCAAAAAGCTTGGAACAGAATCATTCCTGAACAAATACTGTTTAAATAATTTGCTTATAGTACTCAAGTAGTCCACTTACAGTGTTCATTCGGGGTCTTTTTACGCATAACATTAGCCTACTTTGCCTTATGTTAACTTGCGAGCTTCTGGCTAGCTCCCTGAGGCTAATGCTGCATACGTAGAAAACATGACGGGAAAAAGTCTTTTTCTCTCAATGACAAATATACTGTTGACTCGTCAAAGCTTATGATGAACTGCCAAAAACGAGCCAACAAAATGCAACAGCGAAACTATAATAAGCTGTGTTTTATGTGCAGTACTGGATTGTACTGTAGTGTATTTGAATTATAGACAGGTCAGTAATTTTAATTTGTACAGTACCGTAATTTTGAGGAGTTTTTGAAAGTCAATAAACTTCAGTAAACGGTGACACTGTTTTTTTATATTCATGTAATGAATATACAATTGTCAATTAGATGGTAATCCCTTTAAGACAAAGGGAAAAAATCAGCTATAATGATCATCCACTTATAGTGAACAATTTCACCCATACAGACGTGATCGCTGAAAGCAGTTTCCACTGTATTTTGATCAGGATATTCTTCTTGTGTACTTTGCATTTTTTCTTTTTCCTATGTATGTATGTACCACGGTAACTTGTTTACACTATGAGGAGACGTAGTCTCTTTGGCACTGTACATATGTTTTTCAGCCAGCTACATTCTTGGTGCTGCATACACCAGAATTTCCCCCAGGAATCTGTAAAGTCGGTCGTAATCTTAATCATGATATAGTGAAAAACAGAATATAAAGGCAGTACACACAGTGCAGAAAAGCAAGCAGACGTGCACATGCAGGCTATCCTGAAAACAGAATATTGTTGAGGGTATAAATAAATAAGAAGCTTTCCTGACGCGTTATGGGTGGCGGCTGTGGACTTCAGGAGGAGAATATCCTGTACGCTGCCTGGACTGTTTTTTTTGTGGGTATAAATGGTAAAAAATCTGAGGTTTCTCCTGTGCATGTTAACATTCTCCGTGATCGGCTATGACTTTCTGCGGGTTTGCCTGCTAGCGTGGAGGGCTTACGACTGTGTCCGCTTCCCAGGGCTGGCCTGATCTTCTTCCGTAAAGGGGTGCGCTCAGTCGATAAGAAGGGCAGAGAGGTCCACTACGACCTGGAAGACAGGGTCAACTTCTCAGTCTTCCCCTCCCTGCAGGGGGGGCCCCACAATCACGCCATCGCTGGGGTGGCAGTCGCCCTCCGACAGGTCAGTCCCCGGCCTCACTGTGCTAAAGCCGTTAGTGTGGGTGTGGTGGCATGCAGCACTGGGGCATGATTAGCCCGGAATATTAGAAATTAATAACTAGTTGCATTCAGATCGAATTACAATTTACTGTACATTTGTTTTGTTTTTTTTCTGCTTTTAATTGCAAATTTAATTGCTTAATATATTTTTCCCATCCGTCATTTAATAAGCAGTTTAGAACATCTTAAGTTGCCGTTAATAAGCTACGTCTACTTCTGCTGCCGTGCAAGATCCTTCCTTTGCTTCTGCTGCTCGTCACGTTTGTTCGTGTTTTTTGCACTGATGTGACTGAAAATACAGATTAAAAACGAGCGGGATTAGGAAATACGATGTTTGTATGGTAACGTCATCTGAGTGTGATAATGTGAATCTCACCCGAGTTGATAGAAGATGATCAGTAATTATGCTCTAATGAGGTCAGGGACATAACTGGGAAACGTATAGATGTATGTGCATCTAGCACTGGCCCAGATCACTCTTTCGTACATATTTCTTGCTTATGCACTGAACCTGCTACTTGTTCTATAATAGACTCATTCTCAGAGCAGAGGTAAAATACTATATTTGCATAAGTAAAGTCAATTCGTAGAATCATGAGTATGTCGGCATTTACATCTTCGGGAGCCTCAGTGGTACTTACAGAGCGAGATGAATTCTTCCGTTGTATTTTCCTGCTCCCGTCTCGGCGACGGTGCTGCCATTCGTTTCGGCTCTGAGCTGCCCTTGGACTCGGTCCATCTGTGGGATGGTGTTCAGCAAAGCCATCCGGGGGCAGCCGTCAGAGGGAAGCAGATTGGTGCTTTCATATCAAGGTCCAAGAAATGACTGTCGTAATCTGGCGGCGGTGGGATGCTGATGGATGCTGGCCGCACCTTCGGGCGCAGACCACGTCTGGACCGCGGCCTAAACGCGGTGCAGGGCAATGTGGGGGCTACAGGGTCGGCTTGGAGCGCTTCACATTTCTCATGCCGTTGTATAACCTAGGAATTATTCCACGGTATATGGTATTTTGGCAGTATTTTCAAAAGCAATGCTATTCCGGTATTTTGAAATCTTGGAGATAAATTTCACCAAGCAGGGGTGGGAAGACCCCCCATGATGCGACGTGGGGGACCACCACTACCATTCATTCATTCATACCGGTATACCATGCTATACCACGGTATCACCTAAGCCTAATTCCTCCATCCATCGATTATCCCGAAATATTCAGGCTGTTTTATCTGGTGATGGTCATGGTAGCCGCATGCTAAGAAGGCCACACTATACCTCTTTCCAAGAACGTAGACTCTGTCTCATTCTGGGGGATCCCCAGGCATTTTCAAGCCATCGGAAGATATCTGTCTTGTATGTCCTCAGTCCTCTGGTAAATTTTACATAACGTTTGTCATTTTTGACTCCAGGCAACAACACCAATGTTTAAAGAGTACATAGCCCAAGTCATGCGCAATGCCAAGGCCATGGCGAGTGCTCTCCTGAAGAGAGGGTACACTCTGGTTTCGGGTGAGTTTCCATAACCAAAGTGACTACCGGACAAACCCCCTTTAGGCCCATCTTGTTGGGTTGTTCCCGAGAAACGTCCCAAGGGGGTCATCTGAATGGTCTTCTAGTCATTGTTCTCTAACTGTGCAGGGGGCACTGACAATCACCTCGTCCTGGTGGACCTGCGCCCCCAGGGCATGGACGGGGCTCGTGCTGAGAGAGTACTGGAGCTGGTGTCAATCACGGCCAACAAGAACACCTGCCCTGGAGACAAGAGCGCCCTCACGCCCGGGGGGCTCAGGCTAGGTACAGGAGGCTCTGAAATGCACATCTTTGGGATCGCATTGTGTTTTGTGGGTAGTGCTTCGTGTTTGTATTCATCTCGTAACCTGGCTCCCCTGTTTACCAGGAGCACCTGCCTTGACCTCCAGACAGTTCAAGGAGGCTGACTTTGAGAAAGTGGTGGAATTCATGGACGAGGGGTTCAAGATTGCTCTGGATGTGAAGAAGAAGACTGGTATGTGGAAGGAAGAGTGCGGGTGGAGCAGGTGGTGGGGGATGTGAGCTCTAAAGAAGAGCTGGAAGCTCCAGGCCTAGAGAGCAGGTTACCCATATTACTGAAAGTCGAGGATCAGTAGGAAGATGCACATCTGTTCAAAAGTCATGAGTGTAACAGTACTGCTCAAGTTAATGAAAGCCTAGCAGGATGTCCGTGCAAAGTTATGCCTCTTGGTTTGATGAATCGGCACTTTAAAAAGACGTCAGAGGACACGGCACAGGGCCTGCTGGTCTGGTAGAGGAATCACGGTGCACAGTGTGCCACAGGATCTGTATGTCACTCGGAAGCCTGAAATGTCCCCACGACCTCTCCCTTTCAGCGAAGCTGCAGGACTTCAGGGCCTTCCTGCTGGAGGACCCCGAGACAGTGGCTAAGATCGGCGACCTGCGGCAGCGCGTGGAAGCCTTCGCACGCCCGTTCCCCATGCCCGGCTTCCTCGATCACTAAAGCCAGCAGGAAGGGTGGGGCTTTCGGTCTGGGTGGAGCAGGGGGTGGAGGCAAACTCAGACAACCTATCCAAATCCTTTCTTTGGGTGGGGGGTGGGCATGCCCGGGTTTGTGGTATGCAGGGAGGGGCAGTCCTTTCATCTTTCTTGCAAAATTTTCCTATTTTATCAAAACAAATCAGGCTTCAAAGAGGGTGTGAGTCCCTGGCCTGCTGCTGCTGGCCTTTGTCACTCTGGTTAGCATTAGATAATGCCATCTGCCTGGGTTCAACATACAAACAAATTACCGAATAGCTTTAGTGTGCCATTACATATTAATAACAATATAATGAACAAAGTATCAATGAAAAAAACTGTTTACAGATATCAGAACAAACTGCCCACAAAATATCTAAATGTAGGTTTCTTTTTATATAGTTTTATGTCTTAACATAAGGCTCCGTTTGATTAAAATTAGTCAGTTAGTTATTTGTTAACATGGACATCATGGAAAGGGTGTAATGTCTAATATATTTTTGGCATAATTCTGGGATTCTATATTACTAACCACTGCATCAGTGAACAACGTGGGGTTGCCTCTGTCGGGGAGGGGCTGCTCATACTCGCAGGAAGTGGACGAGGTTGGGGCAGGAAGTGAGAACAGCTTGTGATGTGGTATCTCTTATGATAGGCCTCTTGTCCAAATAGTGCTGAAATAAAGTGAAATGTGATTCAAAAGGCAAGCCTCTGGGCCCTTTTTGAGATGGATGTGACTCACGGTGTATGCGTATGTATGTGACAGGTGGAGTGTGCTTAATTCTCCCCCCCCACCCTCACTGTACACTGGATAAGATGTGGACATCTATATATAGACGGTGTGTGTGTGTGTGTGTGTGTCTGTGTGTAGTTCCAATGCCCTTTTATCACACCTTGTCTCCTGGCCTGTCAGTTGACTGGCACTTTGGCTGGCGTTTGATTTACACTTGTTGTCAAGGCTCCTTTCGTGTTCTGTTCCAGGATATTCTACACGTTCCCTTGAAGGCTTTGGAATTTTAAAGGTTCTAAATTGTATGTCAGCATGCAAGGTGTCCATACCATCCACACTTATCACACATGCATGTGGTCTCCCTGCCCCCTCCATTGCTTACATGTTACCATATTTTTAAACATTAATTTGTGTTAAATTGAACACTTTTGGGCCGGCTTTCATGTCCTTTGCCCTCCTCCCACGTATTACCAAGCGGGCAGTTAAATTTCTTTGTATGAGCTGTGGATAGATTGTGTCCCCTTCGTATATGGGTCCCCTGAAGGACGTAACCTGTAACATGAAGCAGCGATGCCAGCACTGCTACAGTTGCCTAAAATTATTTAAGTGACACTAGGCAGGAGTCCCGGCTCTTCCCGGCAGAAGCCCCTGCCGATTTTTAGGGCCGAAACTCCCAAGGGGATCGCTTGGAGAGGGAGAAGTGCGCCACACATCAATTAGCACCTTGGGAACCGCAGCAGAGGCGACGAAATGAAATAAAAGCACTGATCCCACACAATTGACACTTACTGGAGCTGGGAAGTGGGGTGGCATGCGAGACGATGTACTGCGCGTGGTGTGTGTATGTGTGTGTGTGTGAGAGAGAACACCTGATCAAGATTAATGGCATGCATCTGGTATCGGCACAGCCTTCGAAACCAACCAAAGCTTCCCTAAAGCCGGGCCCAAAGCCCCATGGGAACTCTGCTGCTGTTCGACTCCCCCGTACCCTGTCTGTGATACTGCGTTTAGCACTGATGGCGACGGGTGTGCTGGGCCTCTCCTGGGATTTCAGCAGAGTGCAGTTACGTGCATAGAGCGAGAGCAGCTTTCCGCAACTCCACCTGCACCCACGCTGGGTTTGGTGCACTCTGGCTCTCCTGCAATTTCTATGCCTTCACCGCCTTGATATCAGTTTTATTTACTTGCACATGTGGGTCCCCTCCTCCTCATTTTCCCTGCCCATTAAAATTCAGTCTTGTCTAAAAATAATTTCTCCCTGTTGCTGTCCTCAGCTGAAATCCACTTTTCTGGGTGGTAATGTGCTGTGAATAGAGTATAGTATACTTCTGAGATGAGTATACTTACAAGAAGTCTGGTTCTTCAGTCAAGTGCCCACTTTCCCCTGTAAGGCAGCTTAGGCCGTGCTCGTGTCTGACTTACTGCTTATTGATCGACGGGCACAAAGATGTTAATTAAAAGGGAACAAGAAATCAGTTTTCACATCCAGGAAGGAAACAAACATGACATTTGGAGGCCTGCAGTCTCACCCCCACCAAGCAGCTGTCGTCAATTTGTGTTGATTCAATGGCTCTCCAGAAGGTTGCACAACACCGATTGTAGACTAAGAATTAACCTGTAGAAGGCTGTGCGACACTGAGACCTAGATGGTCTGTATCAAGTTACGATGTCAACAGCTGTGAGGCAGAGTTGTTGTTCCGATTGTTTCCACCGGGCCACAATGTGATTCGAATTATCAAAGGGACCTTATTTAAATACTGTGTTCCCACTTATCAGCAGCCTTTCAGGGCTTGTCAACCATTATTTTGGGATATTTATTTGGTTTGAAAATATCAAGCAATTTTTGCTATTCAATGTACAGCTGATTTGCTTGATAGTTGTTCCTAAGCTCATGATGTTCAGTGGTAAGTCCACATTGGATGCTATTACATGTTAGCCTAGAACAGTTTCCCAACCAGTCCTTGGGGAACACCGGGCAGTCCACGTTTTTGCTTTCTCCCAGCTCCCAGCCAATCGGGAACACAGAGTACCTGGTACAGGTGTGGTGGGAGCTGAGAGGAAGCAAAAACATGGGCTGGGCTGGGAAGCGCTGGCCTAGAAAATATGTTCCAGTTATTTGCAATTAGTTGTCCTATTTTCATAATTAAGGAAATGTCACATTGGTTATTTGAAACAACTCATTCATATACAGATTAAACCATAATCACTACTTTATTTTGTTCAATAGATTGGGGAAACACTGTTCTTCAGTGATTATTCATATTTGAATAACAACATTATGAGCAATTGATGATGAAAACCCTTATTGTTGTTGCAATACACCTTGTCACTAGTCACAAGTACCAGCGAAATATTGGCCATCAACCCGACCATACACATACACAAATGGTTGAACATGGTCATTTACTGTATTAATTTTGTAACATCACAGTTTTTCGGTTGTGTCAAATTCTAAATACTAAATACAAAGATATCTGATAGCGATAACATTTTGGGTAACTGATACACAGTGATACAGAAACCCATTTACATGTCACAGCAAACAGCAGTCTGACATCTGGGGTGTCTGTCCCCTAAGGTGACAAGAAAGGACACAAGTGCTCTGTATCTAAATGTAGACAAGTGTCATTGTAATAGACTCCATCAGGAGCGTTTTGCGTGTGACGACTATTGACTTACTTTGGGAGGTACGGAGCTGTCGAGTCTTTAACACTTACACTTATGCTGCTGACAGGACTGAGTGCTTTACGCCTCACCTCTTTATAAGAGACACAATTTCTGCTGAGCTGTAATTTAGCAAGTATTTTAAGTGTTTTTTTTTTATTTTTGGAAGCATGATTTGGGATCTCACCCAACATTGACATTTTATGTAATGAAGGGGGCCTTAGTGGGCCTACTGTGTGCCAGTCACTTTCTGGTCCAATATTTTAAAAATCTATATTCATCTATCTATCTATATGTGTGTGTATGTTACTATATAATATAATGCATAATCCATCCATTTTCTGTGACAAATTGTCCTATTGAGGGTCGCGGGGGGTCCAGAGCCTACAGACACAAACCGGGGAATGACCCTTGATGGGGCACCAACCCATCACAGGGCACACTCACACACCCTTCATTCATACAGGCACACCTACGGGCAATTTGGTAACTCCAACTGACATCAGTATGTCTTTGGACTGTGGGGGGAAACCAGAGTAGGCCGAAAACAACCCATAATGACACGGGGAGAACATGCAAACTGCACACACACGGAGCACTGGCAGACACCTGAACCACGGTCCCCAGGGTGTGAGGCAGCAGTGCCAAGCACGGCACCACCATGCCGCCCCATTACTGCATGAATCTTACTTGTGAATTAGTATTGGGCCACATGAAGGCCACAAGTGAAACCAAGTGCCAAAAATCAGCTTCTATTTCTGTAAAATCTTTGTGAATCCTTGGCTTATCAGTGGCTCTGATCTGCGTTGCCACAAACTCATTTACAAGTTTTTACAAGTTATGGCTTCTGTATTAATAGCTATAATGTAGCCTTGCACTATTAAATTACACAATGCCACCTCCTATTTCTGGTTTATGTTTTATCATTTCTGAAAGGCTTGACAGCTGTATTTTTTCCAAAGATTTGTACAGTCTACAGACTGTTTTCTGACAGAAAATATCTAAATTTGAAGATGGTAAAATTATATAATTGCCATAAGAATGACAACAGTTCCTAAAAAGTACAATACCTGTCTAAATTTCAAAGGGAATCTACCTAATACCTTTACACTTGCAGTAAGACTTGCATGTTTGCACCTGTATGTAGGCGTTTCAGGTTACCGACCTCCTGAATGTGTCTGACACACCCTGGCGCTCTGTTTGAGAGCCATGCTCTTTTAAACCCTATGCTTGCTGGGATTTGGGTCTGGGCCACCATGACCCCGCAGGGAGCCGCTTATCGAGGACAGCTGGATGTGCTTGTTTATGCTGAAATGATTACCGTGACTGAAATAATTCAAACAACATCTCAGCAGTGCTTTTAAATTGCTCAAATAGCAATAATGCAATAATTGCCATAATTGCTTGTTTACTTAGTAGATTTATTCATTCATTACCTAGGTTTTTAAATGAATGCCTGATATTATGAGCTTCCCAATGACAGGCATGTTATTATATACACATTGCTGATACATATTTGTGTTGTTTGTAAGGGTCGTTCCTTCATGACAGATACAAATATTCAAGGTCAGGAAGAGACTGTGTGTTTTTCTCAGGCTTGTTGAAAAGTGTACACTGTGAAAAAAAGCCAAATAGGGCTCTCAGGCGGGTTCCCACTGAGCAAAGATACATCCAAAACATGGCTTTTGAACATCTTGAACATCTACAAAGAGGAGCCAGAATGAAGGTTTTTATGACATCTTTTCATAACGTCTTCCGAAGGTCCAATATTAGGTCCGGCACTTGCATCTGCATGCACAGACAGAGAATCTCCCAGCCAGACGTTCAAATATTGAAATGCATCTATGAGGGGTCGCAGTCGGAAGTCCAGATATTGAAGCTGATTTCCATGTCATGCATTCATACAGATATAGTCCTATAGAAACACAATCTACATGTTTGGCGGACATCTCCTGTTTGCTGGGCTCTGTTGCCCATTGTTCCTAATTCCCTTCCCCCACCCCCTTCAAGAGCTTCGGGGGCCCTGTCATGAGTGTGGGGCGTGAATCTTCGCACGAAGAGTGGAGTAACAAACAGAAAATAGAGGCAATACAAAGCAGGCTGGCTGGTGCATCTCCCGTCCCAGCAGATAATGACCGCCTCGGTTGGTCCGCGGACCTGGTGATTACATCCGCCACGACGCCCCGACCCACATGATTACTTGTCAGTGGGTGCCGCGGCCAACGACGGGAGCACCGCGGCGCAGCAACTGATCGCTAGAGGCCGTCAGCCACATGGAGACGGGCGCCTGCGTCGGAGTCTGAATGCGGTGTGGCGTGGAAGCACCCTTGCCCCCGGGTGCCTGGTTGCTATGACTTTCCTCTAAGGGAATGCGAGACGCCGTCAGCGTGCTTGGGAGGGAGATGCCATCGAGGAACCGGCACGCCACAGCAAGGCGACGGCCCGCTTCTATATTTTGTGAATTAGCTCTGGATCACGGATGCAGCTCTCCAATCATCTCTCCAAATTGCATGAGAAATACCGCTGCAGGTGTAAGCTCAACGGATGCTTCAAGGGGTCATGAACATATTTATTTCTGCCGAAAGCAAAATTGCATCACCCGGGGCGCCATCTTACCCATTAATTGTAATTTTCCATTATAAGTGGGAGTAATTCTTTAAATCGGCGTATATTAATATAATTCCCAGTTAGATGAGATAACCAGCAGTAGATACCAGAGTTTCACCTCCCTGGCTCCTGTGTTCCACCATGTGCTGGATATGTGCTCATAATTAGCCTCAATTCATGTTTATTTTCAAACGTGTTGTTTAATTCTTTCATTAATTTAATTAATAAAGCCTTTATTAATTAGTAACAGAGACGGACCACGGAGGGCAGGAATGCTTCACACTGTCTATATTGAGTTAAGTATGACAAATATACAAATATACGGCCACTTTAAGCTTTTATTGAGTGTTTTCCCAGCTGTGTCAGAGAGGACGG
>JAODKN010000127.1:1825651-1837240 GCA_026774425.1 Petrocephalus zakoni | reverse complement strand
GCCAAGTTAGCAATGGGGGTTACCGGGTTAGCAGTAGGGAGTACCGACTAGGCAAGGGGACACCACGTTAGTAATAAGGGGCGCCAAGTTAGCAATGGGGGGTACCGGGTTAGCAGTAGGGAGTACCGACTAGGAAAGGGGGCACCACGTTAGCAATAAGGGGCGCCAAGTTAGCAATGCTGACGCCAAATATCCATGGGGGCACCAAGCAAGCAATGGGGGACACTAAGTTAGCAATGGGGGTGCCGACTTGGCAAGGGGCCACCAAGTTAGCGATGGGCGGCCCCAGGTTAGCAGTGCGGGGGGTGCCAGCTAAGCAAGGGGGTGCAGAATTAGCTATGGAATCACAAAGTTAGCAATGGGGGGTGTCAGCTTAATAATGGGAGGTACCAACTAGGCAAGGTGGTGACAAGTTAGCAATGGTGGGGCACCAACGGGGGCACCAACTTAGTGATGGGAGGGGGCTCCGTCATTTTTTCCCCCAAACCATTTCAGCGCGAACCACACCTGACATCTGATAAATCCCGCCACACAGCTCGGACGAAACTTCGAGATTGATTTCATTGCTTAAAAGTATGACAATGCTGATCCAAACTGTATGCTGAATGTATCTTGCACAGTGTTGGTATTTTTGTATATATAGGTTTTCCTGACTCATAGGAGACAGTGGTTATCCGCTTAAGTGCTGGCTATTTACCCCACTTTATCAAGCACATAGAGAAGAAGAATTTTCACCCGAATCTCTCATTCTCCAGCCCATTGAGCGGCTTGCATTGGCAGTCACGTGCTGCCATTAGACTACTTTACAGCAGAGGTATAAACAAATAAATTAGCACCCATTCTGAAAAAAATCCCTTTTTCCTCCCATTTGCATATATGTAATTTCTCTGAAATGGCATTATAAACGTATTATATGTGTATTTATATATACAGTTTGATCCATAAGTAATTGGACATGAATGCATTTTTTGTCATTTTGTCTCTGTATATCACCACCATGGATTTTACATTAAGTAATCAATATGTTATGGAAATACAAACATCCAGCTTTAATTTAAGGGGTTTAACAAAGGTATTATATTAAGCTTTCAGAAACTACAGCCATTTTCCTCAGAGTCCCTCCATTTTCAGAGGCTCAGAAGTAATTGGACATGTGACTGACATGCAGCTTCATGGTAAGGTGTGGCTCGTTCCCCTGTTATTCCATTACAAATTAAGCATATGTGAGGTCTGAAGTTGATTCAAAGTACTGAATTTGTGTTTGGTTGCTGTAACTCAACATGAGGTCCAAAGAAGTGCCAGTGCTAGTGAAGGAGGCTATCATTAGGTTAAAAAAGCAAAAAGCATCTATCAGAGAGATAGCTACAACTTCAGGAGAGCCCAAATCAACATTTTTACTGGTGAGCCCAGTAACAGCAGAAGGCCTGGGAGACCATGGAAGACAACTAAAGTGGATGATGGCAGAATTCTGTCCTTGGTGAAGAAAAACCCCTTCACAACATCTAGCCAGGTCCAGAGCACCTGTGAGGAGGGGGGCGCATCACTGTCAAAGTCTACAATCAAGAGGCTTTACCACTAAATGCAAACCACTGGTAACAATTAAGAACGAGAAGGCCAGATTAGATTTTACCGGAAAATATCTTAAAAAGCCGGCCCAGTTCTGGAATAAGGTTCTTTGGATGGATGAAACCAAGATCAACTTGTATGAGAATGATGGGAAGAGAAAAGAGAGGGGCAGCTCATGATCCGCAGCATATCACATCACCTGTCAGACACGGTGGAGGCAGTGCCGTGGCATGGGCATGTATGGCTGCCAGTGGGTCACTGGTATTTATTAATGATGTGACTGCTGACAGAAGTAGCAGGATGACTTCTGTAGTGTTTAAGGCTATACTGTCTACTCAGATTCAGCATAATGCTGCAAAACTTATTGGAAGGCACTGTACATCGCAAATGGATAATGATCCCAAGCATACTACGAAAGCAACCAAAGCATACTCCCATCACATCTTGATTGCTTAATTTCAAATCCATCAGGGTGGTATACAGAGAGAAATCTGTAAAATGTCATTAATGTCCAAATACTTATGGACCTAACTGTACATGTAGCTAATTTGCATTGCCAGTTTATGGTAATTTCTGGGTGGTAATGGGGAGGTCTCTTAAGCACGTATCCCTACAAAAGTGTTTACGGTAAGTGGGATTTATATAACCTGCATGGTGCGTATCTCAGTTTACGCATGGTTTTTATAAATCTGACTTTTATTGTTCGTGCGAACACTGGATCTCATTCATATAGCGTTCGTAAATTAACATACACATTTGTGCGTAAAAGACGACTTTGACAAACCATGAGTAAAACTTCAAAATAATTCACACCCCAAATCTTACCGTATAAGAATGTGCTGCCACACGTGTCCAGGATCTTCCAAATTGTCAAAAGCAAAAAAAGAATGGAATAAAAAACTAGATTGAGGTAGTACATGCAGGGGAAAACAAAATTGATACTTTTGTGCAAATGGCATTCATATATCATGCTTTTTATTATTTATACACACAGCGCGCTTGGTCCTGAGCTTGTGTAAGATCCGTTAATTTTCATGAACAGATGGTCCTTATTAAAACATTGATTGAACAAATTCGTTCTGCTCACATTTCATGAGTGAGATCCATTGAGTTTTGTTTTTCCTGTTCCGTAAGAATGTGCACACAACTGCCAACGAGCCTCCCGATTACTGCATTTACGTCACTCCATAATTGGGTCATTAAAGCACATGAAAACATCTTAATTTACTATAGCAATACACACTATTTTCTATGAAGTGTTCTAAATGTTAAATCAAAAGCACATATGGGATATAATTCCCTGCCTAACCCTTCCATCAAATTCTCCATGAGATGATGAGTGGTTTGATTTTAGCTTTGAATTCTGGGATTCTGTGCAATGTCACAACTAAACCTTCCTGAATCTTTTAGTTGGTTGGTTGATTGTGTAATGACAGGATGGAGGGACGATCCACATGCAGTTTTTGAGTGAACAAGAAGGGTTTTTATTATGCATCAAAATATACACATAACCAGAAACAAAGGTACTGCAGGGGGTCAAAACAGGAGGTCAGAAGGAGCAATGAGAAGGGTCGAGAGCTAACCTAACAGGTGGACAAGCTTTAGGGCAACAAAGTAGAAGAAACACTAACTACAAAAGGAAAGAGACCAGCAGCACCAACACTAACCTGGACAATGACCAGCATTTACAATAACTGAATTAGGGAACATCACACATGAGCGTACCTATTTACAGGAGTAAGGAGGACCAGACAAGGGACAGGTGTGATTGATTAGGAGCCAAAAGGAAGGAAACGGGACGGGCAGCAGAGACCTCTGCTGGCCAGGTGGGAACACGACAAGACAGGGACAGACCGTGACAGATAGTACCTTAACAGGCTAAAGCTATGTGTACTACTTTCAGTTTTTGGTATGAAACTTGTCCCAGAAAAATTTGGGTAATTTTCAGTGTTTGTATCAAGAATTTTAACATACTGCAGATTAAGGTAAAAAGTTTAGGAACAATTTGCTTTGCCGCACTCAGATTGCATTTTTGCTTTTGAAATAAGATTTATATTTGCAGTCTTTGTTTTATGACATACATTTTCTAGATTGATCTATTCGATCTCTTGCAAGGTCTGCTAAAACACGTTTTTCATATGTGCTGCACTTAGGGCATAATACAGTCTGCCAGATCAATAGCAAACAAACAGTTTAATAACACACATCAATAACTGAACAACATTACCTAAATCTGAGATATGGTTCATTGCTGATATACAATCCCCAGTTTCTAACTGCATGTATGTATGATATATAATGCACAGGGTCGACGCCCATGTGGCACCCTAGGCAAGCTTCAACGCAAGATGTGATAAATCGCAATTTGTAAAAAAATTATCATTTGACAGCCCTATTAACATGATGATGATGGATTTATTTGATTAAATAATCAATTGCTCATAGTCCGAGACAAAGTGAAATTTGATGACTAAGTCAGAGCTCCCTTAGAAGTTGGCACCCCACACCACATAGCTATTCTGTGCTGGCCCTAAAGGGGGCGAGTACTCCTAGGGGCATTACCAATTTCACTTTGGGTGCATCCAATATCACATACTTACACAGTACATACTGAACTTCATAGGAAGCGTACTACTCGGCCGTTGATGTAGTATGTACTGAATGTATGCATGATAACGGTACGCATGCACTTGGACACACTGCAGTCGCCATTTTGCCTGATCTGGATGTTTATCTATGACATAACTTGACCCCTGTGAAAGTAAAAAACTGTTTAAAAAATGCAAATTCCAGTCAACATATTTCACTGGTTTTGTTTTCTAATTTGTACAGAGATGGCACTTCCTCCACCAAATTTCTGAGCAAGAAACATTCTTTGTCATTGGCTGTAGCTCAACCGGCCTTGCAGGATAGTGTAGCGTCTATTGGTTGCACACTTTGGAAATTCGCAAGAAGTAATATGTCATCTGGGTACCTTCTGTCTCCTCCATACAGAGGATTTGGGCATACTGGTCACTTCGCATACTATATTTCACCTACTACATAGCAAACAAGTATGCGATTTGGGTTTGCTTCAGACGATGCATGTCGTGTGCGAATGAAATCAGTTTGTCAAGTCAGAGCCTCTGAAAACCTAGTGCTGTAGGCTATATGATATGTTTGACCGGCCCTGATGATGCATCTACAAGTTTTGATATTTAACTCTTCATGCCCAGTAATATAGGCTTTCTGAAACATATTTACCACTAAAGCAGGTATTACATTTTTTTGCACAAAGTGGGCTTAATAAGTGAGTCATCTACATTAAATTCAATAAATGTACCCACTGCAAAAAAAATACTGTAGACATTTTCAGTTGCACTGCTGCTACATTGTGTCTACTGCTTCAGGAAAGATCTATGATTAGAGCAGCTCAAAGGCAATAGCTATGAGAAATTTAACAAAATAGCGGAAAAATGGTTAGTCAAAGTGGTGCCTTCCCGAGGAGTGGGTAATGCAACTGGGCAGCAACCACTTAACTGTGCAACTTTATTTAGTCTTTTTATAAATAAACAACGGCAGATATTTCTAAAAAAATTGCAAGAACAAAGTGCAAGGCAAAGAGGTGTGCTTTTCACTCACTGCAAGTAACATCTAAGGCTCATTTTCGTAACAGAAATTTACATAACAGAAAACCACATGCAAAGGCATCGCTAGCTTTGATAAGTAACTAACCAAATTGCAGATCCTAATAAGAAACAGAATAGCAGATAAGAGCAAACAGTTGATATGACACTATTCATTTATGTTTAGTTTAGATGAGTAATTATCTTACCTCCAAATGCCCTTCCCACAGCGACAGGTTGTTGTATGTTATCCAATTGCTGGAATATTTAGCATCTTCCCGATAAAAAAATGTTCAGTAGAATGTTGGCTTAGCGACTGGAGCTAGATGGCGCAGTAACGTATTCAACCAATACATGCGGCCTCATCGTGTTGCAGTCTTCTTTTACTGTCTATGGATGCAAGAGGATTTTTATTTTTATTTTTATTTATTTATTTATTTATTTCTGGGGGGAGGGGGACGTAGTCAAGGCGGGATGCATTTGTTGTTAACTATAAAGCGTTGCGGGAAACCCTGAGCTTTTATTGTAGGATAGAAAATTTGAACTTTTTCCATGGTGGTTCTCTGTCTGCTGAAAAATAATTTTCACAGGTTAGGTACAGCTTGTATAGTAATTATCCACGAACCAGCAATCAGTAGCTATATCTTACTTATCTCAAAAATGAATGAAAATGTCAGCCAGGTACCATTCACCTGCTGTCTTATCCATACTGAGAATTTGGACATACTGCTCACTTTGCATTCTGCATTTTACCTACTACATAGCAAACAAGTATTTTATGGATGCTAACCACCCAGCACTGAATAATTCATCTGCAACTATGCAGATATTGTATATATGTGTATGTGCCACATTTCTAGAGTGTTCTTTCTGTGGACTGGGACAGTTTGGGACCTGTTGCTGTCAGGAATAAGGTAACACTGAGTAAGGGGGGTCCACTGTCCAACTTTTACCACATTGCTTCCAGCAGGGGCCGTGGGGGTTAAGGTTAGGATCAGGATAAACGCACAAGCCATGTTCCCATGCAGTGTTGTGATTAAGGGCATAGACATTGAACACAGAGACTGTCTGTTTCCAGCGAGGAGAGACCCTTCAGCAAAGCTGAAT
Organism: Petrocephalus zakoni; assembly: GCA_026774425.1. Lineage (NCBI taxonomy): Eukaryota > Metazoa > Chordata > Actinopteri > Osteoglossiformes > Mormyridae > Petrocephalus > Petrocephalus zakoni. Next base: position 1,830,962 of record JAODKN010000127.1, on the reverse strand, counting down.
ATCCCATTGTGTGAAGAGGATAAAAATAAATTTGTTTTGGTGTGTGTCAGATACCCAGATGGTTTTTCATAGGGGTGCTTGTGTACACATGTGTTGTGCTGTAATGTATATTTAATGGGCATCGCTTAGCTTTTCCTCCCACTGGGAGTTTCTCGTGGAGCCCTTCAGGTCTCCCATCATCGACGGAACCATGCCAGCGAGCCGTTGGAGGCTGGTGGCCAAGGAAAGGTGCGGCAAAGTGACTCCCACACAGAAAATAAGCTGGGTGTCAGATCTCCGAATACAGCACTTGCTAACTTGGGGTACATAAACAATCGGCTGGTATATGTAAGAAAGCACATCGCTGCAAGGCATCGTCTTTCAGTCTGGCATGGGGTTAAGGAAAGCTGATGCTTCTCTTATTTAATAAGCCGCCCTGTTTACTGAAATCAGTTCACTGTATCAGGAGCTCATGCAGTTAGCAGTAGTATTGCCCAACCACCATTTGTACACTAATGACTGATGCCACCGTGTATTGTGAGCACGTACTGATTTATACACATGCAATGACAGCAATCGTTTAGGGCTGTGAGTGTGAGTCAGATCTGGGGCAGGGTCTAAAGTGCCGGTGAGTAAGGTTTTGCTCCATTGTAAATACATAGTCGTAAAAATGTGTACGTTTAATACAGTGTCAACAAGGTAACGGAAACACAAACATGCGTAAATATCATTGCTGTTTCTTGTGGTCCTGGCAATCGCCGTCAGGCCACATCATCTTCTCCTGCCAGGGGACCATCAGCAAGCCCTCCAGAAGACCATTAGCTGGCACTGCTTGAAACTGGGAGAGGATCCCTGTGTGCCTTTCCAAGCCTTAGACAGGCAGGATAAGTGCATTTCCATTTGCTGTTTTCACTCCCGGCTAAGGGTAATACCGATAGGGTGGGCCAAGGCTGCGAAGTACATATTGGGCTGATTCGTTAAAAACAGCAACCATAGCTTGAATCCTTGGAGCCTAGTGGGTGAAACTTTACTGACTGGCTGATTGACTGGCTGTGCCGGGAGATTTGAAGTCTCCTTTATCCCAAATTATAAATAAATAAACCATCCAAAATCATTTGCAGCCTGAAATTTAAATTGATCATTACAGATACCGAATGCTTTTTTAATTAGGTTTGGATAGTTAGCAGATATTTCCATTGCACTCTTAAGCACATTCAATAGGATTATTTATTACATAAAACCAATAATGCATCATAACAAACCCACGTCAAAGGAATGAGTTATCACCTATGATCTCTGCTCCCTCACTTTCTAGGAGAAGCAGGTCATGTTTCTCAGTTACAGTAGATGTCACAAGAAGTGCCATACATACAAACTGAGGGGTGCAAAGTGTGCCTTTAACTTTGCCCGGAGCCAAAAGCCAAGGTAACCTCTCTGCTTTATGAGTTATTAAAGAACTCATTGGTCGGCATTCTGTAACCGAGGGATTCCCAGGAAGCTTACCTAACGCTCCAGCCACAAGACCAGCCTGAAGGAGGGCACCGTTCGTATGGGCAGCAGGTCGCCATGGCAATATTCTGACATCCTTCATTTTAAGCTGTTTGAAAATAGTGTAAAATCAACCATCCCTGGACGGGGGCCATAAACACAGGAGCAGGACAAAACGGCAGCGTGCTTTTTATTCTGTCATCATACTGATACATAACAATCATTCTCTCAAGCAACTTGCAACATATCTGCTGAACTGGCTAGACATTTGTTAAATTAGTATGCACTTTCACACCGCCGGCACTTTTTCCTGGACCCAGAACCTTTTTCTGGAACTAGACTTTTGTCGCGTTCACACCGCAGGAACTCAGCCCTTTTGTAGTTAGTCGGGGGCAGTTCCGGAACCCTTTTCTAGAACTCCAGACTTAATACTTTTCACTCAAACCCGAGCAAATGGGGAGGTGCTTACAGCAATAGCTTGCTGATGTATTGACCACAATGGAATTATTTTTGTACCTTAATTACATTTAATGCATCAATACATTTTTTGCTTGCATCTGCAATATTTCCGCACTGGAACATTCGATCGCAAACCAATATAATGTACTTTTGTCTAATATCTCCAGTGCCGGTGGTGAAACTTGTCGATCCCCTCAATAGCTAACAAATAATTAACAACATTACTTGTTTATCCTGCTTTGTTTTGGGGTGCTAGTGTAGTTTCATATGAAATTATGTATTTTACTTTAGTAAGTTTAACCTATGATCTTTTTGCATCTCCCATGCTTATTTAACATAGATGTCCCTTTGTACTACCTTGTACTACCACAAACTCTGTAGTCCTGGGGTGGCCAGCCTTATCCAGAAAGGGCTGTCATGTATTCAGGTTGTTGCTGCATCTCCAAAATTTGATTACTAATTAGGGGACTGATTGGCTGAAGAGTTCTGATACCAGGGTTTGAACAGCTGACCTAAAGGTTATTCCAAAAACCTGTATACACACTGACCCATTGCAGATACGCTTGGTCACCTTTGCTGTGGTCACTCAGTCATTTCAAACAACCATTTATCCAGCTCAGAGTATGAGGTAGGGTGCACATTGGATGGGTTGCACGTCCATCTAATGGGACCTGAGATGCGCAACCAAACATTACTGGCACTTTGCACACTAATGAACATGAATTACATGTCTGTGGAATACCAGGCAGGCGCAGGAGAACATGAGCAGACATTGGAATCGAATCCACAACCCTAGACATAAATTCACAACACAGAGCATGGGACAGGCCATACGTATCTATCTCTAATGATAGATTCATTCTTTGAAAGGGGTCATGTTTTCTTAATTGCATGACACCCACAACAGTTTAGCAATAGTTTAGTAATCTGCCAAGTATTGCTAAGTAATGAGATTTTATTTATAACAGTAATAATCAGAATCGGAATCATAATAACAGTCATAATAAGTGGAATAATAATAATAATTATTATAATAATAATAAGTGGAATTCCAGAACAAAGGGAAAAAATGATGGTAAGACACAACCACAACACCTATCATACTTATAAAATATATTTTATGATTTGTTTCATTAGTTTCATCATTCATTAGTTTCTTTGTTTCACTCAAAGACCACTGTCAAGTTTAATCACACTATATAATTTGCCAATTGCAAGCTGCCCCAAATCATGTATAAATATGTTTTGCTAAGAATATGGCCCGATTATTATTTAGTCTCAAATCGGTGAGGTTTGTAGCTTGAGTTGTTTGTTTCGAAAACACTTTGCAGATGCTCGTCCAGATAGTTCCAGATGCTCTTTCTCTACATCAACAGACTGCCTGCTCACAGGCGTTGGAATAATGCTCACAATTTATTCATCAGCACAGCAGAGCGTGCGATCTCTTTGCTTTGGCTGTAGCTTGAATGCTGCTCTTCAGTCTCAGTAACGATTCCGTCGTGAGGGTCTGCTTATAGCTAACAATACCCTACTGGCCAATGCAGTAAATGTCAACTCAGGCAAATACTCCCATAGTGCTAATTTTGCAGTTTGGCCTCTCCGGGGGAGATTTCTTAGGGTCCATAAGAGGGACAATCGATTGTGCCTTGCTATGCCATGTTATCCCCCTCTGTTTAATAACTGTGCCGAGATCAACAGTTACTGCTCGTGATATTTTTCATACTTGAGAGAGACCTCAAGAATTAAACTTCCTCATCGGTAATAAAGAATTACCCAGAAAAGGTCCCTTTCGGCTTCATCAAATGCTCGAAAGGGGTCTCAGTGTCTGGGACACCAAGCATAGGGCCAGTGAGTTGGTCTTCTGTCCTCAGTGAGCCACTTCATAACCTTAGAGCCCCTTTCAGTCCAGGTGCTTGCCAAGCAATTCTTGCGTATTTCTGTGCAGGATAAAGTTAGCACATACTGGGCTATTTCTCGTGAATGATCTTGTGTAACACGGGGGTCGTGATGAGCTCATGCAGCTGCTGGATCACATCTTCGACCAGTTTAAGCAAGCTGCCCTGTCAGGAAGAGTGCTTTTAACCAGCGCCTTGGTATGGAGGAATATGGAAGGTCTTCTACTGATATCCTCCAAAGTGCACAGATTTGCAGATACCGATAAATGCCTTTCTTAAAAAAAAAAAAAGAGTTCCTATTAACACACAGCACATTCGGAACCCTAAATACGTCTTGTCACAAAAGCTGTTATTGTCCACTGTCAAGGCATTGCAAGTTCACGATTCATAGCAGAAAATGCTGTTTTTGAACACAACCTGATAAATTCATTCAGCGAATCAGAGCACAGTATTCAGGTCAGGTGATACAAGAGATGTTCAGCCAGAGATGTTCAGTAAGAAGGGAATTTCTGCAAAACTTTGGCTTAAAGTAATCTTCAAAGATGGATGATTTTGACAAAATTGAAGAGTCTGTGAGTCTCCTTCAGGGCATATAAAGAAGAGGAAAGCTGAAACCTATTCATGGAACATGAACGGAATACTGTAAAATTGTCCATGTTTTTCCAGGGACCTGCATCAGAAGCAGGATTTCATGCTTAGCTGGACACCTTGTTGGATTTAAAGTAGTCCAGGATAAATTTAAGTGAACAATGACACAATGGTTTTATGGTCTAGCTGAGATTTTCTAAGGTTTCATCTTATATATGTTTAATATTGCCCATTAATGGACTCTTTTTGCTGCAATTTTCGGTACTTTACCTACTCTGCTGAAATCAATCTGAAACACAGATGAGAGTCAGAAAGAAAATTATTTCTAAAATTGCCACCACATGCTCTGAGCACACATTTCATAAAACATTCATAAACTTCACCTGTGATTTACCTATATGTTTTTTTTCTAAAAATGTAATTATTTTACACTTATTAAATGCCACAGATAAGACACACATAAGGTCAAATATCTGAAATATCAGCTCACCTTATTAAAATATCATAAGTTTCCAGGTTGTTTTTTTTTTCAGATCAGTAGCACCAATTGAAAAAAAAAGTTTTTGTAGAGTATTATATATATCAAACTTAAGTATGCTGTGTACTTAAGTACTTTCTTCATGCTTTGAGAAGATAAGCTAGTATGTTGCTCAGGTTCTACTAATATGAAGCACCATACAGCGCCCTCCACAATTATTGGCACCCCTGGTAAAGATGTGTAAAAAGCCTTAAAATAAACTCATTTGGTACTGTAGTAGCATAATTTCACACTGACAATTCAAGAATCTGACCTCTTACACTCACCTAAAGGATTATTAGGAACATCTGTTAAATTTCTCATTAATGCAATTATCTAATCAACCAATCACATGGCAGTTGCTTCAATGCATTTAGGGGTGTGG
>JAODKN010000127.1:1803171-1813258 GCA_026774425.1 Petrocephalus zakoni | reverse complement strand
CCCCCCTCCCACCACCACCAAACAGAATCAGGCAGTGCCGCCATGGGCACTTTCACACTCGCCGAGTCTGGCAGAATTATCCCTGCCCTTCTCTCCAGGCCTCAAAGCCCCACATACATAAATACAGCTTTATCATTAATACAGATGGGAAACTTTTTGCTTTGGAGAAATGTTTTTTTTTTTCCAAAATGGAAGCTCAACTTTCCTTTCTAGTAAGGGTATCAGGGTCGCTAAGAAACAAAACAAAACCCTCATTAACCAATCGTCTTAAAAATAGAAACTTAGTCAGCTGTTGGCTTTGGCTGAATTAAGCAATGTCCTCAGAATTTGTGGTGTGTGTTAGTCAGAGATGTGGCTCCATTCTATCATATCACCTCCTCTGCTTTTCCGTTGTGGTTGTGCTGCTGTTCCTTGCCTCTGGTGACATTGCTACCCACAATGCCGGCACACACACCTAACGCTGCTGCACTACACAATTAACGTAGTGTTTGGTTTCATGGTCATTGTGCATTAAACGTGTCTTATTACCCTATTCTTCTCTCTAATGCAGGAACTCGCGGAGTGTTCCTGGTAGAACAGGCCATGAGGCAGGGTACACCCTGAAAGGCACTTCCCTCCACCTCAGGGGAGGCACACACACTTGCACACCAATAGCAATTTATCGAAACTAGTCTATCAAAACCGAATGTCTTTGTGTTGTGGGTGGAAACTACAGTACCCAGAGGACACACAGATCGCTGTGGGAGAACTTCCCTTAAAGCCACCACTGGGTTTCTTGATATTATTATTATCTTCTGTTAGTCTTATTTTTCAAAAGCTCCAGCACTGACTTCAGAGTCATAGTCCAATGGTTACACTCAGATAGGTACAGGCCATCTGCTGGTTTACAGATTACTTGACCTTTGTGATACTAGATAAGGGTTTTTGGTGGCTGGGAGAGTGCCACCTCTGCAGAACGCTTTCCCCCCCGATTTCGCACCCGGAAGCTGAAGCCATGTGTTTCCCAAGACTTCGATGACAGCGTGTTGCCTTTTGAGTGCTGACACCTCGTGACAAAAAAGCGGAACCTGCCTCGTGCGTCATTTTCTGGGAGAGGTTCCAGAATGCTTTGGGAACAAAAATGGTTGGATGGTTGTCTCCAAAATCCAATTAAAGGTAGGAACATACACGGATAGAGTGCTGGGGTTTCAGCAAAGAGAGAATTTCACACCAAAGTATGCTTGATAATCAATGTTTACCAAAGGATTTACTTGGAAATTTAAACCATATTATTATGGTTTGGAATGCTAATTCATGCTAATATTTAAAAATGCACGCACTATGTCATCAGCATTTGCAACATTCTTCATGAACAAAACACGTTTTCTAGAGTTTCTAACAGTAAACACTATCATTACTGACAGTCTCAGTAAATTTGGTTATTGCAGGCTTTTGTAATATGGGAGGTTCATTTTTTAATTTGTTTCCTAAGCAATCAAACATGTAATCATTGGGTGTGGATTGAGCAAGTGTCCCTCTAGTAAGAGCTAAAGACAGAATGATCCGTCAGCTTTTTCAATACTTCGGCAAACAGTGAGGTCAGATTTCAATTAGTGCTGCCCAATGAAAACCAAATTTTTGCCCTGTCAAACAGAACAAAGCTAAGAACGCACTAGTTTTCAAACAGGAGTGAGCAGCCAGAGAGCGCCCAGGCCAGAGTGCATGGGTGTTTTCATTCCTACCCATCTCTTAGTTGTTAATCTTTGATATAGCGTGAAAAGGAATTACGGAAAATCTCTGGTTAAAGACGTTCTTGATGCCTATCAGTCCGGAGAAGGTTACAAAACCAAATAACTGAGGCTCCATGGTTATGCTATTCTAAAAGAGTAAGCTTAAGACCACCATAAATCTTCTCAGCAGTGGCTGCCCTACAAATGTCTCTAAGAAGGAAGTGTAACACTATCCAGGCTTTTCAGAACATAACCTAAGAACAGCTTTTAGGGATCAGTAGGCATTTGTTCTGCTTAGCTACGGTCATATTTCATGACTCCTCTATCAGGAGGATACTGCAAAGGAAGAGGAGACTTGGCAGTCTGGTAAAGTGGACATGAATGTTTGTCTTAATTCTGCTGAAAACCATCTGAAAACACTGAGGCCAGACAAGTCAGGACAAGTGGAAGCATTTGATCCACGCGGGCCTTGATATCTGTCAAAATCTCAAAGCTAACATTCCACAGTAGGGGGTCCATCCCAAAATTCAGATATGGTGGTAATGTAATTGCTTGAGAATGCATTGTTGCATTAATACTATGGAAACTATTGGAAGGCACAACTGTTTATCTTGGAAACTGAAGGACAACTGGGTGATGGTGAAAGACAGCCCAAACCAGAAGAAGAGTTCAAAGCAATGATGACATCTGAAAATAAAACTTTCAAAGGAAGCAACTCTGCAGGGGACACGGACCAGAATTCTTTTCATGGCAATGCTGGATACTGAACAATAAGTACAGGGCGTGTTTATCTGCAGACACCACTGCTTGGCACGGGGAAATTACCTTTCCCACATACAGGCTTTGGGGCTTGCATAAACTGCTTCCCTGGCTGAATTACATAAGTGCTGAAATCTTATATTTGCTCATTGGCAGAATGTGCCAAAAAGCTGGTAGATGTCCAGAAGGTCAAGCCAGCAGCAAACAGTTTTTCCAGGTAGCAAACAGACCAAAGATCAGAATGCTGTTGTTTTGAGAGGGCTGAGACTTATCACTTAAGGTGGCTTTGAAATTAGTTGCATCAAACTGTCCTCCTTGATCCCACCCGCTGTCGACAATTGGCTGGCATAACCCCACCTACTGTCTACAATTGGCTGGCATAACCCCACCTACTGTCTATAATTGGCTGGCATAACCCCACCTGCTGTCTACAATTGGCTAACATTAGGTGACGCCAAGGGGTTGGACAGCAGCCGGCATGCTTTGTACTGCGCGGTGCTTATCTTTAAATGTTTTAAATTAATATGTGTTTTCAGGTATTTAAGTTAATTGATATTGTTTAACGCTTGCCATGGAATGCGTGCGTTCAGTAGCATCTATTTATCTAATCTATCTATCTATCTACACTTACTGTGATGTCAGTGTTATCAGTGATAAGCTTAACTTCGCGCACGGTATTATCAAATTAAATTTTACAATTTAATTAAAATTTTCTTTATAAAGATAAAATTTGTAGCAGTCACATTGTTTCACAGATTGTTGACGTGCGTATTTCTTTGCAAAGAGTGTACTCAGATTGTTGACGTGCGTATTTCTTTGCAAAGAATGTACTCAGTTTATATAAAATGGAGAAGGTAAATCACTTCGAGCTTAGACCGAATGATAACACAGAATGTTAGACAGGTGCATTAGCACACTTGATGTTGTGTGCTATAATTTTTTTTATTAATATTGCCTGTACATGTACTGTACATACCATGTATCTACAGGCTATCAAAGTTAATAAGCATTTTAAAATGTTTATATTTTTCTCTCCTTGATTTCTTATATTAGAGACATAATGTAGGTCTACTTAGTCATGCTGCCATTTTTATGAATGGAAAGTTATTATATGTTAAAATATAAATATAAAATTAAGTAGTTTGTTTTTTCTTCTTAAATATCAATATATCGAAGCCAAAAGCCGTGACACATACCTAACCTTGAAAAAACTGTACCATTCCACCACTAATAGGGCCGGTGTATGCCTGAAGTCCATACTAAGAAGCAGTGGGTGTCAGGCAAGGGACACACAGGCCGAGATGTTAGTCTGTCACGAGGCGCATATTCGTGTTTCAAGGGCAAACTAGAGAGACCAGTTTGCTGTTGCATGACGGTATGAGGAACCCAGATTTGTTAAATCAGATTCTAGGGCACTCTGCAGCAAGTTATCTAAAAATGTACAGCCATTTCCATCTAATTTTTTAGAATTTCTTGATATGCTGTTCTGCTACAACATTTTAAATAGAAAATCTCTTGTATTATTGTTTTTCAAAAAATACAAAATAAAATGATGCTGTGATCATTTGTCTGCGCTCGTCACAGGTGAGCTATTTGGTGGCATAAGGCTTAGGGACACGACTGTGTAATCAAAAGCTTACCAGTTTAAGTCCCCGACCTGCAAATACCACTAAGGTACACCGAGTTAGGTACCACCCCCCGGCACTGAATTAGCTGTCCACTGCTGTGTAACAATGTCACATTCTGTTGGTGTGTCAACAATGACAATTAATTACCTTTCACTAAGCGATTAAACTTAGCCAGATGTCAAAACTATGTTTATTTCTAAAATGCAAATGCCGAGTCATCACCATTGCAGCAGAAGCAGCTAGCTTCAAATCTACACACAAGGTCTTTGATGGGCGAGGCTTCGTGATTGCAGATTCCGGCCTGGAGTCCATTCAAAGGGCGTGTGTATAGATACAGCGACCTTGGCCCCCACTGACAGCCTTCAGAAGGGACTTGTAGCTCAACAAAGTGGAAGGGAGAAAACACTTTCCCTTTCTGCGTCATCCTGAGAAACCTCGCGCAGGTCACATAATTTAGATAGTCACAGCTGCTTTCGGCTTCGCTCGTAAATGATTGCCGTGCTCGTTAATAATTGTGCCGGCTGCATAGCTAAACTTCTGGTTTGTGAGCACATGTTTTCTTCCTGGAAAAAAAAGAAGCCAAGATAACATACATTTGTAAAGTCCATCTTTTTTTTATTGCAGACGCACTGAATTTTCTCTCAGAAATGGTTAGATCTCAACTAAACAATTAAGAGCCAAGTTCTGACAATTTCTTGGTTCCTTCAACCAATTAAACCCAATGCAGGAATTAAACTTTTTAACACAACACCCCTGAAGTCTTCGAAAATATTGAGTCACAATCAGAAGCAGCGGCCCCTCCCAGCCTCCCCTGCAATCTGATGTGGTCACTGCCAAGGTCCTGAATGTTTGGTCACTGTCGGCTGTTACACTTCTGCTTTCTAACTAATAAATACATTTTTAAAAATACATTCCGATTGTTTTACTGAGAAACAAAAGAAACTTGAATAATTCAACAACAACAAAAACACCAGGGAGCTTTGAAAAATGTTACATTAGTGTCAGACGCCTCCTCCTACCCCTTAAGGATTGGCGGTCGGCTTCTTGCCATCAGACACAAGCCAACCCGCATTAAACATTGTCAAGTTGTTTATAAAAAAAAAAAAGTCTCTGAGTTAAGTACGTCACGAAAACATGACTGCACAGAAGGCAGACCGATCCCTTTCAGCTTCAGAGGCACATTGTTTACTAAAGAGAGGTCTAAGTCCTTCAAAATATCTATACATGTAGCTTAGTGCTTTTTCACATTTTTTTCTTGAAAGCATTAGGGAATTACACATTTATAAAAAGCATTTATGCTGCCAGTAGCCTGGGGGGGAAGAGGGGGTGGAAATGTCACTGCTGTCACAAGCACAGATTCCACACCTGCTGTAGTGAAAAATAATACACCCTGAGTACACACTTGCAGGCGGCAGGGGTGGTCCAATGGCAGCAAGGAGCCAGGACCCGGCTGCCAGGAGAGTAGGCCAATGGGGAAAGGGGTGGGCGGGTCTATCAGGGGCTGGAGGCCGGCGGCTTAAAGAACCCCATCCTCCGGAAATAGCGTACGAGAAGCGGCACAGACACCAGCGTGATGCTGATGCGCACCGGTGCAAAGAGCTTGTGCACGGCGTACGCCAAGACGAATGTGCTCGTTCCCGCGGCGACCTTGGACTGGACCACTGCCTCCGCGAAGCCCAGCTTGAAGAACAGCGCTGTCACGTCGATCCCACTGTGAACACACACACACACACACACACACACAATCAGGATCAAAGGGCCAAAATAATCCTTCCTCCCCCTGGCAGCATTAAGAGGTCTCAATCCCCATCTGTTCTCCAGTTTTGTTTACTCAGACCGCTAAATAAAATTTAATTATAGACTGTTTTAAAATAATATTTACACATTTCAAAACAACAGTGCAAGCTGCATTAAAATGACAAGTCCTCCAAATACGTAGAGCAACTGCTGCTCGGTGTGAACTATTCAAGCAGGAAACACCAGATGGCGCTCTTCAGAATGCCAAGCAAGCAAATGGGCAAAAACAAGCACATTCAGCTGTTAAAATACCTGGAAGCCATCCCTGTTTACAACCGCCTCCTCTGAATTCTGGGTCGCCCTGCAGCTCCACCTTCTAAAGAATAATATGGCTGTCCCCTTCAAGTACCGCTTTGATGTTGTTTTCCTCTTTTAAGCCAGAAAACTAAGTGTTTACATTGCAGCTTACTGTCTATGTAACTTTTTAGTAATTTTCTTAGAAGTTCATTACTGGCCCTCTGAAATAATTTCCTTAATGGCAGGGGGGTGGGGGTCAAACAACACCAAATAACTAGTTTCCCCCTTTTTATTGTCAGGTCTACAGATAAGTATATCCGTAACATGTTGTAAGTCGCTTTGGCTAAAAGTATTCTCTAACTGGTTAAATATAAATGTTATTAGCAGGCCTGTGCAGCTTATGTACCTGATTCAGCTGAACGGGGAGAACCATTTGCCACACGCCGCGAACCGTCAAAGATAAGCATTTATCCCATATCCCCAATGACAGATAATGGGGAATGTATTAAGCCATAACACAAATGGGCTGTGGAGTGCGGGACCAGACTAGCGCGGTTTTAAATGGCCTAGATTCAATAGCGTCAGCAGTGATATTGAGCGTTGAAGAATATCCCCGGAAGAAAGACGCAGATGAAACGTGACCCGACAGGCAGTAATTATCATAGGCTCATCCAAACCACTATGAATGTTCAATGAACTGCACTGCAGTAGTATAATGCGAATGAATAAGCAGCTATGCCTGTGCACGTGTCCTGCAGCACAGGCGTGTTATAGGAAAGCAACACACACACACATATATACACATATATATATATACACACATACATACATACACTATATACATGTGTGTGTGTGTGTGTGCGCGCGCAAGTAAAATAGACTGCACACCTCAAACCTATCAAGTAAATGACCTACTGAACATTATCAACAGAACCTCAATGTTGAAGGACTCATTCACAGAGTGGATTTCTGATCATTTTTCATGCAGCTACCTCATTCAGCAGCTGCTCGGGGTTCACATAAGTAAGGTGTGTAACCTTAGGAAGGTTATATTCTTCTTAATGCATCTGACACCAATGAAGGCTTGATATTCAATGCTCAGCAGGGGATTTACTTGGGAATGTAGTCTTAAAATAAACAGACCTTGATGCATTAAGACCAGAGATGTGCAACTATAAAATGACGGTCGCTGGGGGCCTTACGGCAGTGCCCTTGAACAAAGTGTTCCTCTAAAATTACACCAATGAAACATGCAGCTGCCACTGCGTAGGTGTACCTAACAAAGAGGCCAATGAGTGTAGGTACAGAGCAGCTTCTGTGTCCAAGAGCAAGACCCCTATTAAATTTGAATAGGTGATACAGCCAAAACAGTTTAAAATTTGTCTATGCTTGCATTTTCTGTGGTTGCCAACCCAGTCATCTTCAAGAGAGAGACTTTTCCCTCCGTTAAACAAACTGACATGAAACTTGATACGTAACAAAGGAACTTTTTCTAAAGAGTGCTCAGCCCAGATAGCTCAGCAGGCACTGTTGTGTAATTTAAAAAAATGTTCATCATATAAATGAATTACACACACAACATGCGAATATATAGCTGCAGAAAAAAAGGTTCATTTATAAACTCTTTGTAAGTATACGGTCTTTTAAATATACAGTTTATAATGTAACCAATGAATCACCCACAAATCAGCTGTTAAAATGCATCGGTAGTGTGAACCACATAATGATACTATCCTGTTCAGAAAGAACCCATCCCCATAGAGGGCATTTGCAATCCATTCGTTTGTGACTTAAGGGCTGCTCCCATTGGGCCTCGGCACAGCCAGCAGGAGGAGCCCCACCCACCTGGAAACAGCCACGTAGCACATTCCCAGGGACATAAGCGAAATCCCGACGTGGAATGCCACCCCTACTGCTCCGTACTCTTTAAAGACCTTCTTCAGCTGCTGGGCCTTGCTGAGCTCCTGCGGGACCTGGTTGGGGGGGCTGTCTGAAGGCTGAGCCGTCTGGGGGGGGGGGGGGAGGCAAAAATGGAAATTCATTCATTACACAAAGGAGAGCCTTGCATTTGGAAGCATGTAAGCTTCCTCACTTCAGCGTCTTAGAGTTAATGTAAAAGCACTATATAAATAAAATGTATTATTATTATTATTAGAGCCTCCAGCTACACGTGTAACTGCACAAACTGCACACATATACAACGGCATCCATTAAGCAGACGATTACCTGCCTCACTGACACATTATTTTGGACGCAAGTATCTACCAAATATATATATGTAAATAATGTGACTCATTCGGGATAAAAGCACTGTCTAATAAAAAATAAATGCATAAGTAACAGCTAAAGGGGGGATGTTGGTACAAGTGCCTGTATATCAAAAAATAAGCATTTAACCTGATATCCAGAGTCTGAGGCGAAATTTTGCAACGTGCCAATAGCCTTACTTCATTACAAGGAGCGTCTGATTCCAGCGGCAGCAAAACGAAAGCAAAACAAAAGTCACAAACAAAAGAGCGATCCAGTGTCAAGGTGGCGACTATGAAGGGACTGTGTGCAAGGCGACGTCACGATACGGGCGAGTGAGAGAGCAAGCAGATAGGAGACATTATGCTTAATGCTCAAAATACCAGCTGCCGTCACCTTAGGAAAAAATCAAACTGTCTCAGTTCTCATGGATTTCAGTCCATCTTTACCAAGGCCGCACTGCAGCTGCCCACTCAAATCGATGCATTAAAGGCTTCTGGTCGTCAGAGTAACGCACCGCCCGCAGTTCACAATTTAATCTGGCCTTGTCGTTTTAAATTAATGGCGTAGCTAAATCATGACCGAGGTGCATGGGCTGTAAACGTGCACAGGAAAAAAATAAGCGTCTAGCCTGCTGGCCACCCTCTACCGCAAACAGCTAATCCGAAAAATGACAAAGGCTGGAGCTAAGCTATGAAATATGCACATTTCCAAATGGAACTGTCACAATTACTGGGAAAATCCCATCCTTGGGGCATGCAGGGAGAATCTATGGAAAACCAAGGGAACACAGAGTCATTAATACAGAATGCTAAATGCAAAAGGGAATGCCAAACTCAGGCATGCAAATAGCATGCAAATGAAGAACTGGACCGCTCACTTTGGTGTTGGGTTCTGGGAGGGATACCAAAACAGAGGGAAGGATGGCAGTTTGTGTCCTTGAGGGGTTTTCACAGCGAGACAGCGACATTCTCACTAACCCCATTAAAAAGTAGGCCAGGCAGAAAGCATTTAAGAGGAGTTAAGGTGTCAGTAAGGGTGGGTTTTCATTAAAAACAGAGACGCACAATATACAGTCCCCCACATGACCAGCACAAGACTTAATACAATGACCACCCACACTATGGGGGGAAAAAAGGTCAAGTCTGCTTACTGTCTGCAGCCGGGGCCGCCTGACATAGCTGCCCTGTCACGGGGGGCGGGGCCCGTTTTTTGTTTTGCAGAGCCCCTGGTCACGGGTGCGCGTGCCGTGACGTCACTCGCCACTCCAGCCCAGGCAACAATAGACAGAAGAGCGGAGAGGCGCGCTTTTGCCTTCAAGAGAGGAACAGGCAGCGAGCAGATGCGGGGGGGGGGGGGTCATGTGAGTGCGCGGCCGCAGGGATCTGTGCCAGACCGTGCACAGGGGCAGATAGCGGCCTCCATGCTGCGATAAGCGGCCGAGCCGGCAGCGGAAAGCGCCCCGGCTATTAATACCGCGGGCCTCCCGCATGCCAGTTTCCGCTTATTTAACCGAGAGGCGCGAGTGCACGTCTCGCGGACGGGGCTTCGGCCGGGGGACCTGACCAGAGGGCTGCATTTCGCCCGGATGTTCCCCCCACTACTGGAATGCCTAGATATTTGGAAACTGCCTCGGTTTAGCCAATTCCCACCATTAAATGTCGCGTGTCAAAAAGACGCACTTAAGTCACAAAGCTGACCGGTGACAGG
>JAODKN010000127.1:1791804-1803071 GCA_026774425.1 Petrocephalus zakoni | reverse complement strand
GACACATTACACACATACAGGGGTACTGTACCTATAACCAGCTGCAGGCGGGACACATTACACACATACAGGGGTACCGTACCTATAACCAGCTGCAGGCGGGACACATTACACACATACAGGGGTACTGTACCTATAACCAGCTGCAGGCGGGACACATTACACACATACAGGGGTACTGTACCTATAACCAGCTGCAGGCGGCTAGCACCCTGCTTAATCACATTAATAACGGGTGCAGTATTTCTGTAATATACTTATGCTGTCTTATCTCCAGCTGTACCAATAGGTAATTAAGCGACAAGTCATTAAGCATAAAAAAGTCAACTAAGCAACTGAATATAAAGTAACAAAAACCGGAAAATAATTTACAACAACCCCAAATGATATATTTTTATATGGTACACATGATTTTTTCTTTAAAGCAGTACCGTTTCACAGCAGAAAGTCTACGACCAGGGGACACACCTTGTTCGCACACGGTGCCTATATAACTCCGCTTCTCCAAGATCATATCGGCGCTCGGTGGGAAAAGTATTTTGAAATGCGACATTCTTAAATGCCGACGGGCTACGTGGAGGATCCGTATAGTTCGTGCACAGAACCCTATAATTGCAAAGCAAACTCGGCCGCAGCATTTAAGCGCCGAGAAAAAGAAGAATATATTCCATGACTTGCTATTCGTGCAAAGCCAAACGCGACCGCTTGACGTCCGAAGTTTACCCAAGAGAGGGTCTGCAAAATACCAGCCAGACAGGCGGGCTGCATGGCAGCGGGGACAGACGTTTGCTTCGGCGAATCGTCCTCCGGTCTGTCGCTTAGGGGAAATGACCAGGACTCGCCCACATCGCATGAACCGACACCTACGGCGCCAAGACGCGCACTTGCATAACCGAGTCGGGGGGGGGAGCGCACTTCATACCCAGGCAGGGGCACGGCAGAAAGGAAGCGAAGCGACACCAGTTGCATTCGCACCTTTCCCGTGAGAAAGGCGCCGCAGCCTCCGGGACCCCGGGACGCGGGCAGGGATGCAGACTTACCGCGCTCGCGTCTGCAGCGGCGCCCCGCGCCCCGTCCTTGCGCTTCTCCGCGGCGGCGGTGGATGACGCCCTCGGCGTTACCCCGGCCGCAGGGCACCGGAGGGCGAGGGCTCCGTCCCCCGGCGCGATCGCGACGGGCCTCCCGGCTCGCAAGGGCCCCGTCCTAACGGGAGGCGGGACGCGGCGATCTCCCGTAGCACCTGTGAAGAGGGTCGCGGCGGGATGAGGCGGCGCTGTCATCTTTACGAAACGCGCCGGGATAAAGACGCTGAATTGCCGGGCTCGGGTGCCGAACGCGCGGGGCGAGATCGCGCCGCTTTCCGGCGGCGAAAACACGCCGGAGGTGCGATTATGCAACGTCCAGGTGACGTGCCTCCGTCCGGCAAGTTGCAGCCCGCCGCCGGAGTTGGCGCGCTGGATCGCCGACCCGCTCGCCCTCCCGCACAGCAGCATGGTTGCTCACCCTCTCCGAGTCGGGTATTAATATGCAGAAATGTTTCGCAAACGAAACAATATGCCGCCTAACGAGCCCGGCTACATGCTGCCCAGGCGCTCCCTCCTGTCCTATCCCGTGGTAGCTCGCGGTGGCGAGGAACGCGACAGCAAGAAGCCACGCCCCCTCCATGTAAATGACGGCGGCGGGCAGCCGGGCCCCTACTTTGAAGGGGATGGAGGCCACGCCCACTTATTTACACAAAAGCCCCGCCTTCATATTAAAATGACTGAGGCGGGAAACCACGCCCACAAAATACAACCCACAGTGGGCGAGAAGCCGCGCCCTATATGAAAAGAAGATTAACGCCCACATATTAATATTCGGGCTGGGGGAAATGGGTAACTCGAACATAGGTCAACACTGTAGCCACGAGGCAGATTTATTACCACCATTTAAAATATGCATGGTGCCTGCATAGCGCTGGCTAAGCTCAGGGTGAAATGTAGGAAGGCGCGGAATTAATGGATGGAATGTTAACATAAGAATGTCATTAAACTTCATATGGTCTAAAGCACTATATATTATTTTATGGTACTAAATTAATAATATGGCCAGTGTAATCCTGATCCTGAAACGGTGCTAATCCTCCGACTCTCTGGGAAACTTAATCCTGAACATCACTACATGTGCATATACAATCTAAGAGGATGCCTGTGGCAAAATTCTGTCAGATGTAAATCACCCGGCTTAATTAATAATAACGTTTATATTTTTGGCAGAGCAATTTGCTGTAATATTTAAAACGCCGTATACCCATATGACAAATAGCCTAGTTATTGCATCAACGTGGCTTAACAGCGCTAGACTGCATAGGAACCTCGGTTAGTTTCAACATTAGCTGGTAACCGTTGAATTATCTCAACCTCCAGTTTTACGATGGGCGACAATTTTGGTTTATCTTCCATCTACAGTCCACCCTCAATACGCAGAACAGTATTCCTCTTTTACAGAGGAGGCTTTTCGTTTACTGTTTAGCATGTTTGAAAAGTGCTGGTTTTGTATCTGTCTTATGTTTGTTGGGTGGTAATATTACAGTATTGAACAGCAGTTATAAGAAGTAACTCGCCATTAACCTCTGGCCCATATATGTCGGTACTAACTAGCTGACATGCCCACATTAAAAACCGCAACGTTAATTCCCAGAGCAAAACAGCAAATGTATTGTTTTCTCTCTCCGAACCTGTATTTTTCAAAACTAATAATAGTGTTTGAGTATGTTTAGATGGACGTCAGTCAAAATATATATATTTTTTAACAAATTGCCAATGTTTAGACATGTAACTGATTAACATAGCAATCCTGCTTAATATTAATATTGCAATGTCTTCATAGTGAAACATTTTATTGATAATATAAGATTTTATTTGATCATATTGATTTTGTTATTAATATTTCGCTTGTTAGACTGCTGGTGTGATCGATGCAGCCCTCCCTACTTAAACTAAATGTGCTACTCCTTTAATTACGGAAGCCTGACGCTGGAAAAAAACACTGGATAAAAATGACAGCACTGGCACGGAGGTGTACAGTACATCCTACAGCAGAGGTTCCCAAAGCGGGAAAATGTGAAAATGTGAAAAATTCCATTGCATTGTAACAGGAACCAATTGACTGCGATAAATCTACCGAAGGGGATCCCCCCGGTCGGCGAAATCTACCGAAGGGGATCCCCCCGGTCAGCGAAATCAACTGAAGGGGTTCCCCCCTCCCCCCTCCCTCGGGTCAGCGAAATCTACCGAAGGGGATCCCCCCTCCTCCCCGGTCGGCGAAATCTCCCCGCAATGTGGGGAAGGGTCCGACAAAAAGTCTGAAGACGGCCAGACTGCCATTTGAAGACGAAACATGTCCCCGCACCAGAAGGTGGCTTTCACATAAAAATACACGGAGACTGTAGCAGGTTAAGCGCAACAAACCAGCGGGGAGTCCAGCTAGCCTCGCGCTCCAAGTGCCCCGTTTCACAGCACGGCCCGTGACGTCAGGAGCAAGATAAACGCTTCAAATTAAAAGTCATGGACGGTTCGTGGTCAATGTATTTATTCGTTTGCTTAATTGTTCATTTGTTTGTTTGTCGCGCTCCACACACAATATACATGTGTAATGACCAGCCCTCCGTATTATTCCGCCTTCTGCATGGTCTGCTGGAGACTGTCAGTACAGGACTTAATCATTAGGGGTGATTTTTAAAACCGACGGTTAAATATTTATCGGTTTGCTAGAGGAAAAGGATGAATTTATAACTGCACTCTAATAGTGAATACGTGGGTTAATGCGTATTGTTCCATTTTGGAAATGGGGTCTCTAAAAATATTAGACTGGTGCGGCGCTTAATATGTATGATAATGCTTGTTGAATTTATATATAAGGAATCCATCCATCCACTTTTCATACCCGCTTGTCCAGTAGCGAAAATATGCAACAGAAATACAGATGTTGTGATAGCAAGATTGCAAACAAGCAACTAGAATCAAACTAGAATCAGTTATTTTCTTTTAGTTTTATGAGATAATATAGCCATGCCATCCTGTTTTTATTACTGGGTGACGTCTGATGAAAAATTGCATTAACGAAACACTAGTCACTCACATGACATTACATTGTGGTATCGTACTTAAGTATGCAACTCAAACTTTCATAAGCAAATATATTATCTGTCAGTATGACTGACCAGTTAGTCGGAGAACAATGGTTTTGTTCATAATTTCAGCCCATAATTGTTCCAGTCATCTAAATATTACATTTTGCATGATTTACAAACCCAAGGGTATTTGTTATAAATTGTGCTTGCTTACGGATGCTGGATGCTGAGTTTTTTCATAAATTTATTTGATTTTCACACATTGTTTGCCATATTTACCAAAAATCTTGCGTCTGTATCTCTGGGTGGAATTTTAGTGCTAAGCCGCCTGCATGTGTTGTTGACGTCGGATCAGCAAAAAATGTTGCACTTCTTATCATGATGTCATTTTGAATTACCTGGGTTCTGTTCCTGTAATTCGGCCGGACACTATGATGACAGCGTTAGGATATTTTTGACTCAGAAAAACTTTCTGCTGATGAAGTTTCCAAAAGACAGAAACTGAAATCCATCAAAAGTTCAGCTGCAGTGACAGAATGATAGTCCAACGTCGCTTGTTAATGGTACGTTTACGGGGGCTGAGCCGAGTAGCGGCTGGAGGAGCAAGGCTTCTGATAAGACGCTGCCGATTCACCTTTTCAGCAGGGTCAGGATGAGCAGCGAGCGACGTTCCTGCCAGCTGGCTGGGTCTGAATGCTGAACCGAACACACAAAGCCAAGGCTAGGCCGGGAGGACATGGGGTTAGGCCAGTCTCCCGTCATGTGATTTATCCCCCATTGTGCGGCCTCCCCTCATGCGTGTGAGGGGCTCCGCGCCATGGCCGTCTACATTCTGATGCGGATAAAAGCCTCATTCATGAGACTCATCGAGTGTCAGGCTTGCAGCGCTGGATGCTTTTTCGATACAGCAAACCTCGGTGCCCCATTACCAGCTAGTTTTACACACAAGCACCAAAAACCCCCATAACACTATGTATCCTATTAGATGAGCCACGAATGAGGTTGTTTTAAATTTTTGTCATTTCATTTTTGACACTGTTGGGCATACAGTTTCATTTACCAAGGGGGAAAGTAACATCTGTGCAGTTTCACACTACAGTGAACTTTAGCTTAAAACGAGCAAGCAACATGAAAAATGTGTGCAAAGGAACTGCCACATAAAGTTGCATACTCACACAAAAATGTGCTTCTTAACTTGCCGTTCCGAGTGAGCATACGTCTCAAACGGAGGTTTTGGCAGAGCTGTGCTCACAGTCATATTCTTGCTGCTTCCGGCAGTTTCCCCAATTCCCGCTTCCTCCTTTCGTCCCGCTGACCTCTGGGGGCCCTCTGATTGATGCCAGAACAACGCAGCCAACCCCCCCCCCCAGAATTTGCCCCCTGGGACCCCACGTCCGCAGAGCGTGTGTTTTTCTGAGGGCGGAGAATGGAGCTGGATAACTTCTTTCAAGAGCAAGTCTCATAGCCACTTGACAATGGGGACTCTGCTGCCTCTGCTGAGAGCGGGAAGGCGGGCAGACGGGGTCGTGGTGGGAGGGCCAAGGGGCGGATTTCTATGAGGGTAAAAATAATTAAGGCCAACTAAATGCCGGATGTCCATGTGCTATTTAGACTGTCACTGCATAGAACATTTTAGTCACCCAATATTCAGATGAAACCAAATCATTCACCCATCCGTCTTCTAACCTCTTAACCTGGTCAGAGTCTTTGAAACCATGCAACCAAACTGATGCTGATGTAGACGCGGCCCAGCAGGATGAACAGCCACGGTCTCGGTTTCTCCCACACCCCAGACACAAGGCATTTATACCAATTTGCTTTTTACTTACATTCCTAATGTTTTTTTTTTTTTAACTTTATGCCTAAATATAGGATCTGGTACCAGCTTTCCTACAAGCTAATAAACATAACATACTACAAAAATGAGCAAAATATACAATTTATTCAAAATAGGTTAATACAACCAGTATCTGAGTATTTTCTGATAATTACAAAATCAGTAGTTTTTTTAAATTATTTTTTTAAGAATACAAGCTGTAATACACAATGAGAAAACATACTAATTTTCAGTAGTCAGGAGTTCGTCCTTCGATACTGAATCCTTCGATAAACGTAAACAGGCCAAGGTTACAGTGGATGAAGCAACCGATTCTGGGCAGTTATGCCCTTAAACCATGTAACGATTTCCTCTACTTCTAATAAGACTGGGCTCTTAGCCTTTACTTCCAGGTTCACATTCAGGCTACATGATACATGATGCTACTACGAATCAGAAGAGCCCGGAAGCTCTGGACTGCGTTTTCTCGTCTTTTGATAGAACTTTTGACCATAATTACAAATACATACACAATATTGTAACTGTGAGAACCAGTGCAATCTTATCCACTGAAAAAAAACCCCATTCTTCAGTTCATTCTTATTTACACAGTATCTCTATATTTAATTCTAATACTTTGACAGTTGTGCACAGCCAGAATTCACATCTGGCCAAAAGAACAAAAGTTAGAGCAAAACATCATCGTCCCCATCATTATATCAACAACATTAAGTATAGAATTTTGTCCGAGGAGGAACAGAGGAACAGGTATACAGACATAGGCGGCTTAGACGCGCGAGAGAGGGGATGTGCAAAGTGCAAAAGGACACAGGACGGAACTGCACGCCACCAGCCGGATGGGAGAGCGGCTGCCTCCCCCGGCACACACTCATGTCCACAGGAAGACAGGCGATCGTGCTTGAAGTTCACATTTGGCAGCTTGGGATTTGGGGAGGGGGGGGCGGGTGTTTGCACTGAGCTATAGGAACAGGCGCAGCGGGCTGACATTGCTGACGCAGAACACGGGGTCAATGATTCTCTGTTAAATGGATCCTCTTTCTAATGTATATTTAAAACAGGACATGCAGATATGCTCGGGGAGGGGGGCACACAAAGGTATGGATGACAAGAAATGATGCCCGTGATAACATGTTATGGATTGTCTACCATTCCAGCTGAAGCTTTCAGGGTTTCCCACAACTCGGTGCATTGGACTATAGAATCGGACCCAAGACCTTTCTAGAATGTCACTTTATATGCAAAGGGGGCGAGTCACACACACACACTAATCTGTCATTTTAAGATGCACGTCCAGCTCTGTGACAGAAAGCGGAATTGTGCCCGGACCGGCGTCGGTGGGGTGGTGAATTTACCGGCCATTTCTACGAGCTTGACATAGAGGTGGAAGGTGTCCGAGACACGCCTCACCCCTCCTGGCGAAAGGAGCGAGCCCCGGGCTGCCGGCGGCCTGACGGAAACCCAAGCTCTCCGGTTCTTCCGTGACAGCCCCACGCTTCCGCGAGAAACAGACCAGGGCCGTGTGTTTGAAAGATAAGAACAAACAATAAATAACATACTGGCTTTGGACCCTTTTCCCTGTTACACAGGACAGTAGCCTCTATACATAACACAAGTTCTCATAAATAACACTATACAAACAACAGTTTTTTTTTCCTTTTTTTGCAGAAATAAAAGGAGCTACCTGATAATCTGTAATATAGGACACTGAAATAAACCTGATGTTTTCGTACTACTACAATACAATTTCGTAATACAATCCACTCGACTCCCCAAATAACCTGTAGTTGTTTTAAACCTGGCGCCATATAAAAAAAAAATAGCCACCACGAAACATGTAAAAAGTCCAGCTGCGTAACAGAACTCGCTCACGCCACGATTCAGTGCTTTGCCATTTCGTTTATTTACACGAAATACTCAACAAAATTAAAAAAAACACGCATGCCGTGAGACTAAAGCTGCTTAAAGCTCCTTCCCTGGACAGACGGCACGTACAAGAGCACAAGAGCAAATATCTCCTAAAATTAAAAAAAAAAAAAAAAAATCCTCCACCTGTTGCTCTGCCGTGGGCCCTCACCAAACACACACTCTCCGTAAACATAGTGTCCTGTCGTCCTGGCATCTGCCAGTCTGCCCTGGTCTCCCTCCCTCTCCGTCTCCGTGTTTGTCTTAGATTTGCCGTGCAAACGGGTCTATTTGAAAACAGCACGGTTTTGCCCTGGTAGGAAAACAGAAGCCTGAGGGCTTCGGGCTATCAAAGGAAAAGAGCCGCCCCCTTTACTAGGCTAGGTAAGGACTCTAAAGCTCCCGTGGGGCGTACGTGGAACAAAGGCCACCTGCAATTTACACTTCCTGTAACTGCTAGAGCCCTCCCCCCCTTTCCCAGAGGAAACCACACCCCGCGCCCTCGCGCCAATCGCCACTTCCATTCATCCCAGCAGGGAGCGATTCTGCAGGGCCTCTCCGAGCTGCAGACGTGCAGGTCGCCTCGTCCCCGGCTCCTCCACGCCCCGGGTCCAGGCTGTTACGAGACGCAGCAGCACCCGTTGGCCTTGGGCTGGGGCTCCTCGATCGGCTGCTTGAATCTGAGCAGGGGCGGGTCTCCGCTGGTGGGCGTGTAGAACACCGCGCTGCCATTGGAGGACACTGAGGGTGTGCGGGAGTCCTCGGGACCCGGCTTGGGCTCCAGCAGCCCCGGCGAGCCGTTACCCAGGTAGCCATTCAGCAGCGGGTAACTCAGAAGCTTGGCGGCGGCCCTCTGCCGCTTGAGCTCCGAAAGCGTCTGGGCCCGCTCCCGTGGCCAGGCTCCCGCGGGCGCTTGGGAAGGTGCTGGGCTCGGAGGCTCCGCGGCCGACGGCTCGCCGTCGCAGGGCAGAGGCGATGGAGCCGCTGTTGCCGTGGAGATGGAACCGTTGGGCTTTCCGCCATCCTTCGGAGTCGTCTCCTCAGCTCGGACCTGGCAAAGGGCAAAGGTCACCAAGTGAAGCTTTAAAAGGGCAAAGGTCACCGAGTGAAGCTTTAAAACGCAAAGCCTAGTGCACCTACAGCACTGCTCTTAGTTCGACAACTGCTCTTCATTAGTTAAATAATGATGCACGGGTAACCAAAGGTGCTAGTAGTTAAAAAATGTATGTATTGGAAGGTTGCTGCAAATACTGGGGTGACTTTAGAGGAGGACCTGAAATGGTTAAGCTGACACACAAAGATCATTAAAACCGCTTTAGGTAATAACTTGACAAACTTGACAACCCGTTGTGTGTGTGTGCATGTGCGTGCGTGAACGCTTGCGTGTGTGTGAGAGTGTGAGCATGTGTGTATGTGGAGCATACTCACTGACTGACTGTTTTCCTGGTCCGATTCCCTTTCGCGTTCCTCGTCATCCCGGCCACCCCTCCAAACGATGGCCTCCGTCTCGTACTCCTTGCGGTATAGGTTATTCCTGTCTGAAAGGCTAGCCCTCCGAACTACCTTGCTGTCAAAACACAAAACACGAAGATCTGATCCGGGCCGCCGCATGCGCAAACACCAACTGCGACCCCGAATGGCATTTAAGAGCCCAGCGGTTCTCTGCGGATGGAGTTTCTCATGCATGGCCAGCAGAGGGCAGTGCTCACCCACGGCTGCCCGCGCTGGAGGTGCGCCGGCACAGGGAGGTCTTCTGCTTGAGCTGTGACTTCATGATGATGTCGTGCTTGTGTTTCAGGTCTAGCAGCATGGCACGGAACTCCTCATCCTCACACAAATCTGCAGCGTCAGGAGAGCAGAGGTCGTGGTGAGGCCGCCCACGTGCCACGCTCAACGGCTATGTTATAATTTGGACAGAAATACAACTAACGAGTCAGCTTCTCACTGCAAAATGGCTATAATTAGATGACTACCACTTAGAAAACAATCTACCACTTCATAGAGGAATAAGCTATGGTACTGTTGCCATGTAACCATTTTAAAAGCATTCCCAAACTGCTTTGCCTAGAAAAATCTTAATGGTGCAGGACATCAAGACTGTCAGACTGCGCCAACGTTATCATTTTAATAATAATCCCATATTTATAAGAAGTTAATATGTTAAAACATTACTGGAACAAAAATGTCATTCAATATTAGCTCAGAACCAAAATCTGTATAATCTTTCTGTGAAAGTAATTCATAACCCTGTGTGTGTTCTGTGTATGTTACATTGTGGGGACCAATGACCCCACATGTTATAAAAATCTGTTATTTTGACCATTTTTTCAGTCCCCACAAGGAGAAACTCAATTTTGCAAAAACCTGTGACTGCAATCAAAAAACTTAAAAAAACGTGAAAAGCCTTATGTTTTGGTTGGTTACTTGTGGTTAAGGTTAGGGCTGGGTAGGGGTTAGGGTGTCGTGACTGGGATTAGGGTTTTTCCCATAGAGACGGATAGACAGTTCTCACTAAAATAGGAATAAAAATGTATAAGAGAAGCCTTTCTATACAATACAGCTTACCCTATATTTGAGTTCTAGGTTAAATCCTGACGTCCTGGACCCATTACAGTGACAGTGACCCATTTCCAGAACTTCATAAACACTGAATAGCGTTTCCCTACACAAGAGGCTCCCACGTCCTCTGCATTCCAACCACTCGCAACACAAGAGCATTTCAGGTGCTAATGCAAGAGAAGTGGCCCCGGGAGCCTTACCTATCGGGGTTTCATCAAAGTGGGTCTTGGCACTGAGGCTGGATCCGTGGGAGACCAGTAACTCAGCCACCTGCATCTGGAGGAGGAGCCAACAGCAGAGACTTACAGCGTCTCCATGCGTGTGCAGGTATGCACATGTGTGGTGGGCTGCATGTGCTGGCGTGTGGGCCTGCGGTACCTGTCCCCAGCAGGCAGCAGCGTGGAGGGGCTGCCATCCGTCTGAGTCGCGCAGCTCCATCTGGGCCCCCCCCTCCAGCAGCAGCTCCGCAGCCTGAATGTAGCCGTTGGCCGCTGCAATGTGGAGCTGGAATAGGATTTGGGGGGGGGGGGCACAGGTGATGAGTATGGGAACTGAATTCACAGCAGGCCAGACTGTCTCAATCAAGGCCTTAACTTAATCAAGATCCTGCCCCCGCTGAGTTGCAAAAGCCAATTCTCACAGCGACTGTGCCGGGGCCCCAGACGCCAGCCACCATGCTGAGATCATTCAAACTTCATAACCTTCACAGTTTACTTTCTGGTCATGCAATCGAGGAGGGGGGGGGGGGGGGGGGGGGGGTTTGAATAAAAAGCCCCCCCCCACCCGGGCCCAAACCCGCCCCACGCGGAAAAACGCCCAAAAGCCCCCCAAAAACGACGCGGCAATGGCCCCCAAAAA
>JAODKN010000127.1:1774405-1787657 GCA_026774425.1 Petrocephalus zakoni | reverse complement strand
GTGCAGTGAGCCTGTCACCCAAATCTCCCACACTTGCTTTATTCACAAAGTCTGACCACAGCTAGCATCTTCCCACTAATTTGCGACTGACTTCATTTATATTTCTGCAGTAAATCCCCTATGGTGCACCCTGGCCAAACGGTGGAGATTTTGACTGCAGGTGCACGCCACAGTGCGCCAAAATCGGCTTTTACCAGGAAACGAGACTGTCAGGATGTCAGCAACTTTGCCGCTCCAGTTTCAAATGCGTGGCGAATCTTCTGCGGGGGTCGTGTTGGCGATGCCCTCGTGACGTGTACTGAAAACGGCTTGAACCACAAAGCCCTGCGCACAGGTGGCTTGAAGTGCCAGAGCAAAAGCGGGCATTTAATAACATTTCTGCTAAAACAAGACAACACTTCTAAAATTGATACCAATTGATACTGAGTAAAGTGTCAAGCTACACGTCAAGATAAAAGCAGCATTCAACCTTGACAGAAGTATACAACTGCAGGTCTATAATGCAGTTAGTTTCAGTGCATACTTCACTACTATTAAACGAAGCATGCTATTAAAGTGAAAAAAAATAAGTCCATAATTTTGCACTGAAGGCATCTGCATCTGATGATGATGTTCCAGTGTCCAGTTAAAAACTAAACGGGAATCATTAACAAAATAATAACATTGCTGAAATAAACCTTTGGTGACACTTCAGCCAAATGCAAAGTCAACATAGAATTGTTCAGCAATTTATCAGTCATGTAAGTATTTTTTTTGGGGGGGGGGGGAATAGGTCAAGTATGATTATCTTGTTTACGCATTAGTAACAGAAGTAGACAGCAACAGGAATGCGCCCCTAATTAACATTACAGAGAATACCAGGAAAATACAAGGCGGTAAAATGCAAAATCAACCGAGCTGAGCTGAAAGCAGCATGATGAGGCAGGGAGAGAGAAGTCGAGCTTCGCATTTTAGCATGTGAGCGTAATTTAACATAAGGAAGTACTGCTGGCAGCAAACACGCCCTGCATTCTATTGATAGAAACCTAACTGTTCACACTGAGAGGGAGGATATCTTTACATGTAAAAATGTACGTACAACGTACTGCCTGCTTAACTAGTTTATCAGACGTAAACAGGATTGGCAAAGGCAGGATTTGTGCAATGTCAAGGATGAAAATAATAAAAAACAATATTTTATCTCAAGATAAGCACCGAGACCTGAGTAGATAAACAAGAGCGAGCTGCCAGGACTCCCAAACCCTAAACCCAAACCCCGCCTCCCACACACTAGTCATTAATCCATTTCCCTCCTCTGTGATCACCCATTCGAAGGGGAAAAAAACACAATGAAATAACGAAGTAAATAATGGGAGCCTTTCATGGAGTCTCTGGCCGAGCATTCTGACACGCGGGATTGGCGCAGAAGTGTGTTACGCCTTCGTACTGCAGACAAACGGGCAATGTCGCGGCCTGGCCGCTGCACGCGAACTGCTGCGAGGGTGACGAGACCTGCAATGTGGCGGCCTGGCCGCTGCACGCGAGCGACTGAAAGCGGCGCGCAGACGACAAAAGTATCCCTTCATTAAAAATCACTCATTACACAGAATGTTAGTAAAGGGGGCGGGGCTAATCATACCCTATTGGTTAGGCCAGACGATGCAAGGCCATCGCGACTGCGTATATTTGCGGTGGGGATGTCAGGCTGACCCGCGTAAGCAAAGCAACCAGACGGCTCAGCAATGGGCTCAAACGGGCACATATAGCTGTTTAATACAACAGAGGGCTGTACAGCAGACAGTTCCCATATGAAGAATGTAAGGTCTAGTACCTCGGCCAGGGGGAACATGGTCCGAGCCTACGCAGGACTTCGAACTCTAACTTTCCACACAGACGGGGCTTTTTCCAAAAAACCTCTGTACATCTTACACACATAATGACTTACAGATGCTTGAAACTACCAAGGATGACCAACCGAGTAAATCATAATACAGTACAAAGATTATACGTCAGGGAGTAGCTTCTCAGTGCTGCCTTTCAGGAAGAGTTCTTCATAGACAGAAATTCATACCCGCACATACCCGCCTGCCTCCAGTCTGCCTGTTTTGACACGACATCTCGCTAAATGGGCCTATTCTGAGACCTCTGCACGTCGCAGCAAATGCAACAGTGAAGCACACAATGGCAGCACCCGCATGGTGCATTCCATGCGTGATAGTGACGACAATCAGGCCCCATCTGTGAGGCACCCACATGAAGTTTCTGATAACAGCTCGGGGTGGGGGGGGCGATTATGAGCTCATGCAAGCTTGACGCATGGGACGGCGAGCGAGACGTGGTCCTCCGTCTGCAAGCACGTGGCCTCCAGACAGATAGACCAATAGCATTTCTTAAATTTCTAGTGAACAG
The DNA here is from genome assembly GCA_026774425.1 of Petrocephalus zakoni. Lineage (NCBI taxonomy): Eukaryota > Metazoa > Chordata > Actinopteri > Osteoglossiformes > Mormyridae > Petrocephalus > Petrocephalus zakoni. The sequence continues at coordinate 1,785,269 of JAODKN010000127.1, read as the reverse complement.
TAATATCAGAACCGGAAAGGGAATTGCCAAACCATGGCCCCTCAGTGCCTTAACAGCACAGCAACCCGTCCTCTGAGCGCAGCGACCACAGACTAAGCGTCTCGAGGGAGACAAGGCCACGGTGATGTGCAGCAGGCCATGGCAGATGATGCGGAAGGCGAGGGTCAGCGGTCCAAGCGGCTGTGGGTGTGCGCGCAGGTCAAAGGGCGAGTCCAGGATGGCGAAGACAAAGGGGGGGGGGTCCTACCTGGTGCAGGGCAGTAAGGCCATCCTCGTTGCAGAGGTCCGGGCTGACACTGTTCTTCAGCAGGTATCGGACTAAAAGACAGGAAGGATAAACAGAGAGAGCCATGAAGACACCTCGAGAAGATCATCACTCAGACCTGCCTACAATGACATTCATGTAGAAGACGCTTCTGTCCTACGCAACATATAACCATTATGCATTACATTGGTCTGGATGACGGGTGTCATTAATGTAATGGGCTGTGTGTTCTTTGAAAACCCCCCCGACATGCCTGCATTTCTTCCCAAGGGCCATCTCAGAACTGAACTCCAAGAAGGATACATCTGACATAAATAGTGTAATATGGGCCCAGCAGTTACAAATAAATCACGTCTTGTGCAATACGCGATATGCGCGATAACCTGCGATCGCTCGACTCTCCTGAACTTTGTTATCGCTGCAGCGTCTCCTGTTGTTATTAATGTCTTCTGAAGTCTTACTGCCTAAAAATGTGTGCGCTTTATATACACTTTACTCCTGTGTATATCTCTTACAGATCATTGGCTTGCTATTAACGTCACGTCGACTTCAGAAGTCACCAATGTGATCTTGTTGTACGTAACTTAATGATGATAAATCCTCTGAGTCCTGACTGGACCACCAATCTCTCCTACTCTCTGCCCTCCGCTCCAGCCATTTTAAACATGAATCCACAACATATCTGTCACCCCCCCCCCCCAGTTTAAAATCGCTCTCACTAGCCCAAACGTGCTGAATTAGGTCTTCAAGCACGGGTGGGGGGGGCTTTTAAACTGCAGTCAGCCAGTAGCAGCATAAGCCCCTCACCCCACCCCTCCTTAATGAGCGGCGGACACAGCAGAAATACGGCGGGCAGCTTACCGTGACGCGCTTCCCCCCCCCCCCCCCCGTATCGCAGACCGGGGATTCAGGATGGCAGCAGATTCCATATAACCCTCCCCGTGTAGCCGCCGCCCATATTTCCCCACGAACTCCCTCCCCCCACCCTACTTTCATCTCTGCCCACACTAACCACCCCATGTTCCTCTCTGTCAACATACATTCCCCCCCGGAGGGTTTTTTTTTTTTTTGCCATCGTCAGCAACCCCCCCTGACCGCTCCCCGAATAATTAACATCACACACTATATTACTGCTAAAAGACATACACAGAACAGAGAATGATTACAAGCCATTCCAGGGACTTAATGAACCCCCTCCCAGATAATCTGGGAGATGGCCCCAACTCCACAGGGATGGATATTCTCTTTGATTTTAAGCACACTGCATCTTAGCCAACAGATGGCAACGACACGCCCCCTGAAATTACAAACAGCCAATCAGAGGGCCCACATCAGAAGCGACCACTTGAGTTATTGGCTATATATATATAGCCAGCTGCTGGGGCACTATGTTTGTTTTACTAAGACCTTGAGTGTTATCATTAAGCTGTAACCTGGTCTAAAGATGCGTATAGACATTCTGCACATCAGAGACCAACTAGATAGGTTTTTAAAATCGCTTAAATATCACAAATTAAATGAAAATGAAATGACTCACTTTTCATATCATGGTGTAGTTAAACATTTTCTGGGCAAATCCGCCGATTTGCACATGCAGTTATACAACAGGATCCCTGATCATGCCGCTCAGCCGCAGGGTGCGGGGATGAGAAGGTGGGGGGGGGGGGAATGGGGGGGTGTCAATATACTAGACATGTGGGGTCTGGATGGCGCCCGCTGGCCTCCGGCAGCCGAACACCAATTCCTTTCAAATGCTCGGTTTACATGCCCCCCCCATGTGTCCCATGAGAACAGGCAACAGCGCAGTGCTGTAAACTTCATTAGATCACGTACAGCATTGCTCACCCCCCCCCCCCCCGGATAGCCACGCATGCCTTCACATTCCTCTTCGCTCTCCCGAGACGGAACGTGGGCTATTCCCGCTGCCCAGGGACACTTCCCAATGTCGTCTGCCGGTTCATCAACTGAGCCACACGTTTGGATGGGAAGGCAAAAGAAGGACTGAATGCATAGCAGTGACACGTCAACCTCTAATGCATGATACAGAAAGAAGGCTTCCAGAATCCCAGAGTGGGTGGACTTATCTACCGCTGTCAATCAACTCTAAGTAGCCAATAGGAAGCAGGTTAAATTGCATAATGATTGACATTGACTACCAGTCAAAAAACTGGACATAGCAAGATGCCTACAAAGGAGAGTGGTAGTGTCACATCACATGACTTGGCCACCTACCCTAAACACAGTAGCGATGGTTTTTAAGGAATTTGACCAGATAGTGAAGGAAAAGTAGCCAATTAGTGCTCAGCATATATGTGGGACCTGCTTCAGGACAGCTGGGAAATCATCCCAGGAGGCCATCTCATGAAACTGGTGTAGAGGAGACAGCAACCAGTCCCAGGAGCAATTGGGGTTAAGGGCTTCGCTCAAGCGTCCAATGATGACTCTGCCAACCAGCTGCCCCCCCACCAATAAATAATTTCTTTTTTGTTTAATAATTTTTTGATCAGTGCATAATCCATATGTTATTTCACAGATTTGATGTGTTTTGGATTATTATTATTGTAAAATATTAGAAATAAACCTTTTGATGGGTGGGTGTGTCCAAACTTTTGACTTGTGTGTCTGTAATGCGCCTCACTTTTAGCTACACAGAAATTAACGTAGATATAAAATCAGCGTGTATGGAAAGAGGACAGGCACAAAACTACAGGAGAAGCAGCATCAGGACCAGAAACAATCAGTGTGCATGTAAAAGTGGGACCCAAAGCGCCCCCTTGAGGACAGGTACAAAGCTACAGGAGAAGCAGCATCAGGACCAGAAACAACCAGAAACAATCAGTGTGTGTGGAAAAGTGGGGCCTAAAGTGCCCCCTTGAGGACAGGTACAACGCTACAGGAGAAGCAGCATCGGGACCAAAAACAATCAGTGTGCGTGACTTTGGTCGACTTCCTGGGGCTGATTTACAGAAAGAGGCGAAGCCTAAATTAGGAACATACCTACAACACATTTTGCAGTTCCATGCTGACACTTCAGATCAGATTGGTGAGTCCCAGGTGGAGCTGTGAAGATCTCAGATGACCACCCACAGTGGCAGCCGTTGGCAAATCCCCCTCAAGGGGGGGGGGGGTTCACGACAACAAGAGCATCCTCTTTCCTTGCAAACATTAACTTAGCAGAAACAGCCCTAGTGCACTCTTTCCAGGAGTCTGAATAATTCATCCAAGCGACACGCATCCAGTCCATTAACAGCTCCCCCTTAAGGTCGGCGTGGGGCCACGCTGACTAATTCCCTTCTTTCCAACCTGCCAATCAGCGCCCGCTGCCAACACGCCATCTTATGCCCTCTTATTTCCTTTTAATGTAAAGGAAAGAGCCGCCGCAGCAGAGGCAGATTCAGAGGGCAGATTGGAAGAGGGACAGGGTGAGGCAGAGATGATGCAATTGCCTTCAAAGCGATGCCTATCTCTGACAGAGAGGAGCCGCGGGTCCCGGGAGAATGGCCGCGATGATTACCGCGGTATTATTATCACAGCCATTATAAGCGTGCCCGTGATCCAGCGTCATTACCGTTATAATCTGATCTCCAGCAAGTCTTTGTTGGGGGGGGGACGAAAAAGGAACAATTTGGTGAAACGGCTTTCCGAGGCAATTACGTTGGGGGAGGGGGGGGGGGGGCTTTGGCTAGGGGTCTCGCCGGATAACTGGGACACCAATAAGCAGAAGAGGCACACCCCGGCCCACTTCTCATTTTAGGGGGGGCGTTTCTGGTTTTCAGATGACCGGAAGAGGACGATGCTGAGAGTGTGGCCCTGTCAGACTGCGGGCTCCAGGCGATGTGTGTGGCGGCGGCAGTGAGCGCAGCGCCTTTTAAAATGACATCCTTTTCTGGAAGGAAGAGGAGGGGAGCAGGAATGGAGGCTACATAAGCAGCAGCAGGGAGAGCTACAGCGATGGGGCCCCGATGGCAAGCAGACTGGGCAGCATGGGCAGCATGGGGACGCCCAGGCGCGCACGCACACACATGCATAGACACGCACAGTACATTACAGGGATTACAATCTCCCTGGAGTAACTTGGGGTTAAGGGTCTTGCTCAGTGGTGGGTGGGAATTGAACCGGTTACCTCTTGGTCCATAACCCAGGCCTCATACCACTAGGCCACCACCATCCCCATACACATACACACAAACACAGACACACACACACGGGATAAAAAACAGAACTGTATAATTACACTCTAAGTTCCAGTGGAAACGCAGGATCCCTAAAATTAGACTGCAAAGGCGTTTTAAAAATGCCTTTTGTATTTACACACAATGCCCTTGAGCCATGTCTGAAATAGGCCGCAATGTGGGTAGGCTTCTGCTGGAGATGCTGGTTTTAGTAGGACAGTAAAAGCAAGATAAGCCTTATATTTAGACATGTCCCACTAATGCCCGCAGTGTTGGAACTAGTGCTACACACACCGTTTTGCAGTCTCGCAAACACGCAATTTGCGACGTCACAATTCCTCACACTGAGATAATTATTTTTTAATAGGAAAAAAAATCACAAATTCTCAATCAGCAGCACAGAGCTGCCCTTTTACAAGTGCTACCAGTCCCCTCGATTCGACGCGACACTAAGGACAGCTCCGCCCCTTCTCTCCTTTGTCTTGGGCCTCACACAGTGTGTGCCAGGGCTGCTGCGCGTCTGCCAGGAGTCACGGAGATCAGAAGGTCCCAGTTTCAAAGGAGCACGTCACTGTCAAAAATCCTTGGCCTAGTTTCTGGGGAAACGTGATTAGATTTTAATTCCGGAAGCATGACTGCTTCAAGCGATAACGCCACCTTCTGAAAGGAAGCTGGTGGAGGGGGGCGGGGCGGTATTCTGAGCCCGGGCGACAGGGCCTCGCGGAATCCTCCACGTCCCCATTCACTGTGGACTTCCACGGCTGTCCGTCCGAGGGCGGGAGTGACCAGCTCAGCTCGCCGTGCCTCCCACCTCATCCACACCATTCCATTTCTCAATGCCCGAGATCCCTGACAGCCCAGAACACGATGAGTAATGGATGGATAAAACCTCGAATATCCATTTTATCGATCTTCCAGTGCAGGGCCAGGGCCACGGTGAACCTGGAGTCCTTCCCAGGAAGCACAGGGCCCCAAGCAGGCTGCATCGATTATCCCTAAATGGCACCGCACCGCCCAGTATCAGTTCACTTATTTAAATCAAGCCTTGTCTACAACTATCTGTCCAACTAACTAAGATCTACACCTGAACTGTCCAAGCGTGGCATCCTGCTCACCCCAGGTTATGCTTCAGCCTCCAGTGATCACCCCCAAGAAACTCATCTGACATCTGAGACCGGGCGAGATCCAGGGTTAGTTTGGATAAAGAGCTCAGTGTAACTGGTGGTCCCAGAGCTCAAACCACACTGTCCTTCAAGACTTGGCTCCTTCTTGCTTAGACTGCAGTCAGTCTGGTCCTTCAGTGTACCATCAGCTGACCTTCCCCCGGCTCTTGCGGCTAATAGGAAGAGTTCCCCCTCTGGGGGCACTTCCGTTTATCCCACCCCCGCACCCCTCCCTTACCCCCTCGGGCTCAACAAAAACTGCTGCAGGGAGACTTGCTTCGGTTTTATAAAAAGCAGTGGGGATTGCGAAAGGGGCGTATTAGAAACACAGGATTTATACGCTGGCTCAGGTACAGTGTGATGCATTGCAATGAGCTCGGGGAAAAACACAGAAGGCGTTACGAGGAACGAACAAGCCGTGTTCATCAAAGGCTGACTTGGCTAGTCCTCATCTGGAGTTTACGGTTTCGTTTATGGGCACCGTTACTTTCAGTGATACCTCAGCATTTCTGTTCTAAAGTACCGCCTACAGCGTCCCAAGCCAGGAAATATAAACCACGTTTAAAGCCGCCTTCATCTGGGGAAGACGAAAACAGATGTCAAACTCAAGGAAACCCTCTCAGCCAAGGGCTCTGTGCCGAGGACCAAACCTCATCAATAGAAAATAGTGGTAATAAAAACTCTCATAGCCCAACAGCCCTGAGGACCATCATGCAGGGAGAATAATTATCATTAATAATTAAATGGGACATTATTGTGACAGAGTCACATGTTCCGTCCTGACCTGGAACTCCCCAGAAGGACTTCAACGTGGAGCAGAAAAGTAGAAGCTGCAGTGAGGCCTCCAACCACAGGATGGCAGTGAAAAGCGTTAGGGACACCTCACTGGCCTCCAGATAAAGCACCGTGGGTGTAGCTTGGTTTGCAGCTTGCTTATGGTCACAGCACCCTCAATTACATGAGCAATGCAGTCGAATCCCTAAAAAAACAAAAGCAACCTGACTTTAAAAGCCATTCCCTCGCTCTCCAGGCAAGCCACCAACGTACCAAACGACCAGCCAAACGTCCGCGTGAATAGGCACACGACTGGTGACGTGCAAGAAGGAGAAGAAGAGTAGTGAGGCTTGTGAGAAAGCCCAGCAGGAGGCTGGGGGCTGCGCCTCTCACTGGGAGGGGTCTCCATCAGCAGCCGGGACCCCCCCGGTGCCAAACCGCACAACATCCTCGCATGTGCTGGCCAGAGAGCGGCAGCGATTAGCCCCTCATTAATCAGCATTAATCAGCATAACTGTCAACATACAAGTGTTGGATTCAACCTGCCATAGGGTGCCATATGCAACAGAACACATGGGGGGGGGTATGGGGTGATTATTATTACACTATTACTGCCGCTGCGATTGCTGCTCCTAAAACCTCCTTATTATCCACTTCTGTCCACATCTGGATGACGAATCCTTTCCAGGTAACACCCAAAAATGCTTCAAACTGCTGCAGTCAGCTTTTGCTCCACTCCCTTAACACAAAGGGGGCACAATCTGGAATTTCGAGTCGTGTGAGCCTCCTGTAGCTTTCAGTATCCATCCATTCATCCATCTTCTGAAACGGTTCATACTAGTCAGGGTCACGGGGGGGCCAGAGCCTACAGCTATGGGCGCAAGGCAAGGGACAGCCCGGGACGGGGGGCCAGCCCACCACAGTGACACACCACTCACTCACATGTACCTGGAGGAGACCCCACGATGGCACGGGGAGAACACGCAAACTCCACACACACAGAGCCATGGCAGAGACTCAAACCCGGGTCGCAGAGCTGTCAGGCGACAGTGCTAACCACTGCACCACCATGGCGCCCCGTCGGCTTTGCGTCCATGCCCCGTAGACAAGAGACACATAGGACTTTACATATTGTTTTAATGTGTAAAAAGTTACTTCTGCCGCTCAGACAAAGGGAGCAGAAGCAGAATTCATTATTCTTCTCTTCTCTTTTATAAGTAAAGATGGCATGGTAAGATGGTATTCTTCTTCAGCTTTTTTCCTGCCATTTCTGCTTTCTGCCTGGGTACCACGGGTGGGAGGAGTCGCTACACGATGGGAAAATGACAGCAAAGGTAAAGGCCAGCTGTCAAGAACATGAAGCCTCTGTGAGCGCCGAGGACGGCCCTCCAATTCCCCGTCGGTGAGACGCAGCAGTGGGTTCAACCCAAATGTCAGCCTGGCTGGGTCGGGCTGATGGGGGTGTTTCAGTACACTTTTTCAGTGCTGAAGTTCACAGCAGTTCTGGGACACTGGTTCCGAAGCGCACCACATTGAGAGCATTCTAGCAGGTGCTTTCGGAAGTAGACCATTCCACAGTGACAGGATTATAAATAGAATATCATTCTAAAATAGGACGGCCATATACACAAGTGTCCTTTTTTCCCCATTTAAATCCCCAGAAGGCTTTGTGGCAGCTGATAGGTCCTCTGATGCAATCCACAATCATGTAGGACCAGGCAGCCGTGGACGGCCTAGACCACGTCCTGGGAAATGTCACTGTGGAACCTTCAACGCGAAAATGTACAATTGGCAGACTAGCTTTACTGTGCGTGCCTGCCGGGATGCCCCCCCCACCAACCCCCGGGGAGGTAAGCATCATCAGGTGTAGCACAAATTCAATGATCTTCGTCAGCAAAACCCCTCCACAACCTCTACCTGACACAAGGAGCTTCCAGGCCTGCGATGAGAACAGGAGCCTGAGGCCAGCTAGCTGCCGCTGCAGTGGCGACACAATCAGGCGCCTGACCAATCAGGCGCCTGACCTCACACCTGACCAATCAGGCGCCTGACCTCACACCTGACTCGCGTCCTTGGCAGTGCTCAGTGACACCCCCTTGCACACAAACAGCTCACAATGCCATTGCAGGCTGATATTTAATAAAGCGTGTGCATCACCCAGATGGGATACAGCAAAGAGGGACATCAGGCAAGGCCACAAACTGGAATGCCGGCTTTCCCAATGTCAAAGACAATTAATATAGCCTGACAATGACTGGAAGGAGGACACATACAACATGTAATGGGAATGCCTGGCGAGAGACAGAGTGACACAGAGACAGACAGACTGACAGAGACAGTGAAACAGGCCGACAGGCCGACAGAGAGACAGACCGTAAGAGAGACAGGCCGACAGAGAGAGAGACAGAGAGAGACAGGCCGACAGAGAGAGAGACAGAGAGAGACAGAGAGACAGAGACAGAGAGAGAGAGAGAGAGAGAGAGACCGACAGACAGAGAGAGAGAGAGAGAGAGAGAGAGAGAGAGAGAGACCGACAGAGAGACAGGCAGTGAGACAGACAGTGAGACAGAAAGAAAGAGAAAAGGAAAAAAGCGCAGCTTCACTCATGCCTAGTCCACCACTTGACAACTGTAATATTTGCAGCGTGCCATTTACAAAACTAAAAGGCAGCTATTTCGTTTAACAAAAACGTAAAATAAAATAATTGTGAAATGCAAATAAAGTTAAAAAATGAGAGAGATAGGTGGGCTTTTTAAATGGATGTTTTATTGTGGGCAAATTGATCGCAATTGAACGGACATGGACTACATTAGCATAAGCTTCCCGGAAAGTGTCCTGTGATGCAGAGCGTCAGGAAAAGCAAGCGGATGAGAATAATTCCCTGCCACGGTGAGCAGGGACCTGGGACGTGGCTGAAGGCGACGGGTCCAGGGATCGCTGTCAGGCATGGGGGGCCATTTGGCCAAAGCCAGGGCCTGTAGAGGGCCGACACTCAAACATAGGGCCTCTGTTCTTGCATACTGGCACTCTCACAATCTGCCAGTAGTAAATAACAAGGGGAGGAGTTTTTTCACCCAAAACTAGACAAAGAAAAACAGTGACCACGACATTAAAAAGGGACGGGAACTGTCCAAGGACAAAATAATAATTCCTGGTTAGAATTAGTCAGGCTAATGCTCAGCAAGTCTAGGTTTCCTTTTAACTGTAACTAGCTAATCTAACATCTACAGAAAATTCCGTCAACCACTATGTGCTTCACAAGATTTAGACATACGTCCTGCGCCCGGCAATCACAGCGACCATGATCCTGTCTGTCAGCGAGAAGCAGTAACACGAGTGCACAGTCAGCGAGGGCACAGCCACTGAGCAGAGAGTGCGCAGTCACCAAGAGGAGAGCGCACAGTCAAGGAGGGCAGAGCGTGCAGTCACCGAGGGCACAGCCACTGAGCGGAGAGCGCACAGTCACCAAGGGCACAGCCACCGAGTGGAGAGTGCACAGTCACCAAGGGCAGAGAGCACAGTCACCAAGGGCACAGCCACCGAGCATAGACCGCATGGTTACCAAGCGGAGAGCACACAGTCGCAGAGGGCACAGCCACCGAGCGCAGAGCGCACAGTCACCAAGGGCACAGCCACTGAGCGGAGAGCACATAGTCACCGAGCGATGAGTGCACAGTTACCGAGCAGAGAACGCACAGTCACCGAGGGCACAGCCACTGAGCAGAGAGCGCAGAATCACCGAGGGCACAGCCACCGAGCGGAGAGCGCACAGCCACCGAGGGCACAGCCACTGAGCGGAGAGCGCACAGCCACCGAGCGGAGAGTGCGCAGTCACCGAGCGCACAGCCACCGAGCGGAGAGTGCGCAGTCACCGAGGGCACAGCCACCGAGTGGAGAGCGCACAGTCACCGAGGGCACCGCCACCGAGTGGAGAGTGCACAGTTACCGAGGGCACAGCCACTGTGGGCACAGTCATCGAGCGGAGAGCACAGAGTCACAGAGGGCACAGTCAAGGAGTGGAGAGCACATAGTCACCGAGGGCACAGCCACCGAGCGGAGAGCACACAGTCACCGAGGGTACAGCTACAGAGGGCAAGTCACCAAGGGCACAGCCACCGAATGCAGAACCACCGGGGCAGGGGCTCCGGTCCCACTGATCTCCCTCGTTTCCTTAGAGACAAAGGGGGAACTCGGCATCGCCGGTGACACAGACGTCTGCCACTTTGTAAAGGGGCTGGTTATTTGCTAGCCATTTGAGACACACTGACAGGCACAATTATCTTTAACTTTTCCTTCTGCACAGCTTGTCGGAGAATAGAAAAAATTATCCTTCTTCAGAGCTGCTGTAGATTTATTCCATATATAACAGTCACACGGTTAGGAGCAGGTTTAGTCAAAACCACTGTAACAAGCCTAATGGCGCTTTTCCACTGCATAGTACGGTACGGTACGGTTCAGTTCGGCTCACTTTGGGGGGGTTTTCCACTGGG
>JAODKN010000127.1:1755344-1766248 GCA_026774425.1 Petrocephalus zakoni | reverse complement strand
CGCTCCTGACCTGGCCTCTGCCCGCCACGGCGCTCCTGCCCTGGCCTCCACTAGCTGCAATCCTGCCCCGACCTCATGGAGCCAGATGATCAAGCAGACCGCCTGTCAATTAACTAACTTATTTTAAAAGCAGCAGGTGGACACTTTGCTGCGTCAAAAACACAACCTTACTTACACTGCCCCGTCATGGCTGGAATACCCAATCGACAGCCCCCCCCCCACACCGGGAGCCCCACACAAACCTGCTGGCCAACAGCTATCGCCACGCAGGCTTCCACATGCACACAGCCAGACAACAGCACATCTAGACTGTATTCATTAAAGACACAAAATAAAATAATCGGTCAGCAGCATAAAAGAGCAAACGGTATGTCTATCACAATGGCCATTACGGGCGGGCCTCCGAGGATTCTGGGGGAAAACAAAAAAAAGGAGGCGTGTGACCCGCGATGTGGCAGCGCCATTGTCTGGTTAATGTCTGCTTTCATTTCCAGCTGGCCCTTGGGTGTAAACAGCGTGAAACACTCCATTCAAAGAGATCCAGGGATGGAGGCATCATGCCAACTCCCGCCAACACGCATGTGTGGGCGCGCATGGACACACACAGGCTAACGCTCACACGCACAATACTTTCCAGGCGCTCGCTAAACACTCAGTTCCCCTCCTCGGCCAGTTACGTCTGTGTCTTTCTGTGTCGAACGAATTCGTTTCACTCCAAATTAAAACCTCCATTTTCCCCACCCTCCCCCCTCCAAACTCACTTCAGAGGGTTCCAGACGTCCTCCAGACGTCTCTCGATTAATGAAACGTCAACAAGCTGCCTCTGCTTTATATGGTGGGGAATCCAAAAAAAAAAATCATGAAATAAAACTGCTAAAACTCTCAGCTAACGAGTCACGACACTGAGAGCCGGCTTTAAGGAAAAACATGAGACGCCGTGAAAGGGGTTTCCGACGCGTTTCAACACCTTTCACAGGGTGCCACACATTTAGGGGACAAGCCGTTCTAAATGACACACTTGTTGGAGCTGGTGGGGGGTGCAGGTCCAGGGTGCACTGCATGCAGGGACGGGCCGCAGGAAGCGGGGGCGCTGTAGAGCCGGAGCGCGGGCCGGCCGGCCGCCCCGCCGGGTCACTCTAAACACGCGCTTTTCAGACCCGGACGCCCTCTCGGACATTTTTCGGAGGACAAAGATGTCAGCTCTTTGGGGGGGGGGGTTAGAGAGGGGTGGGTGGATGGAAAAGCTTGGAGAAATAACAGAATAAGAACCACTCCCAAAAATAAACAAAAAACACAGCGATTAACCAGAGGGAGGAGGGCGACGTCCAAAAATTTTATCATCTGAACAGACAGGAAGTGTCTGCAGATAAAAATATGTGTGCATGAAATAAAGCTGGTGCAACACTATGGACTGAGCCAAACACACACACACACACACACACACACGTACAGTACAGACATACACACACCCCTGCTGGTACCACCTAGCACCAAGAATCACAGCCCGCTCTCAGGTCTGATACCAGGTTAAACATAGGCCCCTCCCGCAAGCGAACAGGGGGGTGGCAAACATCACAGGCCCCTCCCCTCAGCAAATTGTGCGCGTTTGTGTGGGGGGGGGGATCCTCCCCAAGTGAAAGACTTGGTATCTCTGAAGAGCATTAGTCAGCACAACCTTCAAAACAGTATTACAGCCAAAACACAGGCAGGTAACAGGTACCATTCGCCACTAGGATCTGTGTGTATCTTTCTAATGTAATGTGGGTGGCCCCCGCTTAGAGGTCTCCCAATCATAACAGAGGCTGTTCCTCACTGTTCGCCACAATGCAGGGAAAGGCCCTTCACAATGGCCCCTGGAAACCAGCGCCTTCCTACTATGAGACCCCGTGAGGCAACTTCCTGTGCCTTTGGCTGGGCCATTTCAGGTCCGACAAGCACTCGCAGCAACAATGCAAGATGAGGGCGACCTTAACCGCTGCGCCACCTGCTGCAGGAATGTGGAAGTAAGCAGATGGAAGGTTCCCCAAACACGGCATAGCTGCCATTGAGCCTTACATGGGATGTGGGCAGGTGTTTTCCTGCGTTGATAAAAAAAAAAAAAAACACCACAACAGATCTCATCCAGCCCCCCCCCCCGACTCAGCTCAGGACAGCAGAGGGAACCCAGACCGTCATCTGATCATGTTGCCGACAATGCTTAGGCGGGGGGTGGGGAAGACTGCCTTAAATCGGCCCAAGTCACTAAGCCTACAGATTACCAGCTGTCAGCTGCTTAGATTCACCCTAAGCAGACAAGCGATTTAGGTTAACTAGGATCCAAGAGTTAATAAATGGAAATGAGTGCAGCACAAGCGATGGGGGAGTGAATTCTTGTCAGTAACCCGTAGTTCACCCCATACACCCCTCCAAACCCCGACACCCACTACCACAGTGATGTCTTCAGATACCAGCGGATTGCGAAGGTAACTTGTTGGACGGTGTGCTGATGTAAGACATTCAGGCAGGACCCGGTACAAAGTCCTGCTTGTTCTGCAGTCATGGTCACGCTCGTTTTATAACCAGCATAAATATTTAAAGCAGGAGCAAAATGACCGCGTTACAGCACAGTCATAATCACAGCATTGACAGCTTTAGACGATAGTAAAACATTCCTGTCATCTTGTGGACTGTGTGTCTGATTCTGCACGAGCCATTAGCGTTACTGTAACCATTCCAGATCAGTCCCATGCTCTGCGAGTGCGCATATGATCAGTGAACACGGCATGTGTTGAAAGTGCCCCAGTAAGGGGAAGTGTCATGGTGTTTGTGTGTCACTAGACTGGAGGACGCTTAAAGAGCGGGCCCTCCCCAGCCCCCAAAACCAGCACGAGCTACCTCATTACCGGCCCCCAGACCTCCATTAGAGATACCAGCACACGGAGGGGAATTAAAAGGCTCTACCCACCATTACATTAGTCTGCTCCAAGTTTAATTTCAGATCACCCAGATATCACAGCCCTTTAGCTGCTAAGCCTGAGCGGCACATCACATTATGACTCAAGGATGTCATTTTTCAGCAATGCATAAAAAAAACAATGCATTTCCACAGACGTCAGTCTAAATGAATTACACGTGTCAGCCTCGTATTCAGGCTGACCCCTAAACATCTCAGATATTTATAGAGAGATATAATTCGAGTGCTGCTTAGTGAAAAGAAATCAAGGTGAAAATTTCGGCGTGGTTGTAAAACGGGGTAAGGGAAGAGTAACGGCATCTACAGCGAGGCTGGTGGAGGCATCGGACCCCGCATGCCTGTATAGCAGCAGCCTAAGGCGCCCCGCATCTCTGCCGTACTGCGCCTTCAGCAGGAGACACCAAGTCATCAAAAAACTCCATTTACCCGGCTGCGCCTCAAGTAAGAGAATAAGGCGGCCGGCTGATCGTCAACGGAGGGAAAAATGGCCCTTCCTGGAAACATATTTTGAGTTTTCACAAGCTGGCGTTTAAGTCATCCGAGGAGGAGCGTGATTTTAAGCAAATGCGTCCCGGCGGGAGCATAGAAACGCAGGCCGGTATACCCCGCTTCTCGTACTGTAAGCATGGCAAACAGATCAATGGTGATTCTAAAACTGCAGCTATGTTCAAGATGGAAAGAGAAAACAATACTGGTGCTTTTCTAACTCGATCGCAGTTCAGAGGACCCTTTTTTCACCAGCCCTGTGTAATAACGTGCACTGTGCGTGTGACTGACATACCTGCCAAACTGACACACGCTGATCTTTGCAAAACGATCCGCTTTTACGCGATCGGGCATCCAGGCTCACTTTTTACACCAGCGTGCACGGAAAGCCCCGCATCTGCCCCAATCGCCGTATCATTTACTTGTTATACCAGAATCACGTATATCCGAAGTCTTGCAACAGCTGTCCCGCCTCGTCTGGGGGATCTGGCCCGGGAAGCATGGCATACGAGTTGTCTGATAGAGACGCGCAGTTAGTGCTACGGGGAGTGGGTGAGGTGAGTGTGTGGATTACCCCCATACTCCCTCACGCGCGCCCGTGCACGCACACACACACACACACACACGCACATGCACTCACTCTCTCTCTCACACACACGCACTTACTGACTTTCTCACACGCACATGCGTGCATGCATACACACACACATGCGTGCATGCATGCATGCATACACACACCCCTCCCAGACGCCTCCACCGTGCACCGCATGGAGACAAGCCTCCGTCCGCCTTTCAGATCAGCCCCCGGGGCGGAAAGGCGCCGGGCGCGCGTCCTTCGGATCGCCCTGGAAACTCACCGTCGCGCCGCCTCGCCGCCTCACTCGCAGGGAGCTGCGCGGCTCCGGGAGATGTTCATATTGTCGGGGCCAGAGCAGCCAGCTAACTCGGCTTCACACGGATGTAGTACGGGGCTGGGGGAGCGCAGCCCGAGCGGCTCCCCGGCCAACACGCCAATCGGCGGCGAGTCACGCCTCCGGGGCGGGGCGGCCGAGGAAGCCGTGGGAGGCTTTTACACCGAGAGAAACGCGCACGTAAAGATCGGAAAATCAGCCGTCGCATCCGTTTTATCTCCTTACGTGCGGTTGATCGGTTACTAAAATGTTTCCACTATATGCCCGGCCCAGCCGAATCACTTAACCAAGATACCAGTGCATTTGGGGCGAACGTTTATTGAAGAAAAAATAAAATAAACGTTTTCAGAGGACATTCTCATCCATGTGTAGGGGAACCGCTTACAAATCAGGATGACACTGCTAGCTTTTCGGATACAACTACTTAGATACTGGGGGAAAAAAACAAATACAATGTATACAATGTATTCTATTCGGTTGGTAACTTTTGCAATGCATGTGATTAATTGAAACATTTGACATAGTAAATACTCATGTGGATTATTAGATAAACGGATTGCTATACAAGTTAGTAATGCATTGTTCTAATTTGAAAGCGTAGCCGTAATTGTATTAACTGAATGATTTTAAGATGGGACATCAGTCACTATGTGTTCGAATGAAATTGATTGGCCCTGTTCATTATCAATGGTTAAAAAACACCACAGCTCAAACCCGTGTTACCTTATAGCCAGTAGGCCTGGGCCATTTATGCGATTAAATGCCCCATACTCATATTGGATTCTCAATACAGAAATGTAATACAAGGATGTATAATTGGGAAGATTCACTTAATTTACACTGCTCAGTAAGTACACTCTGGCAATTAACTATACAGATCCCTTAGAAAGCCTATGCCTAATCCTGTTTACGATCCCATTAAAAAGAAAGACCTCTGTTGAAGTACTGCTGGGAGACGATAGGAGCACTCAGGAACATTCTCTGCTTTGTTACCTGCTAACATTGTCTTTATACCATGTTAATGTGTGCGTTGGGTGTTTTGTGGTGCTACTGTTAGCCTGCAATTCCCTTGGAAATTCTCTTAGAACATCTATCTATCTAATATAATACGGGTACTAGGAGGATCCACGGTATGGTTTGTTTGTGAAATGACTTAGCTGATGGCTTCAAATCGTTTTGGCAAAAGGATGAAATTGAAACAAAAAAGGACCCGACATGTGGCTATAATAAGCTCAAGGGATTCCGGTGTTCAGCGAAATTAATGCCATCGCCATGTGTCGCAGCATGTCAGCAATGGCGACAGTGTCCCCCAGGCCCCAACAGCCAACGCGACGCTGTCTCAACTGTGACGCTGTCCAGGAGGAATCCTTAACGCACTAATAAATAAACCCTCCAAAAGATGCACCTACGTCTAAGGCAGCAGTAAGTAAATTAATAAGATTAATAACATCGACGAAGTATCTGGCTATTCCATGCTGCCTTCGTCATTTTAAACCCAGCTGTGTTCATCTTTATGTTCATCTAATATATATTGTATCTGTGCCCTCGGAAGATTGTTGCCCTTCTCATCTCGCCAATCTAATTTACCCAAAAAAGTAGGTCAGCCATGCAGCAATGGAGTAGTCAACATATGCCCCCCCACCCCCCACTTGCACGCCCCTTATACCCCCACCACACACGCCGGGCTACCGCATGCACACTGCGTCGCTCCCGGGACAGTGCTTCAATGCGCACGATTTCACCAGACCACGTGCATATTTAATATTTCCCTCTTTTTATCACGTTAAATCGGCAGCAATCAAATGTGGTAGAGCTGCAGGAGAAGACGATTATGTCTTATTAAATACGCTCACCTCCCGCGGTTCACCGTCGGATGTGCTGCATAAAGCTCTAATAAAATCAGTACAAGATATTTCTAAAACGTTTTTTCAGACATTATAGTTATTTGTGCAACTAGCACTGCAGCACAGCTCAAATCTGATACTTTAAGCAATTTACGGTTTTTTCTCGATACTTTGACACATTTCATGATACTATACTATCTCATGATACTTTGCAAAGCCTGTAATTTACCGAAAACACCTTGTGCCTTAAAAATAAATAATTCCAATGACTTAGTCAGTGCGACCAAGACAAAAACTACAATCAGCATCGTTTTAACCACGAGAGTCAAAATGCTTAGATATACAGATGGTCCCCGACTTACGATTTTGAGACCTTAGGATGACGACAGCGATACGACAGCATGGTAAAAATATTTTATATTTTGTTTCGCGCCGCAAACGTAGCAGCATGTGTGGGACGATAGGTTGGGACACTGTGGAAATAAAGCAATCACATGCAGCAGTTTTTGAAATTTTGGTGAACTGTTTTTGCATGTTTTGGCATATAGTTTTATATATATAGTTTTGGGGGTGAAATCATTACAGTGGAAAACTACATGATCCAATTTCACCAAAATCGTGAAAATCGTGCCAAACGATGGAAACTGTACAAAACCATTTGGATATATGTGCCAAAACATTTGGAGTTTTATGTGACGCAACAAGTAATGTTATACTGTGCAGAAGTGACATTATAGTGTGGGGATTACAAGTGTTGTTTTGCACATATTAATTGTCATTTGAGAAATGCTCCAAACCATTAGCAAAAATTGTACTCAAACTGGAATTACTAGAGTGTTTCATTAAAGAATTCACTATTGAGCACTTTGAAAAGGCAGACCACAGTCCCACGCTGGGTGACCCCTGCCTTGGATCCAGTGCTTAGATTAGAGATTCACCGTGACCCTGTATTGTACTGGATAAGCAGTTATCAGTAATGAATAGTAGTGTTGGCTAAAATAACTATTTGTGAACCATTTGTGGTATTTTCTGACCCCACTAGATGGTGCTGTTGGCTTGTTTTGGGACATGCTTGGAGCTCATTTTTGAACAGACAGCACCACCTATTGGGGTCAAAAAATACATGAAATGGTTCACGAGGGGCAACGTTTTTGCCACCACTAGTGGATAGATGGTTAGTGTCACGTCCAGCCCGCTCCGCCTGTCTGATCCCCGTGTTTCCCCTGGACATGGCTCCAAACCAGCCATGCCTATGCCCTGTCTGTCTTACCTCTTGTTCCTGCCCCTTTGTTATTCATCCACAGCTGCCTTGTGTTTTCTCCATCATTAGCCCTGTTTATTAGCATCCCTCAGTCAAAAAAACTTTTGAAAGAGTTTTGCGTTCCCTCGCAATAGTTTACAGGGCTGACATTGGTTTCTTATTTAGCAGTTTCAAAATATCCATTCAAAACCTTAATACCATTTGATAGAGCACACACTACATGTACTAAATCCAGAATTTGAAGATATATTACTGTAGAATTTTTAAAATAGTGCCATCTGAAATGTGCATTTTTCCAATTAAGTCCCATTGAAAATATCTGCCATATTTGCAACAATTTATCTGGTCAACATCAAAGCGTCTGTTCAAAACCCTAATACCATCTGATAGAGCAACTTTTGCACTTACTACATTTTGATGTTGACCAGATAAATTGCTGTGAATATGGCAGATTATGCATTATGCCTATTTAAGGTGGAACGGATTTCGTGAATAAGAAACTGCCGAATAAGAATATAAAAAAGATTCCACCCTTACCTCTTAGTGGCTCCTTAGTGATTGGATCAGAGTGAAGAGAGAAAAAAGCTTGGAACACTTCAATGCTTCCATGTACATTTTAGGCACATAAACAAGGACAAAGGGAGATAATATTTGTCAGGCCAGTCAACAAAGGAGTGGTTCATCCTGTGGTAGAGTGCTTCTGATATGTTTCCTGAAGCATATGGCATTTGACAAGCGGACACCTGGCACTCCCGCCTTCCCATAACATCAGAGTAGCCAGCCGGAGACTGACTGCAGAATATCCCAGACACACCCTATTATGCCTAACGGTAACGTGCATGTTCTGCAGTGACTCAGTGCATGTAGTCTATTGCCCTGTGATGCTGCCTAGGATATGCCGGTGGAACATGGACAGAGGTGCACATAGGGTTCGGAAAGAAGATAAAGGTGCTCTTAACCCCTTGTAGACGATTATCGCAAATCGCTTCAAGCTGCTTCCGGCCTAAATGCAGCAGAGGTAGCGCATGTACCCGGCCGATGCCGGTATTCGATATGTACCAAGGATCGTATTTGTAGCACTGGTCACGCCTAATGTCGCTAATTTGCATCATAGCTAAATTTATTGTATTGTATATGCTATATTCTGTTGTATGTGCTATATTCAAAATTAACAATCTCCACTTAATTTAGCATCTGCTTGACGGGAAAACAGTAATAGTTTCTTTTTTTTATATAATTGTAAATTAATTTAGACAACAAGGGGTTAAATTCTGTAAGTGATCATTACTTAGTACAGGGCAAAGGCTCTGACCCAAATCCAGGGATGGCTGGGTTTTGGTGGACCTTTCTGAGACAGCATAGGACACATGGCAGGGGATCACACTGGACAGGAGAACAGGTCTTTGACACATACATCCACAAACCATGGGCAATGTGGAGAAGTCAGTTCTCCTAACTTCCTGTTCCACAGCACCCAGAAGAAACCTACACAATGTAGGGAGAACCTGGAAAGTCCAAACACACATTTCATACCCCCATCCTCGATGGCAATGGTACGACCCACTGAGCCACTCTAATCTATAAACAAACCATCATACATATGATCTGATCCATAGAAAGCAAGAATGATCTACGACAACAGCTG
Organism: Petrocephalus zakoni; assembly: GCA_026774425.1. Classification (NCBI taxonomy): domain Eukaryota; kingdom Metazoa; phylum Chordata; class Actinopteri; order Osteoglossiformes; family Mormyridae; genus Petrocephalus; species Petrocephalus zakoni. The sequence goes on along the minus strand of JAODKN010000127.1, from coordinate 1,757,148 downwards.
TAGCTTTTCAGAATTCCAATGACATACTGTCGCGCTTTCAGCTGAGACCCGTCTTCAGTAAATATGTCTTCATAAATTGACAGAGCTCATTCAAAGAGCTACAGTAAATGAACCGTAAAACATTTTTCCCCTGAGAAGTTATCTGATAGACAGACCACATGTGGTGTAGATCCACGCTGAGGGTAAAACCTTCGGCCTAGAGAATATACTTTCTACTCACAGCTTCCCCTGCTGAGACTGGCGAGGCATGTCCAGTGGAGGGTAAAGTACTCTCTTTTAACTATTTTAACTTGATAATATTGATTTTCTGCATGGGTGTATGAAAATCTCCCTAGGAGTACATAGATGAGGCTTGACCTGGAGAATCCAAGAGCAGCACAAACTTTGCTGAAGATAATCTCATGCAAAGCTGGCTTTCGCCGAACAAACCACTCTCTCACAGGCTGATTCCCGGCTTGTTTTCAGTGTTTGGGCTCTTTGTTTGGGTCGCTGGGTCGCAGCAGAATAACAATGAAAAACAGTCACATGTAGCCTGCCTGCTAAGTACGCAACTACTCGACCCACGTTATTTCTGGAGAAGATCTGAGGATGCCAAGCCCCTTATAGCAGTGCCTACCAGAAATCCACTACATCAAATGTGAATAAAGCAATCATCTGACCTGCTCCAGATCCAGAAGATGAATGATAGTAGAATAAGATGTTTAAGGGGATAAAAGTTACTTGAACTATTATAGGGAATTGAAGGTAAAAATTCAAAACACAAATGCACCTCTGTCGCTTGTGAGAGTCTTACTTACACAAACATGTTCTGGGGGCAGAACAAAAAATGACAGAGAGGTTCAGAGAGATAACCAATCAGATTGTAGAGGAGGCAGGCCCAAGGTGGGACCAAGACATTTAATTGGTTGGTCTGACATCTAACACAAGGTTACCTCTCTGAACCAATCATTTTTCGTTCTGCCTCAGAACGTTTGTGTAAGTAAAACTCGCATGAGCACATGTATCTCAGTGATGAATGAGGGACACTTGTCCTCCCTCATACTTAAACAAATGGGTATTAGGTTGGCATCAGATTATTTGAACACTACAGTGCAGACAAAGGGTTGAAAGGTGCATCAGTGACCAGCTGGTCTTCAGCTTCCCAGGAGAACAGATGGAACTTCACCTGCTGCAGCGGTCATGCCTGGTCTAGATAGGACGCTATGGATCCATCTTTTTAAACCTGAAGACATGTTCCAGCACCTACAATGCACCATTCTTCCATGTATAAATAGACCTGAACAAAGAAAAATAAAATTAGTATTATTACCAGGATGGCACTGTTGCCTTACAGGTCCCGGGTTGGGGTTTGAAGTCCCACGTTTGCTGCGTGTGTGCAGCTTGCCTGTTCTCCCCATCTCATGAACGTTTCTTTCAGATCCTTGATTTCCCTTCTGCAATCCAAAGGCATGCAGTTAGGTTCACTAGCCTCTCTAAATTGCTTGTAGTGTTTGAGTGTGTGTGTCCTACAATGACCTCGCATTCCATCTGGGGTGTAACCTGGCCTCGTGCCCTGTGCTGCCTGGAGTAGTCTTCTGGCCCCCTTACAACCCTGTTCAGGTTAAGAGGTTGCGTCTGTATATCCAACACAAAGCCCTCTCCTTTTACTGCGAGTGCTAACCGATTAGCGGACTTTTCGGATAGACGCTGTGAAACACCGCCACCTGTCGTTCTGTTTAAAATGTACATATAGCTTTGGCAAATAAAATATTTAACATATTTGGGGAGAATCTTCCGGATATTAATATCAAATACAAACTTTCTA
>JAODKN010000127.1:1723686-1728974 GCA_026774425.1 Petrocephalus zakoni | reverse complement strand
AAAGGAACGCACGATTAGGCTTCCGTCAGAGGGGCAGGAACTGGCAGTGGGCGGTGTAGATCTTTGAGAGCCCTCCACTGGGTCCCTGAAGATAGGGGGACTGATTCAGGTCCACATCACTCATAAATTGGGAGAAACATACACCATCAGCGAATGTGTGTTCCATTTATTAGAATTTATTTATTTATTTTTTCGATTAAAAAAATAAGGCTTTATCAACCTGAAGTTTGTACGGCCGACAGGTTTTGCCAGTACATTTCGAAGCTGTAGGCCTGTTAGCCTTTTGGTATCATTGAGGTGGTTTCCTTTCTGGAAGAGGAGCTTTGGCCCTAAGCTGACGTCACCCCCTCCTCCGCTCAGGTCCTCTTGGAGTTCCTCAGTAAGGTGGTGTCTCGGGAGAAGCGGAACCGCATGAACCTGTGGGCCGTCTCCACCATCATGGCCCCGAACCTGTTCCTGCACAAGGCCGTTCCCAGCCGACTGACGGACGGCATTGAGAAGGGGCAGGCGGAGAGGGCGGCCGACATCATGCGGCTGCTCATCCGCTACCAGGACCTCCTCTGGACGGTGAGGGCACGCTCCACTGCGGCCCGTCTGCCATGTTTACAGGTTATGTCAGCAAGGCGTTCTTCTGTGAAGGACCGGACCAATCCTATGGATGTATGACATTGTACCACTGACCAAAAATACTGAAACTACATTGATATTTTTCAGCATGGAATCATTGCTCTTTTTTTTTAATACACTAAATGTGCAGGTTATATATACTGCTGATACGTAAGTTTAACTGAAAAATTTCTTCTAGATATCCGTATTTTGAAGTTATATTTGTACAGAGGTACAGACATTTAAAAACGATCTAAGCTGTATCAGCCATGCTGGCTATGGTCCGAGTGCCTGTTCATGTGTTATTCATGTGCTTAGGGGCAGTGTGTGGCTCAGGTTGCAAGGGTGCAAGTCGCAATCCCTGGGGGGCAACAAAGTGATTTCACTGTTGGGTCCCTGAGTAAGACCCTCAACTCCAAGTTGTTCCAGGGACTGTCTCACCCCACCTTCGTTTCGGGTCACAGGTCCCCAACTTCCTGATGAGCCAGGTCCGCAAGCTAAACGAGAACAGCAGCCGTCGGTACCAGTTCTATGATAAGCGCATCAAGAACCTCCTGAGGAAGATCCACACGGACAGCCGTGACAAGCCAGAGAAGTCCTCCTCAGAGGTGACCCTATCTCCAGTAGCCTTTACCTGCGCATTATCACCCATTGGCCAACAAAAAAGTTCCCTGAGTTTGAATCTTCTCAGTTAAAAACGATTTACATGAAGTCCAGAAGGTGCCTTCTCCAGACCACCCTGGCCTGGATTAGCCATATGGGCATTTGTGTGTCATGTGCACTGTTGGCCAGAGGTGATCCAGCAACCTTTACCTGAACATCACCCAGCGGCCAACAAAACATTCCCTGAGTTTGAAAGCCCTCAGTTTAATACGAAATTCAGAAGCTGCCTTTTACAGACCTCCCTGGTTTGGATTAACCATATGGGCATTTTGGGCTCCGTGTGTGCTGTTGGCCTGGGGCACCTAGTGCTCATAAAACCACCTTCTGTAGAGCCCCTTGTGAGGCCCTTTTGGTTGTCCCACAGCCCTGCCGAACCGTTAAGATTCAGGTGGGCGACATCATGAGTGGCTCCATAGAAGTCCACCTCAACATCAACTCTCGCGCAGCAGACCTGCTGGCCCAGGTGCACCAAGACTTGTGTCGCTCAGAGAGCAGCAAAGGGCTGAAAAGGTATTTTGGCAAATCTGTGTGTGTTACCATCCCAATGTTCCTGCAGTATCTTAAATATAAATCGAACTAAAACGTAATGAATACGTTCCATTTATCTGTATTAACTCTTATAAAAAATTTTCTATTGATTACCTAAATGCTATGCTATTTCAATAAGCTTCACTTTAAAAAATCATACCTGATTTGATAGTACTTATACCTGCTGCATTTTTAAGTCCTACATATTAAAGACTGAGGGTTTGAAGCCTTGCCTCCTTCACATATATGGTTGGCCATGTTCTCCTTAGAAACGGCTGCTTCACCTACCATGACTGTGCCATTTATGAAGTGGGCGGGAACATTGGTAAGTACACTTAGCACACAGCTGTTGAATATCCCGTTTCAGCAGCGAGTGTTCCTCACACCCAGTGAAATGGTACAGCCCTCGCACACTCTGGTGCAGTACAGCGCAGTGCAGTGAGGTGTCGTTCCACACAGGTGAGCACTGCCTGGATCCCGACACCCACCTGCTGGATCTGTACAACAGCAACCCGGGGGGGGAGTGGGTGATTAGACTGAAGTCAGCAGCTAAGAGAGGCCTCTGAGAACTGCCGGAGAGCTCCCCGCTGCCGCCCCCCCCTGCCCTGACGTAACTGCTGAAGCCCCACCCACGCCGCTGGAATGCGGAGAGTGAGTGTGGGGCGGCCCACCCAAGCGATGGTGCTGATGAGGCACGGGGAAGCATTCTGACAACAGCCCTGATGGACACGAGGGAGGAGGGCGCTCGGACATGCGTTTCAAAATCAGTCTGCGCCCCCCAAACTCATATGAGCGCCGTGATTTATTATCACATGGAGGAGAAAAGGTGCCATCTTGGGCCCCCACAGGGAGTCTCCTGGAGCATGGGTGGAGAGACTCTGAACTGCAATTCCTCCATGGGCTCCTCGTAAGACATTTCTTCTGTTAAAGAAGAACCTTCTAGAACCTTCTTGAACATCAACTTGGACAACGAAGCTGGACTTCTGCTTTTTCCTGCGACTGGACGTTTTTTTTTTTGTTTAAATATTGCCTCGCGCAACTTATTTATGAATGTTGTCAAGAATGTTTGTGCGGATATTTATCTGCCGAGAAATTCTCATAAATGTGACACACATACGAAAGTCATTATGCCCTGATTTTTTTCCCTGCCTTTTTCGTATTGTACGTCTGTATTACCTGAGGTTCATCTTAATCGATGTCTCCTATATAAACCGCATGAAATGATAGTATATATTAAACAGAATCGACTCAAACAGTTTGAATGTGAATAGTTTTTATGAATCACACGGACTTGTATAGTCTGAGGGGAGCAGATATATAAACGGTGGATCTTGTGTGCAGTATATAAGCAGAATGTGATATATGGTCAACACATGTTGGGATTAATGACATTGAGACCGTCCTACAATAACGCTAACACAGGGCATCCATCATAGGGGCTAAGTCATTTGCTGTCAGTACATGTACGGTCCCAGAATCGCGGATAATAAATGAATTACATTATGAGCGAATAATTATATCTGGGGTCCGATAACACGAAAGGCGGTGGCTGGTTTTATGAGTCTCCTCTGGCCAGGCAGTGTAAGAGGGCGCGCTTGACCAAGATGGCGGACCGCAGTGCGTGGCCATCCAGCCGCATTACTCATTACCCCTCCGTTTGGCTGTCCCAGGCTTTGGCCCACGGTCCAGTGCTCAGGCACAAAGCAGCGGAGAGGCAGTCCTGCGCTGATGCCACCGATCTAAACTAGGTCACCTTTAGAGCGTTCCCCCCCAGAGGGCAGAGCGTGACGCCGTACCCCAGTAAGCGCCACATGCACCCCCAGGCACGCACAAGCATACAAAATAACCAGCGGCTAGGTGATGACCCGCCTCTACCCTCCCTCCACACGTGCCGTTCCATGGCCACTTCATGCATGTTCCATGACCCTTATGTGTTGAAGTATATATCACATACAAGGCCACACCCTTTTGGTAACACATAAAGCTTGCAAAGACTACTTACAATGCAGTATAATCCCCATGATTCCTCATGCACATTGCAATGGAGTTTTAGGGTGGATTTGACTATGTCTATATTATAATGTATTATATATGCATTATTATGCATAACATTTTTTATGGTTGCATCATTGGAGTCATCTGTAGGGGGTATTTGCCAGAAGCATTACCTCCTCTCTTACTGGCAGCAGCAATGAAAATATTATTGTTGATGATGTTTGTTTCGGACTCGGTCCTGATGTGTATCTGTGACATAAATGGCTTGATGGTATCTTTCGGAATGGTGTCATGTGAATGTGATTGTTTTTGTAGAGCTGACAGAGAAGCGTAGAATTTTCTTAATATATTTTGACTTTATTTGATTTCAAGGTCAACTGATAAGATGCTAAAATAATTATTACAAGGGTGATATCTTAATTGTATCTGTCTAATCTGTTCTCTGATGTAAGGTGAGCTGCAGATGTGAGTATGGATCGCTGGTGTCCATTTTATTGTTCTTTATGCACTTGATTGCTTTGCGAGTTGTATATGTTTACAGATTTAAACATTTTCTATTATTCGGTAGGACGAACAGGTAAAATATGTCAGTGTTCTTTTTGTAAGAATGAAGAAATATCTGATTTTTTAAAAACCAATAAATCAATTTTAAAAAATCGCCAACCTTAGCCATAATTGTCTCCTGAAACGAGAGGGAAAAAAACACAAATGAAATATTTGAAGACACGTGAGTTAATGACAACAGGAACGACAGCCGTCATTTTCTTTAAATATTTATTCACAGGGTACAGTAACAGTATGGAGCAGAAAAAGTTGTACAAATTGTACTGGCAGACACACAGTGCTTCCAGCTGTTGTTTGTTATGGACATGATTAAAATTCAGAACATTCATTCGTCCGTTTTCTGTAGGCTTGATTGCAGCTAGGGCAGCAGCAGTCGCCTGTAACTTGCCCGGAGTTCTCTTAAATTAAACTACCAATCTGGCAGAAGGAAAAAGAAGAGAAAGAAGAATCCGCTAAATTGCTCGTGGTGAGTGACTGCGTGACGAGTGCCCGCTAGTTCCGGCAGGGTATTCCCTTGCCCTGTGCCCTGTGCTGCTCAGATGGGCTTTTCTGGATTATTAGTTGGATGGACTGAAGAATTGGAGTGGAATCAGTCGGCTGGGGACTTGCTTGCCTGTAATCTAAGTGAATTTTGAGGAATCTGCTGTAGCAGAGGAGCCTTTTCACCGTGACACACAACTTCAAGCTACAACAGCAAACACTCCCTGACAAAAAGAATACATAAATGTTAGGGTGACCAGATAATCCATGTCATCCCGGACACTTTGAGCTAGGACAGGGTTTTGCAAACTACCGTTTTAATCAAAAGGACCTGGATGTTAATGTGAAACGGCTGGATGAGTCTTTCAATCAAGGAAACGAACCAGTCAAAGCTCAAGGAGAAATTAACTATTTAGCCAAGAACAGGAGCTTTTAAGGTTTAAAGTAGTTTG
>JAODKN010000127.1:1716186-1718686 GCA_026774425.1 Petrocephalus zakoni | reverse complement strand
CACCGCCAGTCAAGCATGAAATTAAGAGACTCTCTCTTTTCCTCAGAATCACCTTCTATATTTAGCACTCTCAATTCACCCCCTTTCCACTGTTTTCCCACTGCCCTGCCTTTTAAAGTGAGTCAGAGAAAGAGCCGCTAGGAATTATGGGTAGGAGACAGAGAGAACAGCACAGCTCAGAACCCGTGATTCGAAAGAGGAATTGTAATTAACTTCCTTGACTAAAAGGAGATTGTTGAGAAGGCTTAGACTCGATTGCTGGCACAATGCATTTCATTACAAATTCGCTACCTTGTTGTAGCCTCTTTCTGGCATACTGCTTAAACAACTGGATTCAAATCGATCTAGTGAACATTCATACCGTTCACCTGGGTTATACTGATATTATCGTATTTAGTTCGTCTTCAGTAAACTATCCAAATGCATAAATACCATCAATGGTAAATTAAGTAACAGGTAATTACACCAAGTTAAAACAAGGCAAGAAGACATTTATCTCACTAGATAAATTCTGCTTTATTCTGTGTTCAGAACCACCATACTCACTCACTTAATCTCCCCTGACCCATGTACCAGAGATCCAGATTCAGGGGAAACAATACATGTTCCTCCCCAGCCACGGGACAATGGGCCACATATTAATATTCTCAGAGATATTCCAGATGTGGCAAACTAGCCTTATGCACAGAAACCTAACAGCAATTTGTCTTCATATGTAAATCATAGAATCATATTATCCAAGGTGACAGCCTGAATGAGCCCAGAGCTGCTTTTGTACGTAACGGCTCGCTTTCCGGGGTCTTTGTCGCTGTAGTGGCAGCTGTATCTTCTGTATTGAAAATGAACTTATTCAGGGAAAGGGCTGGATCTCGGCCACATTCTGGTTCCTGCCTTCCTTGGGCAGCGTGTCACACAGCACATTGCTGTCACACTCCATGTGTCCTTGGACTGAAGGCGTCTCTACTCAGTAACTTGGAGCAATATTAACACTTTCACATGAGCTAACTGGATCTGTACAGGTCAGAAAGATCCCGCTGGCAAAGACCTATTCCTTCCTCCGCGAAAAACCGACATGGGCGGTGAGGGATCAGCTGATTTGTACTGATTGATGTGCTTCAACCATACTGTGGGTTTCAGGTGGTGGTCTGAGCATGTTATGGTTTCTTTTAGGATCATTACAATAAGGTCCTGCAAAAAATACAATAAATATAAACAGGTGTGACTCCCGATGTGAGATAATGTCGACCAAATATGACACTGCTTATATAGAGATTAAGGACTTCTTGTGATGATGGTAAATATGCCCGATGAGAGTGTTATTGCACTGGGCTTGTGAAATGAAATGCTGAGGGACACCCAGGACCTTTCCTGGTCCTGACAGAGTGTTTGCCCAGCCCTCCTGCCATTTGCACAGCTCTAACCCACAGCCTGGAGTGGGACGTCCCACCTGTGGTGGCCCTGGGGGGACTCAGAGCTAAATACCACCATAATATCAGTTTGCAAGGCTAACTAGGACCTCCTGGGCTTCGGGCACTACATACAAACTCATCGAAATCTGAAAGCAATCAGAACGTAAGTCCTGTGATCACTGAAGTCACACTAAAATACAAATACAGAACAAGTATCACAATCTACACTTAGAGGGAGAACAAGAATCTCACACCTGCTGGACTGGGAGTTTGAATCCTGGCCCTGCACACTCTCCCTGTCTTGCATGGGTGCCTCCCTTAGACCCAAAAGCATGCAGTTAAGTAGATGGGTATCACTAAATTGCACATTTGTGTGCATCTGATCACCTGGTTTACATTCTGTGCAGCCTGGGGCTGGTTTAAAATTCACCATGACACTGTGCTGGATAAGTGGCATAGAAAGATAGATAAATGTATGGATGGATGTGTGCTAGTCATGTATTTTATCAATGGGGGAGTTTTGCTTTATATCCTGTGGAATTCAAGTTTTACCTCTGCCGCAGAGTGTGATTAAAAATCACTCATTTACTACCAATAACAGAATATACATAAGCAAACAAACAGGAGTGGTTCAGGTGCAATGGCAGTTTAATCACGCCTGTAGGGTGTCTGTATTTACCCTTAAATTTTATTCGACTCAGTGCTGGCAAGACGAGCAGGACCCTCTGGCTGGATGGATGTGCCCGGATTCTCGGCGGCAGACCCATCCTGCATTACAGCTGTATGAGCATGAAAAGACACGCAAAAAGGAGGGAAGTGCCAAGGCTGGGCTGGGGGGGGGTTATCTGGCTAACAGGGGCTCCTGTTCACTCCTTTAATGAATTGCAGCTGTGGCTGGAGATAAAAAAAAAAAGAGACAGATCTTTTATGGGGTGATTATCTCCAATCAGAAAGCCAGGACATAGGTATGACTGGAGTGCACCAGATAGGGAGAGAGAGGGAGAGGGAGAGAGGGAGGGAGGGAGAGAGGCGGGTGGTCACAGGGCGCCGCTGACCTCCTACAAACACACGCAGACGGACACGGGCGAGCA
>JAODKN010000127.1:1693748-1716086 GCA_026774425.1 Petrocephalus zakoni | reverse complement strand
AACACCAACGCATGTAATTGGTTCTGCGTGTTGGCCACCTCTGTGGGCGACGGCGGGCGGGCGACCGGGGGCCGCCCGCCGGCAGAGAGAGAAACGACCGGCGGGGGCTGCAGAAAGGGAACCAGCGGGCAGTGGGTAATGACAGAGCATGTGCAATGAGGCAACATGAAAGGCCGTCTGCGTGTGGGGCTGGGGGGGGGGGCGTATTGTGGGGAGCAGACTGTGAAAATGATAGCAATTCTCGAGTCTGCCGCATCCATGTGCAGGAACAAAGAGGCGAACATGGCCATATTTAATCAGAAAACGTGGGGGGGGGGGGCACAGACATGCAATTCCACCCTTCTGCTAAACGGCCAAACCAACAGAAGGTGAAGAGGGGTGTGAAAAAGGAGAGCTTTTTTATAGGTTGTAGGGGGAATCATTTCGGGAAAAGGAGAGAGCTGCTGACGCTGGGAAGGGGCGAAACAGGAAATGCCCGACATCCAAGCATCCGCCGTTGGTGGCAAATGTGCTTCACGTGCGGCGCGTCTATGTCAGACTCCCACAGGACTTTGAAACTCCGGGGAACTGAGAAGGAAGGAGTTATAAGACATGAACAGGAGAGGTAGGCGAAGAACAGCAGGGATCAAAGTCAGAGCAACGCACACAGACAAAAGCCCACCCAAAACATAAGCATTCTAAATTCCCGTACCAAACTAATGTGTGACCTCCTGCTGAGTCTCAGTTAGTATCGGCAAATGTTGTTTTACTGAAGTTTGGGGTAGCTTTCCATATGCCAAACGCACTACACGGGCGGGGGATGGGGGGGGGGCATTAGCCTGAAAGGGAGAGTGTGGTCAGAGCACAATCACCACTAATTTCTGGTGATTTCCATAAATACTCGCGCCACTTCAGCAGATTGCTGCTGTAACCAGCGGCCAACCAGCCATAACCATTGAGATCAAGCCGCTGACCAGCATTGTGCCGCTTTTTAAAAAGTGAAAATAAAATTCCTCACCGCCACGCGATGGGCCGCTTGAATACGTCCTTCCGTTTGTGAGCCTGATGGCACATTCAGAGCATGGGGCAGGTGGCAGTTGTGAGAGCATGATGGCTCCAAATCACCGGGATTATTCCGTTTTCATTAACAGCACATACTGACAATAGGCGTAGAACATTTGATGAGCTTCATTTTGTAGACCAAATAAATCACACACAATAAGAAACCTCTAACAGTCAGTGCAAAGATTTATAGAATGTGATTTTTCACATTAGTTCATCATTATTGTCCTATTCTAAGAAAATTTGAGCTCCCTGAATGACTATAAGACACTCTCCTGTTGCTTTGGAGCTACGTCAGCTCCTTATGATTTAATACACTGAATCGAAAGGGCATGTTATAAGCTTTTTATGAATAGCCCCTTCAGGAGGACTGCTATGTTCATTGCAGCGGAACTTAATCTTGATTTACATGAGCGACATTAAAGACTAACGGAAAACACACTTTACTTGGAATTTTCTTACATCCAGCCACCTGTGGCCTAAAATGGCCAGCTGAAAACCTCTACAGGACCTCTACGGAACCTCTATGAAAACCTTGAACTCCAGTTAATGCTAGTGGCAGCACCTTTGCACCAAACAGACCATTTTAAAGACCCATTCCTCTGCCACGTGGATTAAGGGATGGACTTCAACAAGGACATGGACTGGCCAGGGGGATGTTGATAACTGCGGTTTTTAAGAGGCCAAATTAAACACTTTGATTGAATCAATCATTAAGGTCAAGGCAATATTTCTAATCCTTCTGCAAGGAGGAAGCCAGTTTTTTATCTGACAACTATGGTTCTAAACATCTTGGTTCATTATTAAGTTTTATTAATAAGCTTTTATTGAGGTTTTATCAACGTCATTGGTTTGTGTATTTAAATGCAAATGCCGCTTTGTACTTTCCGCCTCCCGTAAGATCGACCGACGCGGCAGAAGCTGATTATGTTTGCACGATCCCTGCTTTTCGCTTCCTCTCTTCCCCTTTTGTCCACCGACGGAGCCGTCCAGCTCGTTTGCTTGTTTTTTTACGCCCGTGGACACACACAGGAGCGATCGCTTCCTTCTGAGTGTTTCGAGAGAGAGTAAGTAGCCAGTCTATCCAGAGTACTGAGGCTGGGCATGCTGGGGTCGGTACCGGTGCCCCAGAACCTGCCATTAGGAGCCAGACAGGGTGGATAAGAAGAATTTATTCAAGCTGCTGTCCGTCCTCACAGATGATGGCAGAAGGTGAATGATGGGAGACAGAGGCGGGCTTGCTGTGAGCACTCAGACGGATTCCGAGCGCCTGCTTCCCAGGACAGAACTGGCAAGGCGCATAATCACCCATTTACCTTCCTCTTCACCTCTTCTCTGTTCAAAACCCAGCTGATGTGAAAATATGTCTTGGTTTTATGTCTTCCTGCTTTAATAAGAGAGTGCTCACATCTGTCGAAGCGCATATAAATGTCCGAGTAGGAGAACCGGCACAGACGGGGACGGGAACAGAACCGTGCCGGACGGGGAGTCCAGAACTGGATCAGAACTTTGTCTGAGGTAAGTCCCACTCCGCTCTTCACTGCTTTCGTCGTGGGGGACGGGTCCGCACATAAAGTTCTTGAAAGGCGGACAGTGAAGCTGCGGTTTCCATGGGGACAGGACGGGGTGTACCGTTTCGGTACTGGTGGGGTGCGGAAATATCGAGAGTGGCACCATCTTGGGCAAACGGGACATGGCAGAATGGAGCAGGCAAGACAGCCAGCGGGGGCAAACGCCACAAGCGGGCTGCACCACCCACCCCTCCCACCCCCACAGCGCACGGGCAGTGATGAATGGAGGGCTGATGTCCCCCTTCGAGAGAAAAAATATTGAATTCACTATCGGCCGTTGTCTCGAGCGTTCGGCTTGCCTGGCCGAAACAGCAGCTCAGTATTACAAAGGGCCGTTTTCATCAAGTCAAGCGTTCCATCTTTTCGCAGTCTTGTCAAAAGAGACATTTTTGTATAAATGTCCTCCGGATATATCTTATTCTATTAGAAAAATGATGGCTTCATTTATAAATATAGTAATATGCCCTCACATTTACCATATATATTAGCATGTGCCTCTGTGTGTGCATGATGGAGTGGCGATGGGTGTTGGATAAATCTAAGGAGGGACTGATGCACAGACGTAGCCATGCTACCCACGCTGGAACGTCCTCCTGGGCGAGAGCTCACAGTGTCTGTCGGCTGGTATAGTCATGAAAGGATTATTGCTAATGTCATACTCTTATCCTCTGTTTTTATTATTGTGTCTTTACATGTCTTTACATGTCCGATAATAGGTCAAGCAGGTATAGAAGCCAGATAGGTAATTATTATTGTCCATCCATCGTTTATACCCACTTGTACTATTCAGGGATGGGGGTCTACACCTACGGACAATCTGGCCACTCCTGCGCACCTAAGTGCGAGTTTGGACTGCAGGGGGAAACTGGGGAACCTGGGGGGAACCGCAAGAGGAGAACATGGACTCCACACAGGTAGAGCCAGGGTGGAGAAACTATGTTCAACAGATGTGTAAAACAACAGTGCTACACTCTGCAAAACCATGCTGTACCATAATAATAATAATAATAATAATAATTTATTTTTTAGTTTTTTATCATTATTATTGCTGTTGTTGTTATTGTTGTTAATTTTAAAAAGATGCTATATAGGTCAAAGTTATTGTTATTGTTATTATTATTATTATTATATATTAGTAGTGGCAGCAATAGAATTAGTGTTGCAGTTGTTGCAATGCAATGTTGTTATCGTACCACATTGAGATAACAGTAGATGAGGAATGAACCTCAGTAGTCTTGCTCTGGTAGAAATGCTTCTAGGAGCAGCTTCTACAGGGAGGGGACATCAAACTGAAAAAAAGCCCAACATGGAGTCACCCGTTAGTTGTCAAAGCGGCACCAGGCCGCGTTGGCTCTATGCAGCACATGATACTGTTGCGGCTTCTAATTCTGCTCCAAACAAATGGTCCCTCGTGAGGAGAGGACGTGCAAACCTGACCTTTTGAGCCGACCCCCGGCGAGAGTGGGCCCCGCGTCTTTAAAGGCCAGAGTTGCTGAGGGGCCTTCAAAGGAGACCACCGGCACTCCACTATGCCGGGGGCCAGGGGCCATTCGAGCAACGCGGCTGTGAAATCAGAAAGCAATCACCCTGGAAACAGGGAGTGCCCCCCCTGGGGGGGAGCAGTGATGGAGTATATAAGGGCTAGATATTGACAGGTTTGTCTGGGAAGTGTTTACAGCTGCCCCGAGTTACCCTAAGGGCACTAAGCAGCACGTGGGGTAGGCAGCAAGGCCTGAAGTGGCGCGGAAATGCAGCAGTTTAACAGGTGACAAGATCAGGCGTACATGCGAGGAAGCAGGGGAATAGGTACCCCACGATGACGGAGCAAGCTGACGTGTTCCACATGTGATATGAGATACACGTCATTCAAACGCGGGCTTCTTTTCAATGGCGTTTGCTAGTGAGGCCAGCCAGGCAGACTGAGCACCTGGAACCTCGATCCCATTTCAGAAGAGTCTCTCCTGGCAACAGAGGTCCCCGCGTTTTTTTTTTTTTTTAAACTGCATCTCCTGGTGCAACAAAGGAATCAATAGCAGAGGCTGTTTAGTTGCGGCGTGCGACGGGTGGCTGATAAGCGGCAGGGCTGTGCCGAGTGCGATTGTGCCGCTTGACAATAGCAGTTAATGACGTCCAGGAGATGGCCGTGGGGGGGGGTGGGGCGTTAGGACAGGGGAGATGCCCGGGTCTGAAAGGAAACCTGCTTCATCCGTGGTCCCAACCAATGGCAAGATAGCACAGTGTTTTCCAGTTCTGGTGGTTGCAATTAAACCAGCCAGTGGCACTAAAAGTGGACGTCGCACCGCAGAGCCAAAAAACCTTTCAAATGGGTGTATGGAGCCAATAGAGCGAGCTTTGCATCTCAGTGAATCACTCAGGTAGTACTAGGAATAGGCAAAGCACACTAATAAATATAAGCGACACGCTACTCCCACCAAAGGTCGGCTGCAAATTTCAGGGAACAATGAATTACTGGTGTCACATTTTCACCACAAAAGTTTACAAGGGATAATGTCATGTTCTCTTTTAAGCGCGTGGGGCAGAAAGCGTGCATGAAAAGAACCTGGTTTATTCCCAGCCAAGTCAGGAATTCCTGAGGGTAAATTTAATTCAATACATTTATAGATTTTCAATAAGCCCTTCTGATCTCTTTTGGGCGGGTGACTTTTATATGTACAAATAACTGTCAGCTGCGCCAGTGGAATGTAAATGTCAGCAGGCAACAGCAGAGGCTTGGCTGAGCCTGATAAAAAGTAATTTGCGTTGTTACTGTGCAGTGTAATGGCATAGAGCAGCCTGCGGGCAGGGTCTGTGTTTTGGCAACACACACACACACACACACACACACGCACGCTGATACTCGATGTATGTTTGCAAAGGGAATCAGTTGCAACTCCCACACCATTAAAATTTCATGGCTACAAAACCGCCCCATGCAGTTCCTCATGTAACACTTATACACACTAATTAACGAACAGGCACACGCATGCACAAAGGGCTCATTTTCATCAAGTATAATTAATAATGTTTTGATTATATTTGTATATTGTCCATTCTCCCTTACTTTTGAACTTTGTTGGGTTTGTCCCACTGTGATGTCTGCTGCCTGACAAATGCAATCTCACGTGGAAAGCAGCGCACGGGAGCAGCAGGACACGAAATGGATTCGGAACATTCAAGTTGGTGCAAATTCTGTGGTAAAAAAACACCCAGTTATATATTTATAAAAAGGAAGCTTCTTTGGATGGAGATGTCATACATGCAGCATTAATTAGAAAATACTTCATGTATGACATATTGGTGGAGTTTGGTCTCTGGGGGGTGCTCACCCTTGTTCTGCAGCATACAGTAGCCACGACTTAGTCTCCAAAAAATCACCAGCTAAATATTAAATCTGATAAAGATATTTTCTTATCATCTGTATTCACTGAAACGTGAAAGTATTGCATTAGTCAGATCAAATAATATTGCATCATGTAGGGGAAACAGGACGAGGAATGTTTTCACTGAGAATATATCATCACCTGCAGCCCTGGTGCCGCACAGCTGAGCATGGTCAAGGTCATAGATGGTCATTTCTGTCTTCGTGACGTCACGTTTTCCTGCTGGTGAAAAAAAGCATGACTTTAAGTTCTGCTGATCCAACATAGCTGTGCAGCAGCGGCAGAAACCGGAACGTGACCTGCGAACGGCCCTTAGCAACAGCTAAAGGACGATATAATTTATAGACCTAGCAGTCAAAATCGAGCTGAATCTAGGAATGTTATTTGGGTGTATGATGTACAGCACTGAACACTGCGGACTGAAAATGGATACATGAGCACAGGGCGATTGCTTGGTATCAAGCCGAAATTAATTTGGCATTCTGTTAAGCATGCTTATTTAAAAACGTTAATAGACAAGAAACAATAACAGCGATTAAAGGGTCTGCTAACAGTTAAAATGTAATTTGTCTGTATAGTTCTAACCTGATATACTGATTTTTTTACATTTTTTATTTATTCATTTGTCTCATAAACATTTTTAAAGATTTGTTCATATTCGTGAAACATTCGTGTTTTTTTGGGGGGGTAGATAAATTTGAAATACATTCATGTTTTAAAAACCCTTATATGAAATAGAAATCCCAAATGCCTAGCACTTGTGTTGATAACCGTGTGTTCGCCTTTGGAAAGAACTTTTTTCACATTTTATTATGGCAAGATGTGATTATCGGATACGTTACGAAAGTAGCCCTACATTTTAAATGCATTTGATCATTTTTGCTTTTTTATTTACTTCCCTACTATAGACAGATGAACACTAAATAACCATACACCGTACGTTTTTCAATTTCATATTCATTATCGATGGCAGTAATGGGTCTAATAATAGAAACAGATTGCTTTGCTGATTGAGTCGGTCTCAAGCCGTTAGCCCCGCGGCTGTGCTGCTGCGCCCGAGTTTGCGCTGTCCGCAAATAAAATGGGGGGAAAGGCAATTACAATGTTAATCGGTCACAGCGGGGGAGGCGCGGGGGTGGGGGGAGGGGGTGAAAGGTGATAAAGTGAGCAGAGTCACTTCAGGTTAACAGCGAGCAGCGTCTGGGGAGCAGCCCAGCCGCCTGGCGACAACAACATGCCACTTATCGGCAGGGGAAAGAAAAGTCCCAGATACCATCTCTCTCTCTCTCTCTCTCTCTCACACACACACACACACACAATCAGACTGCGTTCAGAACAAAACAAACAGTCCATAGCTATGACTGTTGCACGGACCGTGACAGTTAATGAAAGCTTTCATGCCTTTATAATCTTTTGTCTGCTGTTCGCTGAGTCTTAGCAGGCAGCTGCCTACACAGTGGATGCATGTATGCTTTCTGACAGGAAGGAGGGCGCAGACGTGTGCACTCAAATGGCTGCGCTGACTGGCTGGCAAAGCCGCAGTGCAGTGTTTATTAGCCGGCCTAACACAAACCACTTCATACACCCCTCCTGGGGCCTCATAATAAGCCATTAAACAGGCGCATTAGGATAAATGAAAAGGCTTTTAAGCCTTTACCACAAGGCCACCTGGATATCTCTCTGGGGGAGGGAAGGATATGTTTGGACGATGTGGAAAGCTCCATTTACATTTTTGCGGTGCGCTTATTCCTTGTTTAGTCATCTGTAGATCGTTCATAGGAGCTTTGTCCGGTGCTCACAGTTTATTTCTCGTCCCCGGGCATGCCTTCAAAAGTGGTGTGTGTCTGGTATTTTGTGTTATTAGATTTTGGTGTGTGGAATATTAATAAAATGCAGTGTGTATAGATTAATAAACAAAAATGCTATGCGCATGCAAAATATCACAGGCAGAATGGTTTGGGTGAATCTGACAATCAGGGCGATTCGCCCCGCGCCCGGCTAATCAGCACAATAATGTGCCCGTGATTGTGATGCTAATGCTAATGGCTTCGGAGAGGGGCCGCCGCAAAGGCCTGGCTAATTTCCCTCCCCCGCAGTCCCCCCTTGAGACGCCGCATGTCTTTTCAGTTTCGCCTATTAATTGAAGTGTGTTATGTGTTATTTTCCGCCTCGCCGGGCTGTCAAAGCCCCCCGACCGCCGGAGCCAGGCAGAGGTTAAAGGAGAGGGGAAGAAGCAGGGGAACAAAACGCGGCCAGAAGCGGGACCCCCTCTGTTTTAGCGAGGCGATCAGTGCAGAAACGGAAACTTTTGTCTGTGCATTCGTGGATGCTCATATATAGAATTTAAAGGTCATTTTTAAAAATGGCAACATGAAACAACTACACTGCTCTTCAAAGAATTCGAATTGACAGCCTACGATACAGATCTGTAATAGCTGGCCAATCTGATGTGTTATTGCGGTATTTTCACTGGCACTGGGTGGTCGATTTACAGATACGACACGGATTGTTTAGTTGCTTATTTTTATGTAGTTGCTGCAGTGTGTGTGTGTGCATTTTAATCTGGTTATTTTCTGATAAGCAGCTCCAGCGATCAAACGGCGGTATATCGGATCTCAAAAGTCCACGCGCTCTGACGGCGACGTTAATGCTGCAGACACAATCTAAGCCGTAGCAAACACAGCTGGTGAAACAACTTTCGAGATGTAGGGCAGTCCTTTCTGGGAAGAAGAAAAATTGGCTCTGAACAATACAACACAAACATAAATTTGCATATTGGTTAATCTTTCAATAATCGTGCTTTTTTATTTCAGGCTTGTGGTGAATCACGCCCAAATTTATATATAATTGACTATATGCGAAGTATGGTTTTGTCATATAGGCGCAATATAGACACATACTCACTGCAGCTTAGTAAGTGACGCGGTATGTGGATCTGTGTGAAGCTAATTAATTATCGTTCTCCGGTTCGGAGAGACAGCGAGCCTGCCAGCCGTGCGCAGGTTCACCCAAGTGTGTAATGGGAAAGGGGGCAGAGCAGACTGCGAGGGGGAGAGGAAGCGGGGAATGGAGGGCTGGCAGGAAAGGGATCAGATTGGCTATGGTTGTGATTGGCATTAAAACACAAAACATGGCTTGCAGGGCGCAATCAGAATCCCCGGCGCTTTGTCGCGGCACCTTTCAGATGCGTGTCTCCTGTGATAGCGGACTAAGGACACGGCGGAGGACAAGCGGACAACGGCTTGATTGACTGAAGTCGGTAATCTGTAGCCAGTCCCTATGGGTTGGTGACAGCAATGTGCAGAGAATCCTCCCAGGAGCAGACGAGTGACCCCGCACTGCCCTCGCTGATAGGTAATAAACTGAGTGAAGAAAACCATCAGTTCCACCCCGGCGAACTGCATCAGCTGTTCGCACCTTTACTCCAAAATACGATCTCTTGCCTTTCACACGAATCTACGGTCAATAATATGTCAGAAGCGAAGATGATCCTGTGTGCTAGGTAAATTAGTTTCCTTCGTTTAAGTTAAACTAATATACGTACGGTAGTGTTAGTATTTAAACGTATATACATATTTAAAGCCGACAGACTATGTCGTAAATGTAACTGCTGGATGTAAATATGCTATATTAAACAAATCAATTTGGGGTATCCTTTGGTAGGGGAGATGTACCAACACCATGCGTGGACCGCGTTTGAACCCCCCGTCGTTCCTTTTGACATTTTTGGGTCAAGTAATTAAGACATGAAGTAACTGGCTTCAAAATATTGCGGTTTCAGGAGCTGTCAATATAACTAAAGCTTTATTCCCGGGGATTCGTACATTTAATTTTCTATTCCGTAAATAATCCCAAAAGAATAATAATAAACACATTTCTCCCCATGAGAATAGAAAAACAGGCCAGGACCTGCATGTGGAACGTGATATTGGTAGGCTAAATATGCATTTTGTAACAATGCTAGGTTATTAAATATTTTCTGTGGATAGTTCATAAAAAAGGAAAGAGCTCTTATTCGTTCTGAAACACCAACAGCGTGGAACTGATGCAGGCGCATTTAAAAAGGGACCCATCTGCGGCTCTCGAGCCGAGTATCGCTGGTGAGCAGAGCGCCGAAAGACAAAGAACTTAAGCACTCAAAACACAGAAGCCGACCGAGCTATTAATCTCAACAGTTCGACTTTTCATCCCTAATAATCACCCATACGAGTTCCTTTAGCCCGTGTTCCGAACTGGGTGGCCTGCAGCATCATCCCTAATGGCGTTTTAGGGAGTCAGCCTAAACCATGGTTACCTATATATAGGCAGGAGCGGTAAGAGAGATCCGAAAGCTGTCAAAAACTGTGAGGCAGGCCTATACGCTACGTGATGCGGGGGTGGAGATTTCCACGTACTGTTCTTCTATTTGGAAGGTGACAAAAATGCTATGACACGCGTGAAAGTGTTTCGCAGCTACAGTGCCACATCGTTTCATATACATTTCTGAAAAATGTGACGCTATTGCAGATATGATTCTAAAATTCCATTTACATGAGTCAGATTTACAATACAGAAATGCTATAACTACTATTGTTTTGCTTAAACGAAATTATGTATTTATTTTTGATTAGTGCTTTGCATGTGGCTACTAGATTGGCTAATTGTGAATTGATTTCCGACAAAATGTCCTTCTGCCACGACGATTCTTTTCGTGATTGTATCTTTACAGCGTATTAAATCAGCCAGTCGTACATTTCGTGGCTCGTCTGCATTCTGCTGATAACGCTTCGTCCCATTAACCCCTTCGCTAACTCCGCGATCAGTATTTTTTCGGCATTTTATACGACTGTTTTTTTTTAAGTAACAGAATGAGTGAACGTTCTACATTAAGTAACCGAGAAATGCGTTTGGGAATATTAAGCAAGCGAATTACTTATTTAAAAAGCAAATGCGATAAAAGCCACGCGGGAGTAAGCGGTAGGCTATAAAAAAAAACTGCATCCCCAAAACGCCCGGCAGCGCGCTCATGGTCGCTGTCCCCTGTGCGGTGCTGAACAGCGCGGCCGAATCCGGAAACACTGGAATGCCCCCCGGCACCCTTTAAAAAACATCACCAAGGGTAAATAAAGAAATCTCAGAATGCCTGTCTATAATACCGACGATAAACAAAAGAACAAGAGAGTAGCTGCGTAGATACCTGGAAAGGAAGCAATTAAATACACGCCGATGACAGAAAATATGTTTACGGTAAACGATTCTATTGTTCCAACAACTTTTCATTCTACATAAAACGTTTATTATTGATTAATTATTTAAATCGCAATTTGGGAGTTATAGTATGTCTCTAACTTATTATGTCCGATAGTTTGGCATCCTAATTCTTTTCTGCCGCACTGGTTGTGTTAGAGATGTATTGCACATTTATCAGCAATTGTGAATTGGGAAATATTTTTCTAAAGGGTTCTCTTCGAGTATACGGTGGCGTAGGGGTGTATATAAAATAGAATGTCCTCCTTACGATTGGATTAAGGCATTAGAGTGCATACTTGATTAAAACTTAAAAAAATCAAAAGCTGTCATCAACGATAATTTATATTGTACAAAATGTACAAAAATGTCTAGGCCTATTAAAGTTTTGCAATAAGATAAGAAAATACAACACATTTCACATTATTCTGAGGAATGCTCAAGAGATAAAAAAAAAAATCTGACTGGTTGGTTGGTGACCTATTAATCGGGACGCGCCAATGAGTGGGGGCTCATTCCCAATTAGGGCGGCATTCCACTGCCAGCCTGCCGGCTTTGTGCAAGCACGCGGCGACGCTTCGAAATGTTGCGTCTGCGCTACGCAATGGAGCCTGAGACAAAGGGTGAAACCGGTAACGTGAGCACGGAACGAGCACGCTGGAGAGAACGTTTCCTTAAAGATAAACTGTAGCGCATATAGCAAACAGTAACAAACAACGACATCATCGTTAATCGTCGGTCTGTGACAATTAGATGTCTCCGATAATGACCGAAATCGTTATGAATACAGCTTTGTGGTTGAAGCACAAAATAGACTATGCATTTTCAAAAGTCCCATTTAGGGAAAACTCCTTGAAAAATATTTTACGGCCAATATGTAAAATGCTTTAGTTATAAGCCTACATAAATATTACCATATAAAATGCAGCGCATGGAAGTTTGGCAGTCCAGTAGAGAAAATGCAAGACTGTACGTTAGTCTTAAAATATTCAGTCATGTAAATATCTGTCCAAATTAGTTTTGAAGCACTTCGGACTACATAACATTTTTATTTGTATAAATTCGTGCTATAAAAGCATTGTAAATAATAAGTAAAATAAAAATATATTTTGTTTTTACGGACATAAATTAGTCCATATTATACATTTCTCATAGCATTTCAGGCGATATTTTAAATTGTTGAATGCGGTCTGACGACAAGTGAATAACATGACAAATTTAATTTACATTCTAAGGTTCAAAAAGACCCAGTCAATCGAACTGCGTGTCTCTCCCAACGAATAATAGAAACACGTCGGCATAACGCGGCAGACAATTATTACCTGCAATATTTAATATTTTCCCTTATGTAATAAAAAGTTTATATCGTTGAAAACAATGGCATTAATTATCTGGTGTGGTGAACGCTAGAAAACCATTAGCGAAAATTTGTATATCCTCTCCGGCCGCTTCATATGGATTATTATTAATAAACCAAACTATAAAATGTTCTGTTTTAAGAAATAGAAAAGGTCGTGTTCTAAGACAAAATTGATACGAGATGGAAAATAACTCCGCCTTTAACTAACATAGTCTTTGGAGAAATGCGCGTCTTCGTCTCGTCTTGAAACCAGAGACTTAATAAAGCATTTTAAAAAGTGTCAAACAGGCAATGCGAGCAGGACCACTGTTATAAAGCTCTGCTTGTAGTGTCGGCATTAACATAAAATCAGGTAAGTCAGCCCATTTAGAGGATGGGCCATTTAGCCTTCCCAGTCTCCTTATATATAAGCAAAGATATGCGAGACGGGAGCATCAGAATGTCATTGATTGGGTGCTGGATTAAATATATTGCAAATGACTATGGGGTGGAGAGGGTTGTAGTGACAGCAAGCGCCTCCCCCAGAAATGCAGCAAATCTCTCCTCTTTCCAGCGGTCCGGGGCGGCTGCGATCGGAGGGCTGGAGTCGTGCCTCGCGAAGTGGAGTCTTTGCATTGGCAGGCTGACGGTGACACGTGCCTTATCCTCGCCTCCCCCAGGCTCCACGGTACCGCATTGGCATCAGTGACGGCGGAGGGGAACCAACTGTGGCAGCGCTGCCGCGTACGGCCATAGGGGAGCACCGGGCAAACAAAAATACAGCCAATATTAAGCAAAAAAAAAAAGACGGGAAGACCCGAAGGTGCCGGCCATTGTCACTACGCGCCGGAATCGCGCTCTTTCACTTGGTTCGCACAGCCTGACTTCACCATCTCTTTGTTTTCCTTCTGAGAGATATTCTTCTGAAGCCAAGATGCCAGAAGTGAGGGCGCGCGCCTGATGGTGTCATGAAACAGGGGATTACCGAGAAGACGCGCTCTCTTTGCAATAGCTGGAGATAACAACTGAAAACTTCATTCCGAAAGGCTTCCGAAGACGTCGGGGCATCATTTGCATGGTGTTACTCTGGATCACATCTCCAGTATCAAGATAGAAATTATAATTCGTTATTAACCGCATATATTTACGAGAAGTAATATAGATTAAAAGTCGGGAACCATGGCGACGTTAATCCGAAGCAAGATTTCCAATAAGCTATCCAATGCTGCTACTACCGTGTCCAATAAGTCCCAGGCTAAGGTGAGCGGCATGTTCGCCAGAATGGGCTTCCAGGCCGCCACCGACGAAGAGGCGCTGGGTTTCGCCGCCTGCGATGATCTGGATTATGACCACAGACAAGGACTACAGATGGACATCCTCAAGACCGACGAGGTAGGGGGCGAAGGCGGCGGGGACCTGGGCGACGGCATCACCGAAGGGGACAGCCATTACCAGAGAGACGGCACTGGCCCCCCGCCTTCCTCATCCAAAGACGGGGGAGTGTGCGACGAGTTGGCCCAAGACAAACCCAAAATCACAGCATGGGAAGCAGGCTGGAACGTTACCAACGCAATTCAGGTAAAGACGCGCCACCGAATACATCGCTGCCCACCAGCTCCTGCACTGGCAAATTCAGCCTGTGTTAACATTCACTTATTTATTATCTATTTATTAACCAGCTACCCATTTTGTATTTGTCAGTAACTGTCAATACCAGTTGCCCTGGATGTTTTACTTGCATTCAATTGTAAATTGTATTTTAACGGTATCCTTTCTAAAGAAACAAGAATTAAAATATATAGCTCAGGAGAGGAAAGACCACTTTACATTGTATCCCCTTGAGAAGATGCTGTCTCGGGTCGTACGGTCCTGCAGCATGAGACCACACCATTTTATTTTGAAAATTATATTGAAATTCTCCGAGTTGGAGAACTATCTCCATCTATCAAATGCACATTACGTTATGTTGTTCAAAATAGAAAATAAAACTGTTATTCATTTACTAACGGCGAACACAATCAATCCATTCTATATATCTAATTAAAAAATTAAACATGCCCGATGCTGAATTTGCACATGCATTTTATTGATTTGAAGTACAGACAACGACATACCTTTATAATTGTGTTGATAAAATTAATTTAATGAAAAGGAAGTTTTAAAAAGGAAAAAGATGATACATAAACTTGATTATTGAAACTTAGCAGAAATTGTTTTACAACAGAAATTGTGGAAATAAAGGCTACGACAGATGTTCCGCCCGTAAAATTCCTCTTTGAACATGACGCCCTTCCCAAGGTCATGCAAAATTAGTGACATGAAATTCTTTACGGGTACAAGAGCTGGAAAATGTGCATGCAACGAAATACTGGCATTAAGTGTATTTATGAAATACACGTTACAGCATTTCCAAGGGTTTTTCCCCTTGGCTGACAATGTCGTTCATAAAATGTTCCGTTCCTCAGTCTCCATTCTACCCTTCGTTCGGCACAACGGCGGTCACCGTTACGTCACGACAAATCCTTCAGAACCCCAAATATGACGCAAAAACCCACCAGGCGAGTGGGCGGTACTCTAGCGGACAAAAAGGAAATAAATAAATAAATAAACCTTGATTTAATATGACATATAATTACAAAGATAAAATAATAATAAATTAACCAAAGACCATTTTCAACAATTGCACTCTTTTTGATTTATTGAAAATTGTTGTTTTGTATTCATCTTTAAAATGAGTCTTCTTTACCAGAAGTATGAGCTAAGAGG
Source organism: Petrocephalus zakoni (assembly GCA_026774425.1). Taxonomy (NCBI): domain Eukaryota; kingdom Metazoa; phylum Chordata; class Actinopteri; order Osteoglossiformes; family Mormyridae; genus Petrocephalus; species Petrocephalus zakoni. The sequence continues at coordinate 1,700,763 of JAODKN010000127.1, read as the reverse complement.
GATATATTTCCAGAAATCATAGGAGCAGTATCCACACTGGTGTCATTCTTCACTATTCTAGTGCGATGTGCGAGTGTCACGCTGACGGTCTGCATTTGTGTGTCACTGTTCCTGTGTTTGTAGGGGATGTTTGTACTGGGGTTGCCCTATGCCATTCTGCACGGAGGATACCTAGGATTGTTCCTCATCATATTCGCCGCAGTTGTCTGCTGTTACACTGGGAAAATCTTAATTTCCTGTCTGTATGAAGAGAATGAGGATGGAGAGCTGGTGCGAGTGAGGGACTCGTACGTGGACATCGCCAATGCTTGCTGTGCACCAAGGTTCCCCACTCTAGGTGGCAGGGTGGTGAACGTGGCCCAGATAATTGAGCTGGTGATGACCTGCATCCTGTACGTGGTGGTCAGTGGAAATCTCATGTACAACAGCTTCCCCAACCTTCCCGTGTCGCAAAAATCCTGGGCCATCATCGCCACGGCTGCGCTCCTGCCCTGCGCCTTCCTTAAGAACCTTAAGGCTGTTTCCAAATTCAGCTTACTCTGCACGCTGGCCCATTTCATCATCAATATCCTCGTCATAGCTTACTGCCTATCCAGGGCCCGAGACTGGGCCTGGGATAAAGTCAAGTTCTACATTGATGTCAAGAAATTCCCCATCTCCATCGGGATCATTGTGTTCAGCTACACGTCGCAGATCTTCCTGCCGTCACTGGAGGGGAACATGCAGAGGCCCAGCGAATTCCACTGCATGATGAACTGGACCCACATCGCCGCCTGCGTCCTCAAGGGCCTGTTTGCACTGGTGGCTTACTTGACCTGGGCCGATGAAACAAAGGAGGTCATCACAGACAACCTGCCGTCAACTATACGGGCCGTGGTCAACATTTTCCTGGTGGCGAAGGCGCTGCTGTCGTACCCGCTACCGTTCTTTGCCGCGGTGGAGGTCCTGGAGAAATCCCTCTTCCAGGATGGTGGACGCGCCATCTTCCCCGATTGCTACGGTGGCGATGGACGCCTGAAAGCCTGGGGTCTCTCGCTCCGGTGTGGCCTGGTGGTCTTCACGTTGCTCATGGCCATTTACGTTCCACACTTCGCCCTCCTGATGGGTCTCACTGGCAGCCTGACGGGGGCCGGCTTGTGCTTCCTGCTTCCCAGCCTCTTTCATCTGAAGCTTCTCTGGAGGAAGCTCCTGTGGCACCAAGTCTTCTTCGACGTTGCTATATTTGTAATAGGGGGTATATGCAGCATTTCGGGCTTCATTCATTCGATGGAGGGCCTCATAGAGGCGTACAAGTATAATATACAAGATTAATAAGGACTGGTTGAAAACGTCGCCGAAAATAACGCTATCACAGGTTTGCACCCCTCATGTGCGGAACCCCCTACAGCAGTTCACAAGCGGCACGCACAAATATACACACAAACATGCACAATATCTATAAAAAATTATTCTCCTTGGATTTTCTGTTGAGTAAAGGGTTTACAACTAAGGAATGCAAAACGTGAAACGTGCTTATGAAACTACACATTGGAACAGGCATAGTTCATCTTTGCATCCTCATATTAGTTGTTATTTTCATGAAACATTCTACCTGATGCAGCACTGAACTGTAAAAGGCGAGTAAAAATGACGTCATGAGTCACATGATGCTATATTATAATTAAATGGGCTTTGACATAACAGCAACTTTCTGATCTTTACACTCAAATAGAGGTCAGATTTGTGTTAATATGATTTCCATGTCATTTGAGTTATTATTTTTTACTTCCCAGATCGAAATTAAGGCAATAAAATCAGACAGGCAAGGTTGTTCTATGTTGATGCAAGTTAAGTTTGTAAATAATAATAATTTTGAAAATTGCGAGGAAGAATACATAGATGGTTGTCAACTCTTTCTTCTAAGAAACGGCAGAGATTGTCACGCCCTTCAGACCCGAAATATAAAATGAACATATTAGCCAAATGAGAAATCAAACTGAATTCTATGATTTTAGGATGTCACACAGCTCAATAGTGCAATCTGTCCTTCTGATAATTGTGATGAGGACTGTAATTAATGCACATTATTTTTCTTAAGAGGAAATAATATAAACAAACGCGAACTATGCATCGTCAATCTTTATATATTTCAAACTAATCTGAGAAATATCTAATCTAACAGACACCCAGAATTTTACTTGTTTTGAAGTACCGGAGAAAACAGTAGAAAAACAGTAGAATGTCAAACATATAAAAAGGAATAAATTTAAATTTTTTGAGTCAGCATATACAAAATGGAGTAATTAACAAAATAATATATGGAAATCTTAATACCAGAAAATATCCCGTCAATATGCTATTTCTGAATAATTATTACACACCTTTCGCTCCAAGTGGAAAGGAATTTAAAGCAGAGGTAGTATTTTAAAACATTTAATATCTTATGAGAACCTTAAGATAAAAGAATTTTATCATAAATTCATAAACTCATCTATGGATACAGCGTCCTCCCCGACTCACATCGGTTCCGTATGCATTTTTTCCAGTCAACAAGATGAACTTAAATATTTAATGTTCCGTAATTCAATTGTTTGGGTCATAAATTCTGAAGTTTAATTAAAAAAAATGAAGAAATGAGGACATTTTTTCATTCTGTGCAATCCAACAGGTCCTGTGGAAATGTTATAAACCGTATGTGTAGTGTTATTGTGGTTTCAAAAAGATGGAATGTATATCACGAAAAAATCGTAAACATATATTGTGAAAATAAATATATTGAAAAATAAACGTGAACTAATATTGTACTTACTGTGTTTTGTTTGCGTGACGACAACGGAATCGGTAAGAGATGTGTATTTTTCTTTTATAAATAGAATAAAATCTGAAACATTATGTGGAGAAGAAAAGAGATTTATTTTTTCTACCGGGAGCGAGACCTTGTTTCGTCGTCGACCGGATAACGCAAACGACGCAGCGGTAACGACGGATTTTGAACAAAAAAATGAAACTGATGATAATGTGCTGAGCTAGAACAGCCGACATTTCACAGTACCAAATGTGGATCTGTGGATCGGGTTCTCCAAGACGATGATTCAGGTAGGGTCGTGATGTTTAAACACTCAGAAAATAGAGTATTTCTGTGTATTGGGATTGTGTATAAAGACTGAATGAAGATAACAGAAGGGCGGACGTGGCACCGGGCAGTAAATGCGTGTATATTTGTAATTAAACATCTAGCATAACTTGTGTGTTACCGTGTCCTTTATCAGCGTCTCAGACGGGGATTCTCATTCTCCGCCCAGTGGCAGCTTATTCATATACCAGATAAGACGGATTCCCTTCTGGAGCGGCGATTTAGATTTTATCAGTTGTTAAATCATGAACGGATGAATGGGCAGTTCTGCTTATACGAAAAAAAGGTATTCATATGGCCCGGTATATTTTATGCACCACATGCCATATTTTATTAGTCCACAACCGTTGCACGACTAAACTTAATTATGTCCCATTGAATATGGAACAATAAGCGTCTCCTTTTATGGACAATACACAATGTAATATCCAATGGGATTCTTTATCGAATGTTGCTGAAATTGTAGCTATATTAAAATCAAATACCTTATTTTTGAAGGAGCGCAGATATATATTATAGTATGTCTGTTTTTACACTGAACAGTTCTCGAAAAACAAGAGTGCTGTTCTGAGGTAATTTAGCAAATATTCTTGTAGAGGTAAGGAGAATACATAATTCCGTAATGCAGCGGTAAGAGGTAAAAGCGGCAAGGACGTTCTGTCACCATTTACTCACTGCAGCGGTAGACAAACGCTAATATTTCAGATGAACAAACGAACAGACGGCTCTTCCAGATGTTTTGCTGCTGGCAGGCGTGCTACCTGTTTCTTATTGGTAGGCCTGTGACTCCCTGGCCATTCTGTGCCGACATCTGGCCTGAAATGTAGACGTATTTTATCCGACGAGTGCATGCAGTCCTATGACCACCGGCAAGGTTACTATTCCCTTAAAATCTGTATTACAAATGGCAGGATTTACGAAAATCGCCTTAGAGTCTAAATGCCGTAATGCTAAAAAGCTGTGCATAATAACATGTTTTATATAAATTAGTTACAAATCCAATTAGGTATGTGGAATTCTAAACATGCAATGCTATAGTAATGGACAAGACAAAAATAATTTAAATTTAAATAGTTATGTAGGCAAGATGCACACAAATATGATACATTTACTGGATTTTAGTTTATTTCTATATTTAACAGATTCACTACATTTCGATTTATTTGTAAGCAATAACGTGATAAATCTCATTAATATTTTCTTGTAGTACATTATGCGCTGCCATTTAACCCACCAACTCTGACTTTGTTGGAAATGTTAAAAAAACGCGAGAAACATAGTGTTAATATTTTTCCTAATTGAAAAGTCATATAAACGTGTTATATTGCCAAATACATGCATACGGGAAATCACAATTAAAGAACCGTAAATATGTAAAAAGAGTAAAAAAGCAGAGAAAATTTAGCTTTTACATATTCTTAACAAAATTCGTACACATATAGTTATATAAGCAAAGATGCGCGCAGATATCTAAAGTTATTCAATCACATATCATATAATCAAAATAAAAAATATTCAGCTGAGAAGAACACAGATCACCTGTAAACAGGAGGTGATGTGTAGTTGCAAAGAAGTAGGACACAGGGGCTGGACGCCTCTGCCATCTAATTAAGCTCCTCGCGGAAGACTCCAGGAAGCCCAGTCCGTAAGCAGCATTCCGCGGCTTGGAAGACCAGGTCACGTGGCGTCGTTCTGCATTGACTTCATTCGCATCATTCACGCCACAGCGTGCAGAGTTAAAAAAAAAATCTGTGAGGCAAATGACAAAGTCACCGAAAATTCCTTAAATATAAGCTACCAGCCGTGTTCGGGAAGCTTTGGATAGCTTCACGTTGGGGTTTAAACAATCACTAAAACGTTTGTGTTGTGGCATAATGCTATCCATATTGTGCAGAGAATATTTAATAGACTATGGACCAGAAAACAAGGTTTTTAATAATCGCTGCTTTGAAAATGTCTAGGATTTTGTTTTTAGGATATTGACTAAAATCAAAGATTTGCTGAAAACGATAAACAGTAGAAGGTCACATCTTAATCTTAACTAATGGTTCTAATGGTTTTTGACCCGGGTGCTGCTTCCTCAGATTCAGGACTGTGTATCGTCATTTCTGTCTTACAGGTGAAATGGCCTCTGCCTAGACTCCCCTACATTAGGCTACATGTAAACATTACACAATAAGATGGATAAGGTGCCATAAACAGTTACGCTTCAATAATATACCCAAAGCCGATTTTAAGTGGAGAAATCTAATCTTCAGGTCTCCTATAATATGGAAATTTCCAAATTAGTCACTTATCAAGGGCATAGGTTTGGTTTCGACTTTGATAGGGATCCAATCGGCCCCTAACCTCTGCACCCTTAAACACACACTGTACTCCGAAAACGCTGGCAGGGACATTTCCCTACCATCCATACCCAAATGTACACCCTAGGCACTTATGTCAACCAAGGGGATGTAGAAAAAGATCAGATATCGGATCTCAGCTTTCTAAAACCTTTTAATGAAATTAAGGAATATAGAAGAGCCCCCCCCCCCGGACACCCCAAGTATATTCCATGAAACGAAAGAAAATATAATCATCATAGTTACTGTTGGGATGCAAAACCTCCAATAGCAAACCGGACAGTGAATTGCACTGGGATTTTTTATAAAGAAAAAACTGTCAGGGAATCCCATCATGTGAAAAATCACCCATGCAATGATTCTCAGCTGGTTCGAGTCTCAGTGACTGATGAGCATTGCATTTGACCAGTCGGTCTCCGAACTAGGGGAGACAAAGAGCGTTATGTTCTGCATTATTGATCTAATACATTAAACGGAGCCTCGCCACCATGAACTTTTAGAGTGAGGCATCAGTGTGTTTATGATTATATTTTACAGAAGGCTTTCTGGGGTGATGTTGTGGTGCGGGGGCCAACATTGTTGCCTCACATCTCTGAAAGAAAAGAATCGACAACCATTGCGGGTACCTTTCAGAGCACAGAACTATAGGCTGCAGGTAAAGTCCGGAGCAGACAATTCCTCCTTTGAGAAAGTACATTGTGAAAATGCTTTCACTCTGCATCAGCTCAGTGCCCTCATACCTCATACTAAGGGAAAGGAAGCGCCGTGTGTTTAAATAATACGCTTAACAGAGCTCCTGGTTAAGTGATGTCCGTTTTATTTATCGAAAAAGACGATTACGTCTCCCTTTAGACGATTAAGTGGCAGTCTGTATATAGACCGTGATGCAACACTGCCACCGAGTGGTCATATTTGAGATTACGAAATGTTTATGAATAAAATTGCGTGAATAAAACTTAATGAATAAAGATACGTTAAGAAACCTTGAGATAAAAAGGACGTACATCTTTACGTCGCTTCCAATTATTGTTAAATAGCTAAACTCAAAATTCAAATTCAACAACACGCAGTGAGCAACTGGAGTTAAAACCAATATAGTGCAAAAAAGCATAGAAGCGCTGTACAAAGCAACACATCGTTTTTTAAATAGCCTATAATACATGAATATAAACAGTGATTCTGTACACATCTATTAACCCAAGTCTCACTGCTATAGGTTACGGTAGGACAGGGCCGCCCCCCCATAGGCGAATGCCTAGGGTAACATTTTGTAAGGGGCGCAGAAGAGCGTGTGGAAAAAAAATCCGAAGAAAAGCCAGTTTGCATTCCGCGACACTAGTTAGTCTGCAATCGGTCAGACGAGCTCTAACATTGCAGCGTTTCTTGTGAGACAGATGCTAGCCGAATATCTAGCTGGGGGGGGGGGGGGGGGGGCAAACGAACACCCCACAAGTTCCCAAACCCCAATACAGGAGCACCACAAACAAACCACAAGTAATAAAACACACCCCCACCACACAAAATTTTTTAAAAACGATAACAAAAAAACGATTACCAA
>JAODKN010000127.1:1670618-1685273 GCA_026774425.1 Petrocephalus zakoni | reverse complement strand
AGTCTTCATTGCATTTAATGACATGCAAAAATGCAACTGTGTGCTGGCTTGTCAGAGTATGTAGATATTCTCAAGACCACTTTTTCCCTCCATCATGTCTGAAACAATGCCAAGGCACAAGCCATGCATCTCTCTACCGAGCTCCCAGTGCTATGTCAGAGTCTGATCGTCCAGTAATAAATACTGCCAGCCCCCCTCGGCGTCGCCCAGCACATCAGACGAAGACGGTGAGGAGACGGAGCTGAGGAGAGCAGGACGAGGCAAAGAGAGAGTTTGCTGGAGACAGGGAGTACCCCTCTGCAGTTAGAGCAGAGTTGGCGATGGTGGTGGTTCCCGGGGGGTTTGGGGCCTTCATAGGGGGTGTCATTCCTCTGTGACCGCTGCAGCTATGGGTGTCCGGATGGAACCCCTTGCCGTCGCAGCCAGTTCCTCGATCTCGGTGTTCAGCCGCCGGATTACCCACTCCATCGCCTCGCGGCCCTGTCAGACAGAGGGGGGCCGTGCATACTGTGAGCGTCAATGCTGGGTGTATCACAGCCTGCACTGTACAATTAGAACATAAAAGAATTCCACACATTCCATGCAGAACATGCTGTTGAGGGATGTTACCTTGCAAGCATTTGTTGATATTGTGCTGGCCATGAGACCTTCAAGATAACTACTCAGGCTGACTCCCTTCACAGAGATAAGTGCCTCCTGGGTCAGTATTGTCCTGCACGGTAACAAGAGAGACTCATCAAGGCTGACTTACTATCAGTAACACTGGCACAATCATTATTTCTATAAACGGTTTCACCAAGTTCTTCCTTTTCTATTTGGGAAAAAGCGGAAGAACCGGACAAACAAAGGGAGATGGTTTCAATTGCTGCCACACACCCAGCACAGCAAGAATCAGGCATATAAAAAGCCACATTTTGTTACTATGACAATAAAAGCACAGCTCTAGTCCAAGGTCGTCTTACTTTTCTGGGTCTTGGGGGTGCGGTCTGTAGACGAGCCTCTCGTCGACAGACACCAAGTTGGTAAATGTGAGCTGTGGAAGTGGGGAAAGATCAGGAATGTCAACACAAAGATCACTGCATAAACAGCCCCACAAAGTCATGTGACAAGCAGACGCAACCTGGCATCAAACTCACAATGAACAGAAGAAACTTACGTTGGAAGATTTTAATTCAAATGTCTTCTCCCTGGGATCGACCACTGAATGCTCCTGGATGTATGTGCACGTTCTTGTGTTCCCAATCAGCTGAGAAGAGAAATCCACACAGATTGACAAGGCTGATATGGACCAAAGTACCATTGTCCCAGCACTAATTTCTTATCAGCACGCAGGCTGATTTAAATACAGTCAATGGCAGAATATGCCTCTGCTAAAGCAAACTAACTGCACTGACTTCATTCCTGTCCACTGGACCCCAAGTTTGTACAATGTCTCCCTCTACTGTTTTACCGTTCTGAAAAGATACACGGGCAGTGAAAGTTAAGAAGCTATAAAAGCTCCCCCATAGATGGAGTTGCTGCAATAATACTTAATGCCATAATTAAAATACATTCCTCGTGATGTGTACAAGCCAGTCAGTCAATCAGTCAGTCAGTCTAGTCCAACCCCCATATAGGGCGGTTCACTCCACTGATTACCTCACACAAGACTGTGGAATGGTACGCTCTGTTACGGACACCAAGTGCTGCCTGCCGGTGAGGCCACACCCCCTCTACTACTGCCAGTATCACCACCGCTCACCCCCCAATAGAAATAGCCTGCCTGTAAGGTCACCAAGTCCCGTGAGCATGGTATACTGAGAATGTGAGGGGACCACTAAAACAGGCCACACGACGGAAGAGTGTCATGTGACTATCAAAGCAAGTCAGATTTTAAACAAAATGCAAAAAATAGAGAAACAAATTTGTACTGTAGTAAAAGGTTTATAAAAAAATTTAAACAAAAGTTATTTGCTAGCAATGCAATTCTTTTACTTACTTGGTTACTCAAGTGTAATGCAGAAATGAACCAAAGCGCTTCAAGATAAAATCTGAACCTGAGTCTCCGAAACAGCAAATCTTTAGTTAATTTTGGCCATTTTGAAGACGTCCTTCCCCACCAGATTATGGAGTTCCAATTGCTCCAGCACAAAACATCAAAACTACATAATTATGAAGCGGAATCATGACTGGGATTGCACTTACAGACTTGACAATGGACGGAAGACCCCACTCTGTACTGAGCAGCCGGCTGCTGTGGAGACGACCTTGCAAGTCCACAGCCCTGTCCAGCACATCCACCCCATACACACTTGGGTTCATGGGATTGGGGTACTTCTGCATCGCTGCCTTGGTTACGGTCTCCCATGGATGGCTGCATTGGAACGAAGGGGCAAAGAATTTGGTGCTGGAACCTGTCAGACCCTAACACAAGTATAATTTTCCACAGACATTGCTAGGGTATTCAGGTTATACTTAAAATTTCTTAAAATTTCTAAAATCAACCCCACAAATGGAATTTATTGTACAAGACCAGGTTCATTAAAGGTAACCAAAAAGCTTAAGTCTTCAAAGCCAGCAGATGGACTTTTAAATGTCGATGGCATACCTGTCTTACAGCCCTGCTAAGTGGCACTTATCATACAGAATGCTCGGCACAGTGGAATAAGTGCAAACATGCACAAACAGATCTGTTGCCATAAAAAAATGTACACACCTATAAGCACGCAAATGATAATACAACTTTCAGAAAAACTTGGCCGCTATATTGAAAGCTAGGACTACAGCATCCTTAAAAATAATGACCAGCACTAAGAAAAAAGAAACTAAAGAGAGAATGTAAGCTTACTAATGAGGCGTGTCGTACTAAATTGTTTAAAACAGCAACGTAACGAAATTACACTCGCTATGTGTAAATATCTGGTCGGTGGCCATGGATACAGGAAGCTGCCTGACGTTGGGCACGTGACGCAATGGGGGCGTGGCTAGAGAATGCGGGGTAAAGGCTAAGGCTCCGGCTGACCCTTCACAAGGTTAATTATGCAACCTAACGTTGCAGAACTCTGAGAGCGATACGAGGTCAAGGAGACATTTACAGACCAGCCATGCTGGAACTGTCAGAACACTGTCACATATTATTCCTTACACGTTCTCTTTATGAATCATTATTACTATTAGCCAAAGACAGTTCATATATAACACACAGGGTGTAACTACAGTCTTTATAACAGCTGCTTAAATCTTCTAAGATCTAAGGTTCTATGAACTTTAACAAGGTACCGCCGAGGTTGTACGAAAGTCAGGACGCGAATTAAAGATACATGAATGGTGGCGAACCGAAATAAGCAGGTCTGGTAAGTTAATCTATACGTGGTTTCTATGCTACAGGTGAATGCCACAGCTTCAGATGGAGCACATGAGAAACACGCTCATTTGCGTTATATGTAACAGTCAAATGGCATCTTTTCGCGGCAAGAGAACTGTCAAGAATGCTGAAAATATTACACAGTGAAGAAATACTGAATCATGACGCAAATTCAGTATCAATTATCAGCTTACATCAACAGAGTTTGGTAGGTAGAGCCATCTCACCAGCTACCTACTTGCCGGACATTCTAGAAAGAACGGTTCCCTTTAACTGCACACTTCCAGGTGACATTTTTGTTCCCAGATTCGAGAATTTTCCATTTTCCATTTTCCATTGATTTATTAAGATGAAATTCTACATACAGCCAAGCACGCAATGGTATTCTTTAGCTATTTTTTTATCGTCATCAAACTTCAAATACCGTTTTCTTAACTACTGAGGGAAGTCGCGCGTGAGGCGCCAATTCGTCCCGCATTCTCACGCCACATGACAGCAACGTGTGGAAAAAGACATAAAAACAACTAGATTTTTTGTACAGTACCACCCTACTTACTTGAATATGTGTTCTGACGTCCAGATTTTCATGGCTGAGTCTAATTCGGGAGTTTAGAGAAAATATCCTAGGCAGGGGACCCGGCAACTGCAGACAAAATGTCGCTCGCAGTCAATTAAAGAGAGGGTGGCGCAAGACACGCCTCGAAGCTTCCGGAAGTCACGTGGTCGCCTTGACGCACTTCCGGATAGTGTTCCTTAAAGTGGGCGGGGCACTAAGAGGGCATTTAGAAGATGTATGTTCTTTGATACCAAATAGGGACTCCAATGAGTCAGTGATAGTCAGATTTGGTTATGCGATTAGATTAGTCTTTGTTAGCTGTTCATTCACCTGCCGACCAGATCGCTTGACTATTACGCAGTGGTGCTTCTTGATTTATCCACTAAATATATTTTTGCATGTAATCAAATCATATCAGGATGCCATTTCAAATCAAAGTAATTCAGATTATAAAGATATTCCCTAAAATAACGGAACTGGCTATATCAAATGTTTTAGTATTCTGATTATTCCATTTTTAAAATTTGTTTGTAATTCACCTAACTTGATTATTAGTATTCAGAACTTTGTAAATGATCTCATACGAAGATTAAAACAAATTACAGAAGAATTGCAGCTTCATTTACGTGAAATTCCTCGTTATTTATATAAGGACAGCAGACTGTGCAGCCCTGATTATACTAGGCCTGCATGCCACAATTTTATGACTTTCTTTTACCGCCGCGGCATCAATAATTGAGCAAATTCAGTTAACATCACATATGACTGGTTCACCTGAAATGAGAAATTACTTAGCAAAGTTTCTGATCTGCGATCATGTTTCCCCTCTGACTCCCAATTGGCCGGTTTGATATTATTCTGAGTTAATTTCAGGTAGAGGATTGTATGGCAGGATGGTTAGATGTAAATTAATGTCGTAAAATAAATTTTTATTGTACAAATGATGTTCTCATGAGTCATTATCTGTAGGGTAGGGATTTGCTCCCTGTCCCCGGAGATTTTGGTTTCTAGACATTGCTGTGTGGTTCACCGACCCTTGGCTGGTGTGTTGTCCTTCAGGTCCCCTTCTCACGTACGTGCAACTAGAAGCCAAAAGCTACTCTCTCAGACGGACAGAAGGGGACGAACAGTTTTTGCATTTAAAGTTGACAACGATGCTTGTCACAAAGATGATCACATAAAACTACCTTTCCCCATTTAAACCAATGTAAATAAGTCACAGTGTTGTTTATTCTGAATTAAAATTTAATTGAATTAATGTCATTTGATAAACAGAGGTCACCAGTTTACTGATGTGTTTATTTGCAGATTATTAACGATACTTTGACTGCTGAGAAAAGGAGTTAATGATAAGAGGTATTGCCATGCCCCCGTGTATGCTATTGATTTAGTAATATGTGTTTTAAATCATTCCCCAGAGTCTAAGCATAGTGTGTCGATGGCTTCCAGGACGGATGGTGGCGGTAGCGAGTCACACGAACCGTCCGTGCGCAGTGAGGAGGAAGAGGAGCGGAAATCCGGTCCCCGGCGTTAATCGTGTCGTCCTTGAGCTCCTGGGCAGGTCTGAGGGGAACGTTTCATCTGGAAAAATGGTCGCTTATTGGAGACAAGCTGGCCTCAGGTAAAATATCCCAGTAACGCGTGACGTGTGTTTTGTACGAGTCTGAGTGTGAGTCACATTAGCTGTATTTGCGTTATCGCCTCGCTCCTCTTCGGGTATTGCATGCTGTGATGTATTTGCATGTACCTATTGCGGTATCTATACAACGGCGTGTGAAAGTCACCTACGTATTAGCATGCTAGTCCGTCTGATCACGCACATCTGAGTAATTGCAATTTTCTTGTGAAGCTTGAGCGAGGTGGGCGGTCGGCCTGCGTAATATCAAGTCTGTACGTTTATCTTCGATACATTCTTGGATGCATGCTTCATGTAAATGTGTTTTACTTGTGTAAAGGTTTGGTATATATAATGAGTGAGATGTTGGTCTTGCGTGATTAGCTACGGACGAGGATGCTCAGGGCCCTATGAACGCGTCTGATTCCATCCCTGCAGCTACATCAGATACTCGGCGATCTGCGCCAGGGTGCTCCGGGCCGCGCTGAAACCTCAGCTCAAAGTGGAGGCGCAGAAAGCCGCCGAAGCAAACGTCAGGATCACCAAAGTGAAGACGGCATGTAAGTAAAAGGCAGCCAGCACCTCTGCTTCGTGGCAAAATAACACATCCTTTGGCGTAGACAGTGTAGGTAATGTGGTTTGATCTATAGGACAAGCTGGAGGGAGAATGAATGTATCAGTGAGAAAATGTTGCGAAAACTTTAAAAGTAAAGTTCGACCATTTGCTGCTTTTTCCCTGCAGGAGGCTGAAGAGGGATCTGTCGCAGAATTGTGGGAAAGACCTCGGATGCAGCTGCGTGATCGTTTTTGGGGGAGACTTAGATGGATTTATTTGCTTGTAAATGTTCAACATACTTATGATGGGACTCTGACTAAAAATTGACTAAAAATAAACTGTTCGATGTTCTGCTTCTTGTTCAGACTCGTCTACAGCAGTGTTTCATGTTATCACTGCAGTGTAAAACAACAAATGACACAATGCATTAAATCAAGTATAGAATGTGTGAGCAGTCAGGCTCAATACAGTTACAACAATGTCAAGACATTAATTTAAATAAAAATAATTTTGCTGAACAAATATGTATTATCCTTAAGTTTGCGTTTTTAGATGGTCGATTTTGTACTGGTCTTTAGGAGGGCTGTCCCCCTAATGTGGTGAGGAGTCCACAGACGTTTTTATCTAAGTGTGCAGTATGCGCGCTGGGTTAATCTTTCACAGTCAGGCATGGTTGAAGGGAGGGGCTGTCATTCCCTTATTTTCTCTGTTTGAATTGCCGCTGTATTTTAGGAACGATGGCAGTTTCCAGATGTAAGTTATTCATTGATAGTGGCACAATTGAGCGCATAGGTTTTCTGTTCCTGTTAATTGAAATTGACAATTTTTAACTTTGCCCAAGTATCTTCTCTCAATGTAATGGATGTTGAGTATCAAAGTCAAGAAAATATTGCACTTTAATTGAAACCAAGTTTTATATGCCTAGTGTTTCAGTATTAGTTTTTTTTACTGATTGAGAAGCATTATTGGATGATTCCCAGAGGTTTACATTTTTTTAATTAGAAGTCAGTGTATTTCATTCATGTAAAAGAAAATATTTGGAACATTTGAAAGAGTGGTTCTGTTTTACATGCAAAATCCTGGAAAAAAATTATCTGGAGACAATTTCACCAATTTAATTACAAATGCTTATAAAGCCAGCTTTCATTCCAAACATTACTTACTAGAATTATATTTAGGAATATTTTTGCTGTTTATTTACAATTGTAGAAAAATATGGAGGAGTATTGATTATGATGAAAAATTTTACCAGTTAAATTACTAAAACTAAAGTCTTTAATGATAATATAAACATACATGTGAATTAACATAATGACTGGGGGTATTCTCGTATGGTAACACCACAACTACAGTTTTCAAAGGTAAGATTTAAAAGCCTAGATTATGGAAATTACAACATTTTTAATGAGAATTGTGATTGGCAGCTTTAATATTCATCAGCAATATTTTTAATGGTCTTAAGTCCCTGCTTCAGTCCCTGCTTATTGATAACAATGTTGTATTAGCACAGGTAGACAGTACACACACCCCCAGACATTTAAGACTGTCACTATCAGGAGCTGTACATTACAATGGTCATTTGCACAATTTTAATGGGCCCATCATTCAGTTTCATTCAGATGTTCGCTTACAATTTGAGTCTTATGCTCTATTCTGGTCTTAGATTTAGTGCTTCTCAGTGAAGGTCCTGCCTCTTCTGCTCCTTCCTCTGGCTCCCAATCCTGGTCCACAGTGGCATCCTGATACTGTTGGTATTCAGACACCAGGTCATTCAGGTTGCTCTCGGCCTCGGTGAACTCCATCTCGTCCATGCCTTCCCCGGTGTACCAGTGCAAGAAGGCCTTGCGGCGGAACATGACGGAGAACTGCTCGCCAACGCGACGGAATATCTCCTGGATGGCCGTGTTGTTGCCGATGAAGGTGGAAGCCATTTTGAGTCCACGTGGTGGAATGTCGCACACAGCCACCTTGACGTTGTGTGGGATCCAGTCTACAAAGTAGGTGCTGTTCTTCTTCTGGATGGCCAGCATCTGCTCGTCTACCTCCTTGGTTGACATGCGGCCGCGGAATACTCCGGCCACGGTGAGGTAGCGGCCATGTCTAGGATCGCAGGCCGTCATCATGTTGCGCGCATCAAACATCTGTTGCGTCAGCTCTGGCACAGTGAGCGCACGATACTGCTGGCTCCCCCTGCTGGTCAAAGGGGCAAAGCCCGGCATGAAGAAATGTAGGCGTGGGAAGGGCACCATGTTGACCGCTAGCTTACGCAGGTCAGCATTGAGTTGGCCAGGGAAGCGCAGGGAGGTGGTCACCCCACTCATGGTCAGGGACACCAGGTGGTTCAGGTCGCCGTAGGTGGGCGTGGTCAGCTTGAGTGTGCGGAAGCAGATGTCATAGAGAGCCTCGTTGTCGATGCAGTAGGTCTCGTCTGTGTTCTCTATCAGCTGGTGGATGGACAGTGTAGCATTGTAGGGCTCTACTACCGTGTCTGAAACCTTTGGGGAAGGCATGACGCTGAAGCTGTTCATGATGCGGTCTGGGTATTCCTCACGGATCTTGTTGATGATCAGCGTTCCCATGCCTGAGCCGGTCCCGCCGCCCAGGGAGTGCACGAACTGGAACCCCTGCAGACAGTCACAGCTCTCGCATTCGTTGCGGACCCTGTCAATCACATTTTCAACAAGCTCCGCCCCTTCTGTATAGTGCCCTTTGGCCCAGTTATTCCCAGCTCCAGAACTACCTATTGTGAATGCAGAGAAAAGCACAAAATACCTTAATTAGCTTAGAAGCAAGTTAATTTTTAGAACTATAATATATATAGTAGAATTTTACTGATCACAGCAGTAAAAAACTTTATGGAAAAATTGTATTTATTGAAAATGTACTGCTTGTGGTGAATGGTGTGATTGCAGTAATGTTAAATATATGTTTAATTAATTTACTGGTGTTAGAAATTTATAGCAGTAATAGAAATGAATGTATCACGTTTTACAAACTTTCGCACTTGGATGTTGTGGTGGGGGGGGGGGGTTACTTTCTCACCATGAATGAAGTTGTCGGGTCTGAACAGTTGACCTATCTTGCTGCCCCTGACGCTATCCATGGTTCCGGGCTCCAGGTCAACGAGCAGAGCTCGCGGGACGTACTTTCCTCCTAATCGGTGAGAAACACATTGACCTCGTTAGGATGTGGTTAGCGTTAACGACCGGCTTTATTAATGTCGCAGCCCTGTCTGCTTACCATGTGCCTCATTGAAGTAGACGTTGAGCCTCTCCAGTTGGAGGTCAGAGTCGCCCTCGTAATTTCCCACTGCGTTGATTCCATGTTCATCGCTGATGACTTCCCAAAACTATGGAGGCACAAATATGTGCAATATGCTTATTAGACTAACATCATATGAAACATAAGGCTATATGTTAAGCCTTTTAAGCTGTTAAGATGTGCAATTATTTTCTAATTTTCTACTTACAGAACATGTTCATAAAATGCCTGAAAATATGTGTAAGTTTGGTATTGCGATTGGTTTTTACTGATCATAATGCGCTATAATTATGCACACTGATAAATATACACACTCAAAACTCCTCCATCTTTTGCAGTTGAGATAAACCCTCCTCATTCTTATCTCGAGGCAACCAACTTCATGAGGAACACCCTGCCCTGTCAGTCAGACACCCCTAGGCGGTTAGCTATGTCTTTGCTCTGTGCGTCACCCACCAATGCAAAGACATGGTCCAGAATATCCCCTTTAGAGTCCAACTGCACTTAACATGGACTTGAAAATGTTCTCTAGTCCAATAATAATAATAATAATAATAATAATAAATAACAATAATAATAATAATAATAATAAGAAATTTCTATTCAAAATCCAAATTAATTCGAAAATAGAAACTCAGAGAAATTCAGTAGTCTTGTACGATTATACATTTCAAACTACCTAAAAAAATTTTAAGGCTATTATTTTCAAGGTTATTCATGTTCATAAGATGCTAATTATTAGTTTTAATTCAAAGTATAGTATTTGCCCTGGTTTCTATACCACTTAAATGTATTTTTAGCAGAGACTGTAAAGGTGACCACAGGAGCCGGTCGCTCCTGCTTCAGCAGCCTGGTGATGGTCGTTACCTTGGAGCCGATCTGGTTTCCGCACTGTCCAATCTGCAGGTGCACAATCTCGCGCATGGTGGCCGGAGTGGCTCGCGGACGACAGCAGCAGTCTCTGACATGCCACGGGGGCGCCCCCCCTTTTATACTCCTGCTGATGTCATTACCAACATGTTACCCCCGACATCCCGTCCAAGTTATTCATGTTTCTCAGCTATAGTCATTCGTTAGGCCTCATCATGATTAAAACCGCACCATAAAAATGGAATTAATGGAATCAAAATTATGCTAAGCAAATAAACAATGGATTTTTTGGAAAAATCTGTTACAACAAGGAAGCTGGTTAGCAGGCGTCATTTCATACGTTTAATAGAAAACAAAATAAATGCATGAAGTGATACATAAAATGACTCAAAAAGCAGGATTTAAAGGTGGTGACTTATTCAGGGCACTCTGGTAGATTGGCTTGCTGCGTTGTTTGAGAGGGAGACCCTCGGAGCGCTCAGACAGGCTGAATGCGTGAGCTGCTACAAGTGAGCCCATGAAGCTGGCCTCAGATAACATGCACTCGCACCCTATCTGCATCGCTCAGCAGGCCACTGGTGTCACAAGGGTGGGCCATCACCCCCGCACCTCCAAAGCGCGCGCCGCCTGCATGACCCTGCCTGAGAGATCTCTTCCTGTCAGACCCTCCATCCGTGACCGAGGGACCGCAGCATGCTTTCGGCATGTGTGGCAGAAAGATATTCGCAAGGGTCAAGTTTGTGAATTAGTTGTGTTGTGAAGATACTGGTGCAGGATGACTTTCTGAGAGCCCATTCTCTCTTTAATCTTACACAGGTTATTATGGGCAGGGTGACGGGGGCTGGCAGCAGGAGTATGTCCTGGACGGGATGCATGCATGCAACTGAGAGACAGGAGGGGGCAGATGATGTCATTCATTCCTTCCAATAAATAAACCTTTGCATTTAAAATTTTAAGTTGTGCCCCCCCCCAAAAAAAAACAAACTTGCCACACCCCGCCTATCTGCCCCCCCGTCCCCTCCCCAGTGTGGCCCTATTGAGCCACTCCTGGGGCTGGTTTGTCTTACCTCTTCTTCCTGTCCTCATGCCAGTCACTCCCAGCTGCCTCCTGTCTGTTTCCTCTTTATCCTTGTATTTAAGTGCTTCCCAGTTCCCCAGCTCCATCACTAGCATCTTCTCTTCGTGTCGCTTGTGTGCTGCTTTCCTTTGTTTCCTTTGTTGTCCCTGTTTAGTTTCCCAGTGGTTATTCTCAGTCTTTAAATTTAATAAAACCCCTTTTGTTTGCTCATCCTTTTGTCTCATCCACCACGACACGTTCATCTTACACTGTTACTTAGAGACACCAGTTAGCCTGACTGCATGTCTGTGGACAGAGAGAAAACACTGGGGAACCTGGACGAAATGTCCAAAACACTGGAAGGACATGGAAACTATAGAGGTATAACTGAAGCCCTCAGCACAAGAGTAGTGATGCGACAGCATTACCCAGTGAGCCATCCTGCCTTACAAATCCATTTCTTAAAATTTACAACTCGATATATTTAGCATACAGCTTTTCTCATGGTTATGTAACTTACTCTACACAACAAGTCTTCATGTTTGCTGCATTCTCTTGCCAAAAAAATCATCTTTCCAGAAAAGAATGTGTCAGAATTGCAGGCTTCATGTCATTTGATGGTCATATATGCACACTAGTAAGGGCAATTATAAATGTAAATAATTTAAAAAACAAGCATCATGTGAGGTGATCTGTTTACCAACAAAGAGCAGCAAATATTTAAGCCCATAAAAATGTAACATTCCCAAATGGGAAGATAATGAATATTTAATGACCTAACAGAAGCCCTTGTTTCTGTACTGTTTTCCTGGTGCTGCTTTTGCAAGGTGGGAAAATGACCAGGGCTTTAACACATGAGTGTATACAGACCTACTGCATGCATATATCAAAGCTTTGCAGCACGTAAGACTTTTACTGCTGTCTAGGAATCAGACAGGTTCGAAATACCAAAGCCCTCTGCCACGTGGCTCCTGGTAATCCTGTGATTGAGAGCTTTCTGGCACTTGTGACTTGACTGAGTCGTATCTGTGACAACCGAATCCCCGTACAGCAGGGAAGCTCTCACTGTCCTTCCCTCCATTCCATTGCATGCGGCCTCTGGCAGGCAAGCCTTACATAAAATGATCCTCAGTGCACAATTGTGCCATCTACTGGGGGAGTATAATTACATCAGCATTGTGTAGTGGAATAGGCCACAACGCCCCATGCCACCCTGATAACTGATTAGAAGATACACAGAGAGAAGTGTGGATGGATGGATGGATGGCAGGACTCTTATAAGCATAAGAAGGAACTCCAAATCACTGCAAACAAATTAAACTGCCATAGCTATATTAAACAATAATACAGGGCTAAATGAACAATTAATGTAAGTTTGTGTCTTACATCTCAACAGACTTGCAGTGGACCAGAAACATCCTGCATGGGATTCCAGACACACTCATTAAGACACCCAACACTCAGTAACAGAGACTAACACTAAGGGTAACAGAGTCATCGCGGGAAGAATCTGAACCAGAGAATCCTGCAGAAACCCACGCAGACACAGCGCAAACACGCAAGCTCAGCTCCAGAGCTCACAAAGTCGCTAAGAAGTGGGGATGCTACTTACTTCACAGCAAAGAATGGAATAAAATATGTTATATAATCAGAAGGGCTTGGCGTGTATTTGTGCTGAAGTCATTCCCCAAAATCACGTACATGTGACTTCAAAACTGAGTAACTTATGGCAAACAGAATAAATCAGATAATAAAAATAGAAATACCAGTGGCCGATTATGTAATTACATGCATTTTAAATAAGATATGATAATAATACATGAATAAATTACATCATAAACATCTCATGGACAAAATACAGTATTGTAGGTTAGTTACGCACAATGACAACAAAATAAAAATGAAAAAAGTGATAACAGTGGACAATAATTGGTCTACATGTTATGATAATAATAATAATAATCTAAGACTATGACCTGTGCAATGCATGGATGTACAAAAAATACGACCGATTCACTGAAAAGAACCAGTTCAAAAGAACATTTGTTCAGAAATTGAACACTTGGGCAGCTGTTATTTCGTGCAAGTAGTGTCTCTCACTATCCCGCGTTGTAGTTCACGTAGTGCTTCTCTCTCCGACTGAAAATCAGGCAAATGCTATTCCGTGTTGTATTGACCTTGGCTACTAAAATGTCAGTTGCGCGAGCAGACTGGAATCACGCGTTGTTGCAGGACTCACTGTATTTCATTTAACAGCAGCGAGTAATTTCCTTCTTCCTTATACATAGACTTTGTTTTGTCCAAAGCCAAGTACAAGTGAAGCAGAACAGAAATTCTGGCCCGTATGTGGATCAAACCCACGACTTTGGTGTTATTAGCATCGCGCTCAGACCAGTGGAGCTAATCGGCCACTATAGCATTCGTGTGTAAGTTGTACGTGTTATCTGTCACATAGGCCATCGTACATTGCACTACACATGAGTTTGTCCAACATTTTGTATTGCAGCATGATTCGCGATTTTGTTCACAAAATCACGAACTGTGCAATTGATGAGATAAAACTGGCGAATAATATAGCTCGATTAATTGTAATGTAATTCATATTTTCTTACCAGCATATTTTCTTAATATGAATGGTTGCTACTTAAATGGTTATCTAGGCCTGTAGCGGACACTAAGCACAGTCATAACAATCTAATGAAAAAAATGAAATTTAGTATAAAAGTACATATAAAAAGCATTCTGATCTGAGATTTAATTTTTTATCATTGTTAAACTCCCCAGTATACTCTCCCGCAGGCAATGAGATACTCACCTACTACTCATATGAAATGATCAACTGTACAAGCGCTTAAAACTAGCTGCAGGTCGATCGGAAACAGCTTAACTTGGCATTTTTGGTGGTAGCCTACAGACATAAGCGGGTTTGTGTGGTAGCGGTTAAAGAGATGGTCTCTCAAGAGGGAATCCAGAGAAACTAAACAAAGCTGTATCTCTGGAGTGAAATTTCCAGTTAAGTGGGTAACAGACAGGCCTATAAGTTTTTTCGAATAAACATGTCAACTATGAGGATAAACACTGTGAATTCTGGGAGCAATCTCTGTTATTTGTAACTTTAAACTTAGTAAGGACACTCATGATAATTGTGGCCCATAGCCTATCATTTTCAAATAGCATTGCTTTGCATCATGCAAGAATATCGGTTTCTGAAAGATTGTTTTTCAGAATCTTAAGTTACATAGGCTAGTGATACTAAACAATTCAATTGTTGCACTTGTTAATTAGGCCTACTTTATTATATACCAGACTTACAGATTTCTATTCAGTTCAGTTAGCTGTCATTATTGCTAAGTAACCTGTGCTAAGCAGTAGATGTAAACTTTGCTATGGTGCGGCA
>JAODKN010000127.1:1640442-1651767 GCA_026774425.1 Petrocephalus zakoni | reverse complement strand
CCACCTCCACTCATGGCCGTCTGAAGGGAAGGCCTCTAAGATTGTACCCCGCCCCAACTGCCCTCTCTATCGAAGGAGCTGCCGGTGTTCCTCCCTGGCCAAGGACCCTGCCATTACTCCATGAGCACCCTCGACGTTCAGACAGATCGCTGTTGATGCAGTGGATCGGGGATTTTATAAGGGAGAAAATGTGAAAGTGCCAACAAAGCGACATTTTTTTAATTAAGTGCACGCTCGGTGATGCGTGTTGCATTTTAAGAGCTTCTATTTGGATATGTATAATTTGTCAACACTAGAAACATTAGTATTTGTGAATGTAGACTTTACTGTGAAGCTACCTGTGATGTTAGCCGTCTGCCCCATAGCGAGGGGGCTCGCAAGCATGGTGCCCCGGCCCCGTGCCGTCGATGCTACTCCGTAATTTGCATGTACGTGGAGCAGTTTTATGTCACCGAAAACCACAGAGTATTTTCCTGCATGCTTTTTAAAAAAAAAAAAGAAAAACAAAGAAGAGATAATAAGAGGCAATTTATTTCAAAAAGTGCTAGCTAGTGGGTGAAACCCTCACTCTTTAAATAGGTCATTTTTTCAGTCTGCCTTCTCCTCCTCCTCCCCCCCGAACCCGGTACCGGGGTTTTATTTTAATTTTTTTTTTGGGGGAAGATGGGTTGTTTGGGCAACGGTAAGACCGAGGACCAGCGAAACGAGGAGAAGGCGCAGAGGGAGGCCAACAAAAAGATAGAGAAGCAGCTGCAGAAGGACAAGCAGATATACCGGGCCACACACCGGCTGCTGCTGCTCGGTAGGTGGCTGCCGCGGGAGCCGCGGCCCTCCGGACCGCACATGCATGCTCTATTTCGCCGTCGTGCCTGCTGGGCTGCTGCACGCCTGCCACACACGGACGGATGTGCGGCGATCGCTGGTGTGCAGGCCGTGAAAAGGGCTGCCGTCCGCCCTCCCCGCTTATCTGCCCCTAATATCACTTTTATTGAGAATATAGTGCACCCTTTGGCGGTGTAATATTAACCAGATTTGCTGGATTGCCTGTCCCAGTAGATTCGTTGCGCTGTGGTGTTTACTAAAGCATCCGATTCGTTTTGTAAGTGTTTGTATTAATACGGTGTTCCTGGATCATGTTTACGCTTCGGTTTTGTCGCCCCCCCCCCTCCTCCCTTTGACCGTAGACCCGCTTGATAAGAGCGGGTAGTTTCATAAGCACCGGGTGAAAATGGCCCGACATGTTCGCCTTTAAGTGTTTTGCAGACTTATTTCCGTGTAGGAGGAAGTGGTGGGTCGCCGTAGGGAGAAGGCACGGCGATCTGTGCGCTTTGCAGACGCCATGGTGCTGTCTTCGTGCACCTCCACGTCTCGGCAGGCTCCTGCGACTCCTGCGTGTTTTAGCCACAGCTCGGTTCTTATTAATGTATTGGAGGTACGCGGGGTCAGTCGCTGGGCGGCTGTTTTAGTGTCGGTGCCTGTAAAACCTTCATTTCCCGACCCAGATCTGTAGCACAAATGACAGAACACCATTTAATGGGACCCAAAACGGGTTTTAGACAAGCTATGGGGCAATTCGGGATTCACTCCTGTTCAGACTTCAGAGAATGTCCGGAAGAACAGGGTCCCTGTTGTTTACACACACACACTTATATATAAGGAACATGGTCAGATCATGTACACTATGCAAATGTGTTTACAGCCGAATCCTTTTGGGTTTCTTTTTGTAAACGTTCATCTACTTTTTCTCTTTTTGTGGTGTGCCAGGTTGCTGGGTATGAGGAGCATAATTTTAAAAGTTTGTTGAAGTGACCAGCTGTTATAATACTAGTTAAAAGCAGGGCAACATGAGACACTCACGTGTTACAGTGTGATGTACAGAATCATGTTGTAGGCCTGGGGGAATATTGTATTGGTTGACTCAGGTGAATAATCCCTTAGGTTATTGGTGAGGTGAAAGGACATATTCCCTTCTGAAGGAAATTTATAATATATACACACAGAAAACATAAACTGCTGACAGTGGGGTGTTTGTGTAGTGCCAGAGAAGGAGGCTTCCTTTGTATTTGTGCGTTTTTTTTTCCTTTTTTAAGATTTGCTTATACACATGGCCATGGACCAACTGAGTTTCTGCTGTTACCTGGTAAAAAGCTGCCCTAGCCCACCCACCCATGTGCTGGTAAGAGCTAGGAGCTTCCTGGGGCAGGAAAACGTCTTTGATTTAAGAGCTGGGCCCCTGTGACACAAACACGCATGACTGGTCATGTGGAGAAATAAAGAAAACGAGTGTGTGTGTGTATGTGTGTGTGTGGAGGCATCTCTCCTCCATCAGAAGGGAATTCACCGGTAAACCAACAAGACACAAACTGGACATTGTGATTGGGCTTGTCCATTTTGAAGCCAGTCATTGCTTTAATTTTTTTTGTGCTTGGTTCCCGTTAAATGTTTTTTTGCAGGGAACATTGCACGTTGGCGAACGTCGCACGATATTTAACACCATCGCGAACTACAGCATTTGAAAAATTCTTGCTTTTATGCAGAGGGGCGAAAAAGCTGAACTGCTGTTCTCAGATTCTAAATTGTGTTAATTTAGTGCTCTTGTCAGATGCGTTTTGGTCTCGGCAAAGCCAGGCCGGGTGCCGGTGATTAATTAAATGTGCTGGAGGCACATTGCCATTGCAGTAAAAACCGGGTAACAGTTGGAGCCCGTCTGCCGAAGTGCTGGGCTGCCTTGCCTTCGCACGTCTTTTGTGATGGGGTCGTGCAGATTTTGTGAAATTAACCGCGACGCAGTTTGGATGGGCCTAGGATTCATGTAGCATATTGTTAAGCTAAATGGAGGCCAAGTTGGGCATGTTTTGGATGCTTTGTTGTTATTTAGCACACCCCAAAAATGAGCCTTCTTTTGGATTTACTGATTTGAAGAGTGGAAGAACAGTTCACTCTCAGGGGAAAGAGTCCTCCTCCCATCAGAGAATAGTTTACTCCACGCTGGCTTTTTTATCCTGACAGATGAGGTTAATTGTCTGTTTTGGGATATTAATTTGGCAAAACCCGAGCTGTAAGTACATTGTATGTTTTATGCCCCAGTGATTGGATGCGTTAACTGTCCTTGTGGATTTTGTCTTGTTTGTTAGGATTACTGTTTAATTCTTTAATAACCACCCTTTATAGAACACCTCATTTTTAATCTGTAGAGTGTTGTGATCTCCATTTGTAACCTGTTGCGTGTTCATAAGGAGAGAGACTAGGGAAGTTATTATATGATACTCACCTAAAAGCTAACACTTCATATTTGGAAGTTTTCCAATGTCTGGTTTTGTAATGTATGATATATATAGCTAGTAGTTTCATTCAAGTGCATTGGGTGCATCTGCACATAATTTGGGTGACCTTTTTGCCCTGTCACCTTGACTACTTTCTACCTGTTCATGGCACCAAGGATTCGTGGATAACCAAGGAATGTAGGCCAGAATTAGTTGAATCCCATCTTGTAACAGAATTCTTACCACTACGTAGGAGTTTTCCTTTAAAAGTGCGGTTTTATGGGAATAGATGTTGTAAGTGAATTTGGAAGAATGTTGTTGGATCCCCCCCCTTGTCCCAGGGTGTTTGTATCTTTACACAATTTTCAAGCAGAATTCAGAGCAGAAATGCCTCTTGTCAGAGAATGAAATGTTTTTGTTAAACAAACATCCAGTTCTCTGTATGAGGTGTGCGCGCAATACAATACAGGATATTATCTGGTCGTGAACAATAGGAACTTAATATCGCTTTTTTGGGTGGAATTTCCCTTTAACTAGCTTTTGCACCAAGGCAGCACTCTGGCTCTGGAGCTGCCATAGTAACTGTAATGTGTTGGTTTCCTTATTACATGCCGCATCATAACAGGTGTAAGTTTGCACAAGCTAATGTCACAGACATGCATTTTGGGTTGCTTGTGATTAATCAAACTCCCGATCTCACTGGATGGGAGTTTATGTAATCAAGTTTATAGCAGGTGATGGCAGGGCTAAAACCTGCATGTACCTGCATTTATAGGGCTATGTGTTTTTTTTTTTTTTTTTCCCCTCTTCCTCCAGCCAGGATAGTGTACATTATGGGATGGCATGGAGCCAGCAAGGACCAGGAACTGTATATAGGGAAGGTCTCCAGTTTCCACCAGCTGAGGAGATGGAAGCCTTTTTTCTGCGGCTACCTTTCCTGAGATCCCTACGGTTGTTGAGATTAAACTTGGATGGATTTGGAAGGGAGTCTGTGGTTTTTGAATCCCCTTTTGGCAACTTGAGCTCTGACGACTGGGGTGTTGTCTCTCTGGAACACACCCCTCCCAAACTGGGATATTTAGCCTTTGTCTTGGGAGTTCGGGAGTGTCGAACCTCTACGTTGAGGATTTCGAGTGACCCTTGCGTACTGTTTGAACTGTTGATAAAGATGCGTACTACCACCACCTTAATCTATACATATTCCCATTTCAGAACACGTCTTCCCTCCTGTGTATTTTCAGATGATGCCTTCAAGACCTTTTTAAGTATGGCTTTTTTGGGGATGCTGTTTCCCGTTCTGTTGAGTCACAAGGTCTCGGTTTTCTAGCCAAGCTGGCTTTTAATAAATGACACGAGGGCTCGGCTAGTGCTTATGTCAGGTGGCCCGAAGCCGCGTGTGGTTTGTGCATCTTATCAGGCATCTGTATATAATGTCTAAGCCTGTAATGCTTTCTGTTCTGCCATGTAACCAGTTCAGTGAAGCCTAGACTTGGTATATGCGTGTTCTCCCACTCACAAGGGACCCAGGAGTGATGTTTGGTCATTCATGCCATAGGAATACATTGGTTTCGGACATTTATGCAGCTGCCATTCCAAAGCCCAACAGAATATTGGTTCCACAGTTATTCGAGAAAGGGAAAAAAAAAACAGAGAGCCATAAATGGTATTGAAACATTATGTTGTTTGGTTGCAGGTTCATAAAGTAACAGAATAAAGTGAAATGTGAATAGGTTCATGAATATAATGGCTTATGAATCCAGCTATGTTCTGTAATTGTCCAGTCTAGATTACGATGGTCCGTAGTTGATAACTGACTAGTTACGGACTGGACTGGACATCAGATTGGACAACACTGTACTCATGTAAACTTCCATACTCACATACGTGAGTTACCTGCCAAGTGCCGTTTTAATCACACGTTTTTCTTTGGTGTGCAGTTTCCGAAGCAGATTCTATGCCAGATCTTTGGCAGTAATACTAATTGCAGTGCCACCACGCTACAGCCGTGTGCCAAAGAAGTTGGAGTGCTTTAGAAAAAAAGTTACAGCAGTAATACTGACGGGTGCATCACCGCCAAATCAAATGAAGACATTGCTATCTTTGATCATTATAGACCAGTGTCAATTTTATCCAGTTTCTCCTGTTACCTTTTAAAACTGTTTAATTAGTCTAGGATAGAATTACTCGCTGAATGTAATTCCCATGTGTGCAAGACATCTGCCCCAAATCGGCCAGCGTTATCAGGCCTGGGTTTTTGTCAATCTGAATCCCGCGATTTGTGCAGCCCTGAATACGAATTTCTTTGTTTCCGGTTTAAGTGTTTCATGCGGCTCTTCAGCTCTGTAATTTGCCATCCTTTTTTTTTTTTTTTTTTTTTTTCTTTCTTTCTGGCGTTTTTTCCCCTCAGTCTCTGAGCTTTAAACATGTTCTTATCTCTAGCGTATCGGTTTGTTCAGTGCAGCTCAAAGTATCACGGAAAACATGACCATGGAAGATTGACGCAGAAAGCGTGGATTAGTGCATCTCACTCCACTGTATTATAGCCATCAGTGAATTAACCAGGGAATTAGCTAGCATTTGTAACTAGCGTTCTTCACACTCAGAACCTCATCAATTCTTAAGGGGGGGAAAAAAAAAAAGGCCTTAGGGGCATAATGGTGGCATGTCTGAAAATCCAAATGTTTGGTATCGATATTCTATTAAGTACGGGAAGGCCTTATGTTTGCTTGAGAAACTTCGATTCCCATCATTCTAAGCATGTACCCCTACAAACCTGCGTCTTATTGCAGAAATTTCAGTTCCTTGTATATTTGGGGTGTCCATGATACTCCTCTTCTAGCGTTTAGCTTATTAGCTTGTCTTTGTGTGCCTTCACTCTAGTTTTTTACGTTAATGGCTTTAGTTCTTTTTCTCCTTGGGGGGGAGATCATTAGAGACTTGAAAATGCCTCTCTTGATTACATTGCCCCCCCCCCCCCCGGATCCAGCAGAGTGCAGCACCTTGGGTGACACTGGTTTTGCATGCATAGCTGTGCTTTGTCCAGGCATGTGTGTCAAAGTCTCGTGAAACCGTTGATATTATGGTTATAGGTTACTTATAACGAAATCTTTCTGCTGCCGGACTGCCATGCATACTGAAACCATTTTGTGTATGCAGGAAAGTGTTGAGGCTGTAGGACGCGTGGAGGCCATATTTGTAGTCTTTCAAATGTCTGAGTGACAGGTGTTATGAAAGTATGAGTATATCTTTAGTTCACTGTGACAAGCTGTGAGATTGCCATTTTTCTGCATTAGTATTGGTTAAGGACTGTTAATGTGTTTTTTTCCCTTTTGGCTTATGAAAGGCGTGGGATGAATCTTTCCAGTCATTAAGAGCTGTCCTTCCTGTGATCACACCAGTAACCCCCACCACCCCCTTCTGGTTGTGTTCACAGGGGCTGGAGAGTCGGGAAAGAGCACTATAGTGAAACAGATGCGGATCCTGCATGTCAACGGCTTCAACCCAGAGTAAGTGCCCACCCCCGACTCCTGCTGTCATGTGATATGGCCAGTATTTTCTATCATCCTGCTTCCACATCAGTGCTGCAATCAGAGTATCCATCAGACTTGTTCCCCCTTGCTATTATTCTTGCAGCCTTTCTGTGATTTAATTTTTTTTCGTTCTTTCAGTTGTCTTTCATTCGATTTTCTCATTTTTCCCTCCATCTGATTCATACTAGAAGCGTCATGTCATGCCAATACACATTTATTCATGTTACTGGGGTTTTATATAGCCATAGAAATTAGAGACTGGGACCTTTTTAGACTTGAACCTAAACTTAGTTTAGCTGGTGACTTGTACTATAAAGGTCCTGGATGTGATTTATTTATTTATTTATTTATTTATTTATTTTTGACCCAGTAACAAATCAGAGATGACTCTGAAAACAGAGACCGTGGTTTTCGAGTGTGTCCAATTTCAGCGGCTCGTGTCCTGACCCTCGGTGACTCCTGTGAGAGCGGCTCCATGTGTATGTGCTCATTCAGAAAGTTGCCTGCCATGGGACGTACCGGCGTAGATCACCTGCTTGCTGTCATTGGGTGAAAAGATGGAGCTGAAAGCTAGTGCTGACAAGCTGTGCTGGCCGACCAATCCGTTGACTTGGAGGGATTTAGGGGCAATGCCCAGTCCTCATGAATGGCCAATAACAAAGCAACAAAATGTTGCTTGTTTTCCTGCTAGCCCTGTGGCTGTTTGTGATGTGTGTGACCTTTTTTAGCATCTCTGCGAAGGAATTAAAGGCTCTGAGAAAAGGCTGCATCAGGTAAAGGTTGAAATAACCACTTTGGCTGCAGTTAAACCACTTCAAGCTGGGAAAGGTGGTTGTCTGCCCATTTCCATACAGTCATGTGAGGTTTATTGGTTTCATGTGTGTGGTTTTTTTTTTATTCTTCCTTCTTTCAATTTTGTATCTTGCAACTATGGGCTCTTATAAATGGTATTTGGCTTTTTAGTAGATGTCCGTAATTGATTTGGTTTCATTTTGCCACTTTACATAATGAGACCAATATGAAAATTTGCTATTCCCAAATTATTTAGCTAGCATGTAAGCTTAGCTGTAGATAGATGACCATAGTGTTTAATTGGGCATAGCTGAGCTGTATTTGCCTGTTTTGCTAATACCTTTTAGATCAAGCAAAATTAAATTTTGAAGTGTGTTTGGGGTACCCTGCAGGTGTGACTGCCATTTAAACAGGGAGGTGATTCGTATCATTATAGATCTGTAGTGGCAGGGGAGGGATTTGATGGCAACAGGCTCCCCTCGTGCCCTCGTCTCCGAGTTGGAAAGAGTGGAGCGGAGTCTTTGTGTCGTCGGTGCTGCCGTCCTCATCTCCTGCTCTTCCGTCCTCCTCCCATTTCTTCCCGCATAGGTGATTTTGGTCTCTCTCCCTATCAGTAGATGGGCTGGATTTTTTTTTTTATTCTTTCCCATGAAATAAATAGGAAGAGGAAAGTATGCCTCTTTATGCTGTATGTGTTTTTTTTTTTCTCCATTTTTCTGCGATTAATCGCCCCTGACAATGGGGATAAGGTGCCAATAGTTGCAGCTCACACACCCTCCTATGGTTATTGTGGCATTGAAAAATGTATTATACGTCTTTTATAAAAAAAAGGAAAAGTTTAAACGTTAAACATGAAATGTTTACGTTGCTTGAGTTCTGAACTCGTATTATTTTAATCGTAGGAACAGTTGTCAAGGGCTCAAAAGTATTTAAGGGTGAATCATCTTTATTGTAAATGTATAGGATCTGTACATTTTTGTTTTTTTCTTCTGCCGTTATAACTAAGCATTCCCCCTTCCTCTCGCATGTCTAGCAGAGGTGGGGTGAAATGCAGTTGGACTAGTTTTGGTGCTTATAATGAATTTTGAATCAACCAGCATCTACGGCGACCTAAAGCCGGCCGAAATTTAGGCCCACACCTGAAGGGACGTTACAGATGAGTCCCTGTTCTGGAAGCCACACACATTACTTTTCCTTTTGTTATTTATAAATATATTTTTTATTTATTCGGCAAGGTTTTATCTCCGAAGAAAGTGGACTGTGTTGAGGTGCATTCCAGTTTGTGTTCTCCTAACCCGAGGGCAGAGAACACCAGTGTCTTACATGTTGGATGCATTCTTAACACGGCACTTGCTTTTTATGTATGGAAAAAAATGCAAGACTATAAATGAGCGAGACATTCAAGAGTATGCCCGTGATTGATTGGAAGTTTCTTGGCATGTTTGAAAGTTAACAAGTAAGTAATCTAGTGTTTAAATTATGTAAATTGCAGTGGGTTTATGGGGTGTTCAGTAGGCCCCATTGGTCATGAGAGTCAATTTTATGGAGGAATATGATATAGATCAAATTAATACTGCTTTGCTTTAGGAACGTTAGGTTAGTATTTGAAGTTACATAATACCTGAGTTAGTATAATTAGTAGGTTGGCTGATTTAAACAAATAAACCAGAACTACTTTTCATGGAGATTCCATTTCAGGTGGCTTTAGTGTGTGTAATGAATCTTGAACTTCTTACAACTCCCTTGCAATAAGAGCGCATGCCTGAAGCCTCCAGTTGCACCAGTGTGGTGAATGGGGTACCTCAGGGGTGCTGCTCTTCTTCTATCATTAGTAAACGAGTGAGTTAACAGAATGCCGAGCCTAGCATGGAATGCGTTTTCTTGGACTTGTGAATGACAAGTAGAGTTTCTACCCTGAACAGAAAGAGAGGTTAAGATATCACCATACTGTGTGTTGCGCTCCTTTGCATTTGTGTCATTTCATCCACTCTCCATGCCTTTCTGAAACGCAGGAGTTTATTTCATTTTCAGTTCGGTTGATATGTATATTTGGATTATGGTTGTTTTAGACTCTGAACTTCAGTTTGTGAAAATATACACAATACTGACTTCACACTTAAGTGCTCACTTTAGTCCAAAGCAATTGACCAGGTGCAAGAATACTATAGTCACAGGAAGAAGTGTTGGCTTTTTACCTGTCTAAATGTCACTCTTGGTATGGATTTGTAATGGCCTAATGGTGGCATCAGACTGTTGTGCCCCCCCAGCAGGGTGAGTGTTTCCTGAATGTCCTGGGCGACTGTCCTGGGTCGCTTTGTGTACCAGTATGTCCTAAGCAGTGTGACATTAGCATATGGCGTACCTTCACGTCGTAATGGAGTGGTCATGGAAGGATAAGTGTCTCCGTGCCCGTTTGCAGGAATGGCGGATGGATCTAAATGCAGGTGTTGCGAGGGGAAGTCTGCTACCCCTGCTTTGATTTGTGGTTATCCCTCCTGTGGCCCCACATTCTCTGTGTGCCCTTTGGTGACATATTTGTAAGAACAAAATGCTCACTGCAAATCTACTGCCGAACATTCCTCGAGTTCTGGCTGAAGCAGGGATTCTGGGTTGATTATTCCAGTTTTATGAAATATTTTTCAAAGCTGTGCTTCCCTTAGTGACGAACAAACTGTGTTGTTCGTGTCTAATTTAATAATTCATCATTTGTTTCTTTGCTTTAAAACCCAGGCACGTGGTACAGTGCGGGTCATGCCGTATGTTAGCGTTCGGACATCCCCTGTGAAGAGTGTGTGAAACCCCCCTGAACCCTACAAATTGTCATTTATAGAATCAATAAGAAATGTGCCATTTGGTCGTCTGATAGTTTGGGGCCTCAGACTTGCCAAAGATGATCTTCAAAATCACCAGTTTCAATAAACTTCCACCTTAAAACGGGATGGATATAAGGGTACCTGAGGGTGTATATAAGGGTATTTGAGGGTGTATATATAGGGGTATATATGAGGGTATATGAGGTCCATAAGAAAAGACTGCAGGTTCTTGTCTGTGGGAGCTGAAATGTTATCTGCTAACAGCACTGGGGCTCCTTTCAGAGTGTGCATTAGTATTAGTGTAATGGAAGCATTAACAAAGTGAGGCTAATGAGGGACCGGTGTTCACATGCTATTGTTTAGATGACGTTGGTATCCAACACAACCTGGACACTAGGCCAGTTAAGTAGCGTGCGCAGGGCCACTCCTGGGATGCAGACTGGTAAAATTCGCATCATTGTCCTTATCCATAATAGCATGTGCTGCCCTAACTGCTACTTAGGGAATGGGGTCATTTTGTACATCTAGCCTCCTCTGTCTATGTCAGGCTTAATGTATTATTTTATATCAGAAGTTTGTCTGAACTGTTTTGTTAGGATTTATTGAATTGTGGCGTCTCCCATACATGGATTTCTTATGTTAGGTATCTAGGTCAACATAAATGTGAAAAATCCTGTCTCTTGCCGAGTTGCCCCCTTGTCTTCCAGGGCTTTGGCTGTCCTGTCTGCCGATCTGCCATGGAAACGGCAGCGGTAGGAAGGTACAGAGAGAACTGGCCAATTAAATATATGAGAACATATGAGAAGATACGAGTTTTGGCTTTTTTCTGAAATCGCAGTTTGCTGGAGCTTGATTTAAATTCTCCCCCCCCCCCAACAATTGAGCTCTTCCAATTAAATGAATTTCCAAGTTTTATAAGGGTATGCC
>JAODKN010000127.1:1608364-1622827 GCA_026774425.1 Petrocephalus zakoni | reverse complement strand
ACCCCCGATTCTGTGCTCTCCCGAGGACGACTTTTCTCAACGTTTCAATAAAGTCAAATACGGCTCCATTTAAATAAAGACTTCGACATGCAGCAACCATGAAAACGAGAGAAAAAGAGACAAAAGCCAGAACTGCAGAACTCCAAGCACTTTCCCCACTGCGCTCAGGACTGTAATGCACACACACACACACACACACGCGCGCACAGCGGTACTCTAAACCCTCTCCTTTCCCCTGCAAGGAGCCGTCTGGCCACAAGACCCCACATTTCCTACATGGCTTTATGGGGCACATAAGAACTCGCACACATGCAACGCTCTGAAACACACACACACACACACACACGCACGCTTTCATTCTGTCCTGAAGGCCCCCGGCCGCTGTCTGTCCAGCCGGCTGGCTCCTCTTCCTCCCTTCCACGCTCCCCGAGACGGCCGCTGCCGCCAGGGGCAGCCTAATGGCAGGAGTACGCTCTGCATGAGGAGGAGCACAGGCTGGGGCTTCACCGCGCCGCCGCAGGAGGAGAGGCATGGACACAGCGCATAACCCAAATACACGCAGTGCAAAAAATAATAATAAAAAACCAACAAAAAAATGATATAGATATTTATGTGTGTATAAATATGTTTATATATATTTTATATATATATATAATTATATATACGATTATATATATATAATTATATATGTATATATATAATTATATGATAAATTTATTTTCCTGTAAGTCAGCCCTTGTGTTCTTCTGCACCCCCCCAGTTGCTGGTGTACACTGTGTGTGCTGTGTCCAGCTGTGCACCACTCAGTGCCCCCCCCAGCCCCCCGTTTTTGCTACTAAACTGCATTGTCCACCTCTCCACTCTCAGCCATGTAAAGTGTTTGTTGTTTTTTTTATTATTTTATTTTGGGAGGCTTTAACAACAGTTGATAAATGAGGAAAAAAAATGTAACGCAAGACAGACCAACCGAATGGTCGCCTGGACACACACAGACCCCCCCCCACCCCCGGCTTTCAGTATGTCTGTCTATATTTTACTGCTGGACTATTACTCTTGTACAGACTGTAAAATGTATTATTTTGTACAACTTTATTGAGAAAAAAAAACAGAACTTGTAGAAGATTCCTGTGCCTTGATCACGACTGTACGTGTTAAATGATGAGCTAAGATGTTAAGGTTTGTTTCACTGCGCTGTACAGCTGAGCCCCCCCACACACACTGCGTTGTTCACTCCCTTGGGGGGGGGGGGGTGTTGTGCAGATCTTAGGTCCCCCCCCCCCCCCTATTTGTTGGTTCATTATTTTCTTCTTTCTTTATTCTCACCCCTCTTTATAATAGGATGAAGATGAATTTATTTATATATATATACATAAAATAAATGTGTGTGTGTATATATATAAATTCAGTTTTTATTCCCCCGCCCCCCCCCCAAAATCAGCCTACATTTTGCAGAAGGAGAAGTGGGTGCAATGTGAGGGGGTTATCTTTTAGTCCCAACTTATTTCATTTTTTAGGGAGCAGAAACAAACCCAAATGCAAAAAAAAAACATTTATTACTAGCTATTCTTTTTATTGGTAAAATAAGAAAAGAAATGTTGTATTGGTCTTTTGGGTCATTCCTCGTACTGCTCTGCAGAGCCCTGGGACGATGATCCCAGCCCCTGACCTGTCTGGCCAACCTGGAGTGTCAGCTCTTTGGCTGGATGTGCTTACAGTTTATTTCTAAATATTCCAGTGCTTGTCCGTGTCATACTTTAATAATCGGAGCACAGAAGCTACTTACCCTTCCGACCCCCGGACCCCAGGTGGAAGTGTGTTAAAGTGTCGCTGAGTCGGGGTACTACGGGAAGTGGCTTTACTAGAGTTTGGATCTCAATTGATTTTAGTTTCATTCTTTTTTTTAATGTTTTCAAGTTAAACTCGCTGCAGCAATAAGTGAGTGTAATTTTAGTACCAAAAACCATCTGGCTTTCTATATTTCTGCATTGAGTGTTTTCAGTGTATGTTGCCCGTTCCATGTGTCTGCCTGCCTGCCCCCCTCCCCTGGACATTTTGTACAAAGACTTCAATTACAGCTGTGAAGGCGGAGTCCAGTGCTGTGTGAGTGACACGTGCCGCGCGCTCGAGGGCGGCGCGCGCTGAGGATGCTGTCTGTATCACAGCAGGGGGAGCACCGTGACCTAAGTGTGTGGTCCTGGTCACATTAAATGCATCGCGCCGGCCCAGCTGGTGAGATCTGTGAATCCTCTGCGGAACCTGGTACCTGATTTGCCTACACCCTCACAGTACTGGGCCTAAGGGGTGCGCCTCTGGAGGTCCATAATTGCCGAGAGTGAGATCAGAACATTTTCCTGACCCGCTGGAGGATTCAGATGTTGTTAAAAGCAGAGGTTTGCACTGTGCTCAGAATAATTCGATAATCCAAAATGACGGTTCTGCTTGGGGCCTGCTCTGGTATTACTGTATCTCTCCACATATCGTAATTTGTCAAGCTTAAATATCTCTCACACACAAACCGCAATGGAGATGCACTGGTTTCTATAGTGGTTTCAAGCTAACTAGTTTCCCCTGTTTCCAGACACAGGATTTTATAGCTATGCAAATACACATATAAACACAGGTTGTGTTTATGAATTGATTAGAAATGACAGAATTGAGAGTCCAGCAGTCACTTCTTTACGGAATGAATACTCTTCTAATACAAGTTTGTAACAAAAGAAAATTGTTACAAATTTGTGTGTAGCCATCTGCAATGTGTTAGCGTTAAAAGCTGTTTATTAGTCAATGCTATGTACAGTACTTATATAGTCGCTGTGTGTATGTACATGTGTAGTAGTAACATTATGCCAAACTGGCCAAGGAACCGAAATAAGCTGTTAAATACTTTAAGTTATTGATGAACGTTTTTGAAATTGGCCAACAACTTTTGTACTATTTTATATTTGTATACAAATTTTGTATACAGGGCTATTGTAGATATATCCTTTGGAAGAGAGTGGAAAAGTAAAATTACAAAAAAGGAGAATTCCTACTAGCCCATACTTAAATGCCTTCGAAGATGTAACATACGGCTCCATGGAGAAAATGGGGAAAGGGGCGGGATTTTTTTTACGTACAGGGACGCATACATTTCTTAACTATTGTGCATTTAGCTACAACTGAAATGGCATTACGTTTAAAAACTTGCTAAGTAAGTCTTGTGAAGAATTAAACAGTAGTTCGTGCGGTCTGTCCGAATCTATTTCAATGACGCTTCAACACCGACATTTTTACCCAGTGCTACAGCTGAAATATTTTTCTGTATTCAGTTGGGTAAATGACCTTTCTCGATACTATTATAGGCAGGGAAATAAACCTGGGTTACGAACCAGCACACTGCTGGTTACGGGTCTTTGTCTTGCGCCATGTATGAACTTTTTTTTTATCCATTCATCAGATTTCAATAAACGATTATCAAATAAAGGTGGCAGTTTTCCGAAGGGCATAGCAGCAAGCAAACGCTGGTAACATCCGCAGGACGGACCCGGATCACTCACTCACACACACACACACACACACACACGTACACAATGTCTGTATTCCTATCATTCATTTCTATGGGAAAAACCCTAACCCCAATCACGACACCCTTAACCCCTACCCAGCCAACCAACACAAATACAAGACTTTTGGCATTTTTACTTTTTTGATTGCATTAAGAGATTTTTATTAAATGAAGTCTGAAGTAGTGACGACTGAAAAAATGTCCTCACCATGGTCACGTTATTTGAGGATTTGCTAATCATAGCAAAAAATAAAAATGGCAAAACCCGTACACCGAGCATTATAGAATTAACGATAATCAACTTTATGGAAGCGACGGGTCGGATTGCAACTAAAGCTTGGATATAAGGAATAATGTTAGCACGTTGTTCTGCGTACACTGAGGCTAACGACAAGTTCTTTAGGGCACGAGGCTGTCGTTTCAGTGCAGAGTTATAATAAGAGCTAGATCAGAATACACATACTACCAATAACTTTAAAAAAAGAAAATTGTCATATTATTCGTCAGTGTCCCGGGTAAAGATAGTACGTACGTGTCAGTATTACGCACATTGTTTCTGTAGAAGACCCACTGAGCAAAACGTATTTCTGCGGGCACCCTGGAGGAGTCAAAAATGGAAAAAGAAAAAAAAACAGCTTAATATGTAGAGGGGAGCATCCTGGAAAAATATCATTAGTTAATAATAAGATAGTTTAAGTAAACTAATTTGCTTCAAGCATTGTAGGGTTAACAACTGAAAATGCGGCGTGGAGAGTAAAAAAAAAGTAAGGAAACAGAATGCAGTGCCTTTATTACCATTGTAGGCAGCAGGTATAACGAAAGGAAATAGCGTTAGGGAGCACATCCCAAGCTGCGTGACCGCGGGCGATTGCAAAGCGAAAGCGCCGCACACGTTTGCGCAGACGCGCATGTCCGCCTGCGCTTCCTGCAGGCGCCTTCGCGCTGCCATTTTAACTGCGCTGCTCGTTGCGTCCTACTGCCTTCATCACCACACACACGTCTGACTCTTAACCGATTCTTTTCGTTAAAGACAGATACAAGCGGAACCGTACTGATCTGATCAGATCTGATCGCGCTCTGCTAAACGTATAATTACTAATATTACTATTGGCTGAGAAAATACTATTAAAAAATACAGTCGATAGTCACTGACACTAAATAAACATGCAAATTAGTGACCCAATAAATGGCATAAGTTATAAAATGTTGTTACAAGAACCAATAACTAGAACCATGGTCTGCTATGCAAAACGAAAATGCGATATCAATGCGATATTAATCACATGCCCATGTATAAGATCGAGACATGGGTAATTGTAATGGTGCACTTAAAGTAAGTCATTTCACCGTACAACACCCCAATATTCTTTAGATGTGTATTTTGTGTAAATAGATGTTTACATGCTAGCCGAACGCGTATAATGTATAAAATTCACGACGCGGTTAACAATTCGAAAACTGTACCAATTACCTAATCTCTAATACTCATTGAAACAGCGACAAAAACACAAATCGTAATCTAAAAACCCTGCGCCCAGAACGCTACAGTTCTCCGGTCCACACCTCCACACGCGCATGCGCACAGTCTCGACGTGACGCATTAAGAGTGCGCCGAGAGATCAGTCGTTCACCAATAGTACACATTTATTTGACCTAGTTTCTTGTGCTGTAATTTCATAACTTAATTTTTAATAATCACTGATTAATGCTTTTTTAGTCACTGTGTCATGGAAGAGGAGTATTACGGCACGGCTGGAGACTGGGACGGTCCAGATGGCAACTCGGTAGCAAACCTAGCTTCGTATTTGTCGCTAGCTAACATCGAGCGATTCAGAATAGTAATTGTTAGTCAGCCAGCTGGTTATTTATTTTGGCCCACTCCAGTACTAGATTGTAATTGCATCATAGCTAAGTAAAATAACGTAATTACCTAAATGTGCCCAGTACATGTAGCTTCATGGAGATCATCAACATGGCGAGAATCATTTAGTACCTCACTGACCAGCTGCTTGGGCTGTCAGCTGAAGGTGCTCCTGCTTTTCTGACAGGAGGATGGCTTTGCGGAAGGAGAGTCGGACGGCAAAATACAGGAGGAGTGTCTGCAGAAATTCTCCAGCAGAGACTATATAATGGAGCCCGCTGTGTTCAACACACTAAAAACGTATGCGGCAACACGAGCAGTCAAGCTAGCACACTGGGATGGATTGTGCAATAATATTAGCAACGATAATGCAGTTATTAATAATGCATAAATTTGTATTAATGATAGTAATTCATTATAGGGAATACCAGTAATATACGATGAGTTGAATGAATGACGTATCCATGACATTTCTGAGTGCTTTACAGAGCCCATCTGCACACAGGTATTTTCAGGCAGGCGGGTCCCCAGAACATGTGATTCAGCTTCTGTCCGAAAACTACTCTGCTGTGGCGCAGACCGTTAACCTGCTTGCTGAGTGGTTAATCCAGATGGGTATGGACTTTCTTAGACTCTTGCTTGCATCTTTATAAATTGTAGTGAGTTGAATTACCGGCAGGTATTTTTTTAATGTAAAATTTGGTGATGGAATGGTTTTGTGTAAGGTTTGGTGTTGTCACTGAAATGGTTGGCCTGCCTTTTGGTCCTACTGTAGCCTCACGGGATAGTGGTGTTTGGGTGATGATCTTGTATGAGCTTTATGCTGGTTGTTTTATTTGAGCGTGTGTGTTTGCCCAGGTATGGAGCCGGCACAGGTGCAGGAGCGGGTGGAGAATCACCTGAAGAGTCTTTTGATCAAACACTTTGACCCCCAAAAAGCCGACTCCATCTTCACAGTGGAAGGAGAGGTAAGATTCTGGTGTGTGGGTGTGTGCAGGGGTGGGGGGGAGATGGGGGTGTGTGTGTTAGGGTTTTTAATGAGGCAGTCTGTGGGGGTCCGTGGCATGAGGTCGTGCTCTGTTTCCTTGCCCAGACCCCAGCCTGGCTCGAGCAGATGATTGCCCACACGACCTGGAGAGACCTCTTCTACAAGCTGGCCGAGGCCCACCCCGACTGCCTGATGCTCAACTTCACTGTCAAAGTAGCGTGCTGTTCTTCCCCGTGCCATGACACACACCCATTAGTACAGCGGCCATGTTCTTCCCCGTGCCATGACACACACCCATTAGCACAGTGGCCATGTTCTTCCCCGTGCCATGACACACACCCATTAGTACAGCGGCCATGTTCTTATATATATGTGTGTGTGTGTGTGTGCGTGCGTATCTATATATAGAAAAAGGTGAAAGTGATCAATCGTCATTGTTGACGCACCACAGCACACAACACTTGTGTCTTCTGCATTTAGCCCATGTGACATTGTGGCACAGCAGGGGGCAGCTGCACGAGCGCCCGGGATATATATATATTTTTTTTCTTTTTTTTACCATATATAATGTAATAAATGCAGTTGGTATTTTGCCTCCCCATCTCTTATCCCTGTGCTTTTCGGGGGACGCCCCTCGTTGCTCAGTCCCCTCTCTGACGTACCTCCTCTCTGCTGCAGCTCATCTCAGACGCTGGCTACCAGGGCGAGATCACCAGTGTGTCCACAGCCTGCCAGCAGCTGGAGGTCTTCTCCCGTGTGTTACGCACCTCCCTGGCCACCCTGCTGGACGGAGGGGAGGACAACCTGGAGAAGAACCTTCCTGAGTTTGCTGTGAGTGCCCTCGAGGCCCCTCTGCAGGGCCTACTGAAGTCCTGCTAATGGAGGCCTGTTTGCTTTCCTGTTGACCAGTGTTATTACATTCTCTTACATTGCATAACTAACATTTATTCTATTTATTTTGGGCATTTACTGAAATTTCACCCAAATCATCTTGGTTTAGGTTACAACAGAAATTTCTTCTTAAATCCGTAGGCTTATTTTCTCCTCTACTCCTCTGATTCTGACCTAATTTTTCTTGCAGCAGTTAAAATGCAGTTCTTTAAATATTTCAGTTGTTTAACTGATTCAGATGCAAATGAAATACACCAAAAACCTTTTCTTGTTTATTCCTCAAGCTATTTTCACTGTACAAGCCCCTTGTTGAGGCCATCCTGAGGCTTATCTTCATGTCCCTATCCTCTCTCCTGCCCCCGCTGTCCCCCATGCCCCCTGCAGAAGATGGTGTGTCATGGCGAGCACACGTACCTGTTTGCCCAGGCCATGATGTCCATCCTGGCCCAGGAGGAGCAGGGGGGCTCGGCGATGCGGCGGATTGGCCAGGAGGTGCAGAAGTCCGCCCATCAGAGGTACTCTCCACCCCCCAAACGCCACGCATGCACTCCATTGTGGGTGATTGCATTTCATGTGGTACTGCCCCTCCTCGTCACAGGGGACATGATGCCAGCCAAATCACACTTGCACTGGGCACGGCGGCAGCCTACCCCCGGGCGTGCCAGGCCCTGGGTGCCATGCTGTCCAAGGGCGCGCTCAACCCTGCTGACATCACCGTGCTCTTCAAGATGTTCAGCAGCATGGACCCGCCCCCAGTGGAGCTGGTGAGGGAGACTTTGAGAAGCACACCACCTAGTGACATGTGGGGGGTTGTATTTACTGCATTATGGGGACCAAATATCTCCGCAATGTGGTAAAACCTGTTACTTTTTCAGGTCTGCACAATATAAACCTCAATTTATGAAAATATGTTAATGCAATCAAACAACTAAAATAGCCAAATGTCTTGCATTTTGTTTGGTTGCTTATGGTTAAGATTAGGGCTGGGTAGGGTTTAGGATTATCATGGTTAGTTAGTGTTAGGGTTAAGCCCATAGAAATGAATGGAGAGTCCCCACGATGACAGGAATATATGAGGTGTGTGTGTCTGTGCCCTGCCATGGATTGGCATCCCATAGTAGCCCTGGCCCTGTCTGTGCCCTGCCATGGACTGGCATCCCATAGTGCCCCTGGCCCTGTCTGTGCCCTGCCATGGACTAGCATCCCATAGTAGCCCCGGCCCTGTCTGTGTCCTGCCATGGATTGGCATCTCATAGTCGCACTGGCCCTGCCTGTGCCCTGCCATGGATTAGCATTCCATAGTGGCCCCGGCCCTGTCTGTGCCCTGTCATGGATTGGAATCCCATAGTAGCCCCGGCCCTGTCTATGCCCTGCCATGGATTGGCATCCCATAGTCACGCTGGCCCTGTCTGTGCCCCTGCCATGGGCTGGCATCCCATAGTGGCCCCGGCCCTGTCTGTGCCCTGCCATGGGCTGGCATCCCATAGTAGCCCCGGCCCTGTCTGTGCCCTGCCACAGATTGGCATTGGCCTTGCCTGCCAATATATCTTATTAAATATAAATATCTAAATAAGATAAATATTCTATTAAAGCTAATTCTTCATTTTTTTTATAAATTTTTTGTATTTTTTATTCAATTTACCCCTGTTTTTTTCCTCCATTGTTGTTCTTTGTATTAATGGCAAGTGCTGCAATAGAGATAAAAATGACCACAGAAGAAGTTTTGTTTTCACATATGTATTTCTGTGTGCGGTGATGAGGTGCTTGAAGGTTATCTGAGCGGGCTTCCTTCCTCTGCTGAGGTGTGCGTCTGTGGTTTTTCTTCTTCACAGATTCGTGTGCCTGCCTTCCTGGACCTCTTCATGCATTCACTGTTCAAGCCTGGGGCCAAAATCAACCAGGATCACAAGCACAAGTACATCCACATCCTGGCCTATGCTGCCAGTGTGGTGGAGACCTGGAAGAAGGTGGGCAGGCAGCACAGCACGAAGTTCTCACCTCAGAAACCCGGGGTCCGTCTCCAGCAGACGTGTGAGAGCCATAGGGCTCATCCCAAGGGGGGAGGAAGGAGATTTTCAGGCCCCAGTTATGTCTTGGTGTGACCCTGGAGAGCCCCATGGTCTTGTGAGGCTTTAAAGTAGCATTACTGTCTTCTTGCAGAACAAGAGGGTTAATATCAACAAGGACGAGCTGAAGTCCACGTCCAAGGCAATCGAGACCGTGCACAACTTGTGCTGCAACGAGAACAAAGGGGCCACGGAGCTGGTGGCCGAGCTGGGCACCCTGTACCAGTGCATCCGGTGGGCAGCCGGAGCCTCAGGCGTAGGGGGGGGGGGGGGTCGTTGGTCTCATTGTCTAACGCGTGATGCTTGCCCCCAGTTTCCCAGTCGTAGCCATGGGGGTACTGAAATGGGTGGACTGGACGGTTTCGGAGCCTCGCTACTTCCAGCTGCAGACGGACCACACCCCGGTCCACCTGGCTCTGTTAGATGAGGTATGGCCTCACCGCCCCCCCCCCCGCATCTTCCGGTTGTCGTGGAGATGTTCTTGGCCTCACAACAGCTACTTTGCACCTTTTCTCCGCAGATAAGCACTTGTCACCAGCTCCTGCACCCTCAAGTTCTGCAGCTGCTAGTCAAGCTGTTTGAGACGGAGCATTCGCAGCTGGACGTCATGGAGCAGGTGAGAGAGCGGAGAGCCACACACACACACACACACACACACGGTACTTATGGGGAATCCCCACTCAGTTCTATGGGCCTAGCCCTAATCCAAACTATAATAATCTTAACCATAGTAACCAAGTAACCAAAAAAAATACAAGACTTGGCATTTTTAGTTCTTTGATTGCAGTCACAGATTTTTATGAAATTTAACTTTTTATCAAATTGTGGAGAAATTTGGTTAATATACATAAGCACAGACACAAACAGGCAGGCAGGTGCCCTATATCCACCTGAAAATGTTGTTCTGGGCCAGAGGGAAGTTGCTTTAGGTATCAAAGGGAACTGTCCCTGTTTAACTCATTAAAAAACTCAAATATCAAGCTAAATAAGGCTGAAGTTTTAAGTCCTTTTATGAGAATCTGTTAATAGTAATGTGATAATAATTAGTCCAGGGCAAGTTGCTGTGTTATAGCATGACCCAGAGACAGACTCGCCACTAGCTATGGACCTAACCCCACTTCTGCTCGGCCTTGGGTACCGTGGCGCCGTGAAATGTGACATGTGACCACGTCAACGCCCCTGCAGCTGGAGCTGAAGAAGACCCTCCTGGACCGCATGGTCCACCTGCTCAGCCGAGGCTACGTCCTGCCGGTGGTTGGCTACATCCGCAAGTGCTTAGAGAAACTCAACACGGACATCTCGCTCATCCGCTACTTCGTCACAGAGGTGAGAATGGACACCAGCATCCACGTTGTGGATTTTACAGAAGGGGGCTTTTCTCCCTTTCTTTTCAGGAATCTCCTTCCTTACTGCAAACAAGCCGTAAGCATGAGAATCAGTGCAGTAATAAATAGTGTGTGACATGGAGGGCTGTTATTCATCTCGATGGTGTTCCTCTTGCAGGTCCTGGATGTGATCGCACCCCCCTACACCTCTGACTTCGTGCAGCTCTTCCTGCCCATCCTGGAGAACGACAGCATTGCCGGCACCATCCGCACCGAGGGCGAGCACGACCCCGTGGCCGAGTTCATCGGTGAGCTTAGCTGGAGGGGAGGGGGAGCAGGGAGCTGGTCCTGAAGCACCTGTCAGGCTCCTTTCTTTCAGCTGCAAATTCAGGTAGTCCCCGACTTACCATGGAGATGCGTTTCCGATGACCACGTCATAACTTGAAAATATCGTAAGTCGAGACGCCAAAAAAACAGAGAAAATACGTGCTCTAACACCGCGACAACCAAAGTCTGTCGATCGCCGGAGAGCACGAGATGCGCACTTCCCGGCAGCGTCCCAGCGTATCGTGCTGCGTACGCTGCTAGGTTTGCCCGCTTATATTGCTATCGTCATAAATAGTAATAGTACTATTTATAGTAAAAATCAAACCATCGTAATTCGGGGACCATC
This sequence comes from Petrocephalus zakoni, assembly GCA_026774425.1. Classification (NCBI taxonomy): domain Eukaryota; kingdom Metazoa; phylum Chordata; class Actinopteri; order Osteoglossiformes; family Mormyridae; genus Petrocephalus; species Petrocephalus zakoni. The sequence continues at coordinate 1,611,479 of JAODKN010000127.1, read as the reverse complement.
TGTATAAACATCTCTCCCATCATCCTTCCATCCAGCTGTCCATTCTCTGTAGCCGCTTGCACTAGTCAGGATCAGGGAGTCCAGAGCCTATCCCAGAGACTATGGGTGCAAGGAGAGGGCAATTTGGTAACTCGCTTTTGGCTTGTGGCGGGAACCTGGAGTACCTGGAGGAGACCCCACAACAGACAGGGAGAACATGCAAACTCCATAGTGAGTCATAGTGGAGACCTGAGCCCTGCTCCCAGAGGTGTGAGGCAACAGTGCTAACCACTGTACCACCATGCAGTGCACCAGCCCCCCCCTTTTTTGGTCAAGGGCCTAATGGTGAAACCACCATTTGAACCGGCAACTGTCTGACCACAGCCTCCTAACCCGCTGGGCCAAACACTGCCCACCTGCCCTGGGTTCTGTATGGTCCTCCCCCTTTTTTAAACCATAAAATTCTGTATGTTGCCCCGTATGTGTTCGGGTTAGTCTTCCTACAGGTACATGTTGGCTCAGGAAATGACACTAAACAAACCCAGCCGGACAGGATCGACGTCAGACGTTAATTTCTCAAGTACTGCAGGGTCATTCATTCATTCATTTGTTCGTTCCGTTTGCTGGCTCCCGTCTCCTGCCCATTACCGGCAGTCACATGCACACTTCCATCTAATCTTTCAGCTCACTGTAAATCCAACTTCATCATGATGAACTGAAGGCTCCAGACCAGGCAGCGCCGGGCCGGCCTGTCTCCGGGGAGGGTGGTCCTCGGCGCCGAAGGATGGGTGTCGTGCCAGTAAGCCAGCGAGTCCCTTACTGGGATGGCTGGGACTGAGTGGAGGACAAAAGGCCAGATGCAGGTGTACATATGAAGAGAGTGGCCCTTTGGAACACGGGCCGGCGTTAGAGGCAAACTGGTCTGAATCACACAGAGCAGGACGGAGGACGACTCGCACGGTCTGGTTCTAGGGTGCTTTTTGTTTTTTGGGCGATTCAGAAAAACAAGTGTTTTCATTTCCTGCGTAATTACAATGTAAAAATTGAAAATGCTTTTTTTTTTAACGAAAAATGTCATCCTTGTTTGTATAAATGTGAACATGTAAAAAATAAAATGTTTAGATTTATCCTCATCCCTTCCACTTTCTGGCCATGCCTAAAATTAAACATCGGCACGCGTTAATTCAAAAATATGTATTTATGGCACTGGTACAGCAAACAAGGTGTAGACATTACATATGAAGTACACAGCCTGATATTTTAAACATTTTGCACCTGCATTTGTTAAAGAATCATCAATGGTTATGTCAAATTATATTCTCCCATTAAGAAATATGAGGCAAACTTGTGAAAGTATCCTGGACATCCTGTTCATTATAAGAAATAAAAGATGTTTATTGCTGTGCCGAAGGCTCAGTGTCACTAACGTCCTCCTCCTATGTCGCTGGCCGATTTCAGGGAAATCACATACACCTGTTCGCACATTGGCTTCCTTCATGATGGCAGAAACTGCTGCCTTAAGGCTAATTTCAAAATCAAATCACAGTAGCATGTTTAAAAACAATCATTTAAGCGGGCCATTGTCTAACATCCTGAGTGATTTTAAAATCATTTAAAAAGTGATTCCATTCTTAGATACAACAGTGCAAATGTTCTCCCATCTCCTGAGGGGTGGTTCCCAGAAACCCAAAGATGAATGGTTTCAAAGACGCTGTCAGTTCAGTCACGGGCCACTAGCTGCTCTTCCATGACTGGAAAGCAGGGCTGGCCTCCAGCCTTACTGGTAGTTTTTGGGCAGGATGGGGTCCCCGTACATGCAGTCCTCCTCAAGCGCCAGGTTGTAATGGCTGCCACTGCCACCTTTGTAGTTGCTAGTGACGATTCGGAGCCAGCCCTTCTCCCCCTGGTGGTGGAGATGTGAAACATACAGTGTGTTTGTTACACGTAAAAAAATTAAACACTACAGGTTCAAGACTTGGATCAAACGCTTCTATAAAAAGTAAAAAAATAAGTAAATAAAATTCAATTTTAGCTATTCTGTGTGATACTGTGAAGTGTCTGATTGCCTGTCTTTTAGTGCGCCGGCCCTTTAAGTGTTGCTCTAAACTGAGACGGGACGCTCACCCAAGGCTCCCCCCAGGAGTTGCGGACAATCCAGAACTCCACTCCATTCTCATCCACGCCCCAGCCAGCCACCGACACAATGTGATTGATGAAGGGATAGTCCTGGTACTCTGCGTACAGCCCCCCGGTGTAGGCATCCAGCTTCTGTGTAGCCATGATACCACAGCTGCGGGCAGAGGGGGGGGGGCCACCGTGTACAGCATGAGAAGCCCATCACGGAGCTCCCGGGCCCAGCTGAGGCCTCCCTCAGACTGGCGGCTCACCTGATGGGCCCTCTGGCGTATATCTCGGCCATCATCTTCTCCCGCCCGCTGACGGCGCCGTAATCGTCCACCTTCCACACCGTGTAGTTCTTCACAATGTTGCAGACGCCAAACGTTGTGCAGGTCCCACACTGGTTAAATGGCTTACATTCTGAAACACGGAAAGACAAAAATCGGTCACATACAGCACGGCGCATGTCTTAATTAAAGAAAACTGTTAAGGCTATTTATCTGGCAAGTAAATGGTAATAAGTAAAGAAAATATATTTTATATATATATATATTATAATGTTAATGAAGTCAAATAATACATTAGTATATTGAATGGTTGCTGCAAACATTGAGGTGACTTTAGGAGATGTTTAAGCTGACACTTTGCCATATCAATTCTACCCTAACAGGAAGATCATTTAAACCATTTTCTTTGACTTTTGTCTGTACTGTATGTACAGATTTCACAAATATTTAAGGCAGATTTTATTTCTCACCACAATCCTGTCCAGAAATATCATTTTAGTATAGAATTTTTTTTAGGATCTTTCAAGACCCAACCTCTAATCCTACTGAAATGTTATCGTGCGATCTAAAGCAGGCATTTCAAGACGTCACAAAAATATTAGGGCTGTCAAAATTGACGTGTTAACACGGATTAATCCAGCATCGTGATTAAACTGATTAAAAATATTAACGCATTTAACCCATCTGCAGCGCAGAATGACTCAAAATCCATGAAATGCAGCGTTGCCAAC
>JAODKN010000127.1:1588288-1603063 GCA_026774425.1 Petrocephalus zakoni | reverse complement strand
ACCACTAACCTATGAAAATAAGAAGAAGCAGAAGGCTTAGAAGAAGCAGCACGTTTAGGAGCCATCGTGGGGCTTAGGTAAAAGTTCTCAGAAGTCGCAAACAAAGATGCTTCTGATTTATAGCGATGTAGAAGCGAGTATGAGAGCCACAAACTTGCGTGAGGCTGAGCCAGTCAGTAGCCAGGATAGGAAGAGGATATAAGTGACTCAGACAACCGACCGCTCGCTGTATCATTTTCACTGTCCCGATCAACTTTTTATAATGTAATTGGTTTGGAGTGAACTGGCAATGCCTAATGCCCCTCAGAGCATAACTTTGGAAGTTATCCCTTCTGTCCTACGCTTTCTGCACAATCACTGAATGGATGGACTAAAGTCGCATTATCAGCACCGTTAAAAATGTCAGGATGGTTTACTGACAACAGACGCGCATGACTTTTTCCTGTAATATGGACGCTGTGAGAGCACAGGCCTTCCTGTCCCAGTGCGAGCCTCCCCCTCACCTTCTGTAGCTGTTTTAAACCGTCTTCCGTTTTGACGCAGGCTTGCTCCACATTGAAGTCGATTCTGTCGAGTACAGTGCCCTGATAGCGAAACAAAATCCATTTAAACTGCAATATCTGAAACACAAGACTATGTCCCTGGACATGCAACCAGTGGACAAAAATAGCTTTAGACAGCAGTATGCTTCATTAATCAAATGAGAAATATTTAGGTAGTTTCTAATAAAATTACTGCTTTGCAAGGTTGCATTCACCTTATACATGAAAGTAAAAAAATTCTATGACTATAATAACAGAAGTTTAAAAGAAAAATTGAAATTCAATTAAATTTAAATAAGTTCTCTGTTTTTGAGATTGGCCCCTATATGTTTTTCAGTACCTTTTCAGTGAATGGCTACATTTTGCTAAAATGTTTATCCAAACAGATTTGACATCAGACCTTACATTCTCCATTCAACCTGCATGCAAACTTTGTCGGTTCACTGTGGAATTTGGCTACGTTCATCTAAACCAGGCAATGACGATTTCACTGACTCACTCGTACGCTAACAGGCGGCCAGTCTCAGACTGGTTCATTAGTCTACAGGCTTGAACTTGATACCAGTGCTCATTAGGTCCCAATGAAAAGATGAATGAATGTTCGTCTCCAGTGAAAAACATCTACACTCCTTAAGCTGTCCATGCGGTGAGGACATCGGCCACGCACCTGCTCCACCACCATGGAGGCTAGATCCCGAAAGATCTCGTTGAGGTCGGAGATAGACTGAACGATTTGCCGGATCTCCCTCTCTCGCTCCTCAACCATAACCGTGTTCTGCTCCACCAAGAGCAGCTGGTCATCTGTGAAACCCTGGAAGGACGACACATCCCATGAATGTAACTGGTGATGGTCCATTAGCCACAGCTGTCTGACTTTGGAACAGATGTCAAAGTGCTGCAAAGGAACCTACTTCTCAGCTATGTTTGGAAAGGTTTACTGCATCTAATTCAGAGGAATTTCACTATTGAAGTATCGCATGGCTATAATATTTGAATACTTTGTTGATCTACTACTTGGATTTAAGTTATACATTTCATACACATTACAACTATAAATAGTCAAAAAAACGAATTGGCTTCACACAGCAAAATAATATTTAACAAAGTGCAGCCATAGCGTGTGTTCACTTCCATCAGATCTTGTGAATATGAGCTGTGCGTTTAAGAGACGTCTGTCTCACCCGATCATATAGAGCCATGTCTTCATCCTCCTCCATGAGCGGGCCAGACGTGTCAAAGAAGTGTTTTGACCGCTCCTCTCGATTCTTCATGCCTGCAGAATAACATAAATAAAGGGAATTTAAAAGCGGACATGCTAGACGGATGTCCGGTTAGGAAAGACGGCCGATGAGGAGGTGTGATGCTGGTGACGGCAGGGTGGGCGCTGCGCCGCACTCACGTTTCAGGTAGTCAGACTGCGTGTGCCGGAAGCTGGTGGACAGGTCCTGGAGGCTCTGGGCCAGGGAGGAGACCACGTTGCGGAGTAGCCGTTCCTCCTGCTGGGTGCAGTGGCCACAGCGGGTCTGCAGGCCGGCCACCGCGCGCTGACAGCGGTGGAACATCTGGGGGAGGGGGGGCGTCAGGTTCCGGTAATGAGTGGCAGGAGCAGCGGCGCCGGCAGACGGCAGCCAGGGGGCGCCTCACCTGCGTGATCTCCTGCGTAGTGATCTCAATGGCGTGCTCCTCCTCGCTGCTGTCGTCTAGCGTGGGCCGGTTCATGTGCTTGTCGTGCAGGCTGGCGAGCTCCTTCATCTTCTGCCGTATCCGTGTGATGTCGTACTGAATCTGGCGGGAGGACGCACGCATACCAGGTTAAAGGTCGCACCCAAGGTCACACCATTTTTTTTTTGGCAAATAACTCACCACCTGCTACTGAAATATTTCCCATATATATGTGACAAGAATTAAATCTATCAGGTGGGTCATTGCTCACCAAATGCAAATTCACATCAAAGCCAATTCACATGCACTAAAAGTGAATCATGATTAAAAACTAGTCCCTACTATCATGTACCCTTTGATACCTGTCACTATAAGATTTAAAGGTGAACACTGAACACCCTCCTTTGGGAATGCCTACCTCATCCACCCCATCCACCCACTTTGGGGACAGCCTTTTGGTGACTCCAATAGCAGCTTCCGGGTCCAAACTGACCCCCGACACCAGAGCCATGCGGTCGTCGGCCAGCTGACACAGAAGGAGAGCAAACAATGAGTGGGGGAAAAAATAGGCAGCATAAACTGCAAACATACATATTTTTTATTTACATACACTGGTTTACTCAGAAGGCATCCTAAACTATTTCCTGATGGTACAGTCCAACCAATAGACAACACCACCAAAGTAAACAAAAGACACCAAAAGAAAAGCCAATAAACGCAAACAACGATACTTTCAGTAGTTCTAAAAAAAAAAATTATAATAATAATAAAAAAAATGTACAAAGAGAGTCAAAGGCACTGCCACTGTTTGGAGAATCACGGGAATCAATGTACCTCATCCAGCTCCTGCGATTAGAGGATCCCAGCAAAAGGCCCATCCAGTGGGGAGAGGGAGATAAGCAAGGGGGAGAGGTGTGAGAGCAGCTCAGCTGAAGGCGCTGTGCAGAGAGAGGCGCGGCGCTGGCACGCACACGCGCACGCAGGGCGACGCGGCACACACCGCGCCTGCCGGGAAGGCAGGGCGGTGGCACAGACGGCCACCCGCGCAAAAACCAGGATGTCAGTACAGGAGTGAGGCAGGCACTCGGTGAAAAAATGATGATGGTGATGATTATGTCAAAACACACATGAAGTGGGAAAGGAGCTGCCACTTCAGCTCGTGAGCTTTGACCACAAAAGGAGCTCGTGAGCTTTAACAGCACCGCTTTGGAGCAAAAGAGGATTATTCAGCTATGTTTTTGTAGAACCATGCATGGGGCGAGGCCCGAAATGTATGCAGCGTCTGAGCAAGAACCAGGAGCCAGAAGCAGAAGCTCCTCATCAAGTCCTCTGCCCACCGAGCTGGATTCAAACAGATGACCATCCAGAAAAAAAGAATAATTTTAATGCTATATAGTCTTATAGATAAATACAAAACTTGACACAGTAAAATACATTGATGTTGGCTACTGCCTTTTCTGAACATTTCGTAATTTTTTCAATAAATATAGGCAGGAGAACTTACCACAGTACTCCCTAAAAGTAGGCCTAAAAGCCAAGTTTAACAACTAGCTAAAATGTTCTACAGCTGCCACTGGGTTATGGACATTTATATAAATAGTGAATACTGTTTGAAGAATAAGATCGTATGAAGAGGAACTTGTATAGACAAAACAACATTCTTAAGGCCCCTCCTTCAGAAAAAGACTAAACACCTAAAGCAGAATGAAGCATTTATGGGGGAGGGGGGGTAAAATTCTGTGGAGTACAGATAAAAACACAAGTGCAGAAAAAGAGAGGAGGGTGAGAGAGCGGAAAAGTGAAGTATTTCCAAAGATTTGTTTCTCTAAATTGATAGGATATTAACCATCTGGGCACTCCTAAATGACCAGGTATAAAGCAACTATGTAAAGCTGTACATTTATGATGTAGTTTAATCACATTCAATCAATACTGCCAGCATTTCATTTGATTTACAGAAACAACTCCGCTGGATGTGCATTTAGGCAAGGGTTTGCTCTCCAAATTTAGTCTGCATTATTACTGTAGTGTAAGTACCTTTTTTGAAGAGGTAACTTTTCAAAATGACATGCAATATGTGAAAAGATAATCTACACTCTGAATAACATTTTAAGCCCACGCTGTTGGAATGTTTACAAGTGCAAACCGGAGCCTGCCCACAAAGATCAAAATATCCACCTATTTCAAGTTTGCGTACAAATAACTCCAATTTTTAAAGGATATCTATATAGGAACAAGACAAAACAGATTGTTATGATGACCTGAACACCTAGCAAACACACTGAAACACCCATGACAAGCACAGATTAACATCAGCATGATTAAAAAAAGATAAAGAGGCAAACTGCATGCAATATTTATTTATATATTATATATATATAACAAGCAAGCATAACTCAGCAAAACAAAACAGAGGCAAATCCATCTCACATCCCTAAACACAGGCCTGCAGCTGGCTGCGATACATTAATGACAAGGCCCAGGATTTAAATGGAGCACATGCGACTAGAGGTTAAAGAAAAAACCTTACAAAAGTGCCTTTTGAACATCTAGTTGTTATATTCTGAAGATAGTTTCTCTTGTCAGAAGCCAAAAGTCAAGTGGAAATGAAAGACCAGCCTCATTGACCATTCCATGATAAAATTTTAATTCACAAAACTGAAATAAGAATGGATTATGGGAACATGCACACACCTGGTCACCCTACCACCTTCTAAGACTCTTAGTGACTCCTAATATACATTTACCTCCAAGGCCAAAGAGTTAAAATGTCATAGCAGATAAGGCAGAGGTATTAAAAAATTAGATGCAGTAAGAAATAAATGACAAACATAACCATTTCCTTTCCTGTGCAGCATTTTTAGCAAGTCTGACAAAGGTTTAATTTCTCAATGCATTTTACACGTTTTTCCTCAGGATTATCAGTTTGCCTTGCAGCGGCACTGTCAGGTTAAATTCCTTGTCAGTCATGCGTCTCCTGATTTTCCCTGAATTAACTGCACCGATCTGCAACCCGAACTGAATTTACTGCACCGATCTTAAACTGACATGCTTCACATTAAAGTTCTCTCTCTCTGAAATGTGGTTATTTTCCAAATGAACTGCTGCAATAAAATTCATCAAAAGCAAAGCGGTAAGTACTTAACTTAAATAAATGCTGCACACATGCACAGCATGCTGGGAATTCCGCTTGGTCCCCTTGTGGTACATCGCTCTAACGATGTGGACCACTGGTACCCTGTTTGTTTTCTCACCAACACAAAGCAAAGGGATGTGAAAAACATCACCTTTACTCTCAGTCATCACTATGAAATAGCACAGGAGGATTGAGAGAAGAAAGCCCCCCAGCGTATCTACACATAAGCCCATGGCGGCTTAACGGTTATGGAAGTGCATTTGTGATCGAAGGGTTGCTGGTCTGATTCCCTGATCAGCAAGATACCACTGAGGTACCCTGAGCAAGGTACTGGCCCCCAAGCACTGCTCCCCGGGTGCTGAATTAGGTGCCCACTATTATCTCATACGGGTTAAATGCAGGGGACACATTTCATTGTGGTGCACTGACACTGCAATGACGATCAATCACTTTCACTTAAACACCACACAAGTCCAGGTTTATACTAGAGGCTCACATCATTCACTAGTATATTGTTTCAGCTGCTTCAGAACTCAGAACTGAACCTATCACCTTAGCTGGTGTTGCTGCGTATCCCTAACAATGCTTTGCTGTTGAGTTAGTCACAGGCCTATTTATCTGCTGCTCTGTGGTCCTTCCTAAAAGCACTTGTGATCTTGCCTACTACGCCACTGTGTATGGGATCTGCTTCTCTTGTATGTACAAAGGGAAAGACATGTCATTTTTTTCTATTGTATTTTACTGTTCCTACAGTAACGTAAGAACAGCACAGGTTAACAATAACCTGCAACTCTACCAACACGACTGCCTGCATTATTGCATGAAAAGCATCATTACAGATAAAACAAAAAACGTCAATTACTCTAAAACTGCATCCACTGCTGCACACCACGTTCATTCACACAGCGATGGTCGTAGGACTGAGGCGATGTTTCATTTCCACTTTAAATCGTCGACATTGTCGGTTGATTGATCAAACTGTTAAGTGCGTCAGCGCCAAGATCACTAGTGAGACTGGAGGAGACTGGTCAGATATCGGAGCGCTGGGCCTGGCGATACAGGGATAAACGGACGGGCAGCTGATGTCAGCCCGAGTCCCATCGCTGGGATGAAGCGTACGAGCACTTCGACGCGTATCACACGCAAGGCATTTCACAATGACAGGAGCATAAGCGTGACGTCCATCTCTCAAAACACTGAAAGAGGCGTCCTGTCACAGGCCTGGGATCAATCGCAGTACTTTTAACGCTGCGCCGGCCTACTTAAAATACACTTGTGATTTTATGACTATTAATTATACAGCGAGACCTTTACACTTCCCTTTAAATATCTTCAAATACAATTATCCCAGAATGCACCGAGAAGCACAGTAATTAAAACTGCGGACTCATAACCCTAAGGTCGCCGGTTCAAATTATAGGAGACCGGGGATGTACCTTAGAGAAATGTACTTGAAAAAAAGTTAGGCAATTGAAATACACAGAATTTTTAAACAGTCAAATACAGCATGCATGTGTTCCTATTATTGCCTAACACTACAGGATCATAATATATTCAGACTTGGAAAAAGCATGCGTATTGTATACCCTCCCTGGACCATCGATAGCGTACAGCCCAATGACAGAAAAGGCACGAAGCTTTTGTGCGTTTATCCCTGCAGGCCATTACCAACGAATAACTTGTCAGGCTGACAGCAAGCCACTTAGCAGCTAGCTAATATTAAAGAGGGGCCATCCTGCCGACTGGCAAATATACGCACACACAGGGCACACGCACACGCAGGGCACACGCACAGCACAAGTCAAAGCAATCCAGACGATTAACGTTAGACTCACCGCAGCATTGCTACGCGTACTCAGATCGCGACGGGGCTCGTGTGTACTCACTTGCTCAGCCAAAATCTGCCGGTTTTGGATTGCATTGTTCCGCATTAATAAGAAGGCATCAGTCAGGCGCCTAGTTGCCATGCCTACCTCAAGCAGTATGGATGTAACTATTACTACCGGCTAAGTAACAAAGCAGTCCCCTCTGGCTAGCTCGCTAGCTTAGCTAGCCAGTAAGTAGCCAAGCACCCAGAGAGACGCGCCCTCAGAGCCCTAAACCGCACCGGGTGGCCGGCGTGTATGCATAGAGAGCGTGGCGTTTTATAAGACAACGCGGTTTGTCTTTTTGTTTTCCTTAGATTCGGAGCAAAGACTGGGTCATGTTATAGCCTCGTTGTAATGGAAAAGCGTAAATACAGAACTCTACGGCTGAACTTCCGTTAGCGCTCCGCTCAGCTGCGACGTTCGGCGGACGTGACAGCGACCGGAAGTGACGGAAAGCGGCGCCTACGGAAAGGCGAAGGGGTCAAAAGAGGTTCGTAACTTCCATCCGCCTGAAGTAACCGCTGTGACTTGTTACTACCGTACCGTATATTATTGCGGTGAGCTTGAAGACTATTCAAGGAAACACAAGGTACAAGGTAGGGGGGGGCTGTATGTGACTCAGTGGTGTGTGCCCAAGAAGGTTCCAATCCCTTGACAAAAAACTAATGTGGGCTTAACCCCAATTGCTCCAGGAGTGCTGCACATTGATCTATTACCTCCAAGCTTGATTTCGTTAATATGCTTATATGTGTCTACGTGTCTCACGAAGAGTAAGATTGAACAGGTGAAAAAAAAATCCCCACAGCTGTATACTATGTAACCAGATCCTAATGCATATATTTACATAAATCCCAAACCAAGGGAATTGTTTTTGGACTACAGCAGGAAATCCAGAAAGGTCCGAGGGGTGAATTTAATACACACAAAATTACACACACGCTTGTGTTAGGCTGCAGTACCTCACTTACTGGTTACATGTTATATTTTTGTGCAACATGGTGGCTGATCAGTGGATAGTAACTTCACCTCATACCCCCAGGGGTTGGGGTTTGGGTGGGATGTATATATTGAGTTTGCCTGTTCTGCCCATATGCATAAAGGTTGGACGATGGATGGACGGTTATGTTTACCATAGATTGTTCTAAGGCACACAGTTAGATTCTTCTTTTGTAACACCTGTTTGGTCTGATTTCCATTCAACTGCTATCATTAACACACACTATTCTACAATCCATCCACTTGTTCTACTCCATGTTTTTTCCTATTTATTAAACGATAGTTATCCTGCAGCGGTGACTTGTCCTGCTTTTGTAACCTTTAATATCAGCACAAAACTTACGTTTTTTTAAACCATGACTAACTCCCATCGCTATATCTCCAACGAGTCGGAAACGCTCAGCCTGAGTCCGGATTCCTTTGTGCCCGTCACAAAGCAATTCCAATCATACATACATATCTACACACAGAAAATGAATTCAGTATTCATAACGACGCGTACATGTTTTCCTAACTTGTCCGGAGGTTTTCTCATAATAAGGCCGTTATCTCACATCAGCGCCGTAAGCTGCATCGCTATGATCTACCGCCCGCTTTCATCCATATCCGTTTTTAGATTTACCGAAAAGCTTTTTGTGTCACTTCTACAGGGAATTTCCTAACTATAAAAACAAAATATATATGACATATAGAAGCTACCAGAATACTCTACATGCGCAACTATTACTTCTGTAACCTATGGTTTAAACCTTTATTACTAACTACACAAATTCTATTATATTAGTATACTGACATCTGCCTTTTAACAACCATTAATTGAATGCAAGACCTTGATAAAAGGGGATACATAAATATTGATGCTTTGACGCGGTTATTTACTCTAGACACACTCACGAGTCTTTTTTATCTGATGCTACAAAATGCTAAAAAAGTCATACATGCCAGTCACCCATCCATTCATTTTCAGTAACTGTGTATCTAAGCTGGGCCGCAGGGTTCTGTAAATAATAGGGTGCAGGGCAGAGCGCCCTCTGGAGGACATGCTACACATTACCTTACAGAGTATGACTAACCACATTGACCACTGTGTGGCAGTGTATTATCCTGTATGTTTCTCATCTGCTTCAGTGACTATATTTATCAGCAGAAAAATACCGAAGTTTAATATTCTTAAGTATATTTTAATTGGAGAGCTTTACCTTGACATTATGCCAACCCGACATAACACATCGTGCTGTTTCATGTGGGGAAGTTATCAGGAAAAAAAGTTTCGCATATAATTTTGTAGCGGTGTTCCTACACTAGAAAATGAACATACTTTCTAGGTTCCCGAGGCAAGTATTGCATGAACTCTGCGAAAGCAAACTGCTGGAGATTTCAGATGTCCTGCTGGGGAAATGTACCTATTAAATTAGTCCGCCAATTGATCCCTAGCTGGACGACACATCATTCTCACATCGTATAAAACGTTTTCCTTTTTTTAGTACAGACCCACAATACAACGATCCCTTCCATTATAGTAGAACTTGCAATACTCATGCGTTTAACCAATTTAAATTAGTATTTAAATAAATAGACATTATTTAAGTCACACTGAATTGAAAACACAATCAGAAGGTGGGTCAGTATTTTGGGACAATCACAAGCTGTCGTTTTGAAAGAGGGTTAAGGGGGGGTTAATACGTTTTCTTTGATGTATTTATGCAGTCTCTGCTGTAACGCACCTGCCAGCCTGTAGCCTCTATAATGTGCGACTCATCCTGGCCGGTCATATACGTGCGTACGGGCTGGATGACTGTTTATTCTCAAAGTGCAGTCCAGCTCCACACTTGGGCATGAATCTTGCTTTTTCCCAAACACTGCCAAAGCTCCGTCGGCGAAAACAATAAACACGCCGGTCTAATGGTGCGGCCAAGATTCATGACCGGACCAAAGCTTGACAGCTCGTAGTCAGTCACATTCACTGCGACGCATTGAAAACCTTGATGAATCCATACGTCGGGCTCGTTTACTCTAGACCCTAAGCTTACCCCTCAAATATTTCCGGTCAGACAGGTGAGTTTACAAAATTAGGTAACTTTTTTTTTCTAAAGAAATCATTACAAGTCCTACATTCTTTCCAGATGTGAGCACAATTCCATTTCTGTCACTGTGTGGGTCTCGTTTACTCCGGAAGGATTGACAGGTTGATATGAGGTGCGATGAAATGAATGAGGAAGGAACAAATGAAGGATTGGCTGCAAATATAGATGGGAAGAAGCGCTGGGTGGAGAGCATAGACGCTAATGATAAGAGATGGGGTGATGGCATGTAAGTGTGAAGCACAGCTTCCTCCCAGCTGGGCTGCAGCAGAGCAGAACAACCAGAAGGTGTCTGGTTTGTATTTCACAGAAGGCCTGAAATCTCCACCCATTCTCCATTAAACAAAAACAAAGCAGAATAAGCCGTGCTTGTACACATCCCACACTCCAGACCCCTTGTACACATCCCACACTCCAGACCCCTTGTACACATCCCACACTCCAGACCCCTTGTACACATCCCACACTCCAGACCCCTTGTACACATCCCACACTCCAGGGCTCCAGACCCCTTGAGAGCCGGAATGGGGCAAGTGGGTACAGGAAATAGATGGATGGGTGGCAAATTATATAACTGGTTCACATTCTGGAAAAAAAAATTAAAATGTTGATAAGTTGGCGGTATCAACGCAATTTTTTTAGACAAATCACTTTGAAAATGTATGTATTGTCCAATCAAAATCCAGAAGAAATAGTATTGTTTAGAATAATCCTTCTCAATCAGATGGAGGGATGATAGGGGAGCAGGTACCTTATCTGTCACACTGTAATTATTTTCTCATTTTCTTGCCCTGCTAGGGAATCCTGATAGAATCTAGAACAGGGTCCCCAATTCCGGTCCTGGAGGACCAGAATCCGATACAGTTTGCTGATTTATCTGCTCAAACACAACTTAATCAATTAATTACCAGGTTTAGTAGGTGTTTGAACAGGGAAATCATTAACAAAACAATTTCTGGGTGGGGGGGAGGTGTTCAATCCCGTTATTTTACTAAGTGGCAGCATACCTGAGCGCTAGTGTTGTGGGATTTGGATTTGAATGGACAAACGCGACTGTAATAAGACTGAGGACCTTTTTTATTGAGGCGTCCCTCGCCGTCACACCTGTCAGCACATAACACAGGCGACAATGAGGCCTCACACCTATGGCCAACCAGGCACGTGCTGAAAATATAACACAGCTGGCACACGGCCTCCCATCCGGCACAGGCTGCCAGGCACCCATCGAAGACACACTGCGGCCAAAACTCAAAAATTCCATCAACTCGCCTCATGAACAGCTGCGCCCAGCAGCCGAGTTCTGCTGTCTGGTACAGACACTCATCCTCACTTACTTCACTTCAGGTTCTGAGTGTCAGTCTGTTTGCGTGTTTTAAGGTGGAACACATTCCTCGTGCCTCACCTGGGGGCCTCTCACCGGCCCTTTCACCAAACTATCCATGTGGAACATTAATCTGGGGAGAATTAAACAAAAGCCATCATGCATTTTAATGCTTATATTTTCCTACTTGTTATATTTTGTTGATTATTTGCATTATCCAAATGTTCACTATTATTTTTCTACACTCATTCATGACTTATATGCTACATTATTGTGGGGAATTTTCTTTATAGTCCTTATTAGTAATATTTACTTTTTATAGTAATATTTTTTGAATATTTGTCTACTTGTTTCTATGCAGTTGTACATTGTGGGGTAGCTTAATATGCAGGATGGATATCTTTAAATGTAGTAATTTATCTAACGCTTTCATCAAAAGCGATCTAAGGTTTTTAATAGCCTTTAATAAAGTTGAGTACTTTTACTGGAGAGATTTAAGTGTTCTCTCTGGTGCAACATCAGGGCGCAGTCATGGGACTCTGCAATCAGTGATGCTCCATCGGGGGCCCTGCTCTGTTTCCCCATGACCTGTGAAGCTATCTAACGTCTGCGGTGAGTTTCCGTAAACACAGTCCTATTGAATGGGGGGAGTTATCTTCCCCAGCAGGTCCCGGCATGCGCCGTATCCCACGGTGACGGCCTACTCCAGGAGGCCTGGGAGCACCTGACCTGCACACGGGAGGCAGTGCGAAATTCCACACGGCCCAGCGACCCGGTCACACTGTCAGCGAATGAGGCCGATGGCGTGGGCGAGACCGGAATGGACCCGACACGGCGCCGTGTAAGCTACGTGGCACGTCGAGAAGTAGTCAGATATTTACCTGCAGGTCTTGAAATTTCGGGAAACCGTGACAAAGTGTCACCTTAAAACCTTTGGCAGGACATGCTGGATGTACAGGGACCAAGGGTACATTTTGGGGCCCCAATAAAGTGCAGGGCCCTTTAAATCTGCCAGGGTCTCCATGCCCCTCCATCTCCCGTTTTCCGTGGGCCCGGCTTCTGCTTTTACATCGGAGTTATTCCGACTGAAAGGAAAGGAGGAAGGCAGGTGCGAAAGGGCGGAACGTCGGGGGGGGACGGAGGTCGAACGGCCAGTTCCAGGTCTGGAAAGGCGCCCTTAACACACCACTGTGATCCGGGGACGGGGGTGATAAATAAATGGCCAGTTCAGCTGCCGTGTTTTCTCACCATCTATCACTGCCACGGAACAAAGGATCGTCCCACGCCGGACTCGACAGCGCCCCCCCGCCAGGGTGCAGCACCTTCCATAAAACCAGACACTTATCCCTCCCTAGGAGTTGTTAATATTGCAGTCATCTCGAGGTTAACTTTCCAGCTCAGGTTACTATGGCTGCATGTGGCCTTTAAATCGGGTTGGGGAGGGGGGAGGTCATGCTGCTACTATGAATGGTAGTTTGGGGAGAAATCGGGTGCCAAGTGCAACAGATATTTTGCGAGAGCCATTTTGATTCATTTCCAGCAGTGTGCGGGGATATATTGCAATTTACGTCTCAGGCCACACCCTGGGTTAATCTTTTTTTACCTTTAAGGGAGAGCAGAATCAAAAAAGGGCAGGAGATGGCTCCCGACGGCGCGGGGATCTCTTCCCGAAATCAGAGTTTGTGCTTTTGTGCTAAATTGCCAGTGTGTTGCCTGCAAATATTGAGTATAACATGATATCAGAGCCGAGACTCATGGCTCATTTATGTACAGCCACAGTAGGGGCGCCAACAATTCTCAATATGACGTGAATTTGTTGAAAGAGAAGAGCCATTTCTGGCCAGCGTGGTTGCCTCTCACCTCCGGGGCTGTGCAGTGGTCATATGCTCTTCACAGACTTCCCCCTGCAGGGTAAGAATATGCGGTTAGGCGAGTGGGCCTGCCTGAGACCGATCATCTGAGCGTGTGCCCTGCGATGGACAAGCACCCCATCCCGGGTGTTCCCTTCCTTGTGTCCCGTGTTGCTTGGGATAGGCTCTGGACACTGTAAGCCATTATTGGAGAAGCAGCTGGAGGTTGGATCAAGAACCATATTTATTTTAATTTTATGCGTGTGCGTTGGGATTTTACTCATATCAGAGGCTGCCAATCTAAACCTGCTTTGATAAACACAATCCTATGAATAAACCTCTCTCTTATGCCTTTGATAGTGAAATTCTAGGGTAGCTCTGTAACAGATGTGTATCACAGGGACTTGACTCCCCCAGCTACCACACAGACAGTAGGAGCCTTTTATGTATAGATGTGGAGATAATTAGCTGAGCCTTCATGGTATTTCACTGAGCCTGGGAGACTGCACTAAATTGCTTCCAGTTTGGCCGACGATGAGGAATCTCTGCTTTTTAATTTAGCTCTCTGTGGGGAGGAGTGCTTGTTTTACAAACTCATTTTTTTTTACTGTCAATTTGCCCTGAAACGGTTACTTCTGCTGTTGGCTATTAACAGTAAAATAGTGTTATGTCCTGTGCATGGTGCGCTTGGTCCATATTTATTATGTGTCTGGCCGTAGTCTCGTCCAAATGCATTTGGTTTTGCAAATTTTATATAAGTGCAAAACTAATTTTGCAATGACTGTACAATGATCAGAATCAGCAGGGCTGTGTTCCTGACGCATTAGATGAGGGTAATGCGCTGGGATAAACCTTAGATATAAAAGCACCTTGTCTGGCCAAGAAAACCACAAAGAGATGATCATAAAGAAGCTATCTGTTGGTAGCTTAGCCACTACGCTATGTTTGTGCCAGCTATTGGCCTTACAGCCCCCCGCACACGTGGGAGCTTTGATGTTCCACATGACCGATGCTTGTCTCGGAAGCCCCCCACCCCCCCTTCCCGGATAACCCTGGTCACTTCATGTAAGGCGAGGGGAGGGGGGTAGCTAGGGGTGGGTTCTCGAGGTGTGAGGGTGAGCAGGGCCGGGCCGCCGCTGTCTCCATCCTCGGGGCCCCCTCCCTGGGGCGTAGGCAATGTCAGCATAATGGATTTGCTTTCCCCCACTGACGCCGCCTCTCCCACATGATGGATGTGTGCATTTCTGCTGCCGTTCACATGGCGATGGCTAATGCAGTACAGGGGCGCCGGGCCCCGGGCGGGCGGGGGGCGGGGGGGG
>JAODKN010000127.1:1563527-1577654 GCA_026774425.1 Petrocephalus zakoni | reverse complement strand
CTACGGTTTCTCTGGATTTTCACTCAGACGTCTCTGATTGATCTCTCGATAAGCGAGCCAGAAAAATTAAAAAACCCACTGAGATGTGAGTCTCTACAGAGACCAGAGACTTAGAGTGCGTGCTTCGTGATGTCTCTACTTGTCTTGTGTGCATTTAGAGGGAAATGTGTATTCATTCTTGTTTGACTAAGATTTATGTTTTATTCTTGATGCCAGCCAATTTTCATGAGAATGAGTTTCATTACATGGTTAAGCTGCAGGAGTAACAGGCTGCCTCAGCTCTGTCCATCACAAGCTTCAGAGTCATGAAGCATCATTTTGGGATCCTAGTGCCACGTTCTCCTCAAAGCCTTTCCCACGCTGCCTAGCTGGTATAAGCTGCAGTAGTGGATGCAGGTGCACCAAGTCACATGTAAGTGACTGAGGATGGCTGAGGAACTAAAGATTATTCGTGGCTAATAATATGTATAATTATAGGTACTTGGTAATGTGAGAAGGGGTCAATTATGTTTTTGTTCTCTAAATAGTTTTTTTGCTACATTGATACTGGAATTTCACAGTCATTAAGATTTAATATCTTTATTAAATCTTTAAAATGGTTGATAATGAAGACCTCTGACCATGTAATTAGTAAGTATACTTTCACCTTTGCAAGTTAAAGTACTTTTGTAAAATGTTCTTCTACAAGATACAGTATTCAAATGAACTGAATTATCTATAATAACATATTTAAACTGTTGTTGGTCTTATATGTCACATTAATACACAACAAAGCATGCAAATATAATTCAAATGGCTATGAACTGATAGGATCCAGCTGGATTTCACAAGCTGCGAATTTGTTTCTCAAAAACATTTTCTCCAATCATTAATATTTATTGTGTAAAAATCAAACTTCTTAGGAACTGTAACGTTTATATTTATGCATATAAACATATGTATATGTTTATATGTATCGTTTATATTTACATTCATTTACATTACTTATTATCTAAGCACAGGAAGCCAATTTGATGCGGTACGACGAAAAAAATCTCCTTTTATACACAGAAGCGCAGTTCAGAAAGTAATGTTGATTATGGTAATGACAGAATAACAGGGCGCCGCTATTACAAACTCTACACTTCAGACCCGTATGTTTTCCACTGCCATCAATGGAAGCCAAATATTTTTCCCTGCCAACGCCAGTTATGATGACGAGAATGGGAGACAATGCCCCATCTTCAGCGTCTGAGATAATAAAATTGCGTCTCTTTACTTTGACCCAAGTCAAGAATTCAAGGAGTCCCCACATCCTCACCATTCAGCTGCGTACAGCAATTGCATAGTATCCTGTTATTCCTGGCATTGTTTCACTATTTGTACAATCTCCATCTATAGATCAAGACAGATACGGGGTGTGTTTTTAGCATTATGCGGGAGGGATTTGCAAGGAAACGTCCTAGAACGAGTACTATGTCCAGACAAAGCACTGCGGTCATCTGGCACCCGTCAAAGGCGCGCTCCCGCAGGCTGCGCGAGGTCGGCGCTTAACATCTAGCTTGGCGTCAGAAATGCGGTTTCATAGATTTACCGCTCAGACAGCGCGCACCAAGAGGGAAACTTTTAACGGGAACTTCACCGCTGATCTCCAGCAAGCCATGGAGCAAATCTGTATCATCTAGCCCGCTGTGTCGATTTCGCCCAAATAACAGGAATCTCAGAATTAATTATATATTTGCACATTCTCCACATACAAAACCAGGCGGTATATTATACTTTTAATTATAAAACCTATGTATGTCCAGTTTGTGATTTTTTTCCATGGTAATGTGACATAATTCCTCAACAACTTAGCCTTTAATCACGTTCAATCCAAGTTGTAGGATAGGCGAAGCTCCGTTATCATCCTGCTGTGGTGCAGATCATCCGTATGTAGATGAAAAAGTCGAACATGTGCACTAAAACTGCTCAGTGTTTGTGTTTGTGGGGAACTACTTGGACTATATAAGATATAATTTAGGGCATTTAGTGTCACAGTGGCTAAGTAGCTGAACAGGAGGTACCAGATGCGGTGGGGAAGATAAATCTTCAGTATACATCAATCACCGCGAATGAACAGGACATTAACCAGCTTAGAGTTATGGTGGATAAAGCTTCCTGGCAGGCGAGCGCGTTGTAAGAAAGATCAAAATAATGACATTGTACCAGTGCTGAAAATCTTAGACATAAACTACTGAATTTCACAAAAAAAGGTTTCTGAAGATTTTACTTAATATCAGAATGTAACATTTCTGATTAGTAACTGGTGATGACAGCCATATATTATTTTTTAAACAATATTACAATAGCAATTATATCTGCTGCCAGTAGGATTTATGGATTGAAAATGTACTGTGAAGATTCCAAATTGCTCCAGGGAAAGGTATCACAAACTGGCTATAATTTAAATCTGGCAACTTAGGTATAGTTACCTAAGCTGTTAAAACTTCCCTAGATAGTGCTTGCTAATGGTTACTTCTTTTCTTTTAATTTAATTTAACAGAAAGAAAGCCGTACATATTATCCCAAAGCAGACTTTCTGAGTGATTAAAATGTAACCTTTTTTTTCCTTTTCTTTCTTCTTCTTGCAAAATGACAACTAGTGGAATTTTATCTTGGCTGAACCTGCACAAGAGCAGGAGATCAGAACCCCCCCCCCCCCAAACGTCCCGGTTTCCCCTTTGTATTAACCTAAAAAAAACTGAAGATGGACCCGCTCATCTGTCTCTGGCGATTTATGATTTTAATGCACGGTTCCTTCCGAGTTCCCCCTAATGTGCTTCATGCAGTGCTGGAATAAATTTAAGCTGGAGAACTTAATGCAGACTGTGCAAGGTCATCAAAGCTCAGAAAACAAAGTAATTTATATTTCAGAAGAGAAACTGTTTAACCCATGTGGACTCCTGGCATACTTAATAGAGTGCCCCTTGTATATCAGAGGCTGTTTGTATTCTAATGAGTCTGCTGTTTCACTTCCCACCCACACACACCTGTCTCTCAGCCCGAGTCAGATGCAGTCATTTTGTGCAGATGCGAAACTGTGTAATAAAGCCCCCATCTTCAGGAGTTCAACTTGTTACTGGTGACCATGACTAAACTAGCAGGCAGACCGTTCCCAGTTTCATTTCTTGCGGATATCCAGACATAAGGCTGCCTCTAACTTCAAAGCAACGCATGTTTGCATCGCTGAACCGAGTCACAGAGAGGTTAAACAGATGGAGAACTGAAGAAATGCTAATTGCTGGTAATGTCAAGGCTATTTCACACAGGAACATATTTCAGAAATCGTGTAAAAATATACTTTTTTTTGTGTAGTGGCACTGTGTATTTTTCTTACGTATTTTAGATGAATTTGGCCCAGAAGATACCCAAACCTAACCTGTCTCTGAGAAAACAGCAATGCTGAAATACATAATGAGGATGGATTAAGTTTATTTTTAAGACTTCATTCTATGAACATCTGCCAAAGATCAAGAATGGCGATTTCCTCCATTATAATAATAATATATATGTGTTGATACCAGAGGCTTTGGAACCAGAAATCAGACTACATAGTTCTTATATTAACTGTTATAATATTGAGAAATATCTTGATGACCAGTGCTAACGTGTGCTCAGGGTGTATGAGATGCATTATAGTAGGTCAGATTTATCTCATCAGTGAGATTTAGTTTTTTTTTAACCAGTGGAATTATGAATGATGGATAAAATTGTGGCATGAACATCACAAGTGAACCTCACCATCCCTGCACTGGTGCTGTGTGCACGTGCAAGTCTGTGTTTTATCGTGCCCCCCCCCCCATGCTCATTTGAAAAGCAGAACTTGAGGGATGCGGGGGGGTCAGTTGGGGTTGTCTGTCGCTGGCTGGCCAGCAATGCGGGCGAATACGATTGTGAGCCAAGAGGAAAACATGAGGGGAACAATCTGAGAACCTCCAGGAACAAATGAGCCATAAACATTCCGCGCTTGCCACAGGATTGGTGATGAAAGGGTCAGTGGTTGCAAAAAAGCTCTGCAGATGCGGGGGCAGCAGATGGGTACTGTGGCACTTTAACTGCTGCAGCGGTGAGCAAAGGCTTGGGTTTTCGACGCGGGCACGTGGCCAAAAGCGTTAAGAGGTACACGAGGAAGTGTGCAGTGCGGCCCAGTCAGATGGGAAACTGTAGCCCCCTCCCACGCCTTTTTTAGCTGGAAGGTACGCAAGATTCTGTAGGGTTTGACTGAATCCTGAACGAGATGACTCCGCATTGGACAGATAATGTGAGAAATGCCCGAATCTTCTCAGAGGATGGGATCTGTAAGAGGCCAAACTGCCAGACTTTAAATTAAAGATACACAAAAAAAATATCCCTGGTGGTCCTCCATAAATTATATTTTTACAGGCACACTTTTACATAAGCATTCCTTCGACAAATCAGTGTTACTTACGTGTGGAAATGTCTAGCGATGGACCATCCGCACAGATAGATTACTTTGGCGCTGAACCATCTGGCCCCGTCCTGACAAAATTAAATTGATAAATTGTGGAAGCCGCACGTGCTTCGCAGCACTGCCATCTGGCGGTCATCTTGTACTGACCCCTAAAAGACAGATCTCGGCGAAAGGGCGAATCCTCTTCACACGCATGGTTGCGCTTGCTCCAAAGAAGGCTTAAGACTCTCTTGGGTTTTGCTTTACAGTAACATGTTATATACGCTGTCCTTAATGTCAGTATATCGTTATCATCCTAAAGTCTCAAGTCCGTGTATCAAAGATTACCAATTTAGATTTAGACTAGCCAAAGGCTGATTGCTTTTGTAATTAACCAGTTCGCGAAAGAGCACGAAACAGGCAAATGAACCTTACCAAACTGGCAGCCTAAAGTAACTGAAGTGTAAGACGGATGGATACGAATGTGGCAAAAAAAATAAGAGGCCGGGAAACGCCGACTAGTTTCTGATGTTTATATATATGTATATATATTTATTCTGTATTTTAGAAAATGATGTGCGCACGGACTTCCTCAAAGCGTCAGTTCTCGCCAGCATATGGAAATGATTCCCAGCGTTTGAGAAACAAACAACACTGAGGCGCGGATTGATTAGCACATTAAAAACAGTGGTCTTATTATTGGCTCAAAGTAGTTCAAGGAGAAGCGCGCTGGCTCTTCTAAACCTCGTAATTAAAACCATCGCTGGAAGAAGAAAGCTTCTCTTGGGG
Organism: Petrocephalus zakoni; assembly: GCA_026774425.1. NCBI lineage: Eukaryota > Metazoa > Chordata > Actinopteri > Osteoglossiformes > Mormyridae > Petrocephalus > Petrocephalus zakoni. Next base: position 1,572,433 of record JAODKN010000127.1, on the reverse strand, counting down.
CCCCGGAGCGGACCTGTCCCTCAGTGGGAACACAAATACGCTGTAACTGGACCTGAGCCATCGGACAGAGGAATGAAACGCCGGCACATCCGCAAAAACTATACCGCCCGATCCCCAATTTCTCCCCCTAATGCAAACACGGTACGTTTCCTGAACATGGTCAGCGGCATGAATAAGATCATCCGCAAAAAAGCTGCTAATTCGAGCAGCCTCTTGGACTGCGAGCGGGGTGGCGCAGCAGGGTGGAGGTGAGGAAATCAGGAAACGAGTCTACGGGGACTCTGCCCTCCTTGTCTGATGTTTGCCTAAGGAGGCTGAAACTGGAGCTATGCGGTTCTTGACAAACAAGCCGCCCCCCGGACAAGAGCCTCCTCACTTCAGTGAGCATTTGGGTTCAATCAAAAAAAAAAAATCAGCCTGGGTCGAGCTGCCCCCTCTCCGCCCTGCTCTCTTTCTGCGGTCCTTTCCAGGACCACACAGTGTCCCACGCCTAGCACAGCAGGCTTACGGGTAAACGGACATGCACCATGACTTACGCGTAAACGTTACTGCTTCGGCGAAAGACGGCGAAGCAGCTGCTGCCCGCATTTACAGGGGCTGGAGCGAATAGATGTGCGCGGTGACACCGAACCGATCACCCCGCGGCACCTGCAGCTTCAGCCCCACTCTTGGACTTAACACCTAAGTTTCAGATGGACTCAGTGGATCTCCATCATGCATCTAACAAGTAAACTGCAGCTCTCCTTTATTCATATTTGCTCTGCCATCTAACGTCAGACTATCTAAACAATTAACGATAATCGTGTACACTCAAAAATTCAGGGTAGATATAACTACCAGACGGTCACAAATCAGATCTAGGCCTACCGTATTCGTAGCTCTACTATTCTAAAAACTATTAGCTATATTTTCTTACACGCAGCATATTTCTTAAAGCTTTGCAAGACAGGGCAAATGAAAGCTGAAACGAAAGTTTTAAAAACTACAAAAAAAAAAAGAGTTTAACTGGCTCACTAACGGATATTTAAAATAATACTTATTATTTTGTTTTACATTTTGGTTCTTGCCACCCCATTTGTAAGACCACTGCTGCCCAAAAAACAGAACAGGAGGTAATCATCACCACACGAGTTTTCCTAATTGTGATGGTGCGTTCCATTTTCCTGAGTCCCCCTGTTTTCCGAGATTTTCTTATGTGCAGTTGTGTTAGGCTATATTATGTCTCCGTTTCTGAGCTATGCACTGCTTACATTTCCAGAAGTGCGGTAATAATGATTTTATCACCAGAAATTCCCAGTCTAAGTCTCTCACAGGTGCTTAAGTGTATTTTATGCATCTGCTTTTATTCACCTCTTATTTTGTCATAAAGAATAAGCACATTTTTCAGTTCTTCTGAAGCTTCAACTTCATCCACACAGTTAATTAGGGGATGAACATCTGGAGTTTAACATTACGTCTGATTGGCCTGTGTATAATAATACTGGATTACATATAAGGTTAAAACGATTAGTGTAACCCCCAATGCTGAAGACTTTTTTCCTGCTTTTATATTGTTATTGTAAAGGTCTGTTATAATCATTTGCCTGCAGTTTAATATTGTGATTCATATCCACACATTAGTCATTGCTGAAATCTCATATGTTTTTTATATAGAGGATATGAACATTTGATTTATGAGTCTCACTTTTAAAAACTTTGATTTCTTAATTTGTTTTGGATCTGTTTAGCAATGCAAATCCGCATATATGGAAATAACCGAGCAGTGGGAAATGAAAGATCATTTCTTTTTCTGTTGTAATCTCCTGCGTAATTCCTCAGATCTATTGCTTTAGTCGTCTGACACTCGCGTAGTACCCTGCAGATTAGCAGGCTATCCATACCTTCTGAATTTTCTGTGGAATTAAATTATATCGTTTACACCGAATAGAGAACAACCGCGCCGACACCGGCCTTGATAGCCATTTGAACGTAATCGCTGTAAATCTTCACAACGTCTCGGAATACAAAATAGCCTCTACTTCACAGTAATACAGCGTGGACCTTGTGTGGGACATATGGCTATTTGTCCAGAGCTTGCATAGATGTTTCCAATAAGGGTATGGTATGTTTCAGTGACTTTTAAGCCCATGCAAATAGCGTGAATTCAGTTTGTATATATATCTGCAACAAGGTGTGCGTGACTGTTGCATGTGTTTCCATGTTTAGCAGCTGTGCTGGTGTCCAGCAGCAAACTGTGGGAGGTTCCCATAGCCCCCTTCACCTTGGCTGCCAACAGTACTGCCAAGCTATTATGGGAGCCACAGTGCCAGGCTCAGCTGCGCCACCTACAGGATGGTGGAAGTATTAGAGCAGTAATCCCACCAACGCTGGATGGAAACTGGGTCTCAACCAGGCAAGTATTGTTCAGCTGACATTTGCTGATCTCAGTGGGGACATTAAGACTATAAAGAAACTGCAGCTAAGGACGTGCTGGTAACGCAAATATTTAGTTGATAAGTAAATACTACATTTTTGAGTAAACATTAGGGAAAAGAATGTAAATTGGCAGAATTTGCGTAATAGTTTGGAAGGTTTGTATTTTTCAAGCTGCCTATGGTTTTGTTGGAATTGGCCAAGGCAGCTCAGTTTCAGACTCGGCCCTGTTCTTGCAGGTGTGAAGTGCGACCCGGACCGGAGTTCCTGACCCGGTTCTATACGTTCTACCCGAGTCGTCTGTTCAAAGCCCTGCAGTTCTATTACATGGACAGCAGGTGTCAGGACCCAGCCTACACGCTGGTGATCAGGGGCAAACTACGTCTGCGGCAGGCCTCCTGGGTCACCCGCGGTGGCACCGAGGCCGAACACTACTTGCACAGGGTGGCCATCGTCTTCCACAACGCAGCAGCGGTACAGCAGATCGCCACCCGCCTGCCGGCGGTCTGTCGGTGCGGTGGCTCGGGTTGCTGGGTGCCCGGGCGACTCTACGACCTGTTCAGCCCCAAGGTCGGCCGAGACTGCCTGGGACCTCTGGGCTTCTCCATGCTGGAGCTGGACCTCCTACGGCTGGAGAGCTGGCAGCAGATGCACAGCAGGCTGGTTCAGGAGCTCTTCCTAGGAGACGTCCACACAGAGTGGGAGCAGCGCACCCGCTATCGCCCCACCGGCTACCAGACGCCACTGCAGAACACCATGGTGAGGAGGGGACCAGGAGGGGGGGGCATATGCATATGTGCATGCGGTGCTGGACAGCTCAGGGCGACACCCCAGCAAAGATGGCCACGCTTGAGTCGTCGATCAGTTTGAACCCTGCGCTTCTACATCTAAAATGAAAACACTCGTTCTGCTTGTTAATATTTAGTTAGAAGAAGACAAATTACCGCGTTAACACGTGCAAACTTCCATAACAGCTTACCTCTCTCACTAATGCATTCCTGCAGCCAAATTCACGTTTGTAATGAACTGCAATTATTTATGGACTACAGCCAACTGCATAAACAAACTGCGCCACTCTAGCATATGGAAGGTGACACAGAGCTTAAATTTCATTATTTATGTATTTCTACAGCTGGATATATACATATAAATGTGTAAAATAAAATGTAGTATTTCAGCTGTATGATTTTCTTGTGTCAAGTCCAATTCTCCTACCCAAGCCACAAGATTTTATGTGTAAGCATTTCGTACTGTAATGTGAATCCATATTAAGCGTTGCTGTGTTTTACTGAAGCTGGCTGACATTCACTGCCCTGAAGCTTTTCGCATCTGAAGCCTCATCTGTGTTTTTTTAAACTTACAATATGAAATAAGCGAGTGAGCGAAACGGTATTTTAAAGTACATTATTGTCCATTCTGCAGTTTAGCCAGAAAAATGTGTCATTTTTTTAAGTTAGGCTTAATGAAAACGAATCGTTATTTTCATTAACAATTCTACGAATATAATAGTTCCGCAGGGGGAACCAGCAGGTTAAATCGAGATATTTAAAATAACACTATAATCACATGTCGGGAGAAATCTGGCAGAATTATATATCGTATTTTTTTTTACTGTTCCCCAAAATTTTCCCAATTTTCTGCCTTTGCAGTATTTAATTTCATTAATCATTCGCTCTTTTCTGCTTTTACTGTTAATGACGTGAAACTGGTAATGAACATGTGCAATTTTTTTTTTTCCCTGCCAATGAGAATGTTAGACCTTACATTTATTTTTATTATTTATTACAATAAGCTTGTATTTTGCTTAGAGTAATCCGCATAATTCGGTATTCTTTGGAGTGCCGACTGCTTCTGCTGTGCAGAGACTTTTTGGCGAGGGTGTGTTTTTGCGAACCTCTCGTCCAGACCACCCCGGAGCTAAGCGCCGGCTTACCGCCGCTGTCCTGAGCGGGTGCTGCCCCGGCCCGGCCGCCGACTCCCCGAAGTTTAGAGCGGATGGTTGCAGGCCGCATTACCGCCACATGTGCGGGCTCCTCTCGCACGCCGTCACAGCCCTCCTCTGTTTCATTTTTTCCTACTCTTTGAACCCAAGGAGTATAGTAGCCAACGTCTAAACACTGCTCTTGTAACTCAAAATGTTAATATCCTTATGGCAAACAAAACAGTGGGCTGTCAAAGGCAGAAATACGAACCGTTGCGGCAAATATCCATATCATCATATGTGGTGTTTACAGTACGGTATGAAAGGAGAGCTATGTGTTATGATCGCGGCGGTATAACATTTTTATGGGAAATATACCACGTTAATAACTGATTTGCTAAGTTCACACTTGGTTATAACACAAAAATATAATAACCTTAATGGCTGTTATGTCTAAGGTGCAGTTTTTCTTTCTGAATCTTTGTTGGGAACCGTGATATAAATCATACTGTAGCAACTGCGGTGATGTACCTTACAGGAGTTCCCCTAACACTTTAGGGTTAGAAAGATATTACGGTACTGACTGTACTGACTTTTCTACCTTATGGGAATCTGCAATGGACCCATCTCCACACAGGGCTAATTCAAAGTTTTATTAGTCACTTACACACATATTGAGTGCAATGTGTGCATCACTGTTGAGGTCCAGACTGTGAAATAGGTGACATTCATATATATATATATATATATATATATATATATATAAATGAGACAAGCATAAATATGAAACAATATATATTAAATAACCTATAGTATGTAGATGGTAGTAAAGTGACAGTTAATGCTAAGACTCTAAGGATGACTATATGTGGTGACTATATGTGATCTGAGTTAATAGCTTATAGGGTTTCATTAAATCTACATTGTGATTGGCTGGCACTTGGACGTGTATTACATCTCGTATATGCTTCTTGGTGCGTTTTCCCCCAGAACCATGTGCACCCGTGCCCGGTGTGTGCCCTGGTGTACCGCTCCTCTGAGCTGCGCCCGCCAGTGCTGCCATCTGCCCCCATCCTGCCGCTGTCCCTGGACGGGCGTTGGGTGAGTCGGCGCTGTGAGATGCGGCCGGCCGTGCTCTTCCTCACGCGTGACTTCACCTTCCACGAGGACCTACGCAGCTGGGAAGGCCTCTACCGGCACTACTCTGACCCCACGTGCCGCCGGCCAACCTTCAGCGTGAGGGCCTGGGGCCACTACGCCCGCGTGGGCCCCTCGCCCGTGATGCACGGCGCCACTGAGTTTGTTTTCAAGGTCACGCAGGTTTCGGTGGTTGTTCAGGAGGAGGCCGCCGCCAGGGTGCTTAATGCCTCCCAGGAGGGGAGCTGCGGACAGGCCGGGGCCTGGGCGGTGGGCATTGAGCAGGATGTCACCCCCACACATGGATGCACCGCGCTGGGGATCAAGCTTCCACACAAAGAGTACGAGCTCTTCAAGGTAGAGCTGGATCATAAACATCGCCCCCTGCTGTTCACCGGGGAAAGGCCGACTGATGGCTCCAGTCCGGACCGCCCCCACAAGCGGCCCACTTCCTACCAGGCTCCGCTCGTCCAGTGCAGCCTGGATGTCAGCGGATCCCATCACAATGACCAGCAGAGGTCTTTCATCTCCCAGCCCGTCAATGGTGTCACCTCTGTAACGTGGATCCTGCCTTTGATTTTGGCTTCCGTGTTAGGTGGCTGGTGTGTCGTAAAGACGCAGTGAGATTCGTGCTGCTGGAAGTCGAGTTCACCTTGCTGTGTCATTGTCCCCAGAAGCATGAATATGGCGCGTCAAGCCTTATTCTGTAGAGGGCTTTCGTTTACCATGTTTGTCAAGAATACAGATCGGAATGTGTAGAACCACACGATTATGGTGGTTATCCCAAGAATGTTCCTAAAAACAAAACAGAATCTTTTTTTTATTGCAGATATAACATTATATCTTGTATGAATTTGTCTGTCCTAATCTGTTTTTAATATTAGACAATTGCCTAGTGCTGGAGAACTATCTATTTGTGCCATCTTAGAAACACTCTGTTGGTGTCTTGATGGTCCCTGTCTAACAGCTTGATAAGAATCTGTCCACGGCTGTACAATATTGAAATATTGTAAACATCAATAAGGTGTTTTATATATCTGTGAACGTTTATTCTGAGTATAGGATGTGGACATTCCAGATGACAAACTCTCAAATGGAACATAAAATTACAAAAACACGGAACCACAATACGGGAAATGCAGTACTTTGGATGTGAAAAACAGACTGAAAGGCTACAGGGATGAGCACATGTTTTTCATCATTAGAACCTGCCTCCCTGCTGTATCACACGTAGGGCGTCCCACTGCACCAGCGCGATCTTCGCCGATTGTGAGTCCCGCAGTCGAGGTCATCACTTGGGCATAGCTATGACGATGAACTCGGTTGGAGGAGACCGAACAATAATCGCTTCGCTGCACCCCGACTGTAAAGAAATCCATAAGCAATTTGTGAATGGTCCCTAAATACAGCACAAACAGGGGAAGCTACGCTACAGTTTAGTGGAACTGTTTCAAGAAGAAGCCTCGGGGCACAGTTCTTGCGGAGTCGGCAGGATTATCAGGGTTCTCACGGATGCTTGGGTTTTGTACGTGATGGGTATAAAATGATCTTCCGCAATTCAGACACGTATTTATTGTTATCTTAAGATGTTTATAAAATAGATTGCTTTGTTCACCAGTTTTATAGCAAATCAGATATGTGGGTGCCAAAGATGCTTGTATTAACTGCTTTTATATTGGATCTTTGCAATTTTTCAGTAATTTTGTCTAATGTTTCATTAAAGTATTTTATGATACAGTTAGCGAGTTGAAAGGCATTACGTGCATATTGACGTTGTTTGAAGAGGAGTACGTACAAACGAAACGCAATGAAATTCTGTATTAAAATGAAACAAACAGTAGGCCTACATAATGTAGGATTTCTGGTATTAGTACATAGCTTGTGAGTAGTATTATTTACAGTTATAGCTATTGCTTAAGGTTTGGAAGATAATTTAAAGTGACATGAAAATAATTGCAGAAAAAAATCCGATGCGAAACTTGCCTCATTTCTCAAGAGAAACAACAGGAGGCTAAATTGGTGTAGCTCATTAAAGTATATCCTCATTGTAATCTCCTCACCTAAACTTTCCATTGAAGCAGTTTAAGCATGAAAGTAAATTTAAGATGAAAAATGACTACGTCTCATGAGAAATAATGAAGACAGACTTCTCTGAGAGACTGCAGCTGTTTGTTTTACATCCAGCTTCTAGGAAATTTTAAAACTCATAAGAAATATCTGACATATCAGCCAAAGCAATGTCACTTTTCAGTGGAGAAGACGAAAATAATAATAATAAAAAAAAATAACTGTCATTAACTTACTATTGCATTTCACAATTTCTTAACACTAATTTGAACTACAGCTGTTTCTAAGTTACGTGTCATATGTTATGTGGCCAAAGCTGTGGCCCGCTGTATAGGTATTTTGTTATTTTCCAACACTCAAATACTCACATGATCCTCATGTGGGAATAGGCCTAGAGGGACTGGGCACAGGGGTGTGTTCCTAACTTCCTGTCGCCCTTGGTGCGAATGCATACACAACATGTGCCATTGCTGATTCTGGCTTGATACTGCTTTAATACTGCCAGGTATTAAAACTGCAATCATCACCGTTAAGACTTTCAATGATTAGGTTGTTTCATTACACCATTGGTGTTTTTTTTTTTTTAAACAAGATATTTGGAGCAATGCAACTGGATCGCTTTGCGTTTATTCCTTAAAAGGGTTAGAGAGATGGTGGCGAGCTGGCTGGCGGGCTAGGTGACGGGGATATAGAGGGCCGCACTGCGTCCAAAGGCAGCAGACTGTTCCCATTAAGGACTGTCAGGATGACGATGGCAACTGGGAGCACGATGAGGTAATCTTTTTGGTTTCAGCAAGTGTATCGAGGCTTTGGGTTTGCAGAATGACGAAGATGAGGAGGGACGGAGAGTTCAGATGGCTGGTGTTTATCATAGCAGTAATGCTCTGGATCCGCCATTGTAAGGAGGTTACAGATTCCTAATTCTTGTGTCCTATCATTGGGCCAAAAATAATAGAGGAATTTTCTGACGCCGTGAACGGGGTGAGCTGGGATGTGGAGAGAAAAAGAGGGTGGTTTCCAGGACCTCATTGTGGTTATTTTGCATGTAATTTAAGTCAGTCGTCGGGCATGGAGAGCAGAATGCAACATGATGGCCCATTAACAGCATCTATTAAATAAAAACAAAATGAGCTTTCATCACTGGCACTGAGCAAAATACTGAGACAGGATCCTGTGGTCATGCAAGTCTGTCTGTCCCTTCAAGTGATCAGGGAAAATTCACAGATGGCTTCCAGTTCTGCCCTTCAAAATTTACTTCCACACATTCTAGCGGAGTTCCATCCATCCATCCATCCATCCATCCATCCATCTCTCAGAAACATGTGTCCAGTATAGGGTCTTAGTGAGCCTGGATCCTATCCTAGGAATC
>JAODKN010000127.1:1522237-1546365 GCA_026774425.1 Petrocephalus zakoni | reverse complement strand
TGCAGCATGCTAACCCAGTGAGTGCAGCATGCTAACCCAGTGAGTGCAGCATGCTAACCCGTTGAGCCACACAAGTTGTTTGCTTAGCTCTTGTACTCTGGCACAGGCCATGTTCTCCAGCCATGGGGCCAAAACTCCCTTTTGTTTTGGATTTGATTGTTTACAGCCTACTGCCCAGCATCAGCGCCGGGCCCTTGTCGTAGCTCCCAAATAGCACGGCCTGTTGGCCGGCGTTGCTTTCGGGACAGCTGAGGATTGATTTGTCAGACTGGGCGGACACATTCCAAGCACCACAACAGCCTGTTCTGTCCCTTTTAAGCCCTACAAACGCAGAGCACATAAACTGCTGGTCCCTACTACGTGGCAGACGCCGGGCCTTCACCTCAGATACGTCAAACGAGAAACAGAGGGTCTCCTCACTCACTTAAACAATGCAAATCAAGCCGCTTTAAATCAGAGGCCTTTCTCTGCCCTAATAAACGGAGCGGCTGATATAATTAGGGCACAACTAATGGGAAGCCATGTTTCCTGCGGGCTACATTTTCCTGACCCCCCCCCCCCCCACCCACCCATCAGCTCCATTAGCTCCTTGATAGAAACGTCGGGAATCAATACTGCAGGCCCGGCAAAATGCAACAAGGAGGCACATTTATGCATTTCCTTCCCGAAAGGGGTCGGCTACTTAGGATTATAACACAAAACCCTGAAGTCCCCAGAATTAGACCTGCTTTCCCTGCATGAAAATGATACTTAAGAAAGACTCAGAAAGAAGAAAGAGACATGACTACAACGCCAGCACGTCACTGCAGTCAAGCAACCATTTTGAAACCTCCCCGACTCCCGCAGAGATTCACCCAACTCAGAGGGATGGACTAATGCCCCCCCCCCCCACTTCCTGTTCCTAGCTTTCAGAGTAGAAGTGTGAGGTTTCCTCAGAAGATCTGAGCTATATGACAACTCCAGCAATCAGGATCCTGCCGGAAGGAAAACAGATAAGACTTATTGATCCCACATGACAATCTCCGGAGAATAAAACACATTTGTGTCCCAGGCTATGAGATCAGAGAGGCCAGAGTCCATCCAGGGAGGGAAGGTGGTGTACGGCCAATAAAATATTTACTGACGTTAGAAGGGATTCAGTGTGATCCATCCCCCATAACTGCTTACCCAATACTGGGCTGTGGTGACACTGGTTCTGATCCCAGAATGCACAAGGCAGGGGACACTGGGGAGAGAAATCTAGCCAATCAAACACGCGCAGTCACACTTCATACAATGTGACGATGCCTGATCACATGCTCTTGGCCTGCGGGAGGATGCCATGATGCAGCTTCACACTGCAAAAGCCGAAAGGAAAAGCCCGCAGGACCGAGAGCGAGGGACGTACTGTTACACTATACCATGGGAGGTCCTGCACGTGAGGCTAGGAAAGGAAGCCATCACGCGGCATCGCACTCCTACAAACGTACGGGGCAGAGAGAGCTCCCCAATCCCAGGGCGGACTCTCGGAGCGGGCGCAGTATTCTGACAGCTGGATGTGAAGAAGGACATCTTAAAATCGACTCTCCAAACGAAAATAGCTTTAAGTTTTAAATAAAATGGGCCTTTGTGATGTCCAAAAATGTTAACAGTTCTGGCCAATTCAAATGACATTTCACGTCACTAGAGGCAAATTTTAGAGACTACAGAAAAACATTGAACATGTCTTTCAAGCTAAAGATCCAGGTTGTGAAATGATTTCCGAATAAATTCTTGTACAGTTTAAGTTCTTGAAAATTAGAAAAACATGTTTTATAAACTTGACCTCATACACCAACAGATTAGCCTTTTAATTAAAAGAAAATTTAAGGTCAATTATACATGCGATCATACATTCATTGATTTTTCCATAAACTAGACAGCAAAACACAACAAAGGATGGCTTTATATTGGTATGAAATGATGTGCTTTTAAAAAGACCTACAGTCATAAGCAAAAGTACCACTGCAATAGGGTTTGACACCCAACAGGTGTCCATGAATGATGCAGACCTTCTTGAGGCCCAAAACATCTACTGAGACTGAGACCAGCGCCATCACTTCACACCAATGATGCCCTTGAAAGGTCATGAAAAGCACATTGTAGCATCAACAAAACAATGAACCTAACTGTGGCACTGAAAGTGCTCATTCTAAGCCTTCAGTTTCGTAGAATCCACTAAGAGGCACTTATGATTTTAATACATTACATATTTAATGATTGAAAAAAATCAAATCCAAAAAAAAGTTACATTACACTCTAGAACAGCGTTTCCCAACTCAGTCCAAGGGAGCACCCAGACAGTCCATGTTTTTTCTCCCTGCCAGACAATGCACATTTTTGCTCCCTGCCAGTTCTCAGCATCATTTCACTAGTCTGATAAGATAACAGAAGAAGAAGCATTCATAGTTCAACACACCATTATTTTTCTCACTATCAGTCCTTTTTAGGTCGGCTAATTGTTCAGAAGTTCCTCTGGCTTCAATTATCTGATGCAAAATGAAATAGGACATCATGCTCCACCAAAAAAAATGACAATCACTGGTGTGAAAAACTAGGATTTTGCTCTGAGATAAAATTCTGTCATAACAGGGGATCTTATCACAAACGGCTGCTTAGAAGACACAATCAGATAGCCATCATCAGATACACGGAAATCAGTGAGGATGGGGCTACAGCCTTGGTTACCACAGGGTTGATTTAAATGCTGCTTGTTAACAGAAAACCTGGGCTTCCGGGGTGTGTGTGTGTGTGTGTGTGTGTGTGTATGGGGGGAGGTTACACTAATATCAGGGTCATAACCACCTATCCCAGTGCGTCCCAACACGGTCTTCGGAGACCCCCAAACAGTCCTTGTTTTCGCTCCTTGTGCTGAGAGGGACCAAAAACATGGACTGTCTGGGCGTCCCCAAGGACCGGATTGAGAAACACTGGCCTATCCCATAAGCCTCCACTCCAGTGACATAATGACTCATGAGGCCATGTGGAGCTTATCTCAAGAAGTGAAGGTAGCAGGGCACAGCCTGGGTGGAACAGCAATCTAGCACGAGGCAGACACCCGTTGGGTGAAATTCACCTATTGTCTACAATAGCGGTTAGTTTCAGAAAGACATTTACAATTCACCATCATCCATCAGGGATATTTTCGGCTCATATGTGCCCAGGTAAAAAGCAGCAGCAGGACTTCACTGAAAAATGTGAAATTTTTCTAGGCCTTATCCTACCTACGGAAATGTCTGAGGACTTTAAGTACGGTTTATTTGGGTTCCTTTTACTTTGCACAAATAACAAAGACACAGAAAACCTGCACATGAAAAATCTCAAGAGGAATTGTGTTTTTTTCTTTTAGGTTTCAGCAAGATGAAAAATCACAATCCATTTTTCAATTTGTGTTATTAGTAATGCATAACTTATCATTCTTATCTTTGGATAGCAAAGGGCTTATTAAACATGCATTAGGTGTGTTATAACCATGAGAAGTAACAGTAATACTTATTCACATTAATATGAAACAGTGTTCATGGGCCATTTAAAATAATTGGGTGGTATGCTGTTGTGTCTTATTGCTTTCAAAGTTACATACGGAGTTGTCCAACACCTGTTCCTTCCTTACAGCAATGACTAAATTAATCAATTAATAAACTGACAGCAAAAAATACACCACCTACGTACAGGCCAACTAAATTATTTGTTATGCTGGTGATAATCTTGGGTCAAACCCAGCTATTCCGAACTACAGTGCCGGCCTGTTCCTGAAACAACGGGTTTCGTGAAATCAGGGTTAAAAAAAAAGCCCTGGGGAATTACGGGTCGGGACAAGGCGGCCAGTCCCGCTGGACACGGCCACCGACATGTCCACGACCACCGACAAGCATCAACAGCTTAATCCTCTGACAAGGTGCCGGAAAGGAACACGGCCGGGAGACGGCAAGGTACGCATGACGCGGGCCTGGCTTCCCGGCTAATTAAGGCACCGGGGCGGCGCGGCGACGGGACTCCGGCTGATCCAGCGGCAGTATCTGCGTCTGCGGGACGAGGGGCGCGCCGGCACGCGGGGGTACCCCCTCCCCATCACCCTTCCCTTATCATCATCATCATCATCATCCCTTCCCATGTACACTTCCAGGCGCATTGTCGGAAAAATGGCTGCCGCCTTCCACCGCCCTCCTCTCGCCACAGCGTCCCTCCCCGGCGCGCACACGCCTTCCTGTCGGCGGATTGCGCCGGACCGCCGGGCGGAGGCCCTCCCCTCTTACCTCGGAATTTCAGCTCGTGTTGAGGCTCCAGCAGCAGGACCTGCTCGTGCCTGGCCATGGCCCAGCGTTTCGGCGCAGTTTAATATTATCACTCCTATAATCACAGTCACCACGAGAAGCCCGAGTGCGCCCGGCGCCTTTACGGTGCTGCCGCTTCCGGGCGTCGCTGCCTGCTGTTGTTGTCGTTATTATGGTAATTAGCCGCGATTATCTTTTCGCCCACTTCGGCCCGCAAATAAGATGAGTGCGACCGGAGCGGCTAGCAGCTGTGATGATGCAGCAGGAAGGAGGCGAGGGAGCGGGAGCGAGCGAGAGGCTTCCAGCGTGACGTCACGGCCCCGCATCAGCCGCTCCCGGGAGCGGCGAGGGGCGCAGCAAGGTGAGGACCGCTCGCTTTCCTCCCCACCTGCTCTTATCACGTATCCCTCTTATTTTGCATCCTTCTTTAATATAGTACACCGTGAGGAGGAGTGGGCGCAGGCACTTAGCAAAACTAAAGGTGTTGGCCATTAATTTGTTCTCCCTAATTTCAAAAGGGATATTCCATATTTTTTTGCTGATGCTAGTGCATTCTTCTTCCAAAGTTATTTCCTTACCGTATTGCACTTTGTACAGTAATATTATTAATACTAATTATTATCTGAAGCTTATCAGTTGAAATAGCTTCTCTTTCTTGCATCTAAGGCATAGCCCCATCTGGGAAGCGGCAACCATTTCAGTTAAGTTCACATCTGCCATCTGTTGGCCTGTAGGTTAATGGGGGGTGTCACTCACTTGAATTGACAGTACACCACAAAACTAGGCTGAAAATACTGTCCCGTATCAAAGACTTGGATGAAAGCTAGGGTGTGGGAGTGCTGTCCGGGTGTCCTGTGTGCTACTATTTAAAGTGCAGGACAGAGGCGAGCATGCTTTAGGAGTCACGTATATGGATCTGGGGAAAGGGCGGCCTTGGGGGACCCCGTGAAACCCGGCCCTCAGAGCACGCCGACAGCATGGTCAGCTAATTCCTGTCAGTGTCCCTCCAGCCCATTCCACCAAAGAAACACATGGACAATCATTAGTTCATTAGAAGGTTTTTTTTTTTCCTTTTCTTTTAGTAAACAACTTGACATTTCCCTTTTTACACATTCATGGTAACATAAGTTTTGTAAGGCTTTTCCCCCATTTATTATCATGAAATAGTAAAAATATTAAAGCTGAATATGACAAAAATTGTAGGTGCAAATGCAATGTCATATATATAATCTGTGGCAAAAACAGATAATTGCAAACATTATCATATAGTACTTTAACCATATAGTAAGTGTTTATCCACATTTTTAATGATATATACATTGAAACAGTACATAACATTAACCGTGACTTTGCAGAAAGGGGGGGGGGGATTCTCAGGTCCAGCCCAAGACAGATTTGTAGGTGATTTCCCAAAACACAGTGTAAGCCACACACAAACAATACTTTAGAAACTTCAGAAAGCTACTGTAGTAAACGACATAAGCTAGTGTCGCGTTTGCTGAAGCTATATCAGTCTGATAACCACAGCAGATGGACACAGACGCTGCACACAATTACTATGCACCGAGGATGCCCTGCCACCGTTTAGCATTGTGATTGCAACCTACTTTAAAAGAGTGCTATGCTACATTTATTTTTTTTATATTAAAGACAGTTTTAAGTTGGCACAGAGCATGTTCATTGCTTCCAAAATATAAAATAAAAAATAGGAATATGAAAAAAAGAATTAAGGCTCAAATACCCAGACATGCAAAGCCATTTATAGACAGAAAATGGATGAGTCCGCTGAATAAATTGAATTAATCTCCAATCACCAGTGCAGTATTTTTGCAGCTGCAAAAGGAGATGATGAGGAATAAAAAGTCTTCTAGGAGAAGAATGTCTAATATTGAAGGAAATGACTTTCTAGTAAATGTCATCCAAAGCATCCTGTACTTATTCTGCTCAGCTTTTGGCTCATATTTATCCAAAACACTAAGGATGGCAGAGCACTTCCAAGTTACCAAATAATGAAAGCCGAACCATGAGCACCAGGTGTCCAATAGGCTCAGTGGCACCAGATATATTTAAGCTGTTTTTAAGGCTTATGATTCTACACCTCCTCATAAAATTTGATGATTCTTTTTTCAAGAAAATCTGAGTACATTAAAAAATAAACCTTAGGTTGATAAAAATGGATAAAGCACAAGTACTGCTTGTCAAAAATGTACACAGAAATGTATGCCCCAACCCTGGGTCATGCAAAAGCAGACTGGGGCACTGAACAGCTTTCAGGGCTCACTGTGTCCTTATCCTGAATTTCGTTTTTTTTTTTTTTTTTTTTTTTATGTAGTAAACCAAAGAACATGGCTCTGTTCCCTTCAGGATATGGTGCGTGTGTGACACACACACACACAAACATACTCTCTCTCTCTCATTATCTATCCATCCTTTAAAAGGATGATGTCTAGATGTCACGAAGCCCAGAGACATACTGCATTTATAAAACCCTCCTCGATACCATGAAATTATAAAAAAAAAACTTGAATTGAAACGTATTTCTTCAAAATTGACATAACAGACATAGCTGCACATTGGTTCCAAGAAACCCAAGACTACCTTCCACAAAAAGAACGTCTGAAATTGCAGAGGTGACGCTCAAATGACATCGGAAGTAGTGTAACGCTACAGGCAGAACGTGTGAGATGCAAACGGTGGTAAGTAGCAGTCGGAACAAGAATCGACAGCCAAATGCAGATGAAAGAAAGGAGGACTATTCAGAAACGTACATCTCTGGCAAGTGCTTGTCACATTCCATTACATTAACATTACATTAAGACTAGATCAGCTGCTCTCCAATAGCCGTTGCTAACCAGCGCCAGAATTCCCTTTCTTAGTTCAGCTGTGACAGCTAACAAGGTGTACTTTTTTCCCCTCTGTACATTCCTGTACATTTCAAGGCGGCCTTGTACATTTACAAGCTTCATCACAGGACAGGTCGAAGACGCAAGTTAAAAGTGTAAAGCACACCACACACTGTAATATGAAACCCGAGGAAAAGACTATCTGCTTGTAACCGGTGTCAGACAAAATGATCGTCTGAATTTTTTTTTTTTTATTGTTTTTTTATTTTTATTTTATTGTCTACCTTTTAAATGTAACATGTTAGGTTTCCCAATATTTGGCTTTTCATCAGTGGCCAGATAATAAAACCACATTTGCTGGATGTGCAGGCCAACACTTATTCTGTAAAAGAAAGAAAGATAAAAACATTTATGGGACAATTAAAGCATTGGCAGGACCTCACCAAATTACTTTCTCCTGTAAAATTGCAGTAAAACCCAGCATGGGATCTAAGGAGTAAAATTACCAAATGCAAACAGTTAAAATGCCATTTTAAAAACATTCCCGATCAAATGGATACTGTAAAAAGGAAAAAAGTTATTTTCTTAGCCACAATAGGATAATTCATTTCCAGGGTCTTTTCTGCTGACTATTAAAGCTGAAATAAGGGAAACCTTTAAATATTTGGAAAAGAGATCACATAATATATGTGTAGCCCATGTGTCTGGTCAGCATGCTTACAAGCCAGACTTGTTACAGTCTGAAGACGCACACCAGAAAACTCCAAATATAGGTTTCTTTGAGAAGAGGTATGGAACGATAACCAAGCATTTAATTTCTCTATGAAGTATGTGTCAAACCTTCAATGTACAATCTGATTTGCCAAGAGTTTTCTTTTAAAGTGCAGCAGTTAAAAAAAACAACAGCTGATGGAAAAGAGCAAACTGGAATACCTGATAACTTACTGTGGAAGAAAAAAGCATTAAAAAAGCTCAGAACAATTCAGCCTTATCAATCTCATAAATAGTTCAGTCAAAGTCCCTTTCAGAAAGTCACATTCACTTTTTTGTTATTGTGTCAGGTTCCCTGCTCTGTCACATCGGTTATTAACCACATGGGGACACTGAAAAGTAACCTCACATCTCTGCCGAGATCCTTCCATAAACAGGGACCCACCTGCTGAACACGGCCTTGTGATGCAATAATACACAGAAGGCAGGGTGATATAGACAGAACTGATATTTCATCCATTATGAGGACTGGATCAAAACTCGATCAAAAAAGGATCAAGACTTGTTTTTCAGAGCAGGACATTTTGGCACAATACAAATTGACAACACCGTGCCCAACTTGTACATGATGAAAAGGAGAAAAGAAAACAGTGCGATCCCTGTAGTTGATGTAGACAAGAGTGCTGATGCCAAATGCAGGCTTACGATGCCAAAAGCCCGAAACGGGGTCTAAGGGATCTGAAGAGAAATAGTGCAGGAATAAATCTAATTTTGTGTTCTGATTTTCCCTCAAGTATTAGCCCAATAAAAATTGGAAAAAGGGGGACGGGGGTCACAGGCTCTGTTGCATGTAAGCTCTGCTCAGACTGTTAGCGCTGAGCTGCCAGAAACATGGAGGGTAATGATATTCCGCGGCGGGGGCCAGGGGGGTTCTGTGTCAGAGACTGGATGGGTAACCGTGATGCGGTTTTACGTCAGAGAGTGTCAACACTGTGTGCAAAGAAAGTTTGACTTGTTTTTGTGCTCAGTTGGTTGACCGTTGCTGTGCGGATGCAAACTGTCCCACCTCCCCAGCCCCAAAAACATTCAATATTCACACCCCAAACCCCACCTGGAGCAAACGTACGGCCATGTACACATGTATAGTGCAGCGATGGGGCTCCCTGACAGGCATCCGCCGGGATTCTCTTTCCGTGTCAAAGAGGTGGAGCTGGGGGGTGAGGGTGCGATGGGAAGGGGGGGGCAGGGGGGTCAGCAGCAGCCACGACGTGTGTCGGACGGCTGCCGCCGCAACTTGAAGCTCTTTCCCGCCGCCCCTCCGCTGGCATCCGCGACCGGAATCCTCTGACCTGAACCAGGAATGACATGCCATGTGATTACAGTCAGCTCACAAGATGCCTACAAAGCTGCCTACTTTGCGAAAAAGTCTGGGCAGGGGATTATATGAAATACATATATTTTTTCTTCTGGGACTACATTACACCAGGCCCTTAAGTGCACCACTTTTGGGGCGTTAAAGCCATTCATCCTGTCAGACCTGCGGATAATTGCAGCCTTCCAATGGCAGGCGGCCACACCTGCTTTGCTTGCGCTGTACGTTTAACAGGACGGTGAGGAGGAGAAGGAAAAAAAATAAAGAGGCCTTGAACTGTCCCGCCAAGGACCTTGTGGGTTTTGGCTTTGAACTGCAAGTGAAAAGTTCTGGCCATTTGTCAAGCTCTCAGTAACTTGCTATTCTGTCTATAAGCACAGGGGTGTGCCAGATAAGGGCGATTCCCAAAAATCCTTTGCACAAAAAAAAAGTAATTGAGCTTAATAGCAATTTCTCACTTCTTCTAGGATGTCTGTATAACCCGAAGCAAACCCTGGCACTTGGATGGCCAGATACAGTGCTTCTTTCACGACGTAATCCATAGGGGCAAAGTGGCAGGAAACCATGGAGAGTGGACTGACCGCATAGGCCTAGAAGAGGAACTCTTTTATAGTTCCTAAACTGTTTCAGACTAACAGAGCTTAACTGACTGCAGGGGGAAAAAACACACACACAGGAGATTCAAACTGAAAACGTACTTATCTCTCTAAAGACCTCGTTAATGTTAACTGCGTTCTTGGCACTGGTCTCCACAAAGATGGCATGGATGGAGTCGGCGAAATCCTTGGCATCCTTCTCTGTGACTTCCCTGTGGAGAGAGGTGGTTGTGTTCACATCCATAAGGGCTGGTGGGGACCTTTGATCAACTTGACAAGATGAACAAATATATGACTGAGTGAATGACAATCAGGACAATACTAGCAGGCACTCATTGTGCTCCAGCCCCACAATGGCCAGGCAGCATGATGCAGGGCAGCTTACATGTAAACCTAAAATAAACCGACACATAATCCAAGGGTAGTAATTGACTGCAGCAGCCATTTGTCACGCTAATGTCCCCTAACATGACATGGTATGTAGTTTACGGGGTTCTTGCTGTCCCCGTAATCCAAGCCGTTGCTCAAATTGCACATGGTAGTGGTCCAGGGACTGACCCGTTTCACTACCACTGGTATGCAATGGTATAAGGATTACTTTGTCAACCTACAGTTAATGAATAAGAATTGCCCCCTTAATTTGGATTACAGACTATATTGCACAAAAATTGTACATTTTGTAAATTGTAACAATAAATACATTATATGTACAATACTAGACTATATTACATGTGGTTATTCAGATATACATAAAGTACAACTAATGCTTTAATAACTTCAACAGCTAAACATTTGCCATTAGACACACACTGAAACTGGATACTGATTGGATACTGATCTCCACAGAGCTGACCAATGGTAAAATGCCACAGCATTCATGTGCTGGCCAAACAGGCACCATGATGACATTTTTCCATAACAGAACTGGTATTTTAAAGTTAGTGTGTGATTGTGTGCAAGTGGAAGCCCTGTGTTAGAGTGACATCAGGGTGTTCCCTGCCATGTGATTCCTGGGATGGGTACCAGCCTCACTGTGACCCTTTATTAGACAAACACTTATAGTACATTGATGAATAGGTTTACATTCTATTTTCACATTAAAGTTTAGAGCTAACTGATTGCACTATCTTTCATTTGTAATATTCATGGCTCATTAATTATTACACATTTCTTCAAAACAATGAGATACGAGAACTTGGGGACTGAGAACAGAAAGTCGGGTGGGGGTTTACCTGGCGTCACTGAGATCGCATTTGTTGCCAGCGATGGCCACTACTATGTTGGGGGGGCCATGTTGCCGCAGCTCCTTCACCCAGTTCTTCAGTGTCTGAAAGGACTCCTGGGGGAGAGACGGGGATGGTGAGGTCCTCACATTACCTCCATCTCAGCCCCATGGCGCATGTTACTGGCCAGGTGTCGTCAATCCATCTCTTTCACAATCAGGCCTGTAGTGGGCTCAACAGGGCTCAAATCAGAGCCTGATATGATAATATGGTAAACAGTGGCCAGCTATAGCGCATAAGTTTCAGAATTGCTGAGATTTGGACCGGTTGCTCCTTCAGCACTGAGAACACCATCCATGTGGTCCTACAACACATCATCTGAGCGTTAAAACAGCGTTTGGATGCACTAAGGGCCAGCACATAAGTAGTTTTAGAACCTCCACAGGGAGATTTCAGCCTAATCTCATATTAACAAATGCTTGGACTTCATCCAGTGTCCAATGTCCTTGAGACCCCATTAAAACTTCCACAACTTTCACTGGAAATAGATTTAAAAACAGTTCCATTCACAAGTTCCACTGACTGTATGACGACTGTGTCTAACCAATTAGGGAAGGAGATGCAGGCAATGGTCGCCTTGGACACAGAGTCCATTGAAACCATTCCAACTGTTAGGCAGCTCTGAAAATTCCACATTTCGTTCTGAAATGGCACACATAAAATGACAGTGGAAAGCAGGTTTTTTTTTCTTAAGCATTAAAAAAAACAGCCTGGTTCCAGCACAGCATGTCAGTGGAAGGGAGACCTACTTGAGCCACTTCCAGGATCCCCACAGCTCTCTGGGCTTAGGCTATAGAGAAATCTGCCTGCCTCTAGCTGTGAACACCGGAGTTCCCACAGCCCTCCTATGGGGCATTTCCATTCCCCAAGAACTATAAAAGGCTGAAACAATAAGTACAGGAGCTTCAAACCTCTTTCAGAACCAAAAACAAAGGTTTGCCCTCATTTTCTGGGTGGTTTCGGGGGCCTCGAACGGCCTGCCAGAAGTGTGTGCTCAGAAAGCTTCGGTGAAAGGACTGAAGCCAGGGAGGTGAGAATAAAGACCAGTGCAGCAGTAACTGATCAGGGATCAGCATGTGTGAAGCACCTCCAGGCCAAGTGGGAGCTCCACATGGGATTTAGCCGAAGCTGGGCTGGTGCAGGGTGAGCTCTCACTAACACTGGGATGTTTGAAAAGGCCAGTGAGGCAAAGAAACTGACAGGATTCAAAGGATGTTGACTGTCTAATGAACCATCCTTTATGGTGCACCAGAATAATTGATGTCTACGTGTTGCGTGAGTAATCCCCCCCCCCCCCCAGTCAGTACTACTTCCTAACTGAAGCCTGCCGTGGCAAGATTGTTTTTTTTAGCTGTACGGTGCCCTTCCCAATAAGACTCCAAGTGTGCAAAGATTCCAGCTGTTCATGACGTGAGGGACATCCTGAAGACAGAGGAAGATGAGGGGAACAGGAAACGGTACCTCTTTTGTGATGTCGTAAACGATTATGGCGGCAGCAGAGCCCCTGTAGTACATCGGTGCCAAGGCGCGGAACTGTCAGGAGGCGAGAGAGAGACAGACAGACCGAGAGCAGAGAGATTAAAGCGTTTAAACTGAAGCATTTCACACATGGCTCAGCAAAGTCAAATAATAGAACCCAATTGAAAATAATACATTTTTTTTTCCTTTCAACTATGAATTATGTGGCTGCTATACAAGACGTTGAATTCTTTTCTTGTTGCCTGGGCTTGGACTCCCAAGATCACTCCTGTGGAACGTAACAAATCCTGTAGTGTGTCGGCCAGATTTGGAGATAACTGAAGAAATGTGTAAGGATGTGCCCTATTCTTTCACTGCAGGTCACGGGTACCTTTAAATCCCCATCCCTGTACATAGCTAGCAAACGCCCCTCTACCCCTCACCCCCCACCACCCCACACCCAGCTAACTCGTCCACCATGGATATTCTAAAGTGCCTCTTTCTCGGCAGATGTACCCTCTTCCCCCGAAAAAAAAAAGACTTTTGTATAATATTTTCCAGAAGCTCTTCAGTTCTGGCTTGAGTGTCTCAGCCCAATTAGCCAAGGCCTGCCTCACGAACATGCCAAATCAAATGCACATTTCGGTGCTTGTTTTTTTTTATATTCTTATCCTTGATAGTTCCGTAATTCGCCGCAGCTGCAGGCCTGGCTGGCCCGTCCCTGCTCCATGTGTCACCCGCCACAGTCAGAGCACGATTTCACACTCTCTCCCAGACGGGCAGCTATCACTCGTGAACGAACTGGCCGTTGCGGGGACTCTTTGGGCAAATTCCATGTGTTTTGATTCATAAGGATGGGGGTTCTGGGCTTTCAAGCTGGAGCCTGATGCTAAACAGACGTGACTGAAAATGCCACATGACCAAATAGTTTTCCTTCTGCCAAAAAAATACATCTAGAACCTGAACTCTGAACAGAATTCAACAATGTGACTCCAACTGAGACAACTGTATAGCAACACGATCACCACTAAAGAAGAAATATATAATAATCACGAGAAGAGCCAGCAGTAGCTTCATGTGGTTTCATCTCATCTCCGTTAAATCATCATGTGGAGCGACTGGGAACATGGCGGCCTTCATCTCTGCTTCAGAGAAAGCCATCACAGAGGGTTACTTAACTATGTCCATCACATAAGAAATGGAAAAAAAAAATGACCATTTCCCATAAACTCTTTGCTATTTTCCTGGAAGACCCTGATATGTAAATTCGTTCTGACATCTTGTATAAAATTCACATTTTTGCCTGGGTCGATGGCAGTGAGGGTCCCCTTGAGCATGAGCTTTCCCGTCCCAAAAGGATGCAAGGTCTCACAGCTCTATAAACCCATGCAGTTTCTTGCAGAGCGTGTGGAGTAAATCACAGGACTAGGGCTGCAGCGATTAGTCGACATAATTGGATGATGGACTGCCAGAGTAGGCAAAACCACCGTAAGTGCTGTCTGTTCATGTTTATTAAATTACCATTAGCATGGAGAGCTTTTTTACATGTTTTGTCCTTGTAGCTGGTAAATACCCCCATTATTAAAGCCATATCTCTCTGCCACCTACCTTAAAATTTCCATTAAATAAGTGTTTGAGAAAATGTTGAGGCTAGAATCTGGGCTTATTCTACGTTCATTGACGCTACCAGTCTGTGACTTTGTGTGCGTTGGGCTTGTTGGGACCTATGTTATTAGGGAAGCTAAAACTGAACCGAATAAATAAAAAAAAAAAATTGTAAACTGAAATGAAAATAACTATATTTACAAAAAAAAAACGTCAGACTGTAATCTGCAAAAAGTACCACCACACCACCGGCATATTATGGATAAACAAGGTAAAAAATCTCCTGATATTGTGGTTGCTGAGCTGTCCCTTTCGTCACCTCAACTGTAGTACTTATCGCTTCCATGACTCACCGAAACAACAGCATGCGGCATACTCCACTAACCAAATTTAATAAACATAAGGATATGCTGACTTTATACAGATTCCTGGCCATCACAATATACCTCTCATTAATATTTCAGGCATACTACTAATCTACCTAATAATGGCCATAAGTAATGTCTGTATAGTGCTGAAAAACTGGAGTCTGTTATCTAACACCCTCCTATGACATACAATTTGTTGTTTTCAAAATAAAATTGAATTAAATTAAACTGTCAGTTTGACTTTCTGGAGAAAAATTTCCCTTTTAGATTAATTGACCTGAATGACCTTTGACCTCCTTCTTACCACACAGATGCTCATAATCACAGCTGTGTGGGAACCTCGGGCCATATAAACTGCCCAAAGATACGCATTTCGGACAGTTCAAAGTTCTGCATTCGTTACATGCAGTCATGCTCATACAACATACAGCGAAATGCTTGCTCTGGCAGATTCAGACTGACTTTGCTTTATAAACAGGGAATACATTACATATTATACTAGGTATAATATATATAAAATATACAAAAGTGAAAAAATACTAAATATAAAACACCAGAAATAAAAAACACTGGTAGGGAAAGAAAAAAAAAGACTGAAACAATAACAAAACACCAATACGCATGGATCCCTACCACAAAGCACATATATATTCTGGAGGGCAGGTGACGTCAGTCCAGTATAGTGAGTCACAGTCTCCCAGACTAAACAGACATTACAGCCCTCATAGCAGCGTAAGCTATAATCAGCCCCTCAGAACCATATTGGATAGGGGTGTGAGAAAGCTCCAGTGGTATGACTGATTGTGCCATGTGCTGCACGAGACCCCATACGGCAGTGCAGCTACCGCCCCCTGCCAGCCGAAATAAGTCACTCACCGCTGATTCTGACCGCCAATGCTCTCTGCACTGACCCACAGAGGTCATGGCTGAGCACGCAAAACGGCGTCTGCTGCCGATTACGCTCATTTTCCAGGTCACAAAAAAATATCAGTTTCTGCATTAAATTATACACTCCAGGCATAAACCAAACTCAAATAAACCATTGAATATACAGTTTGCGTAAAACTGACAAAACTGCATTTTTTATTTTACTTGCTTAGCTCAGTCTTACCCAAAAAATTGTACTTTTTCACCGTTTCTACTGCTTTTGTATTAGTGCGAATGAGATTAAATACTTATTTAAGGGTACATTAACCATAACCAAAACACTGCCTACTGCCAAGCTCATAGTAAACAGCCTACTGAATAAAGTACAGCAAGTTACAATATATTGCACTATAACATAATGCTGATCTAAGAGCAGGAGCCTGAAGCACAGCTAGAGCACTCCTCTCGATTGTTTGCATAAGTGACAAGGAAAGCAATAACAAGTGTGCATTTCACACTAATCCCTGTAAAGAATGTAAGTGGATACTTGGGAGGAAGGACAAAATTAAAACACCTGAGGTCAGTCCCGCCCACCAGAACGCTGGTTTCACTTTCGGATTCACATTAATCTCTTAAATCTGTTATAATGCTATAATTATGACCCAGAGGCTAATCTTATTGGCACACAACACATGTATCTTGGCGGTTAAGAACACACTCATAAACCAAAGTTTACAGGGTCGAGCTGCAGACTATGAGGCCCGTCGTTAGACACTCGACCCAAACTTTTCCAGGGAAAATTTTTCCAGCTATAAATATGGGTCAAACATACTAGATGGTTCAAGTAAGACCTTATGAGAAAAAATGACTTTAGCTGTTGTGTAATACTTCACTTATAAAAGATATATGCAATAAATACATGCTATTAATGGTCGATGCTAATCAATACAGACCCTTGTTGATGCCAAAATGGCTGCTGCTTCAGTCATCTGCAACCTGTCTGCATGCCCATCCCTGATTAATCTCCCTGTTCCTTCCCCCCACCAGTGTCACATGCTTCAGTTTGCCACCATGCTCAAACAGGTCTGAGAACATTTCAAATCATTTGAGGCTGTAACAGGGCACTGCACAACTGCTCAAGAAAGAATGTAATCTAACAACTGTGCTCTCTCAGAAGAGATCGTAAAGTATGCAAAGCAGTATGTAAGATACCAATCACCTGAGACACGGCATTGACCAACCAGCAAACTGCATGAACACGACAAATCCAAGAGTTGATAAAAACAGCTAATTTAGTAATAGAACAAAAGTAAACACTTCTGACAACACAAAGATGATAAATCATTGTGACATCAACATTGTGATACAAGTGATAAATCATATTCCACTGGCAGGAACAATGCATTAATAAAATTAACCCAATAATTAACACAGAGGAAACACAATGGTGATAATTCTGCTCACTACAGGATTTGAACTGGCAACCTTCTGATCACAAGCACAAAGGTCTAACCCTCTGAACCACACACTGCCCCTCATATCAGTTTGTAAGACACACAGCTGTATTACATGCACAGCTGCGCAAATAACTCAGATTTGCTTGGGACACTACAGACAGCACTTGATCTATTTCACTTATCATTTTTGTTGAATCCACCCCTTCCATAACAGGGTAGTCAGTTTGTGTAGATATGCTGGAAAGTACTACAGCGCTGCCCTCTGCTAATACAGTATTTCCTGGCTCCTTGGCCTAAAAGCTTAGGGTGCATCTCCAAATTCAGTCCGCCTGCAAGAGGTTGGTGTGGGTTTCTTTTCCTGGGCTCCAACGTAAAATCGCATGTGGCATGACAAGGTGTGATATCGAGTATGGTAGTCTGCAGATTTGTCTTTCACATTTATGCATTATACGAGTAAATTGCAGTCGGCCCTGCTACTAATCTGTTCTAACACGTGACATATTAATACCCAAGTCCAATACAACGAGCAATCACATTCGTTTTAGTGCAATTTTCAGCTGGAGAGAAAAGCATCACACAAACAAGGCGAAATAGTTTTGGCGTTATAATAGTTTCTCTGCACGGAAACACAGCTCTCCAAATGAATTGTTTATGCAAATAGCCCGATTCTGAAATACAATGTGACCGCCGTCTTACGACTTACATTACAAACTCAGAAAGCAGCAATAAAAAAAAAACATTGCGATCTGTTTGGAAGAACAGATACAACAAAATCTAGATGGCATAGCAAGAAATTGCATAGCAAGTATTTTATTTAATATATACTACTGCAGCACGGTACTGGAGAGTCTCCAGATATAGTGCTGTGATTTTGTTATAATAAATATTGGGGTATTTATAAGTTAGTTAACATAAAATAAAATAAAATAAAAAAAAAAGTTAAATTTCTCACAAACCTGTCTAGGAGTGATTTAAATAGCAAGGGTGAGAATGATTATGACTGTCTCTGAGAAGGCATGCAGCACCCAAGCAAAAGCAGCGGAGGTAAACCTTAAACTAATTTTAAAAACATATATTGGATATAAATAGAATATATGCAAGGAATACTCGTTAAAATTGCAAAGTTAGCTAAGCTTTTTCACTATGCCAAAGTAATGTTTTCGCAAAACATTAACCCCGTGCCGTCCGTAATGTCCGTACAGAACTGAAAGTAAGAATAAGTCTGACCTTAATGTAACTGATGATGCGATGTAAGAGCTGCATGTGCATAACATGCGATGTTAGATTTAATATCCAACATCGTCCAGCTGCATACTACAGCCATTGTTCGAATTCAGTACAAAGTGCCCCGCATCACGTTGTCCTTTTATTCAGCGCCGGTACCAGTTTTTACGGCAGTGGAAAACCAACACAAAAGAAGTACCGAACTTTTGGGACTTTATTGAGGTACCGAAAGTGTCAAAAGTACGGTACTTGCTGCGGTGGAAAAGCGCCCAGAAAGCACAATACTTTCTGAGATGGTAAGTGGTAAAATGTTTGTGAACCGCTGCTTTAGAGGTTTCAGACTAAAATGTACTTAAATCAAAAGTAACCTGCTGCTGAGGGGTGGGCAGTACACCAGTGCCAGTCATTACCGGTGTGATTGTGTGCCACAATATGGATTTCACTATACCGGCAACACCGCAAGACATTAACCACGTAATTATTCAACAGCCTATTTACAAAAAATAGAGCGCTTTATTTTCTGAAAAGCTTCAGTTGTAGTATGAAAACTTGTCCTTATATAAATAATAATAAAAATAATAATACATTTTATTTATAATGCCCTTTTCATCGCAGATCTCAAAGGGCTACAGGGTAAAAAAGGCAAACAAAAATGTAAACAAAATTCAAAACATCTAAGTCGGGGAACCAAAAGTTTTGTTAAAAAGAAATGTTTTAAGACATTTTTTAAAACAGTCAGTGGGCTGTGGTGGGAGTATATATAACTGGATTATCTGTGTCGTGTGAATGTAAAAATGCTGGGAATTTAAATTTGAAATTTTGTCTGATTTTTATAAGTTCTGCAGCCATTGATATCCTGAGTCACAATGGGTCTTCAGTCTGCTAATCACCGGACTCAAACCAGCGACCTTTCAATCCTAGGTATGGCATCCTAACTTCACATCTCCCCCCCAAGTACTAACCCAGCTCAGCTCTGCTTAGATTCCCATTCAGATCGGGCCCATTCAGGGCTCAGGCCACTTCTGAGCAATAATAATAAAGACCAGTATCAAACCTGGACCATATTTATCTTATCACTTATCACATTGTGGGGGCCATTTGGTCCCCACAAAGTAATATAAACATAAGCACACACACACATTTTTGGGGCTAAAAACAAATTAATTGCCCCACTTGGTGTTGTGGGGGGAGAAATGGTCTGAACAAACAAAGTCTTAAACATCAGGCACCAATAAAAGGAAAGGGGGAAAAAGACATTTGCTCACCCTCTCTTGTCCTGCTGTATCCCAGATAAGGAATTTGTGCAGTTCATTCTGGTACTGAACTGTCTTTGTCATGAAGGATGCCCTGGAGAGCACATGGTTTAATGCACACACGTTAATTGATATCTGTGCTTACAGCAAGCAGAGCTGACAAACTTGCCTATGAGTTAAAACTGCTAAATACAGACAACCCAAGCATTATACATTACTAACAATAGATATGTAGGTTGACTCACCCAATAGTTGGATTAATGTTTGGGTCAAAGCTGTCTTCCACAAACCTCCACACAATGCTTGACTTTCCAACACCAGTCTCCTAAATAAAAGAGGCATTGTGTAGACTGCATATTTCTTTTAAATATCCCTTTTAAACTACTCTTAAAAAGTCAAGTATTTCTACTTGGTTAATACATGTACACTTCTATATAGATTTGGGGTGTGGTACATAAAACAGCAGGGCACTTAAAACAGTTGCTTTTTGAAGTGCCTTAATTTCAAAAAGGAAGTGCATCTTTAAGATCAAAGTCGAATATGCCATTCAGAAATAGCATCAACACCACAAGGGAACTTCCCCTGTGGGGGGATTCAAAAAAGATCTACCTTTATATCCATCTATACAGTGGTTTCCGATTTAGAAGTTATACTTACCAACTTAAAATTATAACGTTTATTCATGCACTTCTGGCAGTCTACGTTTTGTTAACATTAGTTAAGTAATCATTCTTAATATTTAAAGTGATACCAAAGAAAAAAAGATATAGCACACACTAAACATAAATAGTTCAAATAGCTAATTTAGTTTGTGCTTAGATTTACTGTACTTTGTCTCTTCTCTAAAAACAACAATATCCCTCAAAAAAAAGACCGGCCCAGACGCCTGATCAGGCAGTTTCTGTACCCGTAACTAATTTTCCAAAGAATTCTGAGGAAACCTCAAAACTATTTAGCGCAACAGGAGGGACGCTCGGGATCACCAAGTCATGTTTCCAAATTAACAACCAACACCCCATTCTTAGAAAGGAATAAGTTCTTTAAATGTGGACTAAGAAATGCAACAGAACTGCTGAACAGCTAAGCAAGTGACGGAGTGCTAACCTGCATTAAAGTCGAACAGGGGAATGCGAATGTTTACCTCACAGCCCAGGCTAATCAGCTGTTCTAATGGGCTATAGGTCACACGCTAAGTGAGACCGAAAGGCGTCGAAAACGGCTTACCCCAAGAAGGCAAACTTTCAGCTCCCTCAGTGCCATGCCGATCCGCGAGAAGGTAAGACGGTTACGGACATGCCAACAACATAGGATACAACTTCAGCCCTAACCGACAGTCAGGTAGCTACCGGGCTCACACACGCGGAAAGGCAGCACGCCGCTCGTCGAAGGTAAATTGATCAAAGCATTAAAGGGCTCGCGCCTGCTTAGCTACATATGTTATTTATTTACATAAGTACCGGAAACCGCGAGTTTAGCTTTATGTGGTACTGCGGGGAGCGTCGCCGATCTCGCTAATGTTGTAGCACCGCAGCCGCCATCTTGGAGTTCAGCGGACGCGTCACGTGACCCGAGCTGTTTTTTTTTTCCTACGGGTTATGTTAATAGATATATATTTTTTCACCCCTCGTCAATTTTGTATTCGTATTCTTCGTCGCACACTTTTGCCACTTTCTTAAACCGCGTTTCGACGGCGGTCAAATATTATTTTTTTTATTGAATTAATATTCGCGGAACGTGACCTTCAGGAAGTGCTGAGGCTCACCCTCGCTGACAGGCGACGCCGAGAAAGGACTCAAGATGGCAGGTAACGTCGAGACATTTAATATTGTTTAAACTTCACTTGCGAAAGTGCCGAGGCTGTGTATCCCGCCTGTTTGATAAGCTTGCCGCATATATGCGTGGAGTTTGACTGTCGCGTTTCACTTTCCCCGCACCTCGCTACCTGCTAACCGCTCGCTAAGATCATGCAAAGTCTGCCCAGCTGATATGGCAGCTAGTCACTTAGCTAGCCTGGTCAAGAATAAAGGCTACTTTTACGCGTTACGGAAGGAAAAATCTAATTCTCTGTGCTAGAATGAACGGGCTGTTTAACTAAGTGATGCATCGTAAGCATGCTGTTTAAATTAAATGTCATGGGTATTATTTAAACTGGCACCGCGAGTTAGCTACTTTGCTAGCTTGTTGACAGCCTCCAGCATAGTTGTGTAGTATAAATATAATGCATATCCTTAGAAGGGATTTCATTGATGATAACCAACACAGAAATCGTAACCAAGTCTGTAATTCACTCCAAGGGAGTTGTTTTTAGTCCCGTCCCCCACAGCATAAAGCAGACCAGGTTATTTGTAGATTTGGCTTTGTTTTGATTTTAAGATTGTGTTGAACTGTAATGAATCCTATATTATTGTCACTACATAACTCCAAAGAAAGTGATCATGTAATTCTCCCGCCTGTGCCTTAACAAATGTGTATTTTAAAATTATAATTAAAATAAGTTTGCTGTCAAATTGTAACTATGTTATTTGGTGTATTTGTTAATGACGCCAGTTTTATAGTTGATATGACCAATAACAATTTGAGTGATTTATAAAACTTTTTAGTTTTTTTTTTGGCTGTGTATTTGCACTTTGTTGATCGTTATGATTTTTTAAGAAGGCTGGCCATGGTTATTTAAAGATGGCAGTGCACAGGAAAAAATGTGCCCACTGAACATGCCAGCCAGCAGCTCGACTTTAAACCGGTTTTCTTCGTCAGATCTAGATTTTGTGTTGACACCAAATAGGTTTTAGGTACTATATGATTTTACAATAGCGATTCTTTGCAACTGAAGATGTGTGTTGTTATGACAAAAGGCATTTTTATAACTCATTGATCTTGCAATAATAATACTGTAATAGCTTTGAAGATGAACCTGATTATTTTTCTCCTTACACGTTTGGCCTTTATAACTCAATACTATGCAAGAAGACTTTAATAATAATGATCTTGCCTTTGTTCCGTTTCGTAACCTCAGAATGATGTCAGTTTGATTGGTAAAGTATACTGTTGACATTTAGTAGCATTATCTTTAATGTTTTAGTGTCATGATTAGTGTTGGTTTGATATAAAACTTAGAAACGTGTTTCCTTGTGTCAGTTAGACGTGATCCGGAGCTTCCCATCCGCGTATTATCTCCTGTTCTATCTTTAGAGAGCTTTCTTTAGAAGTCGTGGCATTGGATTAGTTTTCCAGGTTAGATGCAGGCGCAGTGTGCTGCGCGTTTAGCGTTAAGCAGAGCCTGCAGATATTGAACAATGGGAAGCCGATAATTGGACAAAAAGTCCATTTAAGTACAACACATAGCTGAGGTTCTCCTTCCATCCTATACCATACCAGTGCGGTTGATGGGAGCTGTGTGGAATTGACATATACTTGCATTGTGCATTTTGATTAATACTGCATTATTACAGTAAAAAGTATGTTTATTATATGGATTTATTACCATTATTAACCACACAGTGTTTCTTTTTGGGAATGAGGGGAAAAAAACTAATTTCAGAAGATTTTACTCTACAGTAACCCCTGTAACCTCATCTATTGTAGACTGGTGGCTCAGCTGTGTGTAAAAACTGCCAGCAGCTTGATAAAACAAAACATTTTGATTGTAAAGCCAACAGTCTTACTTGCAATTTAATTTTGTCCTTCAGGTCTGTCATTATACTTTGAAGATGGCCATGATGATATGGATGACTGTAAGTATTCGACTCACCAACAACAATAAAATTGACTGCTGTGGTATAAAACAAATATTGCAGTTCTTTGTAAATGTATATTGTGACAATTTATGACCATTGAGGTGGTGCTGTAACCTGTTAGTTGAGCATATGTTGGCACTGGAGGTATTATAATATAAAATGTTATAAATGTAGCCTGTGTTTTCCGATAAATCCCCACTTAATACTTTCTAAGACATGAGTCTGATAACCACATCCAGAAAATGTCCATCTTATTGTGGTCAGCAAGGGGGAGTTTGCTAGTGCCCTCTGCCAGGGCCCAGCTCTGGCCCACTGTCCTGTGCTACACGCTGCTTCATGCTGCCTGTCCTTTTAGTGCATTTGCAGTACAGGCAGGTGGACCTCACACATAGATGGATGTCAGGAGCTTGGACTGGGATGTATTTATATCTGAGTCAGTCAGCAAACTGCATTATTAATATAGTAAATTTTCACAATTAGATTATTACGTGTCATTTAGATGCTCCGAAGTGAACAAAAACAAAAGAAAATAATAAAGTGATTAAACGTGAATAGCTTCTTGTTAAGTGTGACATTTTAATGAAGATCCACCTGACATGGTTTTGCAGATTTTAAAGTTATTTAAATCTAACCTCAGGTGTAAAACCCACAACAGATTCCATTATGTATTTAACAAAAATGAAGCCAAAATGGAGAAGCCATGTGTGGAATAACTACCCCATCATTCAGTAGCTCGTAGAACCACCTTTAGCAGCAATAACTTGAAGTAATAGTCTTCTGTATGACTTTCAGTCTTTCACATCATCGTGGAGGAATTTTGGCCCACTTCTTTACAACATTACTTTGGTTCATTTAGATTTGCAGGCATTCCTTTGTGCACAACTCCCTTAAGGTCCTGCCACAGCATTTCAGTTGGGTTGAGGTCTGGACTTTGACTGGGCCATCACAACACCTTCTTTTATGTTTTTAGCCATTCTGTTGTAGATTTGCTGGTTTGCTTAGGATCGTTGTCCTGTTGCATGACCCATACTTTAGTTGTTGGACAGATGGCCTCACTTTTGACTC
>JAODKN010000127.1:1449101-1460633 GCA_026774425.1 Petrocephalus zakoni | reverse complement strand
GCCCCCAGCGGTGAGGACATGAAAGATTATCAGGATTAAGTTGCATATTTCATACTTTCCGACTGCCCCTAGTGCCCCCACAACTCTACGGTGGGGTGTTTGTGTTCAGTCAGCTTCTGCTGACATGACGGGAAGCCAAGAGGAGGATCGAGGGAGAAAATGCATCGATTACGAAGGAGCAGTGCTGTCGGATCGAGATACAGGCAAAACGTTACTGCAAAAAGGACAAAAAAGTTATATAATATTGTAATTACAAAGCTGTATCTTTTAGTTTATAATAAGATTGACAACGAATATTGATTGATAAATTGGCCTACATTTATATGTGGCATAACGTCCCATTGTGTATACACCAGAGGTCCTACTTTAAAGGTAAAATACTAGTGATTAGTGTTTCATTTCTAACAGAAACCCTCTTGTTAGTGAGCCAGACTGTGGATTTTCCTTCCACCATGCCCCCCATAACATGATCTCCATAACCTCATTTTCTCCATAATAGTTAAATCCCAATCTACTCATTGACTTCTAAGGACTCGTTTGTTCTCCTCAGATCTGTAAATCTGTAAGCATCATAAATCTATAAACACAGATGCACGCTACGGTCACTCCTATCACTAATGGTACCAGTATCAATAAGGGTTGCTTTAATCTGGGCACCATGCCCACTTGGTAACTAATTAAATGCTTCAGTGATGTTTCTACCAAAGCTGGAGTTCATCTCTGTGATGAAAGGAAGTGTAGATTAACTAAGAGAAAAAACATCTCAGCTCCAAAAACAATAGACAAGGAAAGTCATTGCAAAATAGTGTTTGCAGTTAACACTTTTTCAGTGTACCTTGCCTAATCTGTGGTCTGTAGAAGTGTCTACTGATCAGATAACTTGTACCTGTATAAATAGCAGGGGGTGTTTCACACATTGTAGGCAATCACGCCATGATGCATGATGGTTGTGTTTCTGGAAATGATGTTACAGTTTCCGTTGGTTGCCCTGCATCAGAGATAGAGGCTATGCCTCTTCTGGATGGAAGCAGCTTCAGAGGGCAGGCAACATTTATTTATCAAGTTCTGAAATGATGGAGAGATTAAAGGTTCATGTGGGGTTGAGAAAATTGCTGGTGCTTGTATTTTAACTTTGACTTGACAGTGTGAAAAAAGTAGCTTTTTCCCCATTGAGATTACATACACTGAGGTCTGAAAACATGGAGACACGAGAGATGATAAGTGATGAACATCAGTTAGCAACTTTTCCATCTACCCAGGCTTGTGGGGTCACAGCACTGAGTCCCAGCATAGAACCAGGACCAGCCCTTGATGGATCCTCCTTTTACAGGTATATTGCTTGGCCACACACGCACACGCATCTGTGGATAAGAAAGATCCAGTCAGCACTCAATAGAGCAGGTGACCTTCGGGAGGAACCGCTGTACAGGAATTACCACACATAACAAGCTTAGAAATGCTGGAGGTCCATGGTCATTTGTGTAGAGTAATGAATAGAATAATACTAGGGTTTGTATGGGTCTCCTAGCTTGGTGAACCTAAAACATGCATGCCACTGTTAATAAAATCAGTTAGAAAGGGTGGTGGTGAATCAGGAGGACATCAACTTCCTATGAGGACTCTTATATGTTCCATCTACACCCATAGTGGGCTTTTTTTTTGCTATGGAGGGCAAGGGCCACAAGATGTTCCTCATTAATGCATTACCTTGTGTCACAAGTACCACAGGAGGTCTCTATTAATGTACTTCCTTGGTGTCTGGGGGTAGGGAGTTTATGTTTGATGTCCCAAAAGTCTCTAAATGCGAAGGAATAACAGAGTGTGAGTGGGGGGGATAGGTAACGGACTGTGATGGTGGTAGTTTTTGTTCCACGAAGCAGAATCATAAATATGTTTTAAACACAAAATGATGCTCCCTTTCACACATACTTTTGTACATTTGAAGTACTTTTGATTTCCTCTTCACGTTGAGGGACATTAATTAATGTACTTCTGCTGGAAATGTATGGTGATGCAAAGCAACGTGTCTGTTGGGTGACACGACTACCCAAGTATTAATTATATAATTGCTGAATGTATATTTTCTTGAGGCCTTTGGTTCTGTGTTGATTTTCAGATTTGATTGGATGAAAGATTAAAGCATATTCTCAAACCATCTTAAACATTTATAGAGTTAATTACCCTCCCCCAAAACAGTACAACAGACCTGTCCCTGGGCAGCAGTACACGTCTAGGTGTTTAAGTACGAGACCACTGGCTAACTAATGTTCAGCAGAGGACACCTTTTATGTAAATACTCTTTTTCCCTTGAGCTAGAGAACCTGAAAATAATGTGCATATTCCCACAGGCCTGTAAGGCCTGGAAATGCTCTAGGAGATATTCTAGGTGTTGACTGACCTCTACAGGCCAACTACACAAAGGTATTAATAAATTTTGCTAACCCTACAAATGTGTCGTTATGATTATCAGAGCATTAATAATAATACTGTTACACTATTCCCAGTTTTACTTTGGCTATTTTTCAGAAACTGGTACAAGTAAGCCTCAGGGCATGTAGGTGAGTCTAATCTGCAACTAAGGATTACTTATCCTACTTTTCCTATAAAATGTGCTACTCCGCTGCCATTCTTGTGGGTATCGCACACATTGGTGCAGCACATTAATATGCTCAGATCCTACAGCAGACAGAAGTGATGCGTTTGAGTGACAGGTCTCGTAGTGAAGTTTGGGAAACCCATGTTAGTCCCTGCGGGGCTTAGCTTTGAGTATGGTGCTTGTTTCATAATAATAGTCATTTGGAAAATATATAGAAAAGTAAACTATATAGAGCAGTGCTCTGGATTTGAAGCACTGAGTAGGGTTTTAGTAGAGTTCCACCTAGTGGCTAAATCTAATGTTGCTGCTAAAAGCTTTCATTTAATATTTCTGTTGGAATGAACAAAGATAAGGCAGGGGCTTGGCTCTGATTGGTTGGACCAAACAGCTTTGCTTATAATACAATGCAAATCATTCTCTTACCAGGGGTAACATTTTTAAAAATTTATCTTTAATGTTTTGTGGGTAAATTAACTATGTGGATAATGAATTAGATAAGTAGTTAAGATGTTATTTAACCCAGAGGAGAAATTAAAGATTTAAAAAATTACATCTCAGAATAAAAATCAAAATTATCATTAACTATCAAGATTGTATGCAAATTTTAGTCATTCTTGGAAACTTGCGAAAGTACTCAGATAATGTGAGTATACTTAGTACATCATGAGTATCAAAATTAGCTGTACCCTTATACTAAGGACTTCATAATAAACCGTATAGAATTCTATTCCAGAAATAACCTTGGAACAAACAAGATTCGACTTTTTATAAAATATTTTATTTGTTTAAATGTAGGCTAATTGAAATGTATCAGATTTACAGCATCTGTAAATAGACAGTCTCCTGCTCTTATCAAATAGAGATACAAACCCAGTAACACTTTTAGGATCCAATATAAATTAAAATAAACAAAATTCTTACACGTGAGCAAATATTGTCGACAATAGTAGGCCTCTATATATTTACTGCAATACATTACGGTATGGACATGCTATTGAATAACTGGTTTAATATGGACAGTATTACATGACCTCTTTGTCAATACACAAAGCATCATAACAAAATAAAGCACCTGGACAGTCTGTTTCTGTACATTTTATGAACTTTTTTATAAATATGCTTATAGGTAATTGTCATGTTCATTGCCATGAGTGATTCATTGACTATAAAAGCGTTCCTGATTTAAAGGGCAAGCAAGCATGGTGACAGAAACCAGAACAGTCGAACCAATGGAAAAGAAAACGATATTCAAGTCATACTGACCCTTAAAAATAAGGAGAGATTTTAAGGGTCATTCCTTCTTTGGAAATGTGTGTTTTCACCCAGAAACCTACCTATAAGAGCTACATCAGCAAGGATAGGGCTGGGGCGTGGCGGATGGTCTGAATGAGAATTATAAAAGCATTATCAAAGCAGCAGCGCTGAACAAACAGGAATAACATCTATACTTTCGCTTGCAGCAGTTAACCCTTTCATTCTCACTGTCAGAAACGCGTTTCCGTCCCTCGCATTCTGTCCACATGGCTTCGTTCGCTGCCCTGGGTCTGTTCATTCTTCTGTCTAAATGCTTATGCTCAAGCTGACATCGTTCAATAGTAAATATGTATATTGTGATATCTGTTTTTTTTTGTTTCGTTTTGTTTTTTGGTATTGTATATATCAATGGGGTTTTCAAGTGAAAAAGGCGACAGAATCCAGAGCGATTGCACTAAAAAAATGCTTTACAAAAGTCTTAGCCACCGAACCCTTAAAAAGGCACACATCTTGACGAACTTGTGGGAATAAAACAACTGAAGCGGAAACAGTTGGGTGGCGATTTACAGAGCCGACCTCTGCAGACACTCCTCTGTTTGACCCTGGTCAGATGCAAGGCAGATGAGGATGAGCATAACTGGACATTACTGCATGCACCTACAGCTCCCAGGGTTATGGTTTTGGCCTCCCTAACCTTGCATATATGCTCATTGTATATCAGACTCGGTAAATATAAGTGCAGCACTCTGTGGTCCTGTATACAGTCACACAGCACGGTGTCACCCACCGCCCATACGCAGAACGAAAGACAAAACAGTGCTGGAGATCGACCAATAAGACCAATTAAATTGTACAAAAAAAAACAATTTAAACAAAAAAACAAATTATGCAACAAAATCCTCTCTCTTAAACATATTCGCTCTGTCTGAAAGTTGTACAGCAAACAATATAAGCGTGTCTAATTTTTCACAAATAACTTTTTTTTTTTTAAATGAAAACTTTTACATAGCTAAGTTAAACAACAAACTACATTATCAAAAAGGCAAATAGCAGGTATATTGCAACGCTCTCTGCGGGAAACCTCCATTCATCCACGTTAGGTGGGTCTCTCATCCTGGGCTGCCTGGCAGGCTGACAGTACAAGGTGGGCCCAGTCTGGGGGCACACAGACACAAACACACACGACTCCACATTTCCCGGGGAGGAAAAACCGGTGTCCCAAGACACCTGCTGCGGACCCATGCATCTCTGGAACAGGGAGAGCAATTCAAAGGGTAGGAGGGGCATCGGCTGGCAGGGGGTAGGGCTTACATAACAATGTGATCCTTCAGTCAAGTCTAATGCAAAAAAAAATATTTAAAGTACTGGCAGCACTCGCAAAGCAACAAAATCAGAAGAAAGTGATCAGTATGCAGAAACTCAACTACCTGCAAGCCTTAAAAAGAAGCTGAATGTGTATAAAGTCTGTCATCAGATACGGGGCCATGTAATGCCTCCCTGCCGCCATGCTCCTCCCATTCTGTGCCATTCAGTCAGCGCTGGTTTCCCTGAAGCGGTACTGGTCCGGACCAGCTAACCTACCCGAGCATCCCATTGGGGTCATGAACTGCATTCACCCCCCCCCCCACACCTGCCTAAACATGCTCCCAGATTAAATCATTTGGCTGCTTGCACACAAGCATTTTCAAAATGATAAGAACAATAAAACTGGATTCAAGTATTTTAATGTCAACAGATTTAAGCTACTGTAAACAAATGAAAGGAGAGGAAAAATGCGAGGAGAGAGAAGGAGAGACCGGACCGCTCTTGATTAGCCTCCCCACACCTTCCCCCCCCCATCCATTACTACAGTTAACGACCTCTCAGCGTTTAACCCCAGAGGGAGCAGTTGCATAATTATAAGCGAGACCAAGGCTGACTGACAGCGATTGTGACGCTCTCGTCCTTCATTAAAGTGCTAAGAGATGCCTGTTATTGCAGCCCAGAATGCAGGACAAGTGCAGCGTACAGCAACTTCCCCCCATAGCCTGTCCTCCCTGGCCAGGCCTGGGTGCGGCCTGTGGCGGCCCGGGACACTGAGGCTTGGCTGCAGGGCGTGTGCATGACTCCCACCTCCAATTCAGGTCACGCCCAGCTCAATGTGAAACAGGTAAGCGATTAACCTCCGGCAAATTCTTAAGGGGGGGACAAAAACAATTAACCTGGACACATATTAACAGTATTTGTTGATTGAGGTATTTTATATGTGTGTATAAACTCAATAAAAAAAACAAGTGACCAACTATAGGTCACTTAAGTAAATTCTATACTAGGCATCCTAAGAGGGGTCACCTGACCCCTACCGGCCGCTGTACGCTGCTGTACATTGCTGTACGCTGCATCCACCCCACCCCCTCCTCGCGGTATGAGCCTCAACCTCAGGACTTTCTGCAAAGACTAACCTTCATCTGGAGTTTGGGGGTTAGAAGGTCCTCACAACCTCGATCACACAAGCACACAAACCCCGCCCTTTACACGAGGGCCCCCCCAGACCCGGCCCTTTACACGAGGGCCCCCCCTCCATCTTTGCAAGCCTTTGCTTCTCAGTATTTTCATATCAAAAAATAGTGCAATTTTTCTTCAACATTTATATAAATAACTAAAATCGTGCTTTTAAGTTTTTTTCCATTTCCATATCAATATATGTGTGTATATGCATATACATATATATATACACACACACGCATATACATACATATATACACACGCAAACACATACATACATACATACATACATATATACATAGATACGGTTATGTATAATAATGTTAAACAAGTTGGCACCCCACCAAATTTCACTTTCAGACAAAACAGGAACAATTATAATCTATTCTCTTACAAAAATACCCCTGCCCTTTACAGTCATTTTTTATGGTACAT
Source organism: Petrocephalus zakoni (assembly GCA_026774425.1). Taxonomy (NCBI): domain Eukaryota; kingdom Metazoa; phylum Chordata; class Actinopteri; order Osteoglossiformes; family Mormyridae; genus Petrocephalus; species Petrocephalus zakoni. The sequence goes on along the minus strand of JAODKN010000127.1, from coordinate 1,453,864 downwards.
ATTGCAATTTACTTTTGTGAAATAAACAGTCTTTCTGTGTGTGTGTGTTTTTTTTTTACTATTGTGCAAACATTTCATGAAAATGTGAACTTCTGCCTCAAGAGCCCACAGAGCTGGACAGAGCCAGCCTCATTTTGGGGCTTACGGGGAACAGGGGGGGGGGGTTTCCAACAGAAACAAATAAAAACACATGAATGATGCAGGTCCAAATGGGTGAGTGGCTGACAGCTTAAGAGACCACCCTGTGGGGGGTGGGAGAAACTGACCAGCCCACAGATATCGCACCCCCCTCAGAGAGGGGGCAGCACAGTAAGTGTTAAAATAAAAATAGAGGAAGACTTATTTGCTTTAAAGACAGCATCTCGAATAAAGGACAGGAGCAACTATAAATACTGGCAGGTTGTAGGAAACCCTAATGAAAATGTATAAAGTATTAAATAGGTGAGAAAAGAAAAAAAAAAAAAAAACGATGTCAGCATGGGGTGAAAAGGCGGTGAGCACAAAGAGCAGGTATGGGGTGTATAATTATACAAAGACCAGGTCTAGATTGGGGGTGTGCAGTCATTGTGCAATGAAGCAACCTGCCTGCTCTCTAATTATCCCATAGTGCTCAGGGGCCGACCTGGGGTGAGAGGCGGTCACAGCTCCGGCGGCCGTGGTCGCGGTCACACCTACGGCGGTCGCGGTCGTGGTCACACCTGCCGCGCTCGCGGTCACACCTGCTGCGGCTGCTTCTTCTCCTTGCTGCGGGAGCTGCTGCTCTCCAGGCTGCCCAGGTGTGACTGCTGCAGGACCCCGTGCATAAGCGTGGGGGCGGGGGGGTGCGGCGCGCCGGCTGGCCGCTGTCGGGCCAGCGTGGGGTGGTAGTAATGCCCGACGACCTCGCTGTAGGTGGGCGGGGCGCCCCGCTCACGGGTCTCACCCGGACAGTCCCGGGCGGAGGCGGCACTGATGCCAGCGCGGAGGCTGGGGGGGCAGAGCGGGGCATCGGCCAGGTGGCTGTCGAAGACGGTGCGGTTGGGGGGGGCCCGCACTGACTCTCTGTTCAGCTCCAGCTGCTGTTCGGGGTCGCGCAGCTGCAGGGTACAGGGACCCTGGTAAGGGGGGGGCTCCTCCCCATCTGACAGGGAGATGGTGGGGGGCAAGTCAATGATGGAGTGTGGTAGGTAGGGGTAGGTGGGCTGGAACCTGGCCAGACGCTCCCTCTGCAGGTAGGAGGGAACTCGATCTGGGGGCCGGGGGCCGTAGACCTGCTGCTGAAAATACAGGCAGGAGAAAATGCAAATTATTCATTATTAGTATGCAAAAGCAGCCAATGAGAGCCACGGAAGCATCAATAAGAGCAAAGACAAAATGGCTGCTTGTAAAGACACAGCAAGCAGCAATTACACCAAGAAAAATACCCTGATATACATTCAGTAAGAGGTCCCTAAGACAGCTGGATTATTATTCTTCTACATGTTGGTGTCAAAGTCTTGACAAGACGATGAAGAAACAAAATTCACATATAACCTCACCTCACTGACTCCACTGGAAGATCCAGGTCCATCTGACGGCCAGAGACTCCCATCCTGGGGGGGGGGGGAATACAATCAGATAGATTAGCCACAGCCTTGCAATGAAGTGATGGGGGTGCAATTTATAATATCACCACTAGATGGCACAAGGTGTAAAAAACTGAACGGAAATAAACTAAATTCTCTTGCATAAGGAATACTTGCAGGGTATTTAGGATTGTGCTTCATGATTCAGGTTGTGGAATATAAAATCACCTTTGCCTTGTAATGTTGTCTAGCTTCACTTTCACCACATTGGCCAGCAGTTAACCCCGCCCCCTAGCAGACTTACAGAGGCCAGTGGTAGGTGGCGCCGACGAGCTTGGCTGTGTCTGGAGATGAAGGAGCGGGCAGACAGTCGGTAGTGATTGAGTAGACAGGTGATCACCACCACCATCACCATCATCACCACGACGATGACGAGGATCTGCACAAATTCCAATTGGGCTGCAGGGAGAGAAAGTGGCACCAGTTAGAGGAGGGCACAGGTGTTTCTGCAAGCCAAACTCATCTTAGCGCAATCCAAGAACATAATCCTTAACGACTCAGTGACAGACGTACATTATCATCCTGCTGCCAACATCTCAGGTATGGAAGGACCTTGGACTGGACACGGAAACCAGATATTACGAGAGAGTAGCAGTCCAAACGTGTCATGATGTCAGCCTGCACGTGGATTTTTGGTTCTGGGTACATTTACTCCCGGATGAGGCTTTGAGAAGATGAAGAGACTCACATATCCTAACTAAACGTGATGTTAACCCATGTAGAATGAACACTAAAGGAAGCTCTGTCACATAACAGAGGCAGCTATCCTGGGCCAAGAAATGTAACCAGAAGACTGACAAACATCCCAGGGGTTATCTTCATCACAAGGGAGTTTTGCATTTCACCCACACTTTCGTTTTCATCCAGACTGATTGCAGAATAATCAAGCCACAGAAACATACAAGGGCTCCAAATCTTCCAAAAAAGCTCAGCCCTGCTGAATATCACATCTTTAACCCCCCCGCCCCAGAGTTCCCAACCCTACATGCCAGGATAGACTCCACACTCACAGACCCGATATTTCATGGGCCATTTACATGCAGCCCCCCCAGCGCCTGACCCACTGTACGAACTAAATAGTGTAGATTCATGTGTCTGAAGGCCAGCCCAGGCCAGGCCCGTTTCACTTTCCTGCAAACAGCTGTACGTTCCCCGCTGATGAAAACAACAGGCTACCAGAAGGGGGGGGGGGGGCAAAGGGTGAGATGAGCTCTTAATTTAGAGAAAGAGTAGGGAGAACAACCCCGACGATGACAGATGGATCAGCAGTGGGAGGAATGAGAGGGGATCTAGGAAGGTCCATGAATTTGGAAGGATCTGCGGGCTAGACCGATCGTGTCCGACTCGAATAACAGGAAATTCCTGAGGTTCGAGCGCAAGGCCGGCCTTCGCATCGAGGCAGCTGTGATCGGGGATGGGCAGTGGAAATGCAGAGGGACATTCACGGGAGTCTCGGAGTGTGAGGACAGGGTACGGCGACTGGCTGAGAGAAGACACACTAGGAGACACACGCTTCATCAGCATGGGTCAGATCTGCAAAGGTATAATGCAGATATGTCAGTCAAGCATGTGTTTTTGTTTCTGTCCAAAGTGACATGCAAGTGAGGATCTGAGAGAAGTCCGTCAGCCAGTCCTTGGGGCAATTAGTGTTAACGGCTGTGGTCAAGGGCCCCAATAATGACATCACTCCGCCAGCCACGGGATTCAAGCCAGCAACCTTCTGATCGGAGTCATAACCCGCAGAGTGACACCCTGGCCCAATTTTGAAGGCAAGTGTATGCTGCAGAAGTAGAAACAAGATTCTGGTATTGCCTGTTTTGTCTACATAGACACACACGGGCACACAGAATGCTGCAGATCTCAGCTGGCATGGCCGTTATTATGTCCTGAAAATCCCCCCCCCCCCCAAAATGAGGCGCGATTGGCCGATCCACCCAGATGGCGGCCTGGCAGAGCTGAGCGAGCGATGATGGCAAAACCACACACATGCCAAGCTAGAGGGGCCCGGGGGGGGGACCACCGAACTGGGCCGACTGCCGGCTGGCTCTCTCCCTGATGGGGCTGCTCATCTCCAGCTGGGAGACAGATCCCCAGCTGAGCTTAGCTTCTGAACTTCCGCAGCAGATACCACCCCTCTCCCCATCACCTCACAGAGGAGGCACCTTTTCACAAGTCAGGTGAGAAAATCTGCAGCTCTCAGCCAACTGTGAGACACGGACCCCCCGAGGAGCGGCACAAGAATTTCCGTTTCCCAGAACACTGTGCCCAGTCCAACCTCGTACACGTAGGTTCTTAACTGGCCCTCATGATTGTGAGGGCTAAGCCATCGAACGTCACGCACACGAATGGTTAATTCAGAACCACAAACCAGAGATTTAAAAAAATAATAATAATAATAATAAAAGTATTTTATCCAGTGGCATAAAGCAGAGTGAGCGGCATGCGCCCAGTAGAGGCCGTGGACCTTCTATAGCACTTCTATCATTCCTGGGACTGTTTTTTAGCAACACTGGAGTAGAATGTTATTCAACGAAGGAGTGAAATGGCAACCAGTCGTCCAAGAGCTTCTACGAGAGTCCTCCTGAAATGGCTTAGCAGGAAAGCAGATAATACTGCCGATAAATATATTAAAAAAACAGACACACACTGCCCCCCATGGCTGGTTTATTAGAGGCCTAACCCTGACTGAACTCGAAGTTAATCCCCTTGTTTTCCAAAGCAAATATCAAGAATCGCGGCGAAAACTCAGCGTGACGTTGAAGTACATCAGAGCAGGTAATGAAACATAAGCTAAATTGCCTACAACACAGAGGAACCAAAATAAAGCAGGTCTCCCTAACAGCTGGGTAGCCATTACTTTGCCCCGGGGAGGAGGAGCCGGGTAGTTGCATAACCCGCAGCACCGCCCCTGATGAAGAGTCACGGGGATGACCACAAAGGAGACAGGCGTGGCTCACATGCACGGGGACACTTGGGGGGGGTTTGTGGTTCCCCAGACAACACAGCCAGTCGACAAATGCCAAATGGGAGATAGGGGCAAGAGGTCAGTGGGGACTCCAGTCAAGGGGAAGGGGGAAGTCACCCCTTGTCCCCATTATCACCCGGCAGCAGCCTCACGGTCACCTCCACCCACAGGCAGACGGGGGAGGGGGTTTGCGA
>JAODKN010000127.1:1403218-1426481 GCA_026774425.1 Petrocephalus zakoni | reverse complement strand
ATTGGATTTACACGCACGGACACTGATTACGTGTGCGAGCTAATCCTCAAACATCAGTTACATTCTCCATCCAGCCAGAAAACTTGGGATCCGCTGTGTAATTTTTAGCCGCCCGCTCCCGCCCGCGGCAACCGTAAAACCGCCCGCTCCCGCGAGATTTCCCCGCGGGACCCCAGTCCCAATGCAGGGCTCTACTTCGGACCGCTATCGGCCTGATAGGAACCCCTGCAATCACTCTCTGTTACATCTCCCAGAAGTTGAGCTACATCCTCTAGCATCAAATAGGGACACTTAATTGGCACCCTTCTTGGGCTGCATATAAGAAGTCATATATGTAATAGAAATTAAATGCTCTTCAATCCCTTTTGACTGGTAGAATATCTTAGTGTTGGTAAAATGCTACTTTGTTACACTAAAGGCTGTGCCATAGATACACTACTATAGCTAATAAAAATCCCCACCAAAAGCTCTGTAATGTTTATCATGAACTAAACCTGATACATCCATACTCCATTGTAACTTGTCTCTTGAAATGTCTGTACACTTTAGTGTTCTGTCTCATTCTCACCAATGACCATATTTGGTAATTTTTTTACATGTTAAAACTGTATAACACGTTTCGCCTTGATAGTATATAAGAACACAGATGTTTGCCACAAAAGAATATTTGTGATGCCAGAACACGGGCACAAATAGATTTTGTCAATTACAAGAGGAAAAATGTACTTGCTGTTCTTACTGTGCGTGCCTGGTAAGCGTCCATAAACTGGATCTCGCCTCCATTGGTGTGTAGAGGTTACCATAACGCCTTTCTTTGTAAATGATAGCTGATTGGCTGAAAGGAGGATGAAATTTCTGCCTAAGAATAGTGGGTTTGGATCATCACACATAATTTAACTATAAATAATACTGAGGTCAAGGACAGTTCCTTTTCTATAGGAAAAAAAAAATCATTTCTGAGAATTTGTTTTGTATTCAATGCTTTATGTGCTGGCTTGTCAGATATTTTCATTGAATTAAATGTTACTCTCCCTTTTCAGATCACTATTCATTAGTGTAGCAATGTTTGCTTAACTGGAGACATTATTTTTTTGTATCATGCTACTATGAAATAACATTTCATGATTTTCCCTGACATTTTTTGGTGAGTAAGATCCACCATATAACAGCTATCAGCAACAGCCCTAAAATCATTTGATTTTCAGCGACAATATAATGTTCTTTATTTTAAACATTACTGGCATAGAGACGCGTGTGCCTCACTCTGATGTGCTCGCCAGCTTTGCTTAAAAGCACACCCGTCAGATTCAATAAAGTTGGAGCTTTAAAATGCAGGCATTCCCGAGCTTTCGCTGTGTGATCTGTGGGCTCTGCATCTCCCTCTTTGCCCATGGCCCTCATGAATACGCAAATCCTTTACATTTACATCTGTGCAAATAAGTGCTTGGTGATCAAGGAACTAATTTGCTGCAATATTCTCATCCAGGGGAAGGGCAATATGCAGCTCAGCAAGTTAGGGACTGGAAGCCATGACTGGAAGGTTGTAGGTTCAGATCCCATGGCCAGCAATCATATGACCATTGGGCCCTTGAGCACGGCCCTTATCCCTAACAGACGCCAATCTGTCTCCAATCTCTTTGGACAAAAGTGTCAGATAAACATACAGATGAAGGAAAGATCTGAAGTGGATCTCAGACCCAGTATCAACTTTGGAGACAATGTTGGAGGAAACGTGCATCCAACCATCTTCTTCATGTTTATTCTGGTCAGTCATCGGAATGGAGAGGGGGGGGCTGATGCCTACCCCAGACAATGCTCATCCTTGTCGATCATACCCTACCTGTCAAAAGGTTATTTATTATCCTACAACATTTCGCCCAAACTGTTTAAGGCTATGAAATCTAATACAATGCATTCAATTGCAAAGTTATTACAACTGATGGCATTAATGTTATGGAGGAGACTGAAGCTTATTCTCTCCCAGACGGATAAATTAGCTATTCCACTTTCAGCCATTACAATCGTCTTTGCCATTTCTAGAGCTAGATATTTTAGTGAGGTAATTTGCATTATGTTTCAAGGACAGGACAGGGAACTGATAATCTCCATGGTCCCATACATCTGCAGGGGGTCCAAACACATAGCTGGACCCCAGTGGTTCTCTCGAAAATCCAGAGATGAAGACCAGAGTGTGAAGAGAAGTGTAAATCACATGGGAATCCAATATTTCTGTGTAAATAACAGTCCAAAAAACATCACTGCCATTGACACAGTACCACTGAAACACATTTGTGGTGCTGACTGACCAGTGACCTTCAAGAAAGACATTAGCTACTCATGTGGTCTCGGGAGTCAGGACCCCTATTACTACCCCAGGTTATTAGCTTTTTATGAATTCATTTTTTAAGTAGTATGTCCATGCATGAGTATGTACTTTGACATTAAGCTTATAAGGACTCTGGGATGTTCCAGAGTGCTATTTTACTTCCAGATAATATCACAAAAGAATCACAAAACCTTCAGTGACCTTCAATAAAGAATATTCATTTACAGTCGTTATGACTTTTTGAAAAGAGATTCCTCAGTGATATTTCGATGCCCTTGTATTAAGCTGTCGAGTGCCCCCAAAAAAGGGAGGACACCAAGAGTAAATAAGTGTATTAATACAAAAGTACAGAAAGTAATTTCATAAGAATTGCTTCGAGAAAAATACAAAAACACGGTTGCCCTTATTAAGGGACCATGATTCTGACAGATTTTGTTTACCGAGTCGGAAAATATGTCTCATTCAATGACCAAAGAGAAGTTCGTTTGTGCTATTAGACAGCAAAAAAGCTTTTATCTATGAAACGGGGGCAATTATCGCTCATCGAATCGGTTGTCTTGCGAGTGGCGGGGACGCCTCTCCGCCGACGCGCTTATTTACTGCGCTTTTTGCCTCCTCCGCCGCTGCCTTTCATTTAACATAATTAGCAGTCTAGACTATACGCACTCGGGCTGGAGCACAGGGGATACCTGAGAGGGCTTTATTTACACGCCCAGAGCATCAAAAGAGCAGGCTATGAGCTCACAGCTGCATCGTCTGAAAGCAGCCTCTCAGCCATCCCAATAATGCCTACTGAAAATATATATAAAGCAACTGCAGATTAAATTGTCGGTCACTTGGACGTTTATCATCGGCACTCCCGCGGCTTTTGCGATGCGGTTCCCCTGTTGCGCCTCTGCTTAGTGTTATTTACCGTTTGCTTTGGGATTCATTTTCTGCATCGCTTTTCCCGGTTTCGTTATTGTCTGATGCTGCTGCAGCTATTATTCTTCGTTAATGTGCTGTTAACTGACAGTTAGTAGGAGGCATTCCAGTAAGCATCTTGTTGTACTAAGGACATGAGACTGTAACTTGACTTAATTCTGTTCCTTGTTATTTGTGTCTTTCTTCCAGTGAAGCGATGTTACGGTCCATTATCATTTCTTATGTATGCATATACACTAATGTACTGCAAAATACATAGGCCTATTATTATTATTATTATTATTATTATTATTATTATTATTATTATTACTAGTAGTAGTAGTAGTAGTAGCAGTAGCAGGATTATACTACTTACTTTTCATTATAAATTCAGGTTAAGGTCTCTTTTATGACCCACCATACAAAAGTAAATAATTGTAATTTTAATATTATAATATATAATATAATATAATACTGCATTTCCATATTTCTGTCCTGCTTGTCATGATACCTTACATTTGCACTTAAAGTTTTATTAACAATTCATTACAAACCGTGTTCTTAATGCGGACTAAAAATATTTTAAATATTTAAAATTTCAATTTAAATGTCTGTGCCATCTAATAAATCTCAGTGAAGCCTTTTAAAGGAGAGGCTCTGGAAACAGATTCATTGTCTAACACATTTGACTTTGAATTTTACTTTTGACGTGATGTATTGATGTATTTTGACGGCCAGCCCAGGATGACCAACTCCAAGTCTTGAGAGGGACACCAGAAACACCATTTATAAGGTGAATAATTTGTTCAGTATCACAGTATGTAAGTGTAAATACAAGCTTCAGCTGATCTTAAATGGCAGCTACATAGACCCCTCTTCGAATCCCTCCCTATGCTGGCATTGTGTGTCCATCTGGGTCATGCCTTGCTGAGAGGTGGATTCTTTTGTCATGCTGACTGGTTTTTACCATAAAGTTACATCGCAGGGGTTCTGCGTCAAGCCATGTAAAGGGATGTTTGTTTTGGCATTTGAGTCTTCTTCTGGGCTTAGATCTTCTAGCTGTCTCATCAAGCTCTTACCTCCTGTGAAGATGGTGGAGTCCATCTCAGGGTTTTAGTTGGACCGCGCTCCATATAAAATGCACGGCAGGAAGAAAACTCTTTCAGATGTGCTGCTGATTTCATTTGTTGACTGCTTTTTTTCTTTGGGGGGGGGTTACTGTTTTCAATGTTCAGCCTGGAATTGTGTTCATGGAGTCCCTGTCATATCTTAAAAAAATTCCTGCCCTGTTTTCTGTTCCCTCTGATATCCTCAGCAACTAGACATAATGGCATCTCCTCTCACTGACCAAAGCAACTGACGAGAATAATGTGAACGTTTTAATTGTTGTATCTTCTGGAAAAGCATTCCTCTTTCCGAGGAGCGGTTCACCAGAATGGTTCTACAGTATATTTCAGCCCGAGTTCTGCATTTCAGCCCTTGTACAATCTGTCCTCCAAGGAATCCAGCTGAGCAGAAGGGCAGGAAAACTTGGTGAGAAACAGAAACAGAGAGAGAGAGGGAGAGAGAGAGGGGGAGAGATGAGGAATGAAGAGAAACAAAGAGAGTGTAGCAGAGAGAAGAGAATATCAGACATGGATGTGTCCGCACTTCTTTAATAGTGCGGTATGATGGGCAAATGCCATGGATCAATTAAAGTATTTTAATGACCTTTTATTATGAGGGAAAAAGGAGAAATGAATATTAAGGGTCAATTTTTTTAAGTGATTAAAAGTATAAAAGTTATAAAAAAAAAAAATTCTTAATATGGTGATTCTTGTAGAGAGGATGATTTGCTGATGGTGCCCCTCTGCAATGCACAGCTTTCAGGGCGTCTGCAATCACAGATCTGTCCTCCTTGTCTGGCTTTTTTGTTTCTCCTGGAGTGGGTGATTCATCACACATGTCCTCTTGACCTGACAGCACATGCTGTGCTTCATCACAGCATTGCACCCAAGTACCCAACTCCCGCCCTCGGCCCCCCCTCGCGCGGCACGCACCTCGTGAGTGTCTGATGAGTCGCACGGCGGGGAGCCCACTGACGGCACTCGGTCAGAGTCCCCCCACACCCTGCCTGGACTTCCCGGTCAGGACCACCCTTACTTGATGTGCCCCCCCCACCCCCCGCAGTGCCACTACTATCACTGGCATCAGTTTCACAAACTGTCCATTCGAGACGCCAACCTTTCAAGGCTGCAATGTATCACGCTTTGCTGATTACTGCTTACGCTGTTTCTAAGAACCAGGAAGTCACACCCAGCTGTGTGGAAGGCCGGGGTGGCAAAATATCCACGTCCCATTTGATATGTTTGTATCAAAAGTGTTTGATGTGCTAGAGTATGAGGGAACCTCTCGAGCTGACAATAGTCCTGATTTTACCTTTTTTTCTGAACGCGCATCTCCAAAGCCCTGATGGAATTATATAATACTCCCATCATGCCGTTCTTCTCCGAAACCACGGAGCTCATTCATTACTCTCCACACACTTCACACTCTCTCACACACACTCCCACTCACCAGTTATGCATGAGCAGATGAAATGCTCACCATGGTGACACATGAGCCCGCAAATGTTATTTTGTAAGAGCTTTCGAGACCAGTCTTGGTCTTGGCTGTGAGGAATGAACCACATGGGAAACGCTTACCAAGAAATCGTAGTGTCATAATGTCACATAAATATATAGTATATACCTACATATATATCTTCCCAGGATGATGCTGGATCCTTAGGCAGTCCAAGGATGTAAGGTAAGGTAGGGAACACCCTAAATGGGAGCCTATGGCCATTGCAGGACACCACACATAGGGCAATATTAGAGACAGTGACTCGTTCAACTGCCATATGTTTATACTGTGGGACCAGAGTAGCTGAAGAAAATTCACAGAACCATGAGCTGGGACAAGAATCCAACCTGGGAGGTCAGAGTACGTGGTGGGGGGCGGGGGCCATTTCCTGCAGCTGCCCCTTTCACCCAAACGTTTGAAAGTGCTTCCCTATTGAGGTAGCCATTTTTCATCAGTCATGCAAATCTTACTGAAGGGGATTTCTTCAGTTGACACCCCCCACACCTGCCCCCAGAAAATCTGCACAAGCCTGCTGGAGGTGTGAGACTGTAATTCCACAGACTGAGCCACTGCACCTTCCATATAGGAGCATACTTATACATATATATGCATATATTTATTCAATGTAATGTACATATTTTGTCACACGCACACGCAGACATGCACAGACACATATATATAGACACACTCATGCATAACACATCAGGACATTATATCATTGCAAACAATTTTATCATATTCTAGAATTCAAGAATTTAAATGTATATTTCCAGTTATTTCCTGTTTGCATTGAGGATTAAGTGGCTGTAAGTCATTTAATTTAATGTTTAGCTGTTGCCATATGTCGACACATATTTTGCTTTTTTCTTCAGATTCAGGGCAGTAATTGCCACCTGAATGTGATTATGACTGCACTGTGAATGATGCAAGTTGGTGTGCTACCTGGTCACATGTCCAGATGTGGCTCAAAATGCTGCTATGTTTCAGTGAGAATGTGGGACCAGGAAACCATTGCTAATCTCCAGCAAGCTGTCAGGCCTGTGAATTGTCATGCTTCCCAGTTGTCTATCGATCTGGGCTTCACAGTCATCAGTCCCAGGTCTGGCCAAAATGACTGTGCTTGTTTCGTTAGCAGCAAAACATTTTCATTGATGGTGCTTTGCATTTCCCATCTTATTGTGTTTCAGGTGTTCTACATCACACCCAGCCTTCCTGCCCCCTCCCGTTTTCTCCCTGGTATGTGTCTACCTGTTCTGTATTAGTCTTACCTCTCATTCTGACCCTCATGTTAACTCACCCCAGCTGCCTCTTGTTGTAATTCTTATAATAATCCCCCATCTCCATCAGCAGCAGACCAAAGTGTCATGTAACATATAACATGTGCAATACACCCGCATGTGCAATGTTCCCTGTAACATAGTATTTAAATTATTATCACCACCAACCAAAGTGATATTTAATACATGCAATAAGGTCACATGTGCAATGGTCATTATAACAAGTTATTACTATTATACTATTTATCTTTATTACTATTATTACTATTATATAGTAAATTACCTGGATCTGTTTCATGTTGCATCCATTCTATGCCTGCTTCTGCGTATCGGACGTTGTACATACTGCTAATTTATACTCCATACCTCATATTTAAATTTCATCTTTATGTTTAAAAGTGTGTGTGACTAGTCCTGTGGCTTATCCGTGACCTGAGTACTTAATTTCGCTCTACGGCATATGTGAACATGTCTGGAATGACAATAAATGTTCTTGAATCTTGAATAAATGCCTTCCATTCCAGTGCTCCCCAGTCCTGTCACTGAAGTCATAGTGCCTGCCCTATCTGTTGCCTGATCCTCCCCCTGTTAGCTGTCCTCCCTGTTTGGGATCCTCTGTGACCTTTTTGCTTTTGGATTATTTAAAATAAGGCCTGGTTTTGTTTGCCTCCAACTCCTGTGTTCTTCATTCCATGGACCATGACATTCTGGACCTGCAGTCTTTTATGATGCTTGCGTCGCTGGTTAGGGTTTTAGAACCCTGAAGTTATGGCATGAAGAAGATGCACACACATATAATTGTTTTCCTGTCGTAATGAGGACCGTCCATTCATTTTTATGACACCTTTAACCGTAACCCAACCCTAATCTTAACTATGATTCACACATGTAGCAAGACCTGTACACATACACACACACACACCACACTTGAAATATTCTGATAACAGTTTCACCTGAAGAATAAGGTGTGTGGGGCACTCCTGAAATGCAAGAGAAAATATGATATTTCAAAGAGACAAACCAACATTAAATGACAGACTGCCATGATTCAAACCTGTATCTGTGCAGGGGGGGTGGGGATTAACACCCCGTCCTCATTCAAATGTGACTCCCTTTATTATTACATTATTATTTATGATTTTGGGGGGCATTAGAAACTCCAAGCAACTCCAAGTAGAAACAAAAGAGCACTATAAAGACAGTCAGACACAGAAGGCTTTATGAGAAACTTTATGAGGCAGAGTAGTGAAAACCAGCCTGAGCATAATGTTTTAATCAAATGGTCTTAAAGATGGATTCTGGCAACAAAAATAAGGTAGCGGTGTGTCACAAGCTGTGTGGCCCTCTTGCCTTCTAATGCTTTGTCATCTGCCCACGGGGACCAGTCTAGCCAATAACAAAAAAGGAAAACGTCATGTTCATTTCCTTAGCCTTGATGGAAACGCGTATCTGCACATCTTCACAACCTAGCGCGCTTCTGACGTGGGCGAGTCTAAATTTGGCAGCTCTGCAACAGCACAGAACTAAAATGTATCTTTCGCTTTGGAAAACTGCAATGCTTTGGGCATTTTCATATTGACTGATGGCCTGTTCCACTACAATTGCCTGCAACTGAATCCCTCTGCAGAAATGTTATCTGACTGGGGGGAATTACAAGAAATGTCTGCGTTACTCCAGGGCTGCTTTACTGTTTAACTGCCGTCTCAAGTTTTTGTGCATGATGAGGCTTGATGCCTTTACAAAATATTGCTGTATTTCTGTGTATGCATATGTATTTGGGGATGGCCTTTTCAAATGGGGGGGGGGGGGGGTCAGGTGACTGTGGTATGCTAAGTCACCCCACCTGATCCCTGATCATGGTTTCAGATATAAAGCTATGTGTTCTGTTATTTCTTGCGTCCCACGGAGTATGATGGAATTCTGGTGCACACATCCTTCTCACTTTTACCAAAGTGTCTCTTTTGGTTTTTAAGTCCATCAGAAAGATCATCTCTTTCTTGCCCTCCCCCTGCATAATCTGGTACAATAGGGCCCATGTACAGTCAAACCTGGTAGAATTAAGGCTGTCAGGGTAGCCTCAGTGTAGCATGAGAATTCATCATCACAGATGTTCAGTGATGCGTCAACGTTGTAACCGTTCAATGTGTGGGGGGAATTCCTCCCTGTATCAGAAGGCTGGGGAGGTGTCAAATCCAGTCATTCTACATATTGGCATACTGAGTGGTTATGACTCATGATTCCTTCTAAATAAAATCACTTGACTACTTAGACACCTACAGATTGTGAAAATAAAATGCTTTGATCAAGTGTCACTTAACATACAACTCGCACTCACAACTGCCATGCGGCAGACACCAAAAAAAAAGATTCATGTGAATCCCCCTTCCTTCTGATTGGACTCCTTGCCAGTCACGATTCTCTTTGATTGGACATTAGTCTGCCGAGTGTCTTTTTTTGCTTGGCAGCTGATAACGCAGAGTTATATTTGTTTGCATGGGGGAGAAAACCAGACTCTGGAACTAATGTTCCGGTATTCCCCAGAGCTAAATAAACATCTTCTCCCTGCTGGAACGAAAGCCGCCAGCCTCCTCCTCCCACATTCCCTGTCGGGATGACTTATTCCACTCCCTCTGCTGAGGAATTAGTCATCCCACAGCACACAAGGGCATCTTCTGAGTTGTGGATTCCTGTCAGACGGGGGCCCCCTTATCATTGTTATAATACTGGGGCCATGTTAGTCCAGACGAATCGGGTCAATGGAGATAACACAGCCTTGTCTGCTCCTGAACAGAAAGGCTACCGTGCATAACCTGTGGTTAGTGTCAGACCAAAAAATAAGTGCACACTTTGAATACCTCCCACCTGCGATTGTGTAGGTTTGGCCCCCCAACCCCCCCATACTTCCTCTCAGGTCTCTCCTCATGGGCAGCAAGTCGTGTTCACCATTATTTTGTGTACCATTAATGCCATACGGTCTCAAAAAGATGGGAAATATCTGGCCCTGTCCCATTTGCTTCCGGAGTCTGACCTACAGGAGTTCACTCCCGTTCCAGCCAAGCCTCCAGTGTCTGGCCTGCAGGGGCCCGCACCTCAAGAGTCAGGTTCTTAGGGGTTCACGCATCCTGTCTTTGTCTCTGCAGCACCTCCAGAGCCCGTCTTCACTTCTGCAGTGCCTCCTAAGCCCGTTTTCGCCTCAGCTGCACCCCAGGCCAAGGGGAGCCGCCTTGGCCACGCCTGTCTCTGCAGCAGCTGTGCTGCCCAAGCCAGAATTAAGAGTCCCTCCGTCGCCCTGCTTGCCCCTAGGCGCTATAGTATAGGTCTGCAGGTATCCCAGTTGCACCTGCATGATTATCGCCTGTCGTCACCCTGGCGCCTGCCTCGTCATCTCCTGTCGGCACTCGGGTGCCTGTCTCATCCACTCCAGTCATGTCCCTGGCACCCACCTTGTCCTCTCCTGTCGTCGCCCTGGTCCGTGCCTTGTCTCCTATCACCAATAGCTTGGCACCGGACTCCATAGCTGCTGCCAGCCCAACATCCGACTCCCTGGCCGCTGCCATCCTAACACCCAGCTCCCCAATTGCCACCAAACCAGACGGGATTGGACTCAGAGGATAGCACTCTAGAAGAGCTCAAGTGGGACCCCCCGGGCCTTGTCCTGAGTTCCGCTCCTTGGGCTCCAACCTCCATCTGAGGCTTGGATCACTCCAGGCCCCAGGTTCCGGGGCGGTCAACAGTAACAGTCAGCATCCAAGGGAAGGGGAAGACGATAGACACATTATCTGTCATAGTCACTCAGACTCCTATCTGCCCAACGTTGTCCTACTGCTCCTGTCCCACTGGTCCTTTGGCACCCTCAGCTCCAGGTGTCTGGATAGGCTATGCCTCACTGGTGAACGGATCCAGAGGGATTTGCGTCCCAGAGTCATCGTCCAGCTTGCCAGGGACCAGAAGACTTCCCAGACACCCCTCAGACATGCTCCAGCTCCTGGCCTGCTGCCGCCTAGCCCAGTAAATCATCAATCTAGGTCCGCAGCAGGGCACTTGGCCCATCCTTCTGTGCCTCCTCTTCAGTCGGCCAGCTCTGGTATTCCATTAACCCCAGTCTGATCCTACCCTTCTTAGGATTCTTTTCCCTCAGTTCCCAAGCCTGCTTCCCCATCAAGTCCCATTTTTGCTTTTCCCTTTCCCCTACTCTATCTTGGTCCCTGTCCCATGTTCCTAGTCCTGTTCCTCGTGTTTCACATACTGTCCCCAGTTTGTTTGTCCCTGGTCCCCAGGTTCTGTCTCCTGCTGTGTTCCCTCATCTAGTGGTCCTTCCCAGCTCCTATCTGTCCTTATTCCCCTCTTATTCGATGTCCTGGTTCTGTCTGTCAGGTCCCTGGTTTTTGTTAGTGGTTTCCTTGTCCCACTCGGAGCTTTCGTTTGGTTTTTGTCCACCCTTTCTTTGTAACCCTGGCAGTTGGGTTGGGCGATATAACACTGATATTTTATCCGGTGTGTGCAATAATCAGCAAGTTAAGCCCTGTGCCTGTGATCAGAAGGTCGCTGGTTGAAGCCCAGCCTCCGGCCGTCTGTGGGCCCCTGAGCAAGGCCCTTAACCCCCAGCTCCCTGGGCACTGCACAAGTGGCTGCCCTTCATGGCCAAGCTTACTCTCATGGAGAGCATGATTGGGGGAGGTGAGAAATGAATTTCCCCACAGGGACCAATAAAAGTATCTCAAAAAATTATGGGCAAAACATTTCGGCAGATGACAGCTTTTAGTAAGTAAGCAGTATAAATTTGGCATATAATTATGTTCAATAAACATGTCAGACTTTAAACTGCAAAAAGTACCACCACACAACCAATGTCTTTTTACCTATCCACATGATCTCCTCTTTTAAAAGATGTTGTGGCTGCTGAGCTGTTCCATTCTTCACTGCCACTTCAGTGCTTATCAGACCGAAGTATACCAAACCACACTATACCAAAATAGTATTAAATGGTGTGCTCCGCTAACCAAATTTAATAAACACAAAGACACACCAAGTTTATACAGATTACTAACTTTTGGGTGCCACAAAACGTTTAATCTTATGTTCCTAGACTTTTCTATTGTTGTTATCCCTTAGTGTTTAATAAGGTTTCCTAGCTCCCATTTTCTTATTCTGTTTCTTACTGCACTTGTTTCTTGTTGTCCCATGCGTGTTCTGATTCTGGATTATTTGGTTATGGTTCACACCTGCCCCTTGTTAGCTTTGTCTGTACGTTTTGTCATTGTGGCCGTTTTCCCTGTGTAGCTCTTTTCTTGTGTTCCTATGTGTTTGTTAGTTGTATTTTTGAATGGTATTCCATCTTAGTTTTGTAGTTTTCCTGTATTGCTCACTGCTTTTATTTCTGATTTATCAGTTTTGTTTTGACCCCTTACTGTGGTTTTTGGTTTCTCCCTTTCTGTTTGTGTCTGTTAAATAAAACCTGGATTTGTTGGAGCCATTATGTGACTGTCTCTCCTTCGCCATGCTCCACCATAACAGGAAGAGCAAATTGGGGAGCAACATTGCTGGGCTGAATTATTTGGCCCCTTGTCTATAAATATAACCACTTCTGGGAAAGTTACCTTCGTGCCAGACGATAGTTTGCTCTGATGTGTCTCCACAGGGTACCTATCAGTGTTTTGGAAAACGGGATCTTAGGTCTGATCCTGTGTTCATCTGAATTTTCCTGACACCTTTGTGATGTATCTTATATTATCTCTCATTGATGTAACCAGGCGGTTACAGTGACTAGGTGGGTCCCAAGCATGTACAGGGATGGCAAAAATTATTAGAACACCTGACAGATCTCCAAAACATGATTTTCATGAAATATGTTCATGAAACATGTAGATGGTTGCGCACAACAAATATCAGATGAAGTGAGACCTACTGTTTTTATTCACTTTTAACTTGAATATTTGGCATGTCCACCTTTTGCAGCAATTACAGCAGGACATCTCTCTGGTATAGTGTCAATATATTTCCTCACAACTTCAACACTAATGGGTATCCCATGCCTTCTGCAACTCAAGCCAAAGGATTTCTTTTAAATGTACAATAGATCTGTTCAGTTTATTTTCCAACTCGTCACAAATGTGCTTGATGGGGCTGAGGTCCGGACTTAGCACACTGATTCTCCTTATGAAGACGCTATTCTATCATTTATAGAGCATAATGATCACTTTGTACACATTTCATTTGTTTTATGGGTATGTTAATGGCCAATTCAACAAAAACAACTGAAACCTTTTAAATATGCCAAGCATCCTAATAATTTTGGCCACCACTGTATAGACATACCCAGATATTCTAACAACATCAGACATGATAACAGAAATGCTATTGGATGGTGGGAAAACAATTATATTAGCTGGATGAGACTTCTAAACTGAACAGAAACTGCAAATCGGTCTTCTAACCACTTATCCTGGTTAGAGTTGTGGGTAATATTAACATTTGAGTGCTGCCGTACCCATCAGGCAGTACCGTGGCATACTGGACTGGTGCCAGTTGGAAATAATGTAAATAGCTGTGTGTAGGTAGCATTTATTGTGTTCTTATTGTGCTATACCATAATGTCATATGTGATGCTTAATGTTACGTGCAAATAATGTGTTTGCAGGCACCCACCGTGTCTAGTATGAGTGTGACTGATGAACGTCAGTAAAAGCCAGATTTCCCTGTGCTTATTTGACATTACTCCTGTGCTGTCACCATGTCCAGTACTAGCGCCACAATATTACTTTTCGAAATATGGTAAAATGGTGCTTTAATCCTGCAGTAACGTGTTTAAAACATTCGGCCGCCTTCATCCTCCCCCAGGACGGTGCCAGCGTCCTCATTTAAGTTATGAAATTATTCGAAGAATTACGAAATAAACACAGCTCAGTGTGAGGAGCGTCAGCACCCTCTGCTGATCAGACGGCAGACTGCAAGTCTTTCTACTGTGCAGCAGCAAAAAACACGAGGCCCCACTGAGAAGCACTGAACTGAGTAACTGAATGCTAAGTGCGGTCTTTTCATTACTGGTTTCTCTACAATACAACAATCAAAACTACGATGACATAGTTAATACAGTCTTCTAACTTACCGTACCTAACACTAGGAATCTGAGACGGAGGTCTCCATAAAGCAAATTAAATTACATTAGATTCAAGCGACTTGTTATAGGTGCAGTACCCACTGAAATTCTTATTTTGTTCGCTTCCGTTGCTGAAAAAAAATAAAAACAATAGCGAAGTAGATAGCATGTAAAAGAACAAATCAACCATAGATAAAAATGTGTATTAGAGTGAAGAAAGGAATAAAAGTAGTTACTAGTGTAAAATATACAAAATGTAAAATATAGAAATATACAGAATGTGGGGTATACATAAAATTATAAAATCTCAATATTGGCATTGGACCGTTTAAAAAATAAAGTGCAAACATAAAAATAAAACATAAACAAAGTATAAATTGTACATAACGATATGCATAAATATAAATACCATATGGGAAAAGATCCGGGGGGAAGTAAGTGCGACGTCAAACGGCGGGTAGCCAGTGTTACAGCCGCTGGAGGGGGGCGTAGGTGGAGCGGGTAGGGGCTGGCAGTTCATGGTGATTCGGATGGCCGGGGAGTATAGACTGTTCCGGGGTGTGGAAGTTCATTATTAACAACATAATGCTGTTTCTATAATCTGTTCCACATTTACTTTCGAAAAACTTTTATTATTCAAAATAATTGGAATTAATGATTGACAGTGCAGGCGTTTTAGTTTAAAAAACAAAAAAACGCGATTTCATATTTAAATCACAATTTTTTTTTTGTTTATTGCTGAAAAACCTAGATAGATATTTTTACAAATATATATACATACACACCAATAGTTTAAAGTGTTCTGTATAAGTATATACTGTATTTATGGCATTTTACTAGCAATATACTGGTGTACACTCCCGATACTTTAAGTCCGTGTCTTACTATTGTAGTAGACTGTGTCATACTACTATAGTAGACTAGCTTATAAATAAAGTCATTGGGCAAACTCATGAGTAACACAGTAACTCGGAGCATTGTCACGAACCAGTGTTGTCGTGGTGACCGTATACATACCAGCCGGCCTACACTGGGGCAGAGAAAGCGAGCAAACAGACTCGTATACATGGCTACTGCGAAAACACACGGCAAGCCGTGCAACTTTGTGGACCAGGACCAAATCTGGTAAATCCTTCTTTTCCTAAGATATAAACATTGCTGTACATTTACACTGGATGCGTGCCTTTAATTAGAACGAGCACTTGTATAGCTACATCTTGTAATACGTACCACAGTAAACATAATATCCACTGAGAACATACACCAGTTAAATATTATATATGAAAGGGTATTTGAATTAACAGTGATATTTTTAGATCGTTTCATACTTTCCTGCAGAACAGCTAGAGAACAATATTTAATCGTGATCAATATTATAAAATTAGGATTAAGGAAGTGAAGTGAATAAATAAGATATAAACCAGGATAACGGAAAATCATAACTGATATCTTACACTCAACGCAAATAATTTTTAATTTCGTTAAGGTCACAGTTGGAATGAATCAGTTAGCCTGACAATGCAATTCGTTATTGGAATTGGTAGTGTTTTTGACAAATATAAATTTATTGTTATGTAATCAAGAGAAACATTCGCGGAGATAGCGAAATAATAAACTTTCCCGTTTCTTTTCATACATGACCAACTTTGGTTTTTCAAAACATTTGGGTTCTTACCTTCTTTGCATCAATAAAGTGTGTAAAGATCAATATTTATTCCGCCTGTCCGTTTCAGGAGAGTTCACGTTAATATTGAACTCGAATCAGCCAAAGCTTGGCCAAGTAAATGGGGCTTTTTGAAAGAGTCCTACAATGAGGTAAGCAGATAAAATATATGCGTCCTGCTGTTCTCGGCCTGGTGCCCTTTATGAGTTGTGGCTCTGCAAATAATGATGTTGCCTGGCATCTCTAAGGTTACGCATCTGTGTTGACTTCCAGTTGCGCGTGTGTGTGTGTGTGTTTGAGAGAGAGAGAGAGAGAGAGGTGGTCAGAATGCTGGTCTCCTCCGGATCAATGAATTCCCTGCCTGACTCTTTCTCATGCCCTGTGATTTCTGGCATACGATTTAGATCACTAATGATTGATGATTAATAATGAATGAATATGTGATTATAAAGCTCATATTAGGTGGAGGTAGAGTGTGGCTCCGCAGCTTTGCACATTGTGCGTGTAAGCCAAAAATCAGCAGTTCAGATCCCAGGGCTGGCAGAGAGATATCACTGTTGGACCTGTAAGCATGGCCCTTAACCTCCATTTGCTCCATGGGCTGTCACACCCTGCTTACTCAAAAACATATAAATGTCACTTTGCATAAATATGCCTTTAAACTGGCATTAACAGCACACATGTATTAGTCCTGAAAAACCACAGTAAAGCTTAAAGAAACTGAAAGTTTATGTAAATTAAATATTTGGAACTTATGAATGAATATGACATTTATATAGCACTTATATAGTCTTTAGCATCTCCCACGAGAATCTGCCATTGATGTGCAAAGACAGTTCAAAACATACTGCAGAAAAGGGTTAGAGGGTGAAAAAAAAGTATAGTAGCTTTATCATTTTGTGTTGAACATAACTTGCCCCTTTTCAGGTGCTAACCGAGGGCAACAAGATGGGAGAAGAGATGGAGAAACTGGAGCTTCAACAACATCTGGGGACACACCTCCCCACCCCGCTCGGGAAATACATCAAGGTTATCACTTTCAGCAGAGTGCCCTCAGGGTCCTACATGCTGCTGATTTATTTTCCCCTGACAAGTACATTCTATAAATAATTTTACACTTAATATGCCTGCTCTGTTCCCGGTGACCTCTGTGTGTCTCCCTCTGCAGCCTGCTTCTGCTTTATGTCGAGGCCCGGCTCCTTTCCTGGCCGTGATGCTGCTTTTTACCCCACAGGTCGCGCCGTCTCCCCCCGTTCCCCGGACGACGCAGGCTTTCATTGGCTGGCGTTCGGCAGTGCCTGAGATGCAGCTGGATCAGTTTGGACGGCTGAACCGCGGCAAGAAGAGCTTCCTCAAGCAGCTTGGCTGGTCCGTCGACTCCTGCCGTTAGTGTCCAGCTGCCACGCTCCCTTCCTGGAATGCATCCACAGTATTCATTGGACAACAAAGCACTCACCCTGCCCTACCCAATAAGCAATTAAGTTTTAAAATGTCGTTTCTACCTACCATGACTACCTAGAAATAATCTCCTAGCCACATTTAAAGTTAAATTCTAGATCCTGTAATTACAACACACACACAGGATTAATTAGAATTCCCTGTCATAAAATGATTAACGGTATGCTTTTATTATAATATATTTGCTGTAATTACCACTTTTTTAGATGGGTGATCATTTAATATTCAGCAATTTAAGTATACCACAGTGAGTTACACAATGTACAACGTCAGAAACTCAAACATGCATGAAAGTTGCAGTTAATATGACAGTAGACTGTATTCCAAGCATCCCACACTGGGCATTACGGACCCTGAACAGGATGCCAGTCAGTCACAGGGAACACACTCTTACACACAATGACACACAATGGTCAGGTCTGAGACTAATTGAATGCAGAATAAAAAGCCATATGCCTATGGCCCTTATTGGGCATGACAGCCTGCCGCATTAAGATATTTTATTGTATTGTTTCATGTATTTATGTATTTTGACACACGCTTGCATTCTACAAAGAACCTTCATTTACTAGCAGAAAAAAACAAAACTGTTTAGTGAAGCTGTTTAAATAGTTTTGTATATTGTGTTTGTTGGGGAGATTGGATAATGGTGATAGTGAAGGTGTCAAAGTGAAGGTGTCTTAATTGGGGTTTTATTGGAATTTAAAGGCACAACAACTGGAAATAAAGATCACGAGGGTAGGGTGACCAGATAATCCATGTCATCCCAGACACTTTGAGCTAGGACAGGATTTGTAAACTAAAATTTCAATCAAAAGGACCTGGATTTTATGTAAGCACTGTGTTCTTGCTGTGTGCTGTTTGGTCAGTCTCCTATAATCATGCATGTGCCACTAATGTTAAATGCGAAACAGCTGAATGAGTCTTTCAATGAAGGAAATGAACCAAAGTTCAAGAAGAACTGAACTGTCTAGCCAGGCACAGGAACCTTTAAGGTTTAAAGTAGTTTGTAAAACCTAAAGTAGCTCAAAGCTACTTTATGACATGGATTATCTGGTCACCCAACACGAGAGGTCAGAAACCGAATGAGTGGGAAAGGAAAAGAAAAAAAGGACAGGGAGACGGGACTGGGAAGCACTTATACACGAGACACGAGACTGACGAGGGAGCTTACGAGAAGCAGCTGGAGTGACTAACACAAGGGCAGGAATGAGAGGTAAGACAGATGAGTAACAGGCTGGGCTTGCTGGGGCCATGCCAGGGAGGAGACAGGAGGGTCAGGTGGACGTGGTGGGCAGGGCATGACAGAAGGTTGATGTCCATTTATTTGTTAGGTCATTGCACAGCGGGAGTGCGAAAAGGATCGGGTTTGACCGGGAAAGTAATTGACCGGGATTGATTTTTATAAATGGAGTTTGAATTTGATTTATCCTTTTTTATGTCATCAACAAATGTAGCTGATTCTCCATGGAATTTGAAAGTTAGGGAGAAATTGTATTATAATGATTTAAAAATTGTGTTTATACCAGAAATGGCAGAAGTAATGAAATGGACTAAGTAATGATAATGATGATGATTACTATTATAATAAAAACGATGTGTACCATGTATTGTGTCTGACAAAATTTCATAGATCGCGATAATAAAAGATGCTGATTGGGCGGGTTGGGTAATGGCAAAATGTGTTGGCAGGGGACGTCCTTCTTGAGGCCCTAGGGCTACAGCCTCGGTACGGCCATGCACTAAAGCACCCCCACACACCACCCCCACCATTCACATATGCTGCATTGCCATAGACACCAGAAAGCAGAAAAACATAACAAGGTAAGAAAATAAGTGGCAAATACTGTATGCACAGCTAAAAAATGTTCTACTCCCAGAATGCCTTTCACACCAGAGAATTATAGCCCTATAGCGACAAGGTGGTTACAGTATTTTTCAGTTGCAGAAAGGACCTGTGCCAATGTAGAGAGAACATACAAGCTCAATACAGAGCCAGGGAAAGGAACTGAGCCCCTAGCCAAGAGGCATAGTGCAGCCCGAAACCACAGTGCAGCCCGAAAATGTTAATCAGTGTTCGATAAAATGCACCTTAACTGAACGTGAGAACTGTAAAAGATCAGTTTAGGAATGGTTATGCAGCAGAACTGTTACATTCCCATTAGTGAGTCGAGTGCTTAGCTGCAGTCAAATAAAAAGCAGCAGCCATGTTGGTTCACTGCTGAGAAATAAGCTGTTGGGTAGGCAAGCGGGGGCGGCTGGTCTGCCGGCGGCCTCCCCCTGGCTCCCCTCACATGATCGCTTTGTATGAATAGCTGAGGACACATGCTCAGTGGCTGGACTGCTGAGTGACAGGTAGAGACACCGGAGTAGGCATATGGAGATGGCTGCAGACTGGGACACACCAGCACACACGCATACGTGCCCCCACATAAACACTGCACAGCAATACACAAGCACATACATGTAGGGTATGTCAGCAAGTCTTTTTTGTCTTTGTTACAATGACAGTCAGGCACGCAAATGAAATGTTAAGACCTGTTGGGAAAATCTATGGTATGTTTGGCATGAGGAACAGATAAGTGTGCATTATGAAGAAGATACAAATGGCCAGATTCAGAGAGGGCTCTGTATCACGGCGCAAGTGGAAATGAGGAGGATGATCCACTGGTGGCTCTGAAACAAAAGGGGTTTATTGGGAAAATTGGGGAAAACATAAAATAAAGGTCCTCAAGGGGTCAAAACAAAACAGTAAGAAAACACTGATTAACAAACTTGAGGAACCACGACTAAACACAACTAGGGAGCGGGACTAGGGAAACAAAACAGCATCATGGCACAAGCATATGACACACCAAATACACATTCAATGGCTAACTTTAAAGCAGGATAAAGGCAGGCACTTAAATACGCTGAACACAACGACTAACAAGGAGCAGGTGTGGCTAGCAGAACTGGGTGCAATGAGGAGCAGATGAGGACAATCCAATTAATCAAGTCACAGGACAACAAGTGGAATAAATTACAAACATGGGAACACTGGCAGTCTGGGGACCAGGGCAGACACTTAGGAACTAAGGCACACTGGGTCTGAATGACAGAAAGTGAAGCGGACGGGTTGGCCAGCAGGTGCTGCTGGCTGGAAAGTGGCAGGTTGAACGGGTGCTGACCCTGACGGGTCTGGCCGCAGAACACAGGGTGAGCTCCGCTGAATTGTTGTAGTAACATATGAATGATTAACAAGACCGAGCACTTGGATCCTGCCTCATCACAAGGGACAGTATTCCCTTACATACTGATACTGTCTTCTAATGGTCATTTAAATGCTTTGAAATTTATGTAGTGGCAGGATCAGACAGGATTAAGCAGTACTTTTGAGAGTTTGAATGCATAGTTTGTCATCTTAGAAACTAAGATGTTCAGTTTTCTAGTCAGAAACAAGCATGTGTTATCTGTATGCTAGTTGTAAGTTTGGGAGAGACTCACTGAGAGGAAATTATGAATCTTGGGGGGTGGAATATACACATTATATAACATTATATGCTGTGTTGAAGGAATGAACAATTATGACTAGACAAAAAGGTATTTAGAATTTGCTGGTCACAGAAAGTATCAAGGATGTCTATGTGTACTATAATGACTCTCCGTATTGTGTCATTTTAATGAATGTAATGGATGATTCCCTGAGAAGGCTGCCTTGCTTTTTGTCTGTGAAGGCTCAAACTTTTAGCAACTAATGGCTAATACAACCATAAGAAAAAAGAAATGTTATTACTCTATTCATTTAATAAACACGTTGCTTTTTAAAACATGTAAGTAATTTATTCTAATTTATATTATTGTATATGGTAATCTATATCATAAGACTGCTTGATCTTACAAATTTGGTTTCATTGTTGTTTTGCGGTCAAAACTAGTTTGTCTGTTTGCTTCTATGATGTTTTTTCCAACAAATATTTGACATTTCCAGCTGTTATGACTTCATAGCAGGCACTATGAGGTCCCAGAGACGGAGTAGAAGAGGGTTAATTGGACCACAAATTCAGCTTCTCAGAGGACCAAGCTTAACAGCTCGGGATGACATGAGGCTGGAAGGCCCCGTGACATTTCTAATCTCTTTTGTCTTTGATGTATGGAACTGTGACGAGTCTTTTAGCACTAAAATGAATCGGTCAGTAAATCAACTATCATCTGCAAACCACATCTTCACAAACAATAACATTAACAAATTAAAAAAACACACTCAATATGCAGCCATAGCAAGAACTGAAAATTACTCCTTCAACCCTTCAAAGAGGACTACAGATTAGTTCTGAATAATATGAAGATCACAAATACAATTGTAAGAAATACATGGGAGATCTTTCATTGTGCTAAAATGTCACACAAAGAATATTGTTTGGCTTATCTGAATGTTCTAGTGAAGGTATAGATGTTGATGGACCTGCAGATAGTATTCTGACTGAATCAAGCTAATGCAGAGGCCTGTTCCCAGGATACTGACACAGGAATGATATCTGGGACAACATCAGTCTGAGACTGAGGCAGAACAGGGATAATTCAAGCCTCAACTGATACTTAAATACTGCCTCACATAGAGACTCTCCCTGGGTGCCTTTATAACAGATGTGCCAGCTTATTCCTGGGCGCTAAATCCTTGAGGTCACTACACGACCTGCTGATTAACACCAAAGATTCATTTACAAGTTTATCAGGCCAGTTTCACTGTTGATCCAGACATTGTTTTGACTTTATTGATAGTATACAGGCAAAAGTTTCAGGTTGAAGCAGTGAATAGTCATTGAAAAACTACATGGCAATATTGCTACAAAATAGCTGCTCTGACCTGATGTGTTTATGGAAGGCAACTACAATATAACATAATTCGGGGTGGGCACTAGGGCAAAACAAATGTGGCTATGTGGAAGCTTCCAGACCAACACTACTCTTTGGTTTTGCAACGGCACATGCCGCAACAGCAGATGTTCACCAGACAGGCCAAATGCAGCCTTGAATTTGTATTACAAAATATCAGTGACATTTAAAGTAATTACTGTGATTAGCATTACTCAAGCAGGCTTTATCTCCGCTGTGGTGTGTAGAGGGGCAACATATGTCCTGGGGAGGTAGGTTAGGTGACTGCTTGGGTCACTTTAACTTCTCTCCAATGTTTAGTGCTTTCTTAAATTTCATGTGTGTGTCCCCAGTAAGCTTGGTCCTGATGGAGATGTGTCAGTCCCTATTGCATGCACTGCATGTTTTCCTGTCCCCACCAAAAAGTCCTTGGCAAATGTTAGTATATCATGTTTTCAAATTGTTTAGAGGATTTACTTCTAGATAAGATATGCAACACAGGATTACATAAAAAGTATAATTTTAAAAAAAGTTTTAAAATAAGTAGAATCAGGTTTCTGAACTTGAACAAGAAGGGTCTTACACTTACAATACTATTATTATCAGTAATAATAATAATAATATAACAATATTATTGTTAATAATAATAATAATCATAATACTCAGTACTTAAATTACATATTTTATAAATGTTTATGCAATTCACCTTGAATTCTCACAAAAGAGAATGTTCTGTTGAGTTATTCATGTTTCAGGTAAATCAAAACTGTATTGTTCACGCTGTGTGGTTCTACAAAGGGATGAAATCCTATTTAAAAGTATGGAATTTCTTTTAATGTCAACGATTCAATTAATGTATTGAATTCCTGTGTACATTTCCATTTTGAAGAATATTTCCAAACTACTTGAATTCTTAGCTTTACTCGTGATTCCATCTAAATCTTTGAAAAACAAAGAAATACACTGCTAGGCAGGTAATGAATTACACTGGGTTAC
Organism: Petrocephalus zakoni; assembly: GCA_026774425.1. Taxonomy (NCBI): domain Eukaryota; kingdom Metazoa; phylum Chordata; class Actinopteri; order Osteoglossiformes; family Mormyridae; genus Petrocephalus; species Petrocephalus zakoni. The sequence continues at coordinate 1,403,304 of JAODKN010000127.1, read as the reverse complement.
AAAAAAATTTTTTTGTGAGTTGTCTAATATATTTCTGCTGATTTGACATATTTCTGGCCCACAGAACACGAATATGGCATCAGTTT
>JAODKN010000127.1:1382318-1402647 GCA_026774425.1 Petrocephalus zakoni | reverse complement strand
GCAAAACCAATGTGATTTTTGGATTTAGCGCATTAAAATTATCCTAGATCAGCTATAAAAAGTTAGACCTTTTTTTCACTGTTGACCAGTGTTATTACAATACGTCAATTAATTATACACGCACGCCCAATATGTGAGCTTCATATTATTCTGAGCTCCTCCCCAACAACTCGCATTGCGAAAAGAATAAGTACATTTTGGCATAATTAAAACTAAATTTATAGTAGTACATCCAGCGCATAACCACTTCTCCCGATCCCATTCTTTACCGTTGCGGCTCCCGAACTGCGCGCAGCCGCAGTTGCAGTCGCAGTCGAAACGTTTCCAGCGTGCCGTACGTCCTGATGACGTATGTGGTCACAAGACCGGCTGAGGGCTGCTCGGCGTGGCACACGCCCAAATGACGTGATGACGCCGTCGGGCCTGTCGAGCAAGAGGAAGCAGAAATAACAACAACTGCGGGGGGATTGCGAAGAGGCCGCCCGAGTTCTGTGTGGAATATCTTCGACTTGGCTTCTACGAGATAGAACACACCAATAGAGTCGCTATTTAGCGTTTTTCCTGTTATTTGCTCAGTCGTACCATGTCTCTCTTTGGAAAGTTGTTCGGCGGCGGGGGGAAAGGGGGCAAGTCGCCGAGCGCACAAGAGGCGATTCAGAGACTCCGGGACACGGAGGAGATGTTGACGAAAAAGCAGGATTTCCTCGAGAAAAAAATTGACCAGGAACTCCTCACCGCGAAGAAAAATGGCACCAAAAACAAACGGGGTGAGGCGCCGCTGTGCCTGGCTTGTGCAGTGCGGTATATGCGGAAATGGGCGCAAATGGTCGGGTCATTCGCCGAATGGCTGGTACAGAAGTAGGATAGTAGTTGAGTGTTTCGTTCTAGTAGCCTGATAAATATACTACATAACTATATTCAGTATACTACTGCGAGGAAGTGCTCACCCGGTTATGGCTAATTTAGTATCGGCAGTGGCTCTTTAAACCTCGTGTTAAAAGCGTAACCGCTGTGGGGTTTCTGGGTGTCTGGCCGGCAGTTAGGGAAGGTCGGGAAAACACGCAGTCATGGTGCTGTTCGTGCGGCTGCGAAGTAGCCGACGGCTGGCCTCGTTCGCTTGGGGATGCCGGAAAAGGCTCGCTTAAGCCGCCTTCTCGTCGCAGGTTAAAGGACAAATTATTTTAGGCGTGATGTAAGTATAGTGGGATTTTCCGGCTCTTTTTTTTCCACGACGACCGACTGGGCTAGGGGAGCCGGATCGGTGGAAGAATTAATGTGTTCAGCACTTTGGGATCAACTACTGTTGTTTAAAAAGTGCTTTATAAATAAATTTGATTCGGTCTGCGAACTACGTAACTAACGCTGATTTACAGTGATTGGATACTGATTGGAAAATATCCCCGGTAACATCTGACATACGAGGAAGTAAGTTTTGCGCGCATGTGACACGCCCATAACTGGGCTGTTGCAACCCGTGTCGCGTGTTATTGTCTGGGCGGTCGCGAGCTGATCCACAGGTAGCTACCGGATCCAACGATACGGCTCCCAGCTGACCTGTAGTGCTGCTGTGTTGACAAGATCATTTGTTTGTTGGAGGGGGAAAAGCATCGTTCCTGCGCATTTTAATTTTCAGTGGCATATCTGAAAATTGCATGCTTTCTGTCCTCAACAGCGACATTGTGTCAGTGAATCGGATTTCCCCTGTCTGCGGTTCTCTTATTCGTTATACACAGAACACTTGTTTTTTCATAAAGAACAATAAAAGGCTTGCGTTCATATTCCTGCTTCGCTGAATAGATGTTGCTTGTTTAGCCTTACGCACGATTTTAGCTGAATCACTGGGGTGCAGGGTTGTCGGTATAGAGTTACTGAGGATCAGTCATCCCCCTTTAATGGATATGCTGGTAACGGCACCTGACACCATACGAAGTAAAGGTGTAGTTCTCAAGTATGAAACTACAGCGCAAGATACCCTTGTAGTCTTGTGATAGAAGGCAAGCAAAGGTAGCATTGCAGTTCAGGGTCTAATGTGTAATTATTATTATTTTTTTTGCTTATGTAGTTGCAAAACTGTGCTTTTCAAAACTGAACTGAAGAAACTGCATTTTCTTGTTGTTTGGACTATATATGAATTAGCTCCGTATGTATGTGAGTTTATTGATGATCAGTGACCTTAAATCCTCTCTGACCTATAGGTACAAGACAAAAGCAGTGCAACAGCCCAGATATAATGTCGTCTTACACACAGTACCCAGTATTCGCCGCTTCTGAACATTCACCACAATGTCAAGTAGGGCTGTAGACTCAGGAAGGTTTTGGTAACTGCCAAGGGTATTTCTATCTTTATACGAAAACCCTGATGCACAGTCAGACAGGTTAAGGATACTGTTTATAATCTTGTGTGAATAAAATGTAATTTTAGCAATTTAATTATGAATAAGAACTACTTCAGGGGTGGCATGGTGGTGCAGTGGTTGACACTGTTGCCTCACACCACTGGGACCATGGTTTAAGTTTCTGCCAGGATTTCATGTACTCCGGTTTCCCCTCACAGTCCAAAAACATGCTGAGGCTAATTGGTGTGCATGCATGAGTGGCTGGTGTGTGCGTGTGTGTCCTGTAATGGGCAGTAGCCCCATCCTGGGTTGTTCCCTGCCTTATGCCCATACCCTCCAGGATAGGCTCCGGATCTCCCCGCAAACCTGAACAGGACAAGCGGTTTCAGAAAATTGATGGATGGAAATCCATTTTACCTGGGATAACCTCGTTGTTCATTTGGAGCCAACTATTTAATCAGTTTACACTCTGTTCTACTGGATTATAGTTTTTTTAACTGCAGTTTCAGTCAATTTACAAAGCCACCATCATGCTGGTTTTACTATTTAGATAGCTTGCAATGTATATCCTATCATTGATGCATCTGACTCCATACAGGTTAATTCACCCTCAGTCACCAGCCTCCTGCATCTTAATCACTACTGTCTACTTGCAGTGGTACCTGGCTTACTTTTGTGTGCTGCAGTTGTCCTCCTGAGACTCCATCCAGTGAGACACTGGCACTAAAAATGGAACTTGGGACATGTTCTGTTGCATGGTTACATCTGCATCCTACACTTTATTTTAACCCCCCAGGACATTTGCACTCAACACTCCTTTATTTTCACATGTTAATCATTTTGTGGTCAGTGATAGAAGCTATATGAGTACAACCATCCTCCCCACCCACCCCCAGTTATATATAATTTCCTGATGCACCAAGTAATCTTTTAATATCGCGTGTCTCTGGCTTGAATTAATCAATGTTATATTGATATAGCAATTTTCACCCAAAGCACTTTAACAGAATCAGTGGGGAACCCGTTTCAACACCACTGATGTGTCGCACCCACCTGGATGATGCGACAGCAGTCATTCTGAGCCAGTATGCTCACCACATGGTAGCTATGGTGGTGAAGGGGCAGGAGAGAATCTGAAAGGGCCAGGTGGATCACCTAGTCTGAGCTGCAGAAGAAATATTTTAGTCCGATTAGATTGAAATCTCTCTCTAGCCCTGTATCTACTACTGTGGCTGGTGTCCTCTAATATTTACCAGATATTATTTATGGATGAATTTAAATCTCCAAGAACATTTGATTACTGATTTTCACTTTGCCTTGATACTCCTTCCTTTACAAGTTACCTTGTTCGCAGGCACCCAGTGCTCACCAAATTCACGTGACTACTGGGGGTATTTTTTAAGAACACCCATGCATCATGCCTCACCACCCTTTTATATAGTGGTGCATGATGCGATGAGGCTTTTGATGTTCCCAGGAAGGGCTGATTTTTGGGGAGTTACCCCATTTTCTCCCCAATAAAGAAGGGCTACTTTGTGTGCTTATGAAAGTGATGGAACAGAAGTAATGGTTTGGCTCCTGTCGGTTTGTATTTGGTTCATTTTTTGTTTAATTAGCAAAGGTGGTTATTGCACACCTGAATATCTAGGAGTCAACTGTAGTTTGGTACCTGCAGGAAGGATTCAGATATAAATGTATGCCGTATTAGGCTATGGGAGCACACAGTTTGTTTTCCCTACAGCTATCATTTGTCCTGAACACTCATCTGCTTTCCACCATGCAGCTGCCTTGCAGGCCTTGAAGCGTAAGAAGCGGTATGAGAAGCAGCTGGCACAGATCGATGGAACGCTATCTACCATCGAGTTCCAGAGGGAGGCGCTAGAGAACGCCAACACCAACACTGAAGTCCTAAAGAACATGGGCTTTGCTGCTAAGGCCATGAAGGCAGCCCACGAAAACATGTAATTAACCCCGGATTTTCTTAGTCTGTTATTGGATATTGGATCTGTAAGTTGCTTTGCGGCAAAGGATCAACAAAGCAAATAACAAAACTGCTGATGTCTTAAAGACACTAAACTTAATGGGGGTGGAGGGCTGCCTGAAAGAAAAACCTGCCCTTTTATGCTTGGACACCAGGCCTGAAACTCGTCTTTTTCTACTGTTTTTCTAGGGACACTGGCACTAAAAATGGAACTTGGGACATGTTCTGTTGCATGGTTACATCTGCATCCTACACTTTATTTTAACCCCCCAGGACATTTGCACTCAACACTCCTTTATTTTCACATGTTAATCATTTTGTGGTCAGTGATAGAAGCTATATGAGTACAACCATCCTCCCCACCCACCCCCAGTTATATATAATTTCCTGATGCACCAAGTAATCTTTTAATATCGCGTGTCTCTGGCTTGAATTAATCAATGTTATATTGATATAGCAATTTTCACCCAAAGCACTTTAACAGAATCAGTGGGGAACCCGTTTCAACACCACTGATGTGTCGCACCCACCTGGATGATGCGACAGCAGTCATTCTGAGCCAGTATGCTCACCACATGGTAGCTATGGTGGTGAAGGGGCAGGAGAGAATCTGAAAGGGCCAGGTGGATCACCTAGTCTGAGCTGCAGAAGAAATATTTTAGTCCGATTAGATTGAAATCTCTCTCTAGCCCTGTATCTACTACTGTGGCTGGTGTCCTCTAATATTTACCAGATATTATTTATGGATGAATTTAAATCTCCAAGAACATTTGATTACTGATTTTCACTTTGCCTTGATACTCCTTCCTTTACAAGTTACCTTGTTCGCAGGCACCCAGTGCTCACCAAATTCACGTGACTACTGGGGGTATTTTTTAAGAACACCCATGCATCATGCCTCACCACCCTTTTATATAGTGGTGCATGATGCGATGAGGCTTTTGATGTTCCCAGGAAGGGCTGATTTTTGGGGAGTTACCCCATTTTCTCCCCAATAAAGAAGGGCTACTTTGTGTGCTTATGAAAGTGATGGAACAGAAGTAATGGTTTGGCTCCTGTCGGTTTGTATTTGGTTCATTTTTTGTTTAATTAGCAAAGGTGGTTATTGCACACCTGAATATCTAGGAGTCAACTGTAGTTTGGTACCTGCAGGAAGGATTCAGATATAAATGTATGCCGTATTAGGCTATGGGAGCACACAGTTTGTTTTCCCTACAGCTATCATTTGTCCTGAACACTCATCTGCTTTCCACCATGCAGCTGCCTTGCAGGCCTTGAAGCGTAAGAAGCGGTATGAGAAGCAGCTGGCACAGATCGATGGAACGCTATCTACCATCGAGTTCCAGAGGGAGGCGCTAGAGAACGCCAACACCAACACTGAAGTCCTAAAGAACATGGGCTTTGCTGCTAAGGCCATGAAGGCAGCCCACGAAAACATGTAATTAACCCCGGATTTTCTTAGTCTGTTATTGGATATTGGATCTGTAAGTTGCTTTGCGGCAAAGGATCAACAAAGCAAATAACAAAACTGCTGATGTCTTAAAGACACTAAACTTAATGGGGGTGGAGGGCTGCCTGAAAGAAAAACCTGCCCTTTTATGCTTGGACACCAGGCCTGAAACTCGTCTTTTTCTACTGTTTTTCTAGGGACATAGACAAAGTGGACGACTTAATGCAGGAAATCACAGAGGGGCAGGAACTTGCACAGGAAATTTCAGATGCCATTTCAAAACCTGTGGGTTTTGGGGAAGAGTTTGATGAGGTGAGCATCCTGGAGGTGGAGCTTCTGTCGTGTTACTTACCATAAGGCTCTAAAGAGCTTCATATGTTCATATGAATTAATGTTAGTTTTGTTTTGTGTTGGTGTCACACATCATATATATATATATACTGCCCTGTTTGTATAACATTACTTTTAAAACCTCTAATGTGAGGTACATAACCTTTTAAAACCTCTAATGTGAGGTACATAACCTTTTAAAACCTCTAATGTGAGGCACATAACCTTTTGTTGTTCTGCCCTGTTTGTATAACATTACCTTTAAAACCTCTAATGTGAGGCACATAACCTTTTGTTGTTCTGCCCTGTTTGTATAACATTACCTTTAAAACCTCTAATGTGAGGCACATAACCTTTTGTTGTTCTGCCCTGTTTGTATAACATTACCTTTAAAACCTCTAATGTGAGGTACATAACCTTTTGTTGTTCTGCCCTGTTTGTATAACATTACCTTTAAAACCTCTAATGTGAGGTACATAACCTTTTGTTGTTCTGAATTCCAGGATGAACTCATGGCGGAATTGGAAGAGTTGGAACAAGAGGAATTAGACAAAAACTTGCTGGAAATTGGAGAGAATGTACCCCTACCAAATGTGCCGTCCACATTACCTGCCAGACCAGGTAAGAACCACAGTAACTAACATATCAGGCAGACTCTCACTATCCAGAGCCTATCTGGAGTTTGTCCTAAACGTCTAAGAATAAGCCATGATGCGGAAACATACACTTGACTTGGTATGTATGGTTCCTATGTGCCCTGTGTCGAATAGAAAGCTGGAAGGTGGCTTGTCTTGAAGAAGCACTTCATTGCTACTTTGCAGTTCCTCAGTAGCTGTTTTCAGCAGATGTGTGGCTTGTGATGGATAGATGTGAGGATAGTGCCTCGGTTTTTCTGGTTGGTTGCATTAAAACAGGTGGTCCTCTTATTCTGTCATAACAGTGCACTGCTTATAATGACCCTTTACCCTTCCCTTCGATCATAAGTGTACTGCACTCTAGATTAATAAATCTGTCCCTAAATGGTTTGACTTTTTTTTTTTCTTTTCTTTAACCCTTTTCTACTTTTTGATTAACAAGACTTCCAGCCTGCCCTCTGGTATAATGAAACTGTCCCGTTGGATACAGCAGCAGCTGGCCTCCTGGCTCTGGGGAGCTGATCCACAGTATGGTCCCCCTGCAGACTTCTTTCTTATGTCATTGTCTTTTGCCTCCTCCTTTCCAGCAGCAAAGAAAAAGGAAGAGGAAGATGAAGATGACATGAAAGACCTGGAGGCTTGGGCTGAGGCTATGTAGTCTGAGCTCTGACGCTGTTGTCATCGCTGTCATCGTCATCACCACCCTAAGCGGATGGCAAGAAAGGACTCTGGTTTAATGTGCTTGTTTTGTATTTGGAGGAAGTGCTAAATAAATGAATACTCCAAAAGCCCGTAGCTCTCTGTCAGCCCACAGCAGTAAAGGGTGGCGACAGATTATGTTGCAAAAACATGAAGATGATCATAAGGAAGGCCACTTCTCTGGAAACACCAAAAGGAAGATGCTGCTTTTAGCATTTATTTTTCTTCGTATCTTTGACCCATGTACTACTGTCCACTCATCCTAATGCTCAGAGGCTCCCCCTGCTGTACACTCCTCTGCTGAAGCCGTTACCGTGCTTCACATGGTCTGCTGATCTGCAAGTCAAAGTAGTAGGGAAGTCAAAGATACGTAATGAGGGCAGTAGCGGCAAGGATTACTGAGGACGGCATCATCGGTCAGCGGCGTTCCATGTTGCGGACCAACTCAGTTTCCCGTTAAACATTGGGAAAAGACGCAAATGGAATATTCGCCAAAAAAAAAAAAAAATTGGAATGTGAATTTTGACTCAACTGACCCCTTAAAATGTATTTGTTAATTTTAAAACATCCATGGTGGGAAAGTGGTTATGTTTTTGGAGAGAGATTATCTGCCTCTCCCCCTGCTTTCTTTCTTTGTGTGTTTCTATGTTTCCCATATATATATACACACACACACACACACACACACACAATAAAACAATGTAACACTAGAAAAGACTATTTTAAATATTAGGGGAATTGACAGCCTGTCAGTTTAGATTTGGAATGAAAGATTTAAGAAGATTTAAAAATTGACAATTGGGTGTTGTGTATGTTTATATAGAGAGTAAATGGTTGTATTATTCTAGTCACAAATATACTGACAGAATAATGGTTATTTAAGGCTATGGGTTTTTTTTTGTTAACTTCCCTTAACATTTTGTAGCCTATCCTGATTTCAAAGCTGCTTGTTTTCTAATTGTCTACTTTACCCTTCAAATATGTAAAATATGTATATTCTGATTGTAAAAGCAAAAAAAATGGACATGCTCCGACAGAGTCTATTGAATTTGTGTCCAGGGCTGTATGTTTTTCCAGCTTTATCTGTCGTGCGGTTTCTCTGACTTGCCACCCTCTTTGCACCTGCCCTTGTTCTTACGGTACGCCGGAATTAAACCTTTTGCCAAATAACTGTTCTGCTCACATCCTACTTTGACGGGAACTAAGTGCTCATCTTGGCAAGGAAAATAAGTGCAAAGTGATCTTGTCGCTTGGACACAAATGGGGTTGTGTTACGTTGTGAGAGTGGAGCTTGGCCCTTCTGTATGACCAGGATTATCTGGACAAAAAGGAAATCTCCATATTGAGGACAGCATTATATGTGATTGGCCATTCAGTATTTGTTTATTTCACTACATTAACATCTTTGCACAGTGACATTCACCATTTACAAAGTTAATTAAAATTTAAATATGTCGGCACTTTTTTCTTTAATTATACAGATTATTACTGGTTTGCTGGGTTTATTTTTCTCTATGTGTGCTTTTGCCTAGCAAGGTAAGTATAGTCTAAACTAAGGGCTCCCCACTTTTTCCATTAGAGCGAACCAATTTACGGTGTGCAAAATCTGAACTGGTGATGGAGCTTGTAGACCAGGGGGTAGGGAGAAAATACAGGACAGATTGTGTCGCTTTATTGACTCAAAAAGGGACGATCCCATAAAAACAGGATAGTTGGCGACTAGAGGTGCGGGTGGTGAATTGATTGGCAGGAAATGTTTAATAAGTTAAACTGTTCTATTAAGAAGGCCGTAGCTTGAAAAAATAAACCAACCCCACCACTGCCTTTCATCCTATATGAAGGAATGAGAGTTGGGGTGGTCTGTTCTTATCCGCAGGAAGCCATTGCTATAGAAGCTGAACCGGACCCGGGAAACGCCAGTGGCAAGTGCCCTGTCCTGTAGGAGAAATCATCTCGCTAGTGCTGTCATCCATATTCATACTTTCTGCAAGAGTTAGCTACTAGTCGTAGTAGCAACAATCATGAAACCCCTTTCAACAGTGTACCCCCATACTGTTGTTGTAACATGCCCTTTACATGCGTGTGCTCGCCTGAGAAAATTTGTATTTATTAATATAATATTAATGTGTTGATGCATGTTGTTGATCCTGGTGTTTTAGGGTCCCCCCCCCAGCCTGACTAAAACGAATTAAATAAATGGAAGGGGAGGAGGGGGACTCAGTCTGTATACAACACATAAGGGCTATTTCTTACACATCTGCACCAGACACTGAAGGGTGTTTTTCTACTTAAGGATTCAAAACTTGAGTCCCAGGGAGTCATTGCACCTTGCTGCTATACAATAGTATGACATTCAATGTCAATACATAAACACAAATGAGTATTTCCTTGTCTGGTAACATACTGGCTTCATAACTGTCGGAAAAAAAACAGTCATGATTTTAGCCTTCTGTTAGAATAGTCACATGCTTAAATATTAGGAATACATATTGACTATGCTCAGGGACTCAAAATATAATAATTATGGGTTACTCAGACACTGGTCGTAAAGGTATTCCACCCTGTTAGGGATATATTCATAGTAATTACGAAATGTTTGTAAATGTGGTATGTGAATGATTTCTTATCAGAATGAATCACGATGAAGTGGCATAATTCTCTGTAAAGGTGGCTAGAGAAAGAATTACAGATTAGGGAGGACAGAAGAAAATTTTACTTATATCTGATTAAAAATAAAGATGATGTAATTTATACATGTTGGCACAAAAACAAGTAATACATTCATCAGTTAGAGCAGGGGTGTCAAACTCCAGTCCTGGAGGCCCAGTGCCCTGTGTGGTTTAGTTCTTTCCCTATTACACCACAAATGATTGAGCTGAAGAGCTGTGTGGTAATTATCACAAGGAGCTGAGAGAAGTTGAATCAGGTGTGTTAAATGAGGGTAAACCCAAAAATGTGCAGGGCTCCGACCCTCCAGGATTGGTGTTTGACATCCCTGAATTAGAGTATCTGGCAGAGGTAGTGAAAAAACCTTGAGTGTTGCTTGTTAAGTGATGAAGACCTGCTAAAGCTGTATTGTTTATACAAACCAGTACATTAGTGGGTCTAACAGGCATGGACACATCAGCTCAGTAACAAAAAGCTGAACACTAAATATTATATACGTCATGACCATATGGTTGAGCAAATCATAATGACAGAAAAGTTACTGTATAACAGGATGAGAATATAGCCTGCGCAGAAGTATGTGATGCAACGCAACACAACGGCTCGGTGCAGGATGAACAAGAATACGACGTTATGCATGAATGCACGGACTTCATAGCATTAAACTAAGATACATGTGCTGGCTGGGCGCATTCAGGTAATCTTTAAGGCAATAGACTGATCTAACACCGTACTCAATACATCTGCAAAATCAATTCACCTTTCACCGGGACGAGAATCTTTACTCTTCTACCACGCCCACTAGCAATACCGTGCTCTGAGTGGATGGTGCTTCGTTAGATAAACCGTGGGCGTAGCACTCGGGAGCCAATGGCTTTTTAGGCATGCCTCATGAATATGATAATACGAGGGGAGTACTTAAAATCAACTCTTCCAGTTTTGTTTCTTTCCTCCCGCCTGTCAGTTCCCGTCGGTTACGTTAAATCGCCCCTTAAACTTCTGAATTTAAACATGTCGGAGAAACTGCCATTCAAAGTCGGTTAGTATTGATGCTCTATTACTTAATCTTAATGTAATTATTCTAACTAAGTGCTGAGGTGAGAGCTTAGCTTGTTAGCTGTCGTGTCATATGGTACAGTCTTGAAAGTCTCGTCTTTCGTAAGGTGAGTATTATGTGAACATAACAGGTTGGATATAAACTAGCATTTCAAACTATTTTTGTTTGCTAAGTGTATTATACAGATTTAATCAGTAATCGGTTTCGATATATAGCTGAGGATGACATTAGCCGATTTATTTGTGCGCATGCTTGCTATGTGAACAGGATATTGGCTCACGTGTTCTGCTAATCGTTTTTTACGTTGTGCGAGTCTTTATTAAATCTGATTTCTGACTAAATATTTCGATTATCAAGAAAGGTGCATATATAAAACTTGGCTACGTCTCAAAGAGCGCATGGTTTCCAGCAGAAGACAGAATTCGAAAGCTTTGTAGAGAGACGGGAGTTGTAGTCAATTTGTGTCTCTCGGCGCATTGAAGTACATTCGACGTGCTTGGTTTCAGGACTACATAACGTATGATGCAATGCGTCTAGCCGCCAGTTTTCCCCTGATTGACAGCCTGAAGCAAATGGTCGAAATGTAATACAAGAAACCACTGTTCCGCCAGGCACGAGGGCGATAAAAAGTGAACTTGGGATTTAGCCTGAATTGCCGCCAAAGTTTAATTGAGTATAAATTTGAAAGAAAATAAAAAAACTTGAACGAAACCATTCCAGTAGTTTTGAGCTACAGAAACGTTTCCCCTCCTTGCCTATTGAAATTCTAGCGTTTTGAGTCGATTGCCCCATGTCCAACTAGCACGCATAAAATGCTTTAAGCATTTTATCCTGAATTCCTTTAGAGTGGGGGGGGTCTTCAACTCCAGTCCTGGAGAGCTACTGTCCAGTAGGTTTCATCTTACCTGGTTTCTGATGAGTACACCTGTTTCTGGTATTTCAGGCGTGGCTCGCCAGAAGCCAGGTAGAATAGAAAACCTACTGGGTAGTAGTTCCACGTGAGCTGACGTTCAGTGACTGAATAGCGATGTCTGATGCATCTGCTCGTGACAGCCGACATCAGCTTGGCAGAATGGGGTCGCAAAGCCATAACCATCGCGGAGAACGAGATGCCGGGGCTCATGAAGATGAGGGAGCTCTACGGGCACTCCAAACCGATGAAGGGTGCCCGCATTGCCGGCTGCCTCCACATGACTCTGCAGACTGCTGTGCTGATCGAGACACTCCAGGCTTTGGGAGCTGAGGTGAGAAGGTCATCTGTCTAAGTGTTTTGTTGGCTGGCATTTGTGCCATTTGAAAGCTGAGAAACATTAGTTATAGTCTGTGTTTAATCAACCAATCAACATTGCTGTACACCTGGCTAGTGTAGATGATGTAAGGCACAGTAGGGTGTTGCCCATGACAGGGAGTTGGGTGACGAGTTCATTCCTTAACTTCACCTGTGTCTTATGATGGAGTTTTGCTTTTTGGTTTTCCTCAAATTTATAGCTGGTCCCTGATATGTAATTCTGAACTCTATTTGTAGCCTTTACTAAACGGTCTCCATTTCTCGTGTCCCCCTAAAAGCCCCATGTCACATTTTCTTTCTCCATCCAGCCAGGTGCAGGTCTTTCTCTAAGGTGTCCTAAGGTCAATTTCTGTTGGCTTATAGTAACCATTAATTCTGCAGTTATGGTACGGTTGTAAATACACACTATCATTAACTTTTTCTGGCTCTAAAGCAAACTGTTTTGTCAGTTACTGGTTTCAGTAACGTAGCGGTCCTGGGTGTTAATGCTTTTGTGACTTAAGATACTAAATTTGTTTAACAATTTTAGAGCCCATTCTGTGCAAAATGGTTTAAATTACAGATATTAGCACTCAAAATAAAGTATCTTTTGGCTGTATGCAAACTTATTTTGTAAACGTTTAAGAATTTCTATAGCTTGTGCAATTTAATGACTTAAGTCATGCATGCAGATTTTCAAAGAATTCAACTATGAAGTGAAAGGCCTTGACTTCAAATGAGTGTTTAATTTTATATCATGTTCTGTTCCCTAGGGTACATGGTATCTTTCTTGGATGCTTTTTCTTCTATCAAAGTTTTTTTTGAAGTTCCTTTGAAGCAGAGCTGTATTTGAGCCAAGCTGTGTCCTTGTACCTTGTAAACCAATAAGTGTACCTCTTCCTATCCCACCCCTTATCACCCCCCCTCCCCCACCCACCCATCCATAGGTCCAATGGTCCAGCTGTAACATTTTTTCCACTCAAGACCACGCTGCTGCTGCCATTGCCAAGGCTGGTGTCCCAGGTGAAAGACCATCATATCTGTTGTGTTTTGACCCATTCTTCAGTTTTTTTTTTTTATTTTATTTTATTTATTTATTTTGCCTTTTTGGACTTTTTGTTGATTTATTCATTCATTTATTTATTTATTTTGTTAGAAAGGAGGGTGACATTTCACAATTATACCAGATAATTAGAATAGCAAGTTGCTGTGTCACCAAACTTTCAAGACGTAGTGTAAGTTCATTGGTAACATAACTACATTAATTAAAAAAGTTATTGATAATGAATCGCCCATCTTGTCCCTCCATCCCCTGAGAGTTATACCCCTGATTGTAGGGGTGCAATGGATCACAAAACTAACGGTTCCGATCATATCATGGTTTTTGAGTTACGGATCAGATTATTCTTCGGATCAACATGACAAAAGGAGATAAATATAACTTTGCTTTCCATTTATTACCTAAAGAACTTAAAGAACACTTCAAGCTTTTAACTTGCCCCGTTCAGCTGAAAACACATCTGCTTCATCTGTATCTTTTCAGTGCAACTCTGCATGGTATGGAAGCCCATAGCAGAATTCCATTGTTATCTTTGTCTGACTTGTGTGAGAATCCTGAATTTTCCTTGTGATTTCAACATAGCCAGAGTTATTTTCTCGATCACAGAATGACAAAAGTTGTAATTATACATATAGACAGCTTTTGTTGAGAGAACAGTTATTTATTATTTTTTTTGCATTGCATTCCCTCTATATTATTATTATTTTATTATTATTATTATTAATATTTTATTTATTTATTTATTATTCCCTTTCATGTGCTGCGTTGTGAGAAATGAATTTCAATCCTAGAATGCTTGTCCTCCATGAACTTCTGTAGCATCGAGATTTAGGGAACTATTACTATGAAAATTAACAGCGGGAGTAAAACTGTATTTCGCACTATTATGGTTAAACTTTGCAACTAATCGCGGTTCACATGCATGCCAAACTGTGGAGGGAATCAGTACAGATCACGATCTGTTACGCCATTGCCTGATTGTATGTTTGCGAGAATGGCAGATGGCTTTGCCTCTCATTTTTGGCTTCAGCTTTGAGTCTTTTTTTTTGAGCCCATTTTCAATAACTGCTTGCTCAGTGGGGTGAGAAGCAGGCAGGGGTGTCAATTTCAGGTCCAGAAAGTAAAAATCCGGACCAGGATTTTGTTTCAACCAATCAGTTGAGCATAAAGAGTCACAGTCACAAAGTGCTCAACTAGTTGGTTGAAACAAAATCCTGGTCTGGATTTTTACTTTCTGGACCTGAAATTGACACCTCTGGAAGCAGGCTTCCCATATGCTGACTTGGTTACTTGCTAGTAATACTGGGACATGGGTGGAAACCTGTCAGTCAGTAGCACGTATGCACCAGCATGCAAACGCCGTGAAGACTAACACTGATTAGTGTAACCCTGAAGTTGCGAGATGACCACACTACTCTTTGAGATTTGCGTTCAGTACTACACACGATGCTTTTTTGGGGGGGAGGATTCTAGCTGAACCCTTATGGCTAAATGAACAGCACCACTATCTTGGGGGCCATGCTGAACCTTTATATGCGATGTCCTGAGGACTTTGTACTCTGTGGCTCTTTGTTTGTGCACAATAACAGTCTTGTGACAACTTAATCCATGTAGATAAGTGATCTAACACCAAGCATCTTCACTTGTTTGTTGTGATAATTGCTGTGGGACACAGAGGACATTAACCCTGAGGATGATGTTGTTCTTGCGTGTCTCAGGATGAAGTATTATGGGTTAAGTCCCTGCCATCTTCCTGGTACCCTAGAGGAAACCCTGATGTTAATGTGAGCTGTGAACTTATATGAACTGCTTCTCCAGGAACTCGTCATTATGTAGCTGATTGGTAGTTTCTAGGCATGTTAATTATGTTCCCTTAAACATTTGAAAGGTAAAGTTTCAGGTTTTGACATGGAGGCTAGTAGGCTTGGATGGTATGATGGTATTATGGTACACCGCAGTATTTAGAAATTCCGAAAGCAGTATTTTTAATATTGTCAAAAATACATATGCTTGTCTTTGTATTACACTAATTCGGAGATGCTGTATTGAGTCGATGTAGTGCACATTGCGATGTTTTGTACAGCCTCACTTAAGTTTAAAAAAAAAAAAAAGTCAAAGAATAATGTTCGTTGGTGGGTTAATGCTACAGAAACAATGTCAATGTGCAGTAATTTGTCACAATGGTGTTAATGAACGGTGTTCTTTTAACTTTCAGGCGTTACAATATACCTCATTAATATTTCAGGCATATTACTAATCTTATCGAGTTTTGGGCATAAGTAAACGCATGCATAGTACCAAAAAGCTGGCATTCAGACAGATTTTTACGTCCATCATCTGAAACCCTGGACTTATCTCCTTATCTCCATTTCATTAGTGCTTGATTACCACACTCAGGCCTGTTTATCTCTGATTCAGGAGTTTACAATAGCCTACATGATTTATGTGTTTTTTTTTATTATTATTAAATACCATAATATACTGTGTACTGGCTCAAATGCCTATAAGGTATTATAGTATGAAAAAATAGATACCACCCATAGCTAGAAGCTAGGCTGTCACCAGTGATCATCCACACAGATTCTGGTACAGTAAGGAGCATACCATGTGTTTTGTGGAGGTTTTGGTTAGCAAGTGAAATTGTGATTAAGCCATTCCCTTTTTAAAGGCTCTCCTGCTGCAACTTTTGGCCAAGGTAGCTAAATCCTTCCAGTGATAACTAATCTAGGGTAGTTGCTTCGGACACGGGTGTCCGCTAAGTGGCTAATCCACAGGTGAATGTTTTGCAGTGTATGCGTGGAAAGGGGAGACTGACGAGGAGTACATCTGGTGCATCGAGCAGACCCTCTATTTCAAAGACGGCCAGCCGCTGAACATGATCCTGGACGACGGCGGCGACCTCACCAACCTGGTGCACCAGAAGTACCCCAAGCTGCTGGCAGGTAATCCTCCTCCGTTGCTTTGACTGCTGGAGGCGTCTCCCTTTGGCTGACCATCAGTCACACCGATGCTTTGACTGTACACCAATTCCTTGTCCTTCTCTTAACCTTATCAATATCTTTCTATTTCTCAACTCCTTTTCACTGGTAGTTTATTTTTTTTAAGCTGTGTGTTTTAAGGATTTAGCCCCACAGAAGTATTTCATAGCTAGAACAAGCTGTACTGCAACACCACAGCTTAATGTCCTCCAGATCCTTGCATTCAGTAGATGGTACCAGGCGCGGTCATGAAAGGTAACAGACTTCGATTGTATTGAGTGCCGTGGGCGTTGGTGTTTTTTCTCATTGCTACCTGAGAGCCAATGGGGACTTTTTTTTTTTTTTTTTCTTCCTGCAGTGGTCTAGGTCCTGGATTAGGGTGTTGACAGTATGATGGTGAAGTAATAGGGAAAAGCGGTAACAGGTTACAGGGCAATACGGGTCAGAAATTCAATCGTGTGTGTATATATAATATATAAAATAAATAAATAAAAAAAATTTAAGACAGGTGAATACATTAAAGTATGAAGTCTAATGGCAATGTACTGCGTGGGCGTTTGATTTTAAACAGATTAAGTACAGCAGTAATATTAATTAATTTTGTTAATTGTATACAAAATTTGTCCTAATATTTTTGTGAGCCCAGTTTAAATATATGGTTACTGGTCCAGTATTAAGGGCAGTGGAGTATAAATAATACACCCGCGACTAACAGCTCCAGCTCCTACAATTCAGTCATAGTATTTGAGACTAAACATTTATCTCTGTGTGACCTTCATCTTGTAGTGTCGAGGCAGCCCGATAAAGCCCATCTCCACTGGACCAGTTCTGGGTGGGTGTAGGTGTGGCACATGGCTGAAACCTTCATGATTTAGCATAGTTTGGCCCAGAAGAAGTGGGGAAAACATTGCCAAATTCATGGCAGGGTCTACTACAGCAATGTTTCCCAACCCAGTCCTCGGGGAGCCCCGGGTTGTCCATGTTTTTTTGCTCCCTCCCAGCTTCCAGCACACCTGTATAAGGTATTCGGTGTTCCTGATTGGCTGGGAAGGAGCAAAAATGTGAACTGTTTGGGGTTCCCTGAGGGCTAGGTTGGGAAATACTGTAGTACAACATGGCAGTGGCAAAGACTTGTCATGGTGTAGGATAGGATGTGCAAATTAATTTTAAATAAAATGTTCCATTAAAATTTACTTTAAAAACGTAGCTTTGATTTTAATCATGTAGGCAAGCACTGAATGTTTTGGGGGGAGGTGGGGGTTGTGTGTTATTTATCAGAATCTGTTTAGTCATAGCTATCTTTGCAGCTTGTGTGCGTGTTTCTTTATATAATTGCTGCAGTGTTGTGCAAATGCAGTAAGTGTTACTAATGGTGATTTCAGTGTTACAAGAATGTGTTTGTCTTTACAGTGAGATCATGTGTAAGAGTGTACCAGTCAACTGTAGTCTATAATCCCCCAGGATTATTTTCTGCACATTTGTGCTGGGCACCTTAATGAACACAATCCAGTCTGCACCTCCCAGCTCTTTCATTTGCTGGCCCTCATTTTCTGCTGTAAAAAAACATCGTTGGCCTTTCAATGGTCTCTGAAATGGATATAAAATTTATTCAAGGGATAAGTGTTAGAAAGCAGCAGGTGTTGCTGGGTCAGATTTCCTATCCAGTTGTCTAATAAAGTTTAATGAGAACTGGGGAGCAGTTAAGGTTTTGGACCAGGAGGGCGAGCACTATGTGGTTCCTCTTCACTCAAAATGGGGAAAAATAGGTCAGAATCCACTAACAGCGTTAGTGTTGAGCAACTTTGGCTCAGGACCTCTAGTTAAATTTTCAAACGTGTTGTACAGTTGCTGTGATGAATAGCAAATATGATTAACTAGCTGGACCTCTGCAATATTCCTGTGAAGATCTGTCATTCCTTACATCTTTCAGTAGGGGGAAGCTTAACTCCAGAAAACCAAATCATGGCAGGATTCAAATGCTTACATAGGCTCACCCAACCTGAGCTAGATCCCTCATTTGCAGACTAGTTTTTTCAAATACCCCAAAAGAATGTCGTCACTAAAATATCGGTTGATCTGTATGTATGGTGTGTTTTTTAAATTTTTTAAAGGAATTGCTTGACTGTAACATGGAGTAAGCACATTGAATTTTGGAGTGTTTGATCCGGATACCAGCCTGAAGTCCTCTCCCGTTTAGTGAAGGTTCTGCTGTATCTGCCACAGGGATCAAGGGAATCTCAGAGGAAACGACCACTGGGGTGCACAACCTGTATAAAATGCTCAAGAATGGCGAGCTGAAAGTCCCCGCCATCAACGTCAACGATTCGGTCACCAAGGTGCCCCGCCCACCCCAACTGCACACACTGCTCCCTACTCAAAGGGGCTGCTTTGCTAACCAGTCCTTATATCCACCCCCTCTAACTTTTAGAGCAAGTTTGACAACTTGTACGGCTGCAGAGAGTCTCTGATTGATGGGATCAAACGTGCCACCGACGTCATGATCGCCGGCAAGGTGGCGGTGGTGGCTGGCTATGGTGATGTTGGCAAGGGCTGCGTGCAGGCTCTGCGCTCCTTCGGTGCGCGGGTCATCGTCACGGAGATCGACCCCATAAATGCTCTGCAGGCCGCTATGGAAGGTGCATGTCTGCTCAGCGCTGCCGTTTGGTGTTTTTCATACTTATTCATAGAGAAACATTTTATATGTGTAATAATGTTTAATGAGAGAACTGCAAAGCACTTTTGGACCAAGGCAGGATACATGCATTATAAACGTTTTATTGAAAATTTTAGCGTATCATCAGTATTGCTGGGCAATGAGGATTGTGATACAGATACCAGCAAAAAGGACTAGGTGTATTGGCAGGTTAAGAATCTCCTAGTACATCAGTATACGAAGCCCCCTGCCCTCTCCATTTTTAATTCATTTTGGAGAAAAATCAGAGAAGTCAGTAGCAGTTGTGTAAAATCATGCCCTACATGAGCATGTGGTGTTTTTTTTTTTTTTAAGAGGATGATTTGGGATTATTTACTTTTTTTTATTTTTTCTCTCTCTCAACATAGGATATGAAGTCACCACTATGGAGGAGGCCAGCAAGGAGGGGAACATCTTTGTCACGACGACGGGCTGTGAGGACATCATCATGGGCAGGTCAGTGGTCCGTTGCCAAGTTGACCTCTTACCCCGGTTTTCTGTGATATCCAAACATGGCAATGTGCAGGGGTTCCCATGCGGCTTGTCCTAGAGTGGTGAGGCCCACTGCTCTTATGGTAATTGGAGGTCTGTCGTAAAATATATACTGCTTCTCCCCCCCCAGCAATTTATTACCTGGGTTGGGGGGTGGTTATAAGCACATTAAAGCCGAATGCCTGCTTTTCTGGTAAACAAAACACAGTGCAATACACAGTGCAATTAAAGCCTCACGCTGCTGACTTTAATGCAGGGTCAAGTGATATTTCACTCTTGTCTAATTACATTAACGATCAATACAATCAGAAACATACTGAGTGGAAAGCATAGAACTTGTGATAATATATGGTAGTTACAAAACTTCTTAAATTCCTTAAAATCGTCAGTCATTAAATGTTGAACCCCCCACCCCCCCCCCAAAAATTGCTTCTAGCTGAGAGCTTAGAGAATATTGATGCATCGTCCATCCACCTAACAAACACTTGTCCATATAGGGTCCTAGTTGGGGCAGAGTCTGTCCCAGGCAGTATAGGGTACTGGGCAGGAGACACACACCCTGTACAGCAGTGATCATCAACTGGCCGGCCCGCTGAGCCGTTCAATCGGGCCCGCGACTGGATTCCAAAATTGTGAGGATCAAAAAGAAAATAGTGGTCCACACTATTTAAGCAACTAAAAATAA
>JAODKN010000127.1:1368942-1382218 GCA_026774425.1 Petrocephalus zakoni | reverse complement strand
AAAAATAGGCCAAAAATAACGCCCATTTTTTGCTCCCCCCGCCCACCAAAACCCATTCCCGCTTGCAAGTCAGTACCCGGCGTATACCCCGACCGCCCCCCCCCCCCCCCCCACTTTTCTGAAGATTTTCATCGGTTAAAAAGTCGTCTTATACGCCGGAATATACAGTATGTATAACTGAAGCTGACATGCTACAAAGCCTAGCCAAGCTTAAAATAAATCGCTGGACCCTGATGACATTTTACCAATAGTTTTAACAGAGATGGTGGATATTATTTGTCGACCTCTAACTTTGCTATTCCAAAAATTCTTATCTGCTGGTGTGGTACCTTCTGATTAGAAGCATGTCAACGTAACACCCATATTCAAAAAAGGTAATAGAAATAATCCATCAAACCATAGGCCAATTGGTCTAACTTGCATAACTGATAGTTATGGAAGCTATAATCAAAGCGTAAATGGTACATTAAATGGATAGCCAGCATGGGTTTAGGAGAGGTAGATCCTGTTTAACAAATCTGCTGGAGTTCTTTGAGGAAGGTACTCGAGAAGTTGATGATGAAAAGGCCTATGGTGTGATCTACTTAGATTTCCAGAAGGCTTTTGGTGTTGTCCCCCCACAAGAGCTTCCTACTTAAGCTCAAAGCGACAGGAATTTTAGGAACTGTAGCAACCTGGATTGAAAACTGGTTAACAGATAGGATACAGAGAGTAGTTATTAGGGGCACAATGTCTTGGTGGGCCTGTGTTCATAGTGGGGTACCACATGGTTCAATTTTGGGGCTGTCAAATAGTCTTCCTGTTAGTGTAGTGCAAGCTAAAACCTTGGGTTCCGTTAAAGCAGAGCTAGATAAGATTTTAACATCTCTGAGCTACTAGTGGAATTTTCCCCAGATGAGCTTGATGGGCTGAATGCCTGCTTCTTGTTTGTAAATTTCTTATGTTCTAATAGGATTTAATTGACTCATTTAACAAATATCGATTCATATGATTAAAGCATGACAATACTCCAACATGCTGGCAAAAAAAAAAGATCTGAAAAAAATCTCTTGCACAAAGTAATCTAGGGACTCGCTGTAGAAGAGAGTAGGGGTCAGTACATAATAGTACATTTTATTTGTTAATGTTAAAATACTAACTAACTAAATACTAAAATGTTTCTTATGCAGACGTTTTTTGTGTTTTTTCCCCAAGATACTCAATCATCAAAATGAAAAATTTAAACATTAAGTCTTTTTGAATCCAAATTGCACTCACATCAGCTTTTTGACTGTATCAAAAATTTTGTTCATGTATTACTCAGTTGAATCATGTTGTATTGCATTAACATTTCAAGTATCACCAAATATCGTGTTGTTGCATAACGAAATCTAAATTGAACCATATCCTGGTAACTTGAGATTTACACCCCTAACCTGCACTAGGTTATGCAACTTTCACTTCTACAAGGCATGCACTTACTTCACTTATTTTTTTCTTTTGTGTTGCTGCTGGACAACCAAAAATTCAACAATAATCGATGAAGCTTTGTGTTCTCTTATAAGAGGGAAGTTGCACTATATCTCAGTGGGTAACGCAATTAATTTGCCAAGAATTTTTGCAGTTTTCTCAGAAATGCTTTGTCATCCTGTATTGGAGCTGTATTCGGGCCTTAACAGTTAGCCCCGACTAGGCCCGAGCCTGACAGAATTCGGCCTTAGCCCATGTAAAAATGATCAAAATTAAGTCCGAACCCGACAAATATTGCGATTTTCATTCATTTTTTTTTATAAACTGTTCAATATTCACTATATGTGTATAAAAAAACTAATTGAGCACAGCCATACACTGAAATCTGGAAATAATATTAATTGAATCCAAAATGTATTTATTCTAACACAAATTATATAGAGGATATGCCAAATAAACCATAGAACAATTCTCTAGCAACCCGAACATGGTAAAATGATAGCATTTTTGCATGCACATTTTAATTGTTGCATTTGCAAATGGCGCTTTTTTACCCTTAGTAAAGTGTTTTTGGAAAGTCCCATTTAAGCGTCAAATTAGCAGAGAACAATGACGCGTAAAACTTCTATCACAAAACAATCTCTGACCATTTAAATAGGTAGATAATTCCTGATTTCCATGTGAAATCCATAAATCATTCAGCCCTAGTTCAGGCAAAAATCTTCAGCTCTATTTCACATAACCCACTAGCTCATTATTCTCATCATGCACATGTTCAAAACTTTTCCACACCTCAGACTTTGCTTTCGCTGCCGTTGCAAATAAAACGTAATCGCCAGAGGCTAGCCTCCATTTCACCTCATCAACATCCAGTTTCTCATCTTTCTCGCTAATTGAAACGCATCACCTGACCGCTCATTAACGGCGCAAACCGGAGCGCAAGCCCAACCCCAACCCCGTGTTAAATGATAGAAATTAAGCCCAAATCTGACCGAACCTGTGGGGTCCAGTCTGGTTCGGGCAGAAATCTTCAGCTCTGTCCTGTATCTTGCTGTTCTAATTTTACATTGGGGTATTCAAAGTGTTCGTGTCAGCATCGCTTTAACTTTTGTATACATGAATATTAATTTTGTACACAGTTGAACACGTGTGGCGCTTCCCCCTGACAGGCATTTCGAGAACATGAAAGAAGATTCCATAGTTTGCAACATCGGCCACTTTGACTGTGAGATCGACGTGAAGTGGCTGAACGACAACGCTGTAGAAAAGGTCAACATTAAACCTCAGGTAATGTTGTGGTGTTCATCTTCACAGTGGCCATAAGCATGAAGATTAAGGAGTGAAGGTGGTAACCAGTGTAAGGAAAGGACCACAAATTAAATGAGTCTACACTGGGTGTGGGATTGATCTACAGTCTTGTTTACTTTGTGGTCTTTCTGTACAGCTGCAGAGTAACTAACTAAAGCTGCAGACTCCTGGAGAGTAATATATGGATCCAGGAATGGGTATATGTAGAATTATAACTACTTGCGTAAGCTTTTGCGCCCCACAAGGTACAGAATCTTCATCTGATGTCCATGAAAACTTTACTCTGCAGGTCATGTGTCACTTTTCGGTCACTTTGGAAAGTATCTTTTTTTCTGGCCAGAAGCCAGTTAGCCATCACAGCTGTGGCTGCCTGAAAAGGATACACTTGCTATTTCTACTTATACCAAAATGTAGAGTTCAGTTGGGACCAGCAGTGCTACAGTCCTGCGGAACAGTTGGACAGTTTTGGGTCAAATCCGTCCTGTTGTGTTACAATGTAGCATGTGAGATTTTGACATTTACTGCTGGACCCCAGTTACAAAGCAGTGATGAAAGTGTCAAAATCTGAGTAGAACCTCGGTCTACGAGTAACTTGGTTTACAAGTTTTTCCCAAGACAAGCAAACATTTTTTGATAAAGATTGGATTGGATTTTACTTTTTTATTAATCGTTGTGTTTTTTCAAATGTTATAAACAATATGTGTTAAGAAACAACGTAGATTATTTTGAAATGAATGTTTTTGGGTGTTGGAAATGCATTATCAGACTTTCCATTATTTATTATGGGGAAATTCACTATTTGATGTGTTTTTCGGATTACGAGTCATTTGGTGGAACTAATTAAACTCGTAAACCGAGGTACCACTGTATGCTTATTGCCCCATTGCTCCAGCATGTACAATATAAAAATATATACATTTTCTTATTGAGGAATGTGCTTTTTTTTTTTTGTTTTGACTGATTTATTTGTACAAATCCATCATGCCTTACTACTTTGAATTTGGCATTATGACAACAACTCTCCCTTTCAACTCCATTTCTGTAGTCAATTCCTCTAGTTCATATGTGGTTCTTGTCCTTAGGTGGACCGCTACCGTCTAAAGAATGGACGTCACATCATTGTCTTGGCCGAGGGCAGACTGGTGAACCTGGGATGTGCGATGGGCCATCCCAGTTTTGTCATGAGCAACTCATTCACGAACCAGGTGTTGGCCCAGATTGAGCTGTGGACGAACACCAGCAAGTACCCGCTGGGTGTGTACTTCCTGCCCAAGAAGGTGAGTTCTGAGAGACCTTCTAAACTACTACATTTACAGCATTTTTCTGGTTTTCTGGATTTTAGATCTCATGGTAACTTTGATTTAATTTAACTTGCTACCACAGTCTGTAGTACATTTCAGATGTCACTACAAATTGTGACTTGCAAGAATTAACTTGAAGCACAGTTCATACCAGCATTTGACAGTTGTCAGTCTGCTAGCCATCTTGTTTGGTAAAGTAACTAGATAAACTTGGGTACATTGGGTGAAATTTTTCTTTCTTCAGATGTGTCTAGCCATAACAGACAGTTTTTCTCTTTTGGCATTGTCTGATGTTGGGATATGGTCCAATACTACCTTAATATTTATCAAATAGTTACATTTATTTGCATTCATATCATACGTCCCGCTGGCCCCATGTCCTGGGTTGTTCCCTGCCTCATGCCCATAGTTTCCGGGATAGGCTCTGGACCCCCCACGATCCAGTAGGATAAGCGGTTTAGGAAATGAATGGATGGATGGATGGATGGATGATATGTCCCAGTGTTTTATTTGCCTATAAATTTCATGTGTTTCAAATGGCTCCGAACAGCTGGGTTTGCGATAACCAAACCACTGTATGCCATTTGTGAACCTTTTGGAATAATCTGAATTTTTGTGTATGCCATTTTATTTATTTTTTTCAAATTCAATGTGAGTGAGTGAGTACTCCATAGAGCTGACAAACTTCTCGTGATTTTTGTACTTTTGTACTCTAAAGCATGCTTAAACTAAAGTTTTGACGTTAAAGTGCTACATGCATGTCATTTCAAAAAAAGAGAAATTTTGAAATTCTAAAAAGTAAAAAAAATAAAAATGGCCGGGACTCTAGTAATTGGGCTTGGACGTAGAGGTGCGCTGTGCTGGGTGAAGGCTCGTCCAGGCTGTGACACATGACCTATGGTGTGCGTCTCGCTCTGTAACTGGAGCTGTGCAGTTCTGCTGGGCTGCAGGATGTTTCCTATGGGAGACCCGCCAGAGACTCCGACCGTGTCTGGCATGGCTAGAATTCACAGCGGGGGGTGCGGGGGGTGCGGGGGGTGCGGGGGGTGCGGGGAATAGGTTTATTTAAAGCCAGGGGCCACATGCGCCGCTGAGAGTTCATCTTCGCAACGGGAAGCCGTGTTTTTATGAATCCACAATTCTTCAGCTCATGAGCTGCTCCTGTGATTTGCAGCCTTCCAGCAGGGAAATCTCAATTACCCACAAAAATTATTTGCACAGTCACACTGTCAAGTTTGGGGGGACAGCTATATTTTTTATTTCTATGTAAATTTGATCGTTTGTGATGGTGTCTGCGCTGAATTAGGAAATCAGCATTGTACATTACACGCCGTATTTGAAGTGCGCATGTTTTTCTTTTTGCTTTGTAGCTGGATGAGGAGGTAGCTGCTGCACATCTGGACAAATTGGGTGTGAAGCTGACTAAGCTGTCAGAGAAGCAGGCCAAATACCTGGGCCTGCCTCGCGATGGGCCCTTCAAACCTGACCATTACCGCTACTGAGCACCTCTTGGAGACTCTGCCAGCCAGCTGACCACCGCGGGCTGGTTCTGTAGCAGTTTAACATGCTGCATAAGCCTTAAACAGCTGGTATTGTCATCTTGCATACCTTCAAGCCTCAACCAAAATGTTGACGTGGGGGGTGGGGGTCAATAAACGTTCCAAAGCCACAATTTTTGATGTGTTGCATTTGTTTTTTGTTTAGACTGTCCTCCTCTCGGGGGTGTAATTATTTTTTAAGAGAATTGGTGATGGTAGCGGGGGAGGGGTTCCCTATTAAGATGCCTATAAAATGTTTCATTAAAATTACTAGTCTCCATTACAGTTCCATAATTTCGCTGGCACTGAAAATAATAGAAAAAAAAATTAAAGACTGCATTTTCCCCTTTGACAAATTACTGCATTGGTGTCTGCGTGCATTTGCACCAATGGCCAGCCCTCTTTCTACGTAGCTGCATTTAGGTGAGAGCTTTGACGTAGATGATTTTGTAAATGCTGGTAGCTGATGGATTTTGCGCTGAGTGTCCAATTCCACACGGTTATTCTACAGTCACAGCTGGAATAAAGAATTCTTTGAAAAATGTTTGTCAGAGTGAATTGTTTTTGGACACATGGGTAATTTTTAATGTAATATCCATTTACGCCACCCATGGATAGAGACACTTTTGCACTATTCAAGGTATCATTCTGTCGACCCCAAAAATGGTCTGCCCTTTCATCATTTTCTTAGGGTGAGACACTTCTGCGCATGGGATGATGATGATGATGATGATGGTTTTCAGATGGAAGCTCACAAACTATTTGATCTGCCTCTGGTGAGAGTGGTATCCATGAAGTGGCTTGAATCAGGCATTTACAAAGGATTGAGAAAAACCAAAATATTCACCAAACGCAAACCCCAGAAGCAGAAAATGTTCCTGTGTTTTCAGTACTACCCGTTCACCACTCTGACATGATGTATGCTGGGGGGGAACTGCAACGTTTTATCTGTTGATTTTGTTGCTAAGGAGATTTTTAACTCTCTTCCACTTTTACCGTTCTGTAGAGCAAAGGATGTTCAGCACATACTGATACATGCAGACACACACAAAAGCTCCATCCGGTGGGGAGATTTGGACAACTCCATAGCTTCCTTTCCTTGCCGAAATTGTGCTGTGTGTTGTGGCTGCAAAAAAAGTCAATACGTTAACCAGCTTTGTGACCAAAAAAAGTACAAAAAAATAAATAAAACATGCAGCTCTACTAATGCTGTCTACCTTCGTGTGGGGGGGCAGAGTGCGCCTCATGCCTCCGTGCCTGTGATTGGAACGTCGCCGGTTCAAGCCCGGCCTCGACACGTCTGTTTGGCCCTTGAGCATGGTCCTTAACTGCTGCACAAGGTAGCTGCCCTTCACAGCCAAGCTTGCTCTCATGGAGAGAAAGATTGGGGAAGATGAGAAGAGAATTTCCCCAAGGGGATCAATAAAGTATCAATGTGGCATCTAGTTATTTTGGAAAAACAAGGAGACCACATCGGTTTAGAACCAATGAACATAAAAGTGCTATCTGCCAAGCTGATCCTATATCAGCTGTTGCAAGACACTTTGCAGATGGCAATCGCTCCATTTCGGATTTGGCTTTCACTAGTATCCACATGATTCCTGATTCCTAATCCTAAATTGCATGCAAATGTGAATGCAGATACCTTTTACCTTAAAACACTACACACCATGGGCTTAAATGAGGAATTAAATATGACCTGTTTTATGTGCTTCAGTCTTATTGTCTTTTCATACGGGTGTTTTTCATCCCCTGTGTAAAAACTAACATTTACATGTATGTATATTAGAATGTGCGTGACAATGTGTTGGTGCTATGGAAGTATATTATTCTAATGCATTTTTAATTACAGGATCTGTCGGTAATTTCACTGATTAGGTGCACCTGTATAGTAACCCGTATGCACTATGGCCGACCTTGTATTGCTCCTATTGCACTGAGAGAAGTCCAGCATGGACTGAAATCTTTGCACTTTTGCTCCCTATGCACTTTTTAAACTCTTTCATTGTCTATAGAGACAGGCCAGCAATATAACCAATAGAAATATGTAGTCTCAGTTCTTTAATTCTTCTCATGCTGATCCTTCCTTGCTACACTGGAACTTCTCCCTTAACTACCGTCCCAGAGGAGAAGACAAACGAAGGACAGTTTTTTTAAGGTGCAGCTCCACACTTGTGAACCACAGAAAATGGAGAGAATAGCATTTATTTAGGGACTGACTTGATTAAAAGAACAGCAATGGATGCTAAATGGTTAAATGGTGGATAGAGGCTACACTTTAGCCTGCAACTTCTGGGAGTTTTTCTGCCAGAAGTTGTGGTACAATCTAATGAGGTTTTGTTAGCCTGTTAAGAGATAATGAGCAATGCTGCCTCTGCTAAGGGCTTATTGTACCACAAAAAGAACTTTATCACTTTTCTTTGTAGTTAAATAATTAATGGGGGTGAAAATCATCCGGTTAAGTCGATTCCTTGAACGCACTTCAGGAACGCATTAGCTTAGCTGGATGGTTGCGCTGCTTGAAAAGCCTATATGTATCGAATCTATAGCAAACGTGATCGCAAAATCTCTCATTGGCTTCTACAAAATAATAAGAGAATTTCAAATCGAAAGGGTCCTGCGCGATAGGCAAGATCCTTTATTGTTTCCGCATAATAATATTTTCGGAAGATTTCCGCTTCAATATTCAATATTAACCCTCAACAATAAAAAAAACAGTCTGTCTGGCCCTGAAATACATCTTCCAAACTATAGTCCCATAGTTTGTCCCGGACACCTGTGTGTGTGTGTGTGTGTGTGTATATATATATATATACACACACACACACACACACACACACACCGATCGGTCGCTCATCCATGAATGGCGAGGCCATGGCTGATTGGATTTACACGCACGGACACTGATTACGTGTGCGAGCTAATCCTCAAACATCAGTTACATTCTCCAGCCAAAAATCTTGGGACCCGCTGTGTAATTTTTAGCCGCCCGCTCACTCATTTTTAGTCACTCATTTTCTTTTGGATATAGTCATTTTAGGGGTGAATGAGAAATCTTTGTTAAACAACCAAATATCGCTCAAATATTATTGTAGATGTTACTGTACATTAAACTGAGTCCTTTCTGCCAACATGCAAAGGTTCCCCCAAGATCACTGAGAACTTCTGGAGGGTGTTGAGTGTTGTATACCCATATTAGTTACTTCAAATTCCTTTGTCCAAATTGGCTTATTTATGCTGTTGCTGAGAGTTTTACAATTACAGGTCGTGGTTGACTTACGACCATGATTGATTCTGACTCAGTGGTCGTAAGTCAATTCTGTCGTAATTCAGCCCTTTATTTATATACAAAATTGTTATATGCATACAGTAGCATACTGTATAATTAAATTATATCATCTTTAAGTCATATTTTTTATGTTTTTTAACCTTTTTATCACTATTTCTTTTAGTATATAATTGGTATAACTTATGAATAATATATAATAATATATAAATATATATAAGCTGCTAAGATGGATACGAATGTATTTTGTACCGTGAGTACCGAGATGATGGAATGAGCGTATCACAGGGATGTTAGCACTGCCGGCAGCTGGGGTAGAAACTGTTATACACTCACACAGAGCAAGACTCACATTGCCAGACATAACGCAGTCATGGTCACATATTTGCAGTCTCGGAATGGTCATAAAGTCGATCAGTCATACGTCACATAGGTTGTAAGTCAACAACGACCTGTAATCTTTTCAGTTGTTTGAACTTGAGCCAAACCTCATGTAGGAAAGACCTACAATATGCTAAATACATCTAGACTGCCTGTTGGATGTAATGCTACATTGCAATTTTCTTCTTCATTAATTTAAACTGCTTTTGCCCCCCCCCCCCAGCTGACAATCTGCACAATTACACAACCAAGCAATCTTACATTAAAACCTTTAAACCAAGGCCCCATTTTGGATGGCACAGTCATCAAAAAATACACAACTGTATGAATCAGTCAGGTAAAGTGACTAAACATGTGTTCACTTTGAAAGAACTTTCTTAATACTTAAATAAATTTGAGAGACGGACATTAAAATACACTTAACTAAAGCTATTCATTAGCCATAGTTAATATATGTTTCAGGCAGTATATATTTAAAGGTTTTTGTAAAGCTGTGTTCCTATCAAAAGTATTCAGCGAACCTACTGTATTATAATATATGAATCAGGGTAGTTTGCAATTCAATTGCAATGAAATCTGATCACATGCATAAGCCTCTTTGCCTATGATTGGAAGGCTGTCAGTTTGAATCCCACCCTCAGCAGAATAATCACATACCCAAAATGTGAAACGAAGCATTCCATGTACTATGGAAAATAATGCATCATTTCTGGATAAGACCCTTGAAATGGTAAATGTCTCTGGAGAACAGGGTGTTGGAAAATGTACACATGGAAGTTAAAATAATAAAATTAGCATATAAGCATGCTGTATCTTATGGCGGAAGTCCTCAGAGATTGTACCTGGGTCTTCAGGGGTGTCCTTAGCTCAAGGGACATGGAATTGATCAACAGAACAAAGACAAGCAGAATGGAAATGTTGCAAGAGGATGTGCAGAACATATTAGCTGCACGAGAAATTAAGAACACAAGCAAATTGTCTCTGGAGGCACCAAACCACTTAAGTCAGGTTGGGGAGCATACAGTGGTAAAGCGTGATGTTACACCCACCTCACAAAAAAAAAAACACCTTGGGATCCCAGTTGGCAACCCCCCTTCAGAAAAGGCCATCTATCTACCACAGCCAGGTGTTACGTGGACGTCCCCATTGCCTAGTCCAGCCGCTCAGATCCTCAGCAATGAGGATCCTGTGAGCTGGATCACCCTCAGAGACTGACGCTCCCTTACAATGCAGATAATGTGCCCCATTTGAGACTCCCTGAGCAACCACTCATTTGACACAGAGTCACCCAAACAGTACCCAAGGACTCTACAAAGAGACCCGGTACCAAAGTAGTCCAGTTCTTGTCTCAGGTCCCTGGATAGCATCCATGTATCGCAGCCATACAGCAAAACAGAGAGCACCAGGACTCTAAAGACTTGGACCTTCATCCTCTTACAAAAATATCGCGAGTGCCACATGCCCCTTTCCAGCAACCAGATGACCCCCCAATGCTCTCCCAGTCGGTCTACTGACTTCTTAGGAAGAATCACCAGAGACATGAATGTTGCCGCTGAGGTTAGTGAACCTCTTGACACAGATGATGATATTCTCTCCACAGAGAAACACAATGCTGTGCCCAAGGTGTCATTAGAGGCCTGGATATTGGTTTTTATCCAGGACACTCGCAAACGCAGACACACGTTGCTCAGCCTCTTGAGAACCCTGATCAAAACCTCCATTAATTCTGCAAAGATCACAGCATTGTCAGCAAAGTTAAGATCAGTGACTCTTTCTTCACCAACAGATGCACTACAGCCACTAGACCCCTCGACCCTGCCCAGCACCCAGTGAATGCAAGCATTGAATAGAATAGGAGCACAGCCTTGATGTTCCCCAGAATCAACTGGGAGGAACACAGAGGTTCTCCCCTCACTATGCATGGCACTCACAGTACCACTGCACAGGCCAGCCAAGATGTCCAGAAATATCAGGGAGATCCCACAAAGTCTCAGGGTGTCCCACTGGGCATCTCAACTGAATTAAATGCTTTACAAAACTCTGCCGATATTTGCATTTGTGCTTGATGAGAACACTCATTCCTATGATGCGGTCGATGGTAGACTTCTTAGGCATTTAACCAGGCTGCTCTGGTCACTGGTAGGTGAGCAAGTGATCATGGATCCTGTTGAGGATGACCATAGCAAGGACCTTACCTGGCACTGAAGGCAGTTTTATCCCTCCTGTAGTTGCCACAATGCAGGTGATCATCCAGTCAGTTGGGATGACACCTGTCTCCAAGATGGAAGCAAAGATTGCTTGCACCTCGTGGGCACCCATCAACCAGCGAGCAAAGTCATGACATCACTCACCCGTGGTTGAAGCATACACTATGACAACAGACGAGACACCCAGAGAGTGACAGCAGGCAGGCTAGATGTATTTTGCATATTGTAGGTCTTTACTACGTGAGATTTGGCTCAATTCAAACGACTGAAAAGTGTCATAATACGCTTGTTGAAAAGCGTGACGTCAGACGCCATGTCGAGAAGCTGATCCATCACAGCAGCAGCCACTCCCTGAGTGTGGCAGCCATCAGAGCAACCAGACCAATAACAGGTGTGCCCACCTACAGAGATCTGGCCACTCCCCAGTCTGCATACCTCAGAGAGTGCAGCCACTGAACTGCAGAGTTTATGAAGCTCTACCTGGATGGGCCACTTCAGATTAGGACCAGAGTCCTGCCATGCAGTGAGCGACTCCTCAGCACCACACCAGTTCTGATCCCCAAAAGGCCTGACCTCATTGGCTCTTTTGTGGTTTCAACCCTTCTGGGGATGAAGCTCCTGAGGGCTTCCCCTCACCCCCTTCATAATGCATGTAGCTTTCTTGTAGGTGGATGCAGCAGAGCTACTCCAGCCGAGAGCAAAAAAAAATCCCGCCTGCTTTGTCTGAGCTGTGTGATGTTTTTATGGTGGCTGCAGTGCCAGTCCCACCATCAACTCCCAGATTTTTTCCCTGGAGTTGGAGGCCCGCTTGCGGGGCCAGATGCAGTTTAATGTCATACCCAGGACAGATCACAGCTTATCAGATTAACCGCTCCATCTACCTAATTAACTGCTCCATCTATCTATTTAAGATTTTCTCCACAAATGGGAAACAGCTGGCATATCTGGCACTGAAAGTGTCATTCATCATCACGCAATGTTTTTGTTAACCCAGTTTTATAGCTAGTGCTCTAAGGTCCTGGGCAATGTTTACAACCACTCATTATACCATATCCTTGGCGGTGCAGACCCCTTGTACACTGGATCACACCCTGCTTTGATCTTCGTTTTTTACAATGCATTCTGTTTGCTGGGAAACAGGGGCTGAGATAAAACAGCATATTCTGTCTCTGCAATGGAGACTGACACACGGTGCTCTTTATAGGTGTAGCAGGTTTTCTACTTGTAATGCTGGTTAATACTTGAAATGAAACTTCTTTTTGTGTATTTTTGTGTATTTTTGGGTTGATATATATGAATTTACAGTTGTTGCCATGCATGCTGTTTTTTAGAAAAGTGATGCCCATGTCAAACTGAGCACTAGGACTAACCAAAGAATATAAAGTTTTTCACATACACCTATCAACAATAACATTTAAACTACCTGCCTAATATTGGGTATGGCTCCCTTGTGCTGCCAGCTCTGACCTATCGCGACATGGATTCCAGAAGACCACCAAAGGTATCCTGTGCTATCTGGCACAAAGACGTTAGGTAGGGTCTCCATGGATTGGACATGTTTGTCCAGCACATCCCACAGAAGCTAGAATGGATCGAGATCTGAAGAATTTGGAGATCTAGCAGTAGATTTACTAAAGCTGCGCAAATTTGTGTAAAAACCCTGGACCCAAGACCTCCTAACACCCCTGCTGAGATTTTCACAGGTCTTCAGCTCCATTGTCCTCCTGCTTTTGTTGTGCAAACACACCCATTACCTGTGAGGCCTGGCATTTGCTTACTCAGAGTGGCTCAAATCCAAGGCAGGCC
>JAODKN010000127.1:1357364-1368842 GCA_026774425.1 Petrocephalus zakoni | reverse complement strand
AGACCTGTGAAAATCTCAGCAGGGGTGAAGAACACCTCGGGACTTGCACCAGAAAATAAAAACTCAGTAATTCTAGTATATTCAACACCTTCAAGTCTTTTTCATGTTCCTCAAACCATTCCTGAACTATTTTTGTGGCATGGCCGGGCTGATTAAACAGGTCATTGCCATCAGGGAACACTGTTGCCATGGAGGGGGGTACATGATCTGCAGCAATGTTTAGGTAGGTGGTACATGTTAAAGTAACATCCATATGAATGCCTGGACCCAAGGTTTCCCAGTCGAATATCACCCAGAGTATCACACTGCCACAGCCAGCTTACCTTCTTCCCAAAGCGCATCCTACTACCATCCCTTCCCCAGGAAAATTATGCACATGCACCCAGCTGTCCACATGATGTAACAGGACATGATGTAATGTAACTCAACAGACCAGGCCACCTTCTTCCACTGCTCCATGGTCCGGCAGGTGCTTTCAGTGGTGGACAGGGGTCAGTATGGGCACTTTCACCGGTCTGTGGCTATGCAGCTGTGATGGATTTTGTGATCTCACACCTTCAGAAATTTCTGCTACAGTAGCTCTCCTGCGGGATTGGATCAGACAGGCTAGCCTTCACTCCTCATGCACATCAATGAGCCTTGGGCACCCAAGACCCCATCGCTAGTCCACTGGTTTGCCTTCCTTGGACCACTTTTGATAGGTGCTGACCACTGCATGCTGGGAACACCGCACAAGCCCTGCCGTTGTGGAGATGATCTAGCCATCACAATTCAGCCCTTGTGAAAAGTCTCTCATATCCTTATGCTTGCTCATACTTCCTGCTTCCAACACATCACTTTCAAGAACTGACTGTTCACTTCGCTATTATTTAATAGCACCCTTAACTGGTGCCACAAGACAATTAATGCTATTCACTTCACCATCCAGTGATTTATAATGTTATAGCCATCTCAAGACTAGTGTTCAGGTACAGTTTATGTGACTATGGTATTTCTGCAAAATTTGAAGAAAAAACATAATACTGAAGTAATTCAACACTAATGGTATTTTATTATTATTTTATTATTATTATGTGTTACTTGCACTCTCTGTAAAGTACTTTGAGCTGCATTCAGATGTATGAAAGATGCTATATAAAAAGCTATTATTATTATTATTAATAATAGTATTAATAATAATATTTCTTTTGATCAGTGAAAACTCAAGCCCCAACCCCAGAATGCTTGTTCTGCTTGGGCTCTCACTATGCGTGACAGGACACACTGGCATGAATGGAGGAAAAATGCAATATTTATTCACGTCTTCAGTATGTGCCAATGGGCTGTTTCAAACAGCAAAGGGCGTGGCGCTCTCGCGCACGCTAGGCGGTCTTCTGCCTCCCTAACCTCATGTAACGTGAGCATGCTGTGTAACAGTCCTGATAAATAATGAGCTGGAAGCAGGATGTAAATGGGTACATTTGAATCATGTAAATCTGTGAAGACCCTGGCATAACAAATAAAATGCAGTGGCAGTGCATATCTGCAAGAGGCTATACAGTAAAGGTGTATTGTACCAGAGGAGGCCAAGACTGAGAAATAACTTTGGGAACATTACACTACGTTATGCAGTCTCTGTAATAAATGTACTTCTCTTAAAATTATCTTGCGCAATCTCTGAATCTTTGTATAAAATGAATGATTAATATTTTAATTCTAACCTAATCAGGTTAAGGCTGTTGTACACTTAGATACAGGCAATAAGCTTTAAATGTTCTTGTAAACATCTAGCTCCATAAATTTTATGTTGCTTTGGATCAAGTAACAATTTATATATCACCATCTTGAAGACACAGATTTGACATTCTTCATGTCTTTCTGCATGGTAAAAAGGGTAAAAATATCAGTACTGATTACAGGTATATTCCATAATTTTATATATGTAGTTAAATACATAGTTTTTGGTATTTACACAAGGCTATTGTTATTTTTAGCAGCAAATGAAAAACTGTGGGGTTTAAGCAATGGAGGGTGGATTTATCCAGGACCTAAAAATAAAGTAATTATGGTTAACTTACTACTTACCAAATGAATTAGCGCATGGTTATCGAATAGAGTTATACTTGTTGAGCAGTTGTTAGGCTTGACAGGATGCGGTTCCTATGACGTGGTCCAGCACACACATATGCATGCGCATGATGGCCATGGAGGGACAGGGGAAATGAAGTGGTCGGCTACAGTGACTCGCAGGAACATCCTGTGCTTGTGGATAAGACCTGCAGTGTGTGGTAGTAATTTCCACTGATCTGTCTGTCCAAATGCAGCTGCGTTTTCTTGACACTGATATTTCGCTGCCTGGATTCCTGATTTCATTTTTTAAATGCCAAATTGTAATCCTGTGCATCTGGGCTGCACCGAACATGTACAGTAAACCAAACATTTAACACATTTACTTCACACACATTTACACAGGCACACACATGGCAAACATCTTTAAAAACGTATTAAGTTTTATATGTAGCAAAATAAAAAAACTGCTGACCAATATTCTTGCATTAATAAGCTGAAATTATATCAGTTGATTTATGAATTAGTGCTTGTTTTTATTATTACTGCTAGAAAAAAGCTAAGCAGTCCTCGCTCATTAAGCATATGGTGAAAATTTAAGAAAACAGTAGCCAAAATGTGTTTTAAGTCAACAATATAACTGCATGGCACAAGTTAATCATTTTATTAAAATAGTGACTTTAATGTAGCACGGTCAGAATCTAAACACATTTGTAGGGAAAATTATAAAAGTATTGCCCTGCTATGCAATAAAAATATACATTTATAAACAACGTTAAATGTGCAAAATTTTCAATTTCAGCAAAGTTATCAAACTCAATTAGTCAAATGCAAACGGCAACGTGACGTGGTCAGTTACAAAAGTACTGCATATTTACGCCTTTCCTGCATCCCTGCTTGCGACCCAACTCTGTCTGCCTTTGTCAACCTGGTCAAATACAACAATCCAAACATAAAGTACCAAACTGTTAAAAACACAGTAATCTTCCTTCTACAAAAACACTACTATGCACTTCATCTTTCAGTCAGAAAGTCATCCCCTTGTAACACTGTAATAATGTTGAAATTGTGTGACTCACAGTGCCATTAATATACGTTTTAAATTCAAATGTCAACTGATTTTTTTTAACGTAGATTATAATCAATAAGAAGTGAACAAGGAGAGGAAAAATCATCTGGAACGGTTTTAGGAATCAGTCTTGGGGAAAAAAACAGGAGTACTGATTAAATATGGAGAAAAGTGTTGTATTGAAGATGCGGAATTATGCTGTTTTAAATCCTCTAACTATAGGCAAAAGGTATAAATATTGCACCACTTAAGATCAGAGTAATTAAATTAGCACAGAATGCAGAGTTCAGCTTGTCCATTCCGAATCCTCTCCTCATTCACTTCACTGGCAACACTCGACGTCCATTGCTTCTGTTACTGCAGTCCCCCCTCCAGATTCGTGAATTTAACATTCCCGGTTCCGGTTATTCGGGAGTTGGCCGGGAACAATTAAACAATTATTTTTGCAGTTTGCCGGAAGATCGCAGAAACTCGCAGACAATGCGTTAGCCGAAAATATACAGGCTTAAACAATACTGAAAATAATTTGATCACATAAGATAATAAACGATACAAACATTAGTAGTATTAGTGTTTAATATTTGTTAGTGCAAGTGCGTACTATATCTTTATTATTAAGTTATCTTTGGTTTAAAAAATAACCGTGGGATCTAGACATCCTGGCTTGGGTACGCCGCACATCTGTCTCGGCTCCCATGTCCATGTAATCTCGTGATTCTCTCGGTAAATTTTAAACTTTCCAGTCCTGTTTTGCATTTTTAATAACGGACTGAAGCAATACTCGCTAATTTCTTCCGCCCCTAACCCTAATCTAACGCGAATGTGAAACGGTGTCGCGTCTTTAGTCGCGGCCACATAAATAAAATTTCTAGGTAAATACTTAAGAGTCATATTGTCCATTACCGTATTGTATTTTTCAGTAATTGCATGAAATATTTTAATCGGAATTTAAAACAGGATAATCGGAAAAGTCGGTGCCTCAGTGTGCTTTAGAAATTAATGTATTAAAAGACATCTGCGTCTGGGTCTTAGTCACCCTCTCCCACAAATGAAGGCCTAATCGAAGTACCTGTTTGAGGGTGCGGACACGATCGGGGCGCAGGTACTCAGCAGCGCGGGTTCCCCATACGGCAGTAACACACGGTCTTAAAGAGACGGCACTGGCAAAACGCGCAGTACTCGCAGCACACTGACTTGGGTGTCTTGCAGCTTCCCCACAAAGGGACGCAGTTGGCTGGAGGCGGCGGTCGATCGCTTTTGGTGCTGAACTTGTTCTGTAGAAGATGCAAAGAAGGTAAACTCTGGAAACTTAATTTGTTGTTTTGCAATATTGATATTCATCATCATCTTAAGTTACACGTAGCCCGTAATTTGTACCAAAGTTGTCGAGTGCAGTCCAGTTGACTAAGTAGGCAATACATAGCGGAAATTATTACTTCAGTTCTTAATGTTCACGTTTTACCTGCAGTAGTGGTATTGTATAGCCATTTGAAATATATTTAATATATACTGTAACATTTAATATCTGTATCATGTATCAATCGTCTTTTATACATACATATATTTAAAATACTTCGTTAAACGAATTTGAATAGGTCAAAGCAGTAGTCACACGATAGTAATTACATTTTCATCGAACTGCTTTGTTTGTTAAATAATATTTGATATTTGATTTGTTTTTCTATTTCACGTTTTTAATTTAATATATAGTTTGACCTTCATATGTCGCCTCACTGAACGTATTAGACAAATTAATAGTTTAATTTGTTACATTTGTTCCAAATAGATTATCCAGATCGATCGTATAAACAATAATTGAAAAAGCAACAGCAATAGTAACAGTACTTATTGTTATTATTATGGTTTAATATTATTTTAACTGTGGGATCGAACCCATAATGCAGTGACAATTCAGAAGTAATGGAACATGTTACTTGTAATTAAGACTTTTGTAGATTAACAATGTTAGGTCTATGCATAGGTGCATCATTCTCTGATCATCAACCATGTATTCGGTTTTAGAATTATTTAAAAATATTTTATACGTAATAATGATTCACTATCATACCTTTTTCTGTTTCTTATCAGGCTTCTTGCTTTTTACTGTTTTTGGTAACTCTGAAAACAAAAAGAATGTCGGTAGGTAGGTAAGTAACAAAAGAGACCGGTATAAAACTTTATTTTGCATCATTGATTGTCCATTTTATGTATGTTAATACCATTGGCACTGTTAGGAAATGCATTTGTGACCTAGATTTGTATTATTCTTACATTTATACTGATAGTTACCTAGACATGTTAAAGTGCCCCACAGTGAAGTCTAGCTCTTCCAAGTCTTTGTCTCTCATTTTGAGTCTCCAAGAAGTTAACTCGCAGATAGTAGTCATCAACAGTGACGAGACATGTGGTCGAAAGGTCTAAACCGGCCCGCGTATTTGTTTTGTGGGTGCTGTTGTGACATTATCTGCTTCGCTGCTGTGCTGGTACTACCCCAGACGATTATCAAGTAAGAAATCTTTGGTGAATCATTTCAACCCCCCCATCCCGTCCTTTGTTTTCACATGCTGTTCATGCACTAGAGTTACTCCTGGTGTTCCTCCCTTTGAGTACAGCACTTAAGTTAAGTAAAGATTGTCAATTATAAATCCATTCTCACATATTTAATGTGATGTATAATTTATTTTTTCTGGTTTGTTCCCTGTGGATAATTTGGCTAGAGTCACAGTTTGCTTCTGTATTATAGAATGGGTAACGCATACAGTATTTGGGAGCAACTGGGATGCAACATAAACATCTGAAAAGTGCAACTGACCTACAATTTCGATGGGGGGAGCATCGGAACTCATTTGCTCTTGTAGATCGGGTGAGGAAGAGCCAATGCTGACCGGCTTTTCTTCTATGATCATGTGTGCGTAGAGCATGAGGAAACTGACTGAGGCGAGAATCAAAGAGACCAGCAAAAGCTTGGCATTCATATCAGAGTCCGCTCCTCGGTCCAACGGGATCTGCAAACATGAATAACACCAGTCGGCAAAATCCCAATTCAGCTCTGCTGAAATGCGTTCATTCTTAATTTTCAAGAACAGACACTAAACTGTTTACTACACTTGCCGTCATATTGTTTCTAGATAATTCACTCTGTTTTTATCCTGCCATATATTAACTATACAATTTATATTAATAATATGACTAAGAATAAGTTATTTCTTATTAAGAAAGAATCAAACACTGAGCAAATTTAAGAATGGATATTATGTTTACATTAGTGTGTTTTAAGGTAAACATTGATTATAAGAAAATAAATGAAGCAACTAATTAACTATTAAGCAAGCTATTACACTAATCTAATCTAAAAAAAAAAAGCCATGCTACCATATAGATTTTGTGATGCCAAGTGTCACATGGGGCAGAAACCTTTGAAAATTATGTTCATTTCAGAGAGATCTCAGAAATCCAAATTTTTAAGACTGTCTGACTAGAACAGTGATATAAGAGTTTAATGCGCCTAAAATGCCAAGAAGGAAAGGTCTGCAGAAGCTTGGGTAGATGTGATTCCAGCTGCTCAAGGGCTCTTCTGCTCTGCTATCTGAAATCTAGGTATTATTAAGCAGAAGCTTAAGTGTAAACCCTCATATGTACAATCAGTTAATTCAGTTACAGTTCTGACCAGAGGTTGTAAGTACACCTGACATTAAATCAACTGCTAAATGTTCAGTTTATAGGCAAAGCATGGTGACATGCTAAAACATTTCCGTTTCAGTTGTGCTTAAATTACTCTTTTGATTCCAGCTCTGGCAAATACAACAATATTGGTAGGTCTGTTTATATGTTCAACCAGAGTCAAATTCAAGAAGCACCAGTTACTGGATTAATGTGATTATTACAATTACACAAGCTATTGAGAGACATTGGTCTGTTTTTTTCAGATTCAGAAAATTTTTCAATTTTTGACAATCAGTCATGTTTTGCCAGTATCACAAAGACATTGAAGGCATGCTTGAAGCCTGGTCTCATTACACTCCAGTGTGAAAAAGAAAAATGCATTTTCAGTGGCACATATTTTCATTCATGTTTGAATTTCTGTTTGTGCCCATGCTATGCAGACATTTTGTTACAAAAAACCTGTAATCTCCTGAGAAGCATGTAGATATAATGCATGGAAATTTTGTGAATAGTTTAAACTATTGGAGACCGGAGTCTCGTTTCATGTGTGTCATACTCTTCTCCAGAAAAAAAACAGTGACACCTACCACACGACCATTTTCTTTCATAGCTACTATAGTCAATGTTGGGATGAGAGTCTCTATTAAAATCCACCATTTGCTGTAGAAAATTATGATTTCTCAAATTACTAGTGAGGCAAAGTGGGCTTTGGGAAAACTCTGAGACAAACTGATTATTTACGGTCCCCATATTGAATGGATTGCCCCCACCGCCCCAAAGAAGCGTGCATATTAAGGTCAGTTGTCTCTTGTCTTGGGAGTTCAGCAGAATCAAAATAAATAAAGCAAAATTGTACCTTTGATATTCAGAATATAAAAAATATTTATTATGTCTGAGTCAGTACAACAGAATAGAGACAACTGCATTTATTTCAGTATCGAAAAGTTAAACATGCCTGTTCTTTGTTGGAAAAAAAAAAACACACATTTTTAATTAGACAAGGTCAGATTCAGGCCGTTACTTCTATATATTTATTCTAACCAAAAACACACGCGTCAAGTTACGTGGGCGGCTAACTTTGTCAAGCAATGTTTTTTGCAACTGGCTCAGTTGTTTTGTCACTATGATTACTATATAACATCAGAGTTTGCTCCCTAACACTGCGCTGACACGACACACCAGCTTTCCATACGATTGTTTGTCTGCCAGTGGATAGCGAACACAGTGAGATTTGGCTGCAACTGCAAACACAGTTACAAAAAGTCGGGAAGCCTGTCTCATAACATTCAGTACTGTATCCGTATAACTAAAGATTCAACAGTAAGAACATGCAAACTTTCTAATCCTTCAGAGGTTATTAATTACCACATGTCTTATATAATATGCGAAATACATTCTATGAATAATGAACAGGTTAGCAATTACGCAGATTGAATTTTAATTTTAAAACAAAAAGGAGATTGCATCCAGACAAAGAACTGGAGCATTAGAAAGCCGAGGCCTACACAAATATTTGTCCCACAGAAAGTCCTGAAATTTTCTCAGAATGCGACTTACTAAAGCTTTACCATCAAAAATCATGCACAAAAAAGATTAATATTACCAACTGTGTAAGAACAACTATTCATCTCATGAAATAAAAAAAGCGTATTGTTGCTGATTTATTTTAGGAAATTCTTAGAAAGAAAAAAGATATTTTGATGACTTTCTAATTGTTTAAAATTAAGCTATATTAAAACAAACAGGAAAGCCAAATTCTTACATAAAGATTCAGAATTGTATACCAAGTGAACATTAATATTAACTTAAATTTAAGAATATTTCAATTAGTCAAAACACAATATCAGTTTGCCAGAATTATTCACCTTAAATTTTTATATTTAATTTCAGAAATTTATAAGAACATGGCAATACGTGTTATATAGAATATAGAATTGCAGAAACGTCATGATATTTATCACACTTATTGATAAATACAGACCCAGACATCCCAGCTCAGAGCTCCATAGTGTTGTTGTGAATTCTATTGAATATTTCCAGTCAGTTTTCTGACTCATGCTTAGCCTGAGAGCCCAGCTTTGATTTTTCTGTCCTCGGAGTAGATGGTATCTCCTCGGTAAGCTAAAACAGAAGCATGCACCGTGAGGCTTTTCGAAAAACCCAAGCTCACCATGTGGAATTGCAAAAAGGAAAAAAAAAAAGAGAAAAAAAATTAATCTCCCTGTGCTTTTATGCTTGGTAATAGATGCAAAAAAGTAGGCAGGAATCATTAATACCTTCAAACGTGCCTTCTCCGGGTCGTTGCTTTGGAAAAATCAGCAAGTACTTTCCCCCCTAGACTCCTCCTTTCTTCTCTTAGCTTTTTGCTCTGTCCTTTCGCGTCCGTTAATGAAGAGCAATATCAAACAAGTCACGCAGTAGTGGAATTTAGGAAAAAAGTGAGACGGCATATTCAGACAGGGGCGGATCCATGCTGAGGAAAAAATACAAGATGGTACAAAGGGTCAAATCCCACCAATGAGTCGGCCTGTTTAGACATCGCCCAGGTCGTACTGCACCTTGTTCCTCGAAGTCACAGCTGAGGCTCACGGGTCCTGCTCTTTTCTGATGCCTGAACCTTATTACCAGTGCAAATAGCTTAACCTCCCGGCTAACTGGCAATGGCAAATCTGTGTTTCCTTGCCTTGTTTCATGGATGCTGGAGATATACAGTAGGCAGTGGGCCTCACCTTTGTTTCTGTGAAGGCTTCTCCCTCTTTCTCTCCCCCTCTCTCTCGCTTTCTCTCTCTGACATGCACACAGGCACACACGTATGTGCATGCACTCACTTTGAGGGATATGGTTTCCATTACCAGCGGGCTACGTTTTAGAGCGCATTCCTGATCTCTCTTTTACATTATTGTGCACGGAGCATGCACCGGTGTTTTAGGGGTGGCCAGCCTCTCCTGCTGCAGGCTCTCCTGCCGCTCATTCAGTGTGTCTCACACACAACAGTCCATGATCATAACCTATAAAAATCCTACAAGTTGGTTTCCTCTTGCACACGATACCAAAATAACCATTGCCTTTGCCTGTGGAATACAAGCCTAGGGTGTGAAATTATGTACGTGGCATAAATCATTGTTTTGGCACAATTGCTGATCATCTACATTGATGCAGGTGTTGAAACAAGTCCATTGAGACAGGTCGTGAAAAATTTTACTGAGATTATTAAAGTTACAGTTTTCAGTTTTCCCTATTTATAGGAAACATTTATATATTTTTTTCTACTATTCAGCAACACACATCATTTTTAAAAGATGCATTTTTATGTTACTGATGGTTATTATTAAATCCATGACTGTCATATGTGATTATCATAATATCTCTTTTCATAGGAATTGTACAAAAGATAAATATTAGTCATTAGAGAGAAATTGAATTTGCAGGGGAAAAATATCTAGGCACAATGAAATGATGATACAATGAAATATAAATCTAAACACAAAAATAACTAATAAAATAAAATCACAGGGCCAGAAGTAGCACCTTCCCATTTGGTCTGTTTTTGACAGAATTCTGAATGTGTAATAATTATTAAATAACACTATTACAGTTACTCAGAATAGTATGAGAATTTTGTTATTAATTTTACACACACACATATGTTTATATATCTTTCCATAATTTTATTCAGCACATTCTATTCACAAATGAAATAATTTATGAAGTCTGACATCAAACATATGAATTTTTTTACCTAGGCCAATAAAAATGTAGAGATCGGTTTACGCCCCCATAATTTTAAATCGCATGCGATGCATAGGCGGCAAACAGGAGGAAGAGGAAGGGGCTCTGGCCGTAAACCTTGTCTCTGTTTGTTTTTTTACTTCCATTTTTTGTAATATATATGTTCTCCATTATCACGTCCAGTGCTGAGGAACCGCAGCACAAGGTCTGCATTTTTGGGCTTAATGGACAGCAGTCAAGGCCGCTCCACCGACACCTAACCGCAGTCTTCTGAGTGCAATATAGGAAACCGCGTTACAAGGGCGGCTATTAATGGTTTAATTTTGGATGGATTATAGGTACTATAACTGTGTCATACAACTGAATTTTGTTACTTGGTAGCATTATTACATACGTAGTAATGACCCATGAATACATGCTATTTAAATTTTTCAGTTGTTTATTATATAATAATGAAATATTACATATATTCTATGTTGAACTATGTA
This sequence comes from Petrocephalus zakoni, assembly GCA_026774425.1. NCBI lineage: Eukaryota > Metazoa > Chordata > Actinopteri > Osteoglossiformes > Mormyridae > Petrocephalus > Petrocephalus zakoni. Next base: position 1,357,847 of record JAODKN010000127.1, on the reverse strand, counting down.
CTTGAATGATGAAACTGCTAAATGTCCATTCAAATCTCAAATATCAGTAAAATAACAGGTTTCCCATAAGAGTGGATACTCAGGTAATAGATGACAGGTAGGCAATTAGTCATGAAATATGTTATGAATAAGTTTGCCTGTGAGTGTGGATTTTCTCAGCTTTTAGTGCCAGTCTGTCTGCCTTTCTGTAATAAGTTCAGCTTATTAGATTTGAGCTGCAGGATATGTGTGACTTCCAGTTCATAACCATTTTCAATAGCGGTTCTGTTTTCAACCCTGGGATTTTTTTTCTAAACCTTTATCTCAGATGTTTACAAATAAAAAGCTAATAACACGTGTCTTATGCCCTGTTTTAGTTCTTCTATTCATCCTTTTTGGGGGTGTTTTGTGCTTTTGTTGAAGGTAGAAACAGGCTAAATCAAATATTGTTTGATGCCAAGAGAAGGTGGTGTTTTCTCTTTTGATAATTTAAAATCCACCAAG
>JAODKN010000127.1:1328818-1346210 GCA_026774425.1 Petrocephalus zakoni | reverse complement strand
TTAATGCCAAAGAGCTCAATTTTGGTCTCATCTGACCACAGCACCTTCTCCCAGTCACTCTCTGAATCATTCAGGTGATCATTGGCAAACTTCAGACAAGCCTGCCTTCTTGAGCAGGGGGACCTTGCGAGCAGTGCAGGATTTTAATCCATTGTGGTCTAATGTGTTTCCAATGGTTTTCTTGGTGATTGTGGTCCCAGCTACTCTGAGGTCATTAACTAATTTTCCGCAAAATTTTAATAAAAGCTAAAGCATTGTGAATCTGAAGGAATTTATCTAGTTTGGGGGTGGTGGTAAATTAGCTAGATATGAGTGCTTAGTGTATTTTGTTGGATTGTGAGCTATGACACAAAACAAATTGAAACCTTCCCAAACGCAGCCCAGGAGGACGACGACAGCAGAATCAATGACGGCATCACATTTGTGGCACAGACTGGGCCGGCGTGGGCTGGGACAGAGAGAGACTACACGTATGATGAGGTACCCACACGGGGCATCTGCTCAGGCGTAACAATTTGAGCAGCATTTTTGTGGAGTAAAGGGGCCAGTGTGATTAGTAACTTGCACAGCATTTCTGCTCGATGGCCAGTTGTGTGGAGCGAAAGGAGTAGTTGTGAGTTCGTGTGACATCTGGTACACAGTTGCTGACGAGGGTCTTTAACATCATGCGAGAAAAGAACCCTGACATGGTGGCTGGGGAGAAGAGGAAGTTTGTCATGAAGCCCCCGCAGGTGGTCAGGGTGGGCACCAAGAAAACGTCGTTTGTCAACTTCACAGACATCTGCAAACTGTGAGTGCCTCTGCTTGCCTTCTGCTGCATTGAGAAGGTTCCTACTTTGATGTGCCTGTCTTCTAATTTTTTTCATTTGTTTTGATAGCTTGCATCGTCAGCCAAAACATCTCTTGGCCTTCTTATTGGCTGAACTTGGGACGAGGTAATCTTAAACATTCCACTGCCCATTTGTTACCGGCTATGATTTACAGTCCCTCTTACCTCCTTCCTATTGGCCACGGCTTTCGAATTTGACACGTACGGGAAATTTTTCACCGTGCTGACTAAAAACAGATGTTTTGTACATGCTGCGTTTTGTCTCATTAATTGTTACTGTTCTTTCTTTGGACAGTGGCTCAATAGATGGAAACAATCAGCTAGTTATTAAAGGAAGATTTCAGCAAAAACAGATAGAAAATGTCTTGCGAAGATATATTAGTAAGTAACATAAGTCTGTTTTGTCCAATGTGCTTTAGCATGTTTACCCTGGCCTAACTCTTGTTAAAAGCATTTTATGATTTGTTGCTATATTACTGCTATTCATCTGGAAGAACCCTGTCATTATTTTTTGTACCATGCAGCTGATTTGTACATGTGAGTGTCAAGTATCTGTATTGAGTAAGTCTGTGTTCCTCTGGGAAATGTGGGTCATAAAGAGAGTCCTGTTTGTGTGTCACAGAGGAGTATGTGACCTGTCACACCTGCCGCTCCCCTGACACCATCCTTCAGAAGGACACGCGGCTCTACTTCCTGCAGTGCGAGACCTGTCATTCTCGCTGCTCGGTAGCCAGCATCAAGACCGGCTTCCAGGCTGTCACGGGCAAGAGGGCGCAGCTCCGTGCCAAGGCCAACTGAGCCCGGCGCTCAGTGGAGCTGCCGAGGACTGCCAGAGGTGCTGACTGGACAGTTTTGTTAAGTGAGGGTGCGTTTTGTAATTGCTCCATTTCGTAACGTGAGTACAGGTTAGTCACATTGAGAAGAAAAAGGAAAAAAAAAAAAAAAAAAAAAAAATCACAATTCCAGACCCACTGGGACTGTTAGTTTTAGATTTTTACAATTTGGATGCTCCGTTTTCCTCTTGAGTATGCTCTTTTTTTGCCTCTTAAACACTCAGTTCTCAATATGACAGGAAAGTGAATTAAAATAACTTTGAAGTTTCCTTTTATTCTGAAGGAGCCTGTTTTTGTGCAGTGTTAATATCTGAGAACAGTATTTAAAACTTAATTTCGACTTAATTACTCCATAAACGAGAGCAACCTCAGCTGCTTGTATCTGGTGTACTAAAGACCATATAGCCAATAGTCCTGAATTTATAGGTAATGATCCCATTGAATTAAAGTCCATCAAACAGGCCTCTGACTTGGAGATGGTGTGGACATCTTTCTTTTTCTGGTTGAAATCATTACTTTGAAACTTGAATGTATTTGTTTTATAAATGCATACTACATGTGCTCTGCCAGTCATGAACAATCGTAGCCCATAAACAGTGTCAAGGCATCATCAAAGGAATCGTTTTTAATTATTTAAAGATGGCCAAACCAGGGTAACGTGCTGGTCTGGCACCGGGTTCCCCACTTCATAAAGCATGTCTGGCTGAGTACCTCGATTTCCAACATCTGTCTCTGAAGCTGAGCTGATCAGGGAATTCAAGTCGATTGATCACCACATGTAAAATACACTGGGTTTTGTCACTGTGAGGAATGTGTGGTATACAATAAACAAGGCTTGAATTCATTTTAAATGTGCACGTTTAAATTTAATCTGTTCCCTTATTGCTTTCTCTTGTTGAGTATTCTGCAGTTATTCCTACCCAAGTAAACCCTTTGAAATTAGGCTACATATGTGAATCCATTTTCCATCATGCTTTTTTGATGGTTCTTCATACCACTTGGCATTGTAGTGGGGGTCTGCATGTGATTTCTGTGATGCTGTAAGCAGCAACTAATTTGACCTCTCAAGTATGGTGTTGCCGTTTGCAGTATCTGTCCACAAACCCATTTACCACCTGATTTGTATTCATGGAAATTATAGCTAGCACCTAACCCATTTTTACCTATATTTACTGTGGGATTCGTTGACCAAAACACGTATCCATCAATGCCAGTCATCTGTCTTATATAGTAGGCCTATTGAAGGCACATCAAAAAATGAATCCACAGGAGCTTTTGCATAATTTGGTTTAAGGAAGCGATATGTAATGGAAAAAAAAACACTATTTTTCCTTATAGGGAAATTTTTTTTTGTGATACATGTAAGTGAGTGCAAGCTTGGCAGTGAAGGGCAGCACCCATGGAGGTGGGGGTTAAGGGCCTTACTCAAAGTCTCACAGATGTCACTATTCTGTCGAGGTCGGGCTCAAATTGGTGACTTTCTGATCACAGTCATGGAGGTTTAGCCCAAAAGCTGGCCCTACGCCAAATTTTATTCCATTTGTTCTATTTGTGGTTTAGACTGGTGGTGTAGCTTAATTCGCACAGCTAAACTGGCTAATAAAAATCACAACACGTTGTAAATGTAATGTTTGTTAACAGTGACTGTTGACAGTCATCATTTGGGAACCAATGTGAGGCTTTCTGGGTGCTCTCATTCTAAAGGTCCCTGGTTCTGGTCCCTCAGCCTGTCACTGTCGGGCCCTTAAGTAAGATCCTTAACCCCAGCTGCTTCAGGTACTGTTCAAACCTGCCTTCTCAAAAAATATAGGTCGCTTTGGATAAAAGCATCTGCTAACTAAGTGAAACTTTAAAATGCAGTAAATTCGTGAGTGCCGTTCCATTTCTGTAAGAGATGCATGTTAGTAGGAAGAGTAAAATTCAATGCATTTCAGCGCAGATTATTTTGATAATCACCTTGACAACTGGAAGCTGCCTAACCGGAGGGTCATGAAAACTGCACATCTCACTAAAATGTAAAAGCCCATCATGAGTCGTGAAGCTGATGGTTCACTTATGCAGGTGCAGTTTGGTTTGTTGACATTATGAAAGTTTAAAAAGGCAGCAAAAGTTTACTGCAGCTGTGCAGGAGAGCCTTTGCATCTTTTTTGCTAGGATTCCAATGGCCATAGGTGTGTGTGGGTGTGTTGAGGAGTTGAGCGGGCTGATTAGAACCTGGTGTGACAGTGAATTTTTGCTTCACGTTGCTGCAGACACATGGTGCCTCACTCAGCAGAAGCATCTTCAAGACCACAGAAATGGGATAGCGGCCCAGTGTGCTCAGGCATGAGCTTCTGTGTAACATCACTCAGTGCTCGGTGGTTGACGTGACATCTGCATGATTAATTGCCCTCCCTCCCTCCGGACCTTTTGAAACGAAACCTTCTTTCCTCTTACTTTAAATTTGGAACTCACAACCTTGAATGTCCTCGTTATATGGCAAAGGGGGTTCAGAAAAAAGTCCAGAAATCTTATACTGGTTTGCAGTGTTAATCTGCTCTGGATCATTTTTTCTTTTTTTGCGTATTTACTGGAACATTTGCAAGATGTTTTAATTATGTCATGTGTGATACATTATGAAGAGGATTGCATAGCAGGTCTATTTAGATGCTTTTTGGGAAAGATTGATTGTGTTGCCAGGAAGGGTTGCAGTACATGCTGTTCTGTCCAAGCTAGCTTCAAGAAACCCACAGTTTGTTCTGAAATAAAGCTAACTTTCTGGACCTCCTGAAGCTTGTAGCTTTTATCATTGCTGTTAAAATTAAGATACAAAATCATGTGCTTTTATATTCGATGTGGGTGATGTTTACTTTTTAGCCCGCCTCCATGTACAACGTATGACTATTGCATCAACTCATAAGTGAAAGCATTTGCAATTTTTTCTTTTTAAAATCGCAGATGTAATTCTGGTGCTATTTCAATGTGTGAGAACCAGTGGGTTTGTTTTCATTAAATAAATACATGAATATTAAAATAGCAAACACTTTGAGAGGTTTTTTTTTTTCTCACTTCAAAACAGCGGTATGTGAAAGGGAACTGCATGTTACAGTGTAAAGTTACACCACACTTTTGGTTCTCTGAGTGTGGTATTGGTACTGAATTTAAAGGTGAACATTCCCAAATACTGATATCAATAAATTTGATCTTAAAATTACTCTGGATGAAAGTAGCAAGGAGAGAATCCCGTTGTGTGTGATCTGTTGCCCTCTTATTTCTCTTCACAATCACTGGTTGGTTTTACAGAATTAAACCGGCCAATGGAACTCAGCAATAACCTTGCCTACCATAAAAAGATAAAAAGTAGATTCTTCGGAAATACACGTTAATGGTACCTGTTTGAGGTGAGGACTACCTACAGCAATCTTTAACTCACAAATGATCCAATACAGTCAAGAATAAAAGCATTTCTGTGTTTTTCACCTCACCAAATGAATGGTAGTAAGACATTGATTGTGTGTCGGTTGTGTAGGATACCCCAAAAATCAGGAGTGCACCAAAGGCCTTGGAATACTTCACAAGTGCTATATCTGATTATCAGTGTTCAGAATGAATGATTTTTCTGAAAAAGTAAAATAGGCCTACCTCTCCAACAATATCATGCCATAACGTGACCGGTTTAATCCCACCTGCAACAATCGTTGCTAACAAACAAAATGGAAAAAAAAAAATATACATAATGTATTTGGGAGTTCTAAGCAGCGAAATGCATGCACTTATTTTGCAGGGAAAATATTTTGGGATTAAATGGGTTAAGTGACTGGACTAAAATTTAATTGCTAGAAGAAAACTAGAATACCACATTGTTTTTGATATGACAAAAAAAATTATTCATTTGGATTTCTCAATTTGATGGCAGCAGCTTTGTTAGTCCATGTCCCACACCCACTGCTGTTTATTTCAATGGGCCGTATCTGGTCTTTATTTGACAAGGAGAATGTCGCCTGGGACAGATCTGTGTCAAATTGCATTAAAAGTGCCCCATTTTATTTTAAGTATTAGATTACATGGGGTATGTTGCACGCAAATGGCTTTTGCACTTGAAGGTAGATTGTAGATTTATTGCCCTTGTGTGTGCAGATGAACACACTGGAAGTCTACCAAATGTCATTTTTCTGCACCTTGTGCAATAACAATAAACACCCGTAACTTTGTGCATTTCACATGTTTTGTATAAAATATTCAATAAAAAAATATTAAGTGTAGGACGGCTCATTTCACAATGATTTTCAGATGTTTTTGGATGGTAAAGATATATAAATGAGTATTTAGTGTCTTGTTTTGTTGACCTAAAATGGGGTGGATGTGTTTTTCTTATGACCTCTTGGTACATCTATGCAACACTTACCTTACATGTTAGCCACCGAAAAAAAAAGAATTTTAATGTAAAAAAACATCTTGAACATTTTGAGTGTGGTGATTTGAAGGATTTCAACACTTTGATAAAATTATGACTTAGAATTAAGCCAAGGACTGACTAAATCTAAAGACGATATTTAACTCTCCACTGTGTGTCACTCTAAACTCAGACAGAAACTCAGCCAGAAGTGACATTCATTCAAATATTTAACATTTGCGAAGAAAGACAGCCCAAATAAGTATGTAATAAATAATAAGATTAAATCTTCACAGGTTGCATTTTAATGAAATTGCAATAATTATCTGACCTCTAAAAAATGCATATACAGATTTGGCTTGTTCCTGAACATCCCAACCAATTTCCTTTTATCTGAGGGTGACAGTTTGGGGTTTCTTCCAGACCTTGGCAAAGTGGTAACACATCCGAATAGCTTGTACTTACATACAATTGTTTGAACTGATGATCTTGGAATCTGCAATTGTTTAGGAATGACTCCAAAAGACTTCACCAGCTTGTGTAAATCTACAATTCTCCTTCTTAGATCTTCACTGAGTTCCTTGGACTTTCACATTGTTCTGAGTATTGGTCAATCCAATCAGTGCTGTCAAACAAATCCTTTTTAAGCTGGCAAAGAGAAGCTACCAGCTGCAGTCAATCATGGTCGCTAACAAGAAATGAACAAGCCGTGGTCTTGTCAAGTTAAAAGATATTCTAGAACCTTCAGCACCACTTACTAAAAGATTTAGGTGAATGTATGTGTCTCAGTCTGTATGTATAATTTTGACCCAAAATTCAAAACTTGTGTACCCAATTCTTGTTTTTAAAAATCACTGAAGATGTATGCTGTATAACCCTTCCACCGTGGAAAAAGAACGCTTCAAATTATTCATTAAAAACCCAAAATGAATATGACATTCATGCCCATGATGAGTGTATGTAAACTTTTGACCACAACCGTATATAATGCATTAGTTTGTCAGATATCTGACAAACTAATACAAAGTCACTGATTGGCTTACTGGTATCCATTAGGGGAATTAAACAGACTTAATGAAAGCGCAACAGACAAGTATATATCTAATCCTCATGTTGTTCAAATTATTTTGTTTTTTGGTTGGCGTATGAATACAAAGCTGTCACTGCAAACCATTCTTCACCACAAAAGACTCAATAGATTAAAGTTGCTGAAAGATCGGTTTTACTGATTAAAAAAAGACTACGAGAGAGATGTGCATCTGAAAGTTGCAAAACCTGGAAGCACAAGATTGTGGCTTTAAAGCATTCAATTGACTCAGATTAGTCCATTGTATCTGAAACTGTTAGCTGTTTGTGGGTTTCAAAGTGTAATAGTCTCCTGACTTGTGGTGCACCTTTACACATTCAATTATGTTAAATTGCCTCACAGTTTTCAAGTCTCATTGTTCTAATATGACTTGCAATGTTTGCACTTGCGTTATTTTAATTTGCTCGGAAGTTTACTTGTCACGTCGTCACGATCATTTGTTCTGCGCGCCGACGGCAGCTTGTTACCCCAGAGGATCACGTTCCACATGTTCTTGAGTGAGGGACGACTTTCTCAGCTTATTTGGTTCCTCAGTTATCATGTCTGTTTATTGTCTTTCTTGAACGGGCCATGGGCCCCATTAGTTTCCCTGACATCTTACTGAAATCTTTGCCCAAACATGTCTTCATAACTGAGCAAAAAAGAAAAACTGCATTTCATTAATTCTTCTCATATTACCAGGAATTAAGAGACTCTGACAAATTGATGTTGACTCTGGTGAGGTTAGGATGTGAAATGAGGTCTCTGTCCTCAGCAATGTGAAGCCTTAGAGTGCTGTGACTAATCTCCAAACTTCATACACCTTCTTCGAGCTATGGAAGACAACTGCCGTTTTTCACGGTTCCCTGTTTAGTATCAGGTTCGAAAATCAAGCGGAATTGAAGACATATGCTGTAATGACACATTTTATAAGGAAGCATCTAATTCAGATGAGGTGACTTCACAAAGCCATTGACCACATAACAGAAATGACCCATTTGCCAACTCTCCATTTGATTTTACGATGGATTAATGCATAGGTTATACTGTAACTCTATTCTATTCAATGCTTGCATGGACTAGGTGCTGGGCAGGGTTGTGGGGTTCAGCGGCTGTGGGGCATCTGTTGGTGAAGAAAAAATCACTGATTTCAACTTTGCCAATGATGCTGTGATCTTCGTGGAGTCAATGGAGGCTCTGATTAGGGCTCTTGAGAGACTGAGTGAGGAACCTGAGTGTCTGGGCTTGTGAGTGCCCTGGATAACAGCTAAGATCCAGGCCTTTAATGACCTTTTGGACACAGCCACCAGCAGTGTGCCTGTTTGTGGGGAGAATTTCGACCATGTTGAGAGGTTCACTTACCATTGAAAGGTTCACTTATGGCGACATTCATGTCTCTGGTGACTCTTCCTCAATCAGAACCTGAAGACGGATTGGGCAAGCATGGGAGGCCTTGAGGTCACTGGAAAGGGGTGTGGGGCACTCCCAATATCTTTGTAAGAGAAAAAAGGTCCAAGTCTTTAGAGTTCTGGTGCTCCCTGTTTTGCTGTATGGCAGCAAGTCATGGCCGCTATCCAGTGACCTGAGATGGAAGACTGGACTCCTTTGGGACTGTGCCGCTTTGGAGAATCCTTGGTTACAGCCATTTCTGGAGAGTGGGACTGGACTGTGTGTTGGCCTCAGGGTTCATCAACTGGGATCCCGAGGTGTTTCATCGTGTGGTGGGTGTCGCCATGTGTTTCACCAGTGCATGCTCCCCAACCTGATCTGACCTGACCTTAGAAGCAAATGAAGAAGCACAAATTGAATCAGGAAAAATGCTGGTGGGACATTCGATTGATGAACATCAACCTGCAAATTGCCTGGTTCCCTGGCCTGTGTATTTGGCCAGTACTAGCTAACTCAGTGACCTTGGGCAGAAGATCAGACATGAGTGACAGGCCACGCTGTTCATTAAGAAGAACATTTTTTGGGAGATGGTTGCTGGACTTGCAGGCACTGTGAGCCACATGTTTGGATAGACTCACCGTAAAGGCAGACTGTATGGCATCCAACAGATTTGGTGGATGTCAGTGGTGATTATGAATTGCCTGTTGAAATTTTCCAGAAAGTGATATCTAAACAGATCTGCATGTGATCATTCATATGCCAGACATGCATCATCTCCTATGGATTACTTGAACTTTTAAATCTCTATCGCCTTAACATACTTAGTGCATTACTAACTATTACAAAGTTATTTGTTTGCAGTCAGAATTCTTGCAGTTAGGTTTAATCACAGGACACATGGGCACCAACATATGAAACATTTTCCTCTGGCCTATTAAAGTTTTGACTTTTTTAACTCGATTTGATGTTCGATGTGCTTTTAAAATCACAGATGCCATTGTCACTGATGTCACCTTCCAGAGCAACATGATTCAACAAAAATAAGGTACAGGTTGGAGACTTTTACTATGCCAAAATATTGCTAGAAACCTGCAAATTTCTTGATAAAAAGCAAATTAGAAAATCTCTCATGTTGCTGAGCTGGGCAAGACTGCTTCCAGGAAGCCAAAAATACTTATTGCAAGGCCATCAAGGAATATAACCAAGATTGTTTTTTTAATATCATTGCCACAAAAAAAGTACATTTATCCCTGGAATTGCCCTATGATCCCCTCTTTTATGCCTCACTCATTTTCCTTAAAAACAAGAAAAATAAAAAAATGAAATCCCTGACTTACCGATGCGCTTGCTGGCTGTCCCTAGCGAGGGATTTTGGCTGTGCTCCAGAGACAGAGGTATAAAGCTATGGGCGGGTGAGCGTGCAGCACGCCCTGCTCTTCGTAGGGCTCGTAAATGCCAACCCACTTGCAAGCCCGGTTCATAAACTATACCTTAGTATCCCTTGTCTGTTCCACAGCATAGGTCTGGAGGGACTGAAATCCATGTGGTAAAATTGAGGAATTCAGCCCCCCCCCCCACCTCCCCACCACAGAACTAGTAACAAAAAGAAAGCACATGTTGGGTACCAGATTCAAGTGATTTACCTAGAAACAGAACTATGGAAAATTTAGGTCATGCAAATGAAGTGCTGATGACCACAAAAAATAATGACATGTGGAAGTGCATCACGGCGAGCAAAACTAAGCTTTACAAGTTGATTATAAACTGAAAGATAATTATTCATTGTACTTCCCAAGGAAGAGGAGCAACAGGGGGTCGTCTGAATGCAGACAAAAGCATGTAAAGCATGTAGATGTAAAGGTGTGCTTCATTGTAGCCCTTAGTGGGAATGTCAGGCACTTTCCGCAGATTTTCACACAAAATGCAGCTTGAGGGTAAAGTGCAAGTGACTTGCCCAGTGCACAGCTGCATCAGCCACTGTAATGACCCCTACACCATCGTTATCTCCCCTTACGGAAATTCACTATAGTTTCCCATGGTTTTTTGGGTTTTGGGTATGGGTGTTTTTTTATAGTAACCATGGTTTCACTATGGTACCTCATGGTAATTATGATTACTAAGCTCCCACCCATGGTTTACTTATAGCACTGCATGGTAACTGCAGTAAAAGCAGGATAAAACCATAAACTCATGGTTACCCAAAAAACCATAGTAAAGCCATGGTTCATTTTCGTAAGGGTCAAGATTGCGAAATGACAATGTCACCAAGCCACCCTCATGGAGTGGAACATCCCAATGCTGTGAAAGGCAAAATACATTGACGATACAGTAAGTATGCAAAACATAGAAATGATTAAAACTTGGTTAAAGTGCTAGATATCAATAATATTATTACTAGTATTAGTATTTTAATCTATGACAATACTGTTCTGTGAGCAAAAACAATCTTGTTATTTTCATGTCTGAAGAAAGTGGTGATAGACTATGTGGAGGATATGGAGAAAAATAAAACCATTAACTGTCGCTATGCAGAAAGATTGTGTTCAAGTTCAAGACGTGTACAGAATTTCACAAATGACAACTGCACACAAATGACAACTTCCAAATCAAACAAACAAACAAACAAACAAACAAACACAAAGCAAACAAGTGACCACACAGTTTACTTACACTTGAACAAGTTCAATTTATTTATTTACATCTGTTCAGATCTTTTGCAGTCTTTAATATACACTTTAAAAATAACGTTTGTGCCTGTTTAAAGTCAACATGTATAAATTAATTAAAAAAACAAAAACACACGATAAAACACAAAAATCAGAGTGGGGAGGTCGAACTGAAGGCGCGGTCTCTTCAAGATCCAGCGTCATATGAAATGTCCATCCTTTTCTTCATTAGATTTTGAAACTTTTTGAAACGTTTTGTTGAACGTATGTTTTGGGTGTCAAACCATTTCTTTTTTGTCTGCTTTGGAAAAAAAAATGTGCCCATGTTTGGAGGAGACTGTGATCTGCTGTTATAGCTTGTATTTAGTCAGTCAGTGGCACGGCGGGACAGTAATGTTTAATCTTATGCAGCCCCCAGGGCCGCTCCCCCTCCCACTCGGCGGTCAGCCGTCCGTCACCCGGCAGGACAGGGCCGAACGTATACGGCACCCCTGGTTCTGCTGTCTCGTCGTCATTACTGCAGTACTAAAACAGTCTCCAGTCGGCAGCCTCTTCCAGCATCCCGCTGACTCTGTACAAGAAAAGGAAGAGCTGCATTAAGACGTGTGTGTTAACCGGGAGGGGGGGTGGGGGCAAGACTCAAAAAAGGGGAAACAAAAAAAAAATTCTGGCTGGACTACTGTCAGTACTCACATGTGCTTTTATTTTTCTAAATTGCTTTTAAAGCTCAACAGCTATCATGAAATATTTTCCCCTTCACATTCAAGACAGCGAAGGGGGAAAAAAGTCCAACTATGACGAAACATAAATCAAAATATATTACGGCTCATATACCAAAATAGTACAATAAATTATTTGATATTTAGAGCTTTCTACGCCAGATTCCAATACAGATCTCGCTAGCAACTAAAAAAAGTTTGGTCTGATACTGCGAGACATATTGAATCAATTACTTAACATAATTGTTGAATTCACTCTATTTTGTAAAGCCAAAACAAACAGTCTGCTTATTGGACTGTGTTGTGGGTAATCACTTAGGTATGGATGAGGAATGTGAAAGATTCTCTTTGGGCCATATTTCTGGGACACTTCAAAAGGATGCTCTGCATCATTTGCATAAATTCAAGCTCATAATTACATATGTATTTGATTGCAGAACAACAAAACTAATTTCATGGGCCTGAGTAGTGACATAAAGGAGGAAGATTTTTTTTTAACAGACAACAGACAAACTAACCATCAATATAAAAGCATCAACAGTAAATGAGCCAGATAATACATATAAAATCAGGCTCATTTCTGATTCTAGATCAGCTTCATTTAATTATTCATGCTACATGTTGTTCATGGTTACGGATGTATCTACACTTTCTTATAAACCAGCTAATTATTAAATGCATTATAATTAAGGAATTTCGTGAAAATGATCTCTTCTTTATACACAACCCACATCTGTTAGGAACGCAACTGGCATAAATATGGTTTGGGGGAGGGGGGGGGTAAAATGCCTGTCCGATCAAAACAAACTCATGGTACTTGAACTCTGAAGCTGCATGACGAACCCAATAAATCAGAAGAAATCTGTGCCTGCCGCTCAGCTCCTTTGGGCTCTGCGCTCAGGCTTGTGCGGGGAAAGGCTGGAGTTAACACGATCTGTGACACGACGGGCCGAAGCCACAGAAAGCAGCCGCTCCACGCCGGCCGGACGTGCCAGAGATCACACGGGAAACACACTCGGACTGCCAATTTGCCTTTTGAAGTCCCTTGCAATATCTGAGGAGCAGCTGAATAGGCATTAACATCTGAGGAGGCAAAGCCTCTTCACCTTGAAACTGGATTATTGAAGAAAAAGGAAAAAAAAAACTATCCCAGTAATTGGGGAAAAAAATTGTTTTTGTAACTCTGTCCATGTGGGTGCAGCCATTTCCCACACTGCGCCAAACAGGAGTGAACTACCCTGCTTTATGCAAATGCTCAACGAAAGACACTACTGGGGCATTTGGAGAGATTTAGTCATATTGTGCTAGCTTTACCACGGGTCTTAGAATAAATACATTTTCGTTAACCCTTTCACATTCAGCGATGAATACAAAAGTGAAAATGACGTTTTTTTGCCAATGTTTTTTGCTCCTCACTTTTAGCCCATTTAATCATGATTAAAATCAGTCTGCAAACCCCCTTATGGGTGGGATTACCTGCCAAACACGGCTTTCATCAAATCAGAAGCTAGGGGTGAGTGGGTTAAAAAACTGCATATTGAAGACTTCTCCCATAACTATTAATTAAGCTATTATTTGTCAAATTATGCAGATTCATAAAAACACTGAAAATTTCAAATGAACCAAATTAATGTTACGCAATGTTCCCATCCTTGGGCCCTGTGCTACCTAGGTTGGAGTCTAGATCCTCTGCCCCTCCAATGACCCTAACCAGAATAACTGGTTAGAATGTTGCTCCTCTTCCTTGGGAAACACAATAAATAATTATCTTTCAGTTTATAATCGACATGTAAAGCTTAGTTTTGCTTGTTGTGATGCACTTCTACATGTCATTATTTTTGTGGTCATCAGCACTTCATTTGCGTAAGCTAAATTTTACATAGTTCTGTGTCTGGGAGAAGGTTGGGTTACATTTAATCGCTAAATAAATTAAATGAAGGCTTAGAACATAATGTTTGTCTAATAAAATATGTTTATTAAATATTAATTAACAGAAATAATTAATTAACATAAACATGTGCTGAGAAGACCACAGAGTAGTCAAAGGTAGAAGAACAGCCCCGGCCAAGTTTCAAAGCATCTGATTGGTTGTCATTTGCTGTCAGTCACACACTCTGACGAACTGAATTTGACCCTCGAGAGTCTGTGTGTAAACAGGGCCTGTGCCAGCAGCCAATGGGGAACAAGGCAGGCAAGACCACATCCCGGACAGGATGCCAATAATACGCTAACATGTATGTGACACACATGCTCATTGGAGGGCGGCGACGTCCAGTGAGATGAGTTTTTGCATCATTTCAAACTTGCCTTTTATTGCAGGACAGACTCCATTTCTGATAAGTGGCAATTTTCCTGCAAGACATAAACAGGACAGACATCATCTCTTTACTAATAGAAGTAGTACATGTGACTGCAGACGAGCCAAAAGACACAGAAATGGTGTCACCGCCCATCAGACATCCCTCCATGGCCCGTTCTGTCACCCGCCAGCCCACCATGCCGTCCTCGCCCTCATCCTGCCTGCCCTCCCCCTCCCTCCATGGCCCTCCCTGTCACCCGCCACCTCACCATGCCGTCCTCTCCCTCATCCTGCGTGCCGTCCCCCTCGTCCTCCCCCTCGCTCCTGTGGCTCTCCTCTGCCAGCTCCTCCATGTCTGAGCCCGAGTCGTCCTGAGACGCCTCACTCTTGGTCTCTTCTGCCCTCTGGAGGTCTAGGTGGAGTGAGGAAGAGATTTTCCAGTCGATTAAGGAAGCCTCAGGCGATGGAGGTGACCGTCATTGGCGTGGTCACTCAGATTAAGGGGGGGTGGGGGCGATATGACCATAGAGCCACTGTTTATTTATATTGTCCCCCACCTTAAGCACAGTTTTAGCATTCAAATTCATTCCTTGCTAGCATGGAGTATGAGCACCCACAAGATAATAAGAAAACACTTATATAGACAGGGCACCCCATGTACTGGATAAGCAGTTGGTAGAATGGATGGATGGATGGGTGGATGGCCAGGGCAACAGAAAACGAGACCGAGGGACATTTATTTTTCAGCATAGAAATATTAAACTTTAGCACCCAGGAATGTGAAGACAAATTGCCTGAATGTAGCATAAGCCTTTATATGCCCAGCACATCTGTTCTGCTTTTCAGGTCTGTCAGTATTTGCTCCTAGGTTCAGGTTTCTGTGAGTAGAGTCCTAGGTCAGATTTAGCAATCAGGCTGTAAGAATGGTGAAAACATGGTATCAGATGGCAGGAACAACATTTCTGACTGGAGCCTACCGTTTTTATTACCGCTGATGTGGGACGTATTCGCACAGATTATATCTCGAAATCCGCGGATCAGGCTGGATAATCAAATGAGCTGAGTCCACCTCACATTACAGAAAAATAAACAGCAGAGGACCTTCCAGGATGTTGTTTATGCAGCGTCTGCTTGGCCGGCATGAGGGGATTGGTGGATCAGGCTAGCACGGCTCACTTTGCCTGTGTGGTCCTGCCACCTGCTGGGCTACTTTGTTCCACACACACCCGCGACATGATTCTGCGGGGTGCAAATGACCAGAACAGCCTCACTATTGCTCCACCATCTGTGGATCATTTTTCTATGTTCTGAATGGAGTAATCCCTTTTACTGATGTGAGAGGAGGAGGAATTATCTGGTGTTTGAATATCCAGCATGAAAACAACGGCCCAATATACCGTGGGCCAGGGCATGGATGAGGATAAAAGTGGAGCGGCCGCGCACCTGTGATGCTCTGCTTGTCTTCGGTGATCTGCTCCAGGTGGCCCAAGAGGGCGTCGATGTTGGACTTTATCTGGGTGAGCTCTGATTTGATCGCCTGCAGTTCGCTGGATTTCATAGCTGAGCCACCCAGTGTCGACAGGAAGGAATAGCAATAAAGAGTTCATTCAGTGTTAAAAAAAAAATATATATATATATATTAAGGTATTACCTGAAAAGCTAATGCATGGATTGTTCTACTAGAGAAAAGTCACCGTACCTTTTAAATCAAACCCAGGAACTTCAGAGCCAGTGTTCAAAAGAAACGGGTTTCATGTGCAGCAGTAACATTTCCAGCATGAGTGTGTGTGAAAGGGGAAGCCAGTTTGCCTACCCTTCCGCCTGACAGAGCAGGAGGGGACGACAGAGGAGCGCGCCAGCAGTTTGGATGGCAGCGACTTCACCCTGCGCACCAGAGGCACGGCCAGGCGGGGGCGCTTTACTGGCACCACGCGGGGGATGGGAGACACTCTGCCTCGGTAGTCAAACAACCTTTGGGATTTCATAGGCGTCGTACCATTTATTAGCACCAATATACTGCTCACAGCATTTCAGATCAAAGCTTTACACAGCTATTGAAATCAGCATATTTTGTTGCTAATTACTCTTAATTACTCTGATAATTGCTGAATTCCACGAAGCAGATTAAATGAACTTCAAATTCAGCATTGTATATTGGAATAATTATTCCTGTGGGAGTGTAACATACAGAAGTAAAAATAATTGCTTGGTTCTCACAGTGAAGTTTCAAAGGACAAACATAGTGGACTTCACCTCCCACCACCCAAGTCACATCATTTTCACTGCTCAGTTGCTCCATCGCTGTTTGCCAAACAGCAATGATGATTACTTTTTTCCTCCCAGTCTGGCAAATCACTTGTTTTCCTGATTTCTAATTCCCTGTGATCAACACGCCACACAGGGCCTGCCTGCTCCAAATGCGCTTTGCGCTGATCATTTGATAGATGAAGTGGATTGGTGAGGCTGACAGACTGGGGTGGGAAGCAGGAGGTGAGGAGGTGGATGAGGCCATCTGCCCTGCCATGTACCCCGGCATGGGGCCGGCTCCCCAGCTGCCTGCTCTTCAGGAACCCTTTGATATCACTTGAAAGCAAAAGTGGGGCTTAAATTATTACGTATCATCCATGTAATATATTGATACGTTTCAGAGGGAGTGGTGGGGCAGCAGAAAGTCAGGTGGGGAGCAGACATCACGGGCAGATCTCCAAGTGCTTTACATGTGTTACTCATATGGTTCTGATGTTCAAACATCTGCAAATACAGGCGACTGGCACAGAGTGGGGGGGGGGGAGATGGAGAGAGAGGGATAGATGGAGAGAGAGAAAGGGAGAGAGAGGGAAAAAGAGAGCGAGAGGGAGGGAGAGAGAGGGGGGAAAGAGGGAGAAAGAGAGAGTGACAAAGGGAGTGATTGAGAGAGAGGGAAAGCGGGAGAGAGAGAAATGGAAAGAGGGTGAGAGATAAAGAGGGAGAAAGAGAGAAAGGGAAAGATGGAGAGAGGGAAAGAGGGAGAGAGCAAGAGTGAGAGAGAAACGGAAAGTGGGAGAGAGGGGAAGAGGGAGGGGGACAGAGAGAGAGAGGGAAAGAGGGAGAGGGGGACAGAGGGAGAGAGAGAGGGAAAGAGGGAGAGGGGGACAGAGGGAGAGAGAGAGTGAAAGAGGGAGGGGGACAGAGGGAGAGAGAGAGGGAAAGAGGGAGAGGGGGATAGAGGGATAGAGGGAG
>JAODKN010000127.1:1318268-1328556 GCA_026774425.1 Petrocephalus zakoni | reverse complement strand
GAGGGAAAGAGGGAGAGGGGGACAGAGGGAGAGAGAGAGAGGGAAAGAGGGAGAGGGACAGAGGGAGAGAGAGAGGGAAAGAGGGAGAGGGGGACAGAGGGAGAGAGAGAGAGGGAAAGAGGGAGAGGGACAGAGGGAGAGAGAGAGGGGAAGAGGGAGGGGGACAGAGAGAGGAAAAGAGGGAGAGAGAGAGGGAAAGTGGGAGAGGGGGACAGAGGGAGAGAGAGACATACAGCAGGGCCCCACACAAACTGGGAGACGCCACCTGGCAAAAAATGGCCATTTTCTGACTAGGCAAGTGAATCCTCGTATACAGAGCCACTGCCCAATAAGAGCCGAGGCGCAAAAGGAACGAGCAGGCCTGCAAAGAAACAGCTACTGCGGAGCCCCACCCACGCAGAGTTATGTTAGTGCGGCAAATTACACGCATGCCTGTTAATGATCCCATTCACATTCTACACCTACATATCCGACTGTTATCTTCAAAACAGTGAAAGTTTGATACGCACCTGTCATAGAAGTCATCTCTGTAGTAGTCATAGTCAAAATCATAGCCACTGCAAAAGGAGACAAAAGAATGCAATGGCACAGTAGTTAGCACAGTGGGAAGTACAAGTAGCAAGTGCTTGAAAATTGGTTAAAATGCTGCTGTTAGATTTTGAGCCAAAGGCCCAATGAGAAAAAATAATATGGCTATTTCAGTGATTCTGAACACCTGTAGAGGGCAGCAGATCTCTTCAGACCTTTGGGCCGGTTTGGTTTGGGTTCTCCTGCCATGTTGATGTCTGGGGACAGATACAGGGAGATTTTTTAGCATCAGAGTAACATTTGATGTGATAGTGGGTCTTAGTTACGGGGCACTCGGCACGGTGCTCACTAAGAAACTATTAAACAGCACAGTATTGTATAAAAATGGCTGTCAAACTCATTTCAGTTATTGGGTCACTTTGGACCCAATCTGGGGCTATCTATGTATAGTAGCAGGCCTATAACACATTAACAGGCATTGACATAAGCAGTATGCAAGTACACATTCACCATATAAACCGTAAAATGCGCAGCAGTTTCTTGTTTTAACAGTGCAAATACACATAGGTGTATTAACGTATTTCCGCTGTTATGATGAAATTACCGAGCATTATAAACTAGGGGTTGACATAAGAGGTACGCAAGGACGCATTTGCCATATAAACAGTAAAATGCGCGCTAGTTTCTTGTTGTAACAGTGCAAATGTGTACTTATTTATGCAGCTATGACAAGAAAATACAGTGTAATTAGTAAAATGTATAATGCTCGGTAATCTCATCATAACAGCGCAAATGTGTTTATACGCCTACGTGCATTTGCACTGTTAAAACAAGAAACTGCCGCGCATTTTACGGGTTATACGGTGAATGTGTACTTGCGTACCACTTACGTCAACCCCTGCACATTAACAGCACCTTTTTCATAACTCCAGTGTGTGTGTGTGTGTGCTACAAATTCTTGAATGAAGAAAATGCATGAAAACACGTGAGACCAGAAGTGCTGTCCCTAGTCGCATTTCCGTCAGCAAAGACCCATGCTTTGCAGGGCGCCCGATTTCTGCAGCTTTCAGCATGCACGTCCTTATAAACCTACCATCAGACACCTAGGGTGTTTCATTGGCATTTATGCTAGGTAGTGCGTCAATTAAAAACAGACTGTGGTTTCTCTAGCCCCACAAGCAACTCATTTATTTAGCTAGTTCTCAGTTCCCCGTGACAAGCTGTCATATTTTTTTTTAGCATGGCGAGTCTAATGGTGGTGCCAAATATTATGCTGCTACAGCACTGTCATGCCTTGCCACCCCTTACCCCGAGTGAAAACACTATGTATAGCATGGATTTTTCAAATCGCTGTGTCCATATTCTAAAATCACCATGTGGTCTGGATTAGAATCTTTATCAGCACTACTACTTGAATGCTGAGTTTGACACCTGTGGAGGAAACAAGAACAGTGACACAGCAGCAGAACCTTTAAGGCCACTGCATTTAAAATGCACAGCTGTTATTCCTTTAAGATCACTGTATAGTCATTGACAGCTGTTAAAGGCATTTTATAAAGACCTTGTATCACGTTATTAGGAGCACTCTATAAAATCACACATAGCTGTTACTCAGTTCTTATAACTTTAACTGCATAGTTATACTGGGAAGGGGAAAGTGGCACAGCTGCTGTTCATTTAAGGTCACTATATGAAATCAGCCATAGCTGTTATTCCTTCAGTAACACTGTATTAAGTAACAGGCAGCTGGTATGCATTCAAAAACATTTTTACAGGACCATGTGCTAGACTGATAACAGTACAATATGAAGACAAACATAACTACGGTCTCTTTAAGAGTACCGTTTGAAGCCACGACCCTGAACTTCCCTAAACAATTAATTCTGCTCTGTTCCCCTGTGAGCCCCGGTTGCCTCTGAAGCAAAAAGCACTGGTAAAGGTAATTTGGAAGAAGTGTCCTGATTTCTTCTGATCCTGGTCACACCGGCCTTGTAGTACATCACATATCAACCCCCATCGCTAGGGTCTGACCTTGCCAGCTACCTGTACCAAAAGAACAACTTTGGACTTTGTGATAAAGTGGCTTAAGGTAGACACAAGGGCAACTGAGAAGTCCCATAGTAAGTAGAGCCATCTCATCGTACTCGATCTATTCAAATCTTTGTGGATAATCTGCAAGTGAAGATGTGGAAATTTGACATACATCCAACAGCCCATAATGTCCGAGAGACTAGGCGTGGCTTTTATTCAACACTGGATTTGACCAAAAGCTGCTTCTGCTTAAAAAAATTGCAGTATTCCATTTGGTTTGTGTTCACCGCCGGTTACTTGCAGCAGGTAAAGGGATGTATAGCTATGGGGCCCTTATCGCTTTGGTAATCGCCAGTCATGTTAGTGGCCCGGTTCTTTTATTACCTGTGCATTGAAAACCCTGGCAAGTCTTGAGTTCCGGCTCTCACAACAAAGAAGAGAGAGAGCTGCCATGCACATGCACATGTCTTGGTATGGAGTGGAAGCCTGTTAAAGGATGTGAAAATATACACATGGTGGTTTGTGGTGGGAGGTGGGCTGCCAGGGTGGTGAAAGCGGGACGTTGTGACGCGAGCAACCAATGGGATTCTTTCTGTGGATGCAGGATGAAGACGAGCTCAAAACACAGTGCACCCTGGCCAAGCCCTGAGCGGATCACTCTCTCTCTTTCCTCAAGATTTTAAAACTTAATTCCAACAGCCAGACACAGTTATTATTAATACGTTTTCCTGCCACCACTTGCTGCTCTTATTCTATGATAAATTATACAGTAACCCTGTAAATATCAGTGGGTTAAGTTTGATTTACACTTCATGCCAGCAACACAATCAGAGATGACATGTTATACGGTAAAATGTTTTATTGAACTTATTATAAATGTATACTATATAAAAAGTAAGTTAGGATTTAAGCAAAATATGAAATCATCACTAACTGGTTAGTAAATAATCATACAAGATAGACAGAAACATTGCCGATTCGGCAGCAATGCTGCAGGAGGAGGTGCCGGGTAGTACCTAATGTTTGTCCCGCTAGGACGCGGCCATTCTCTCCAATCACGGCGCCCCGCGCATGCCTCTCGCTGGCGTACTGGACGAAGGCGTAGCCCTTGTGCACCGAGCAGCCCAGCACGCGGCCGTACTTGGAGAAAATGGATTCCACGTCCGACTTCTTCACCACTGCCGTGTTGAGGTTTCCGATAAAGACGCGCGAGTTGATGGACTTGGGGTCATTTTTGTTGGTGATGTTGCTGGTCTGGACTTTTAGGGACATCTTCTCGTTGATTAAAACAACACAAAAAAAAACTCTATAAAAGAAGACAGATAAAACATTAACGATTTACAAAATGATTCACATGCTGTCCAATTAGATTTGTCTTGATCTTGTTTGGTCAATGCGCTCTGAAGAATAGATGGTGATGTTAATTGATTAATGATTATACTAAACTGTCAGATTATATAATACATTAGAAGACTGGATCTCAACCTTTTTTTATCCAAGGATCCCCTGTGTCCAGGAAAACATGTCACAGGTTATATTGTAATATTGTTTCTTTTGCATGTGTTCTGTAATGATGATAAAAATTGTCAATTTTATATATTAATATAAACATATTTTTATTTGGCTACACCACCAAAAATTCTTTTGAACATGACTCAAACAAGGTTTTATTCCATTACAGTTGATATAAAAAGTAGTGATGGCTAAATGAAGCTTCACGAACCATTTGCTGTATTTTATAACCCCCACTAGGTGGCGGTCTTGCTTTGCTTTGGGGCATGCTTTCAGCCCTTTTTTGAACAGAGAGCACTACCTAGTGGGGTCAGAAAATACAGCAAATGGTTCATGAAGCTTCATTTGGCCATCACTAATAAAAAGTGTACAAACCCCTGTAAAATGTCATTTTTTGTGATGTAAGAAAAACGTTTCCCACCTTTCATGTGAACTATAACCTGCACAGTTTAATTAAAAAAACTGTCAAATTTGTTAGGGTGAAAAATATAAAAAAAAAATACAATAACTAATACTTTGTTGAAACACCTTTTGAGTACATATCAGCCATCAATTAAAGTGAGTGTGATTACCCCAAAATAAAGTTCAGCTGTCCTAGTAGGATTTTCCTTATATTTACTCAGTTGCATGCTACAGCAAAGTCATGGTCCGCAGAGAGCTTATAACGCATCACTGGTATCTTATTGTTGAAAGGTACTAGTCAGCAGAAGGGTATAAAAACCCACATTAGATATACCATGGAACATAGTGAAGGCAGCCATCAAGAAGTGGAGAAAACAGTGGTTACCAAGAACTGGACGCCCCTCCAAAACTGGTGAAAAGACAAGACGACAATTGGTCAGGGAGGCGGCCAGGATGCCTACAGCAACAGGGAAGGAGCTGCAGGAATTTCTGGCAAGTACTGGTTGTGTACTACATGTGACCACAATCTCTTGTATTCTTAAGATGACTGGACTATGGGGTAGGGTCACAAAACAGAAGCATTTTTCTTACAAAGGAAGAACATCCAGGCCCAGCTAAATTTTGTAAAAGGAAATACATCATGTCTTCCAAACGCAAGTGGAAAATGTGATATGGTCTGATGAAATCAAGATTGGATGTTTTGGCCACAATCCCAGAAGTTATGTTCAGGTGTCTGCTAGGAAGATGAAGAGGGATTTCACCTTTCAGCACGAGATGTGACCCCAAGTATACATCCAAATCAGCAAAAGAATGGCTTCACCAGAAGAAAATTAAAGTTTTGGAATGGCCCAGCCAGAGCCCAAACCTAGATCCAATTGAAAATCTGTGGGGTGACCTGAAGAGGGCTGTGCACATGAGATGCCCTCGCAGTCTGACAGATTTGGAGCACTCTTGCAAGAAAGAGTGGGCAAATATTGCCAAGTCAAGATGCTGCATGCTGATAGACTCCTACCTAAAAAGGTACCCGAATGCTGTGATTGAATCAAAACGTGCTTCAACAAAGTAATAACCAGCTTATTATACATTTTTTATAATTTTCCCCTCTAATACATTTTGCTTGTTTTTCAACTGAATTGTACAGGTTATGGGTCTCATTAAAGGTGGAAAAAGTTTTGGAAAGATTTACTGTGGTCTCACTTTTTTACATCACGAAAACCTGGCAAGGGTGTGTGCACTTGTCCACGAACACTTTTTCTTTTCTTAGTTTGTGATATTGCCCTTAAAATAGCAGGTGAATGTTTATGAGAAATAGGCTTTAGATTTGATATTCTATTTGGCAAAGGACTCTAAAATCAGAAGTTCAACAACCATTCAATGTGCACTTAATAACCGAAGAACTCTCATTTTAAGTTCAAATCGATCTAATGAACAAATACTGCAAATTACAATATTCTTAAGTATGTATTTAAAACAAAATGAACCAAATATGAATAATGATTTCTCGCGTGTCCCCTCCATCAGCGTCCTCCTGAGACGTCAGTAACTGAATGGTTTGAACTCAGCTATACATTCTGGAATTCTGTGTAACATCACGACCGAAGCTCTTGCACTGTTTACAACCAGGGAGGAATTATATTGGTTTCTATCAAAAATAAAGCCCTCATTGTAATGCACAATTAAAGTATATTGATATGAATGGCACTGTCATCCTATATCTTGTTTTGAAAGAGTATGCATATACCATAACATTTCAAAATAGGCTACCACTCAGCCATGGCTTTTTTCCTATTGTATTTTTCATATTTCTTTCTATGCTTTTCAAATAAATTGTCCGCTTCCCATCGGCCCCTCCTGAGACCCCCTAGAGGGCTGTGCCCCCCTCCCCCAAAAGTTGAGAATCACTGCAGTAGACCATGTAAAATATCCTGATTTACAAGCAACTATCACCAGTGGAAGACACTCCTGAGTGTCCTTTGAGGCCAAAACTTTTGGAAACTGGAACAAAAAAACCCCCCACCCCCAACTTGCCCAGAGCCACCACAACAGACAGTGCAGCACATGTAGCTTAACAATTCCAGCATGAACGATGACAGCTATTTCAGAGACAGCTGGATGCACAATGCAAGCTGCTCTCAGTGAGTGTCCGGGCTTTAATCATCTATGGAAACAAAAGGGAAGCCACAATCTGATAACAGGTTATTTATTAGCAGATAATATGCTAAATTGCAAAAAAGGAGTGCAGCCATTTAGCAAAGAGCACTGCCCATATATATTAATCATGCAGTGATATAAGCATATTCTTATGTTTAAAATGATAACCTACAACTGAATGCAAAGAAACATCAAACTGATGTTTATCTGATGATTTTATTAGTAGGAATTTCTTCTCTGTGTCTTAATGTCGCACCTACCTGCATATCTGTATCTGTGAAATATATCTGTATAGTGAAATATATTTCTGTATTAATACAGCTTACATGTATCTGTGTATGTTGTTATTATAGTCCTGTCTAACCCCTTTTGCTAAATGACTCCATTTCATACAACACCATAGCTGACATGTATCTGGCACGCACAGTGTGACTCTCAGACTCGCAACTGCATCACTAGCACTGCCCTCACGCACACGCACACACACGCACACACACGCACACACAGACATGCATAAACGCGCCACACGTGAGGCTGTTGACAGATGTGCGGGAGATCGCCTCAGTCACCAGCCGCATACTGGGCTTGTGTTTGCCAGCAGAAAGGAATCACAGGAAGAGGCGCGCATGGAAGCACAAAGGACAGGATTACGCCAGCCGTCCCGTTGGAAGGGAACGTCAATGAAGCAGATCTGAATTAGCCCCCCCCCCCACACACACACACACACACATGCACTTCATCGTCACTGCCTGCTGCTGTGTTGTTTTTTAAATTGCAGAGAGATGGCAAAGAATTACAGAAAGCCATTTTGTTTGTGGATATGGATGAAGTGCTTATGTTCCCGGCTGAAGCAGCTGTGCCGTGTTGCTGGATGCTGTTGTGTGTGTGTTTAAGCGC
Source organism: Petrocephalus zakoni (assembly GCA_026774425.1). Lineage (NCBI taxonomy): Eukaryota > Metazoa > Chordata > Actinopteri > Osteoglossiformes > Mormyridae > Petrocephalus > Petrocephalus zakoni. Next base: position 1,321,035 of record JAODKN010000127.1, on the reverse strand, counting down.
AGAAAATATTGGGCCTAGATAAGTGCGTCCGACATAGAAAATGATGCATCGTGCGGATGCCACTGGGAAGCCATTGATTGGCCAGACTTTTTTTTTCCCCAACGCTTGCAAAGTGCAGGAGAACGAATTGTTCCCTTACTATTTCTTCCTAATTTCCCTCATTCTGACTCATTTCCCCCCCCCCCATTCTGCTTCTACTGACTCTTTTCTCTGTATCAGTGTCAGCGGTCGGACGGATGAGGCTTGTATGAAGTGCCTGCCTCCTTTCTCATCGTAGGATGGGGAAGCGAAAGTTTGGCACTGCTATATGCAGATGGAAGGAGTCAGAGATGAGGTGTAGATACATCTACAACCGCACACAAAGATACTGACAGTTATAAGAGACACAGCTGGCTATAGCATGCAGGGACGCATTTGGCTCTAAAAACGATTTTAATTTATTTTGCAGGAATGTGTATTGCTTTGTACCTTTTTAAATATCAGATGTAAAGGGATGCAGATCTGCAACCCTGTGGCAGATGTCTGCTTTAATCTGTGACTTCCACCTGAGAGAAGGCCTACAAATGTTGAAAGGATGTTCACATGGCCCCCGAGGTAGCCGTGAGCTGAGTGACCATGCGATAATGAGGTTGTTTTTATTCATCCCCAATGGGGAGATGGGGGCAACCAATGGCAGCACACCATATTGCCGTGTCAGAAGTAAGCGCTGTGCTTATTACTCCTCTCCGTGGCGGTATTTGCACCATCATTAGCAGGACGTGATGACAGCAGGAGTGCTTTGAAGGTCACTGTCCATCATAGAGCGCCTTGGAACTGAGCCACAGATTGTTTTTTTTTTTTTCCCTCCTTCGGTCCCGGGAATTATGGCCTCGTTAGCTTTGGCTCTTTGCTGACTCAGAGCTCCAGCAGGAGTCCTCCGAGTAATGCTACACCGCAGCAGGCGTCTCAGTACGCGGCATCCCTCAGGTCAAACGGTGCAGAACCGGCCGGTTGGCCCAAAGATGCATCCTTAAAAAAAATGCCTCAACGTGGAAGAAGATAAGCACCAGACCTGTCAGATTCGATACAGGAATTGCTAAGACCACTTTCATTTATTTGTGAGAATTAAATTTTGATTTGTCATATTCTTGGATAAAATTCTATAATTAAAATCATCAGTCTTAATTTTGCTCTTTATACACAGTGATTTTTAAGACTTTAACAAAAATGCTGTTGTTTATTGCTGGTCAAGGAGCAGGCTTCCTTAAATTGCCATTAAGATGGCCAGTGAGCCGCAGTCTCTCTCTCCCTCTCGCTACAGTGAAGGTAGAGTTTCCCAAGTGCAAAGGATGACAGCCTGCTCGTTCCGTCCACTCCAGCCATTCCCAGCTATCCCCCAGTTATCTGTATTTATCCTGCCTCCACGGTGCCAGATCTGCCCAATCAGCGGCCAGCCCACCGTGTTCACTCTGCAGAAACACATCACCGTTGGGACACGTGTGTGCGTGTACACTGGGCACAGAAAGGGTAGACTCCAAGAGAAACATATTTCTCTCCCAGTGGGTTTGGGGCGCAAAAAACTCAAGTGAGCTTGGTTCATCACAGCTTTATGACTTACATAAAACCATCTGGTGGTGCAAATGCATTGAAATACTGGCAGGTGTTCTTGGACTGGAATACCTTGAAACTTCCAAAGTGTTCATAGAACCACTAATTTATGATATATGGCTTTAGTTCTTCCAGAAAACAGAAGCATGGTTTATTTCTGAAAGATTTTTTAGGCCCGCCTTTATTTTTGAACCTTTTTTGTACTTCGGGCATGTAAAAATAGAACTTCCCAGAGAAGGAGCCTGGAATTAAATGAAACTGCTCATTATATGGTGATAACAAAATAATAAACAGGACCATTATCCACAGTTTGGTATTTCTGGGAGAAAATATGCAGGCAGATGACTGAGTGCAGTGGGGGAGGGAGCTGCAAATGAGTGTTTTATTACCCGGAATGACAGGGACCCACAATGCTTTTAACCTTAACAAGAAAAGTGACTGTGTATCTAATGCGGAATAATTTAAGCTTACAAAAAATCCAGCAGGCATTGGTGCACAAATTGTCCTTAGTGATGCAAAACAAGCTTCTTCAAGCACAGTCCTCTTATATATACACCTGTTATCTTCCCTACGTTCATTGATTCATTGATTCATTCATTCATTCATACATTGAATCATCCAATAATTTAAAAACCACGTGTGTAATGTAGAGTTTGTTTCCTTTTTAAAAACAAGAGCCGTGTATGTCCAAGTCACCTGCAAACCAAAGCATATGCCCTAAATGATTACCTCAGTCTGTGTGTGTGTGTGTGTGGGTTCGCATAGATCACATTTAAGCACCAAAATGTCCCCAAAATGTGGTAAAACCTGCAATTTCCCTGCTTTTGGCGACATCTTTTCAGGTCCCCATTTGGATAACCTAAAGTTTATAAGAATCTGTGAATGCAATCAAAAAACTTAAAAATGCAGAAAGTCTTGTACAGTATTTGGGTTGGTTTCTTATGGTTAAGGTTATGCCTGGGTAGTGGTTACGGGTGTCGTGATTGGGATTAGGGTTTTTCCCTATAGAAATGAATGGAAGGTTCCCATTCCCATTGTGTGTGTGTGTGTGTGTGTGTGTGTGGACATATATTTATTATGTTGTGGGGACCCAATGTCCCCATAGTGTGATAAAAACCAGTTATTTTCTACTTTGTGGGGACATTTTTTGGTCCCCATAAGGATAACCTCAATTTTATAA
>JAODKN010000127.1:1296375-1318168 GCA_026774425.1 Petrocephalus zakoni | reverse complement strand
TCTCGGCTGGCCTGGGAACGCCTCGGGATCCCCCCAGAAGAGCTGGACGAAGTGGCTGGGGAGAGGGAGGTCTGGGCGTCCCTGCTTAGGCTGCTGCTCCCGCGACCCGACCCGGAACAGCGGTAGGAGATGGATGGATGGATGGAAGTCCAAAAGCCAGGGTCTGTCATGGTATGGGGTTGTGTCAGTGCCCTTGGCAAAGGTAAGTTGCACTTCTGTGATGGCATCATTAATGCTGAAAAGTACATAGAGATTTTGGAGCACAGTATGCTGCCTTCAAGAAGACATCTTTTCCAGGGACGCCCATGCATGTTTCAACAAGACAATGCAAAACCACATTCTGCACACATTACAAAGTCCTGGCTGCAGAGGAAGAGGGTACGGATGCAGTCCCGACCTGTCTCCAACAGAGAATGTGTGGCGCATTTTAAAGCGGAAAATGCGACAACGAAGACCCTGTACTGTTGCCCACCTTAAGACTTGTTTGCAGGAAGAATGAGACAAAATTACACCTGAAACACTTCATCACTTGGTGTCTTCAGTCCCTAAACATCTTTTAAGTGTTGTGAAAGAAATGTCAAAGTAAATTTTGAAATTTAGAAATTTCTTATTTGCGTTTTCCATTCTGTCCCAACCTTTCTGATTTGGGGTTGTATGTAAGATTATGTTAGAAAGACAAAAAAAAAAAATCGGTGACTGTCTAAATGCAGAAAACACCAGCTTCTTAATGGAATTTCTAGTGAGGACATGAGAGGCCATTTCTCCACAAAAAATGCCCTTTCATGTTATTTAATAATACAAATATGATGATATTTATGCGCTGGCACCAAACCAAAGTAGAGCAGACTGCCTACTCACACTCTAGACCAACAGCCTGACTGATTCTCTGGATGGACATTGGGGTTCAGGAGTACGTGCTTTCACTCACACGTGCCCCTAGCTGAAGGTGCCTTCTCCATAGACTTCTACGCCAACCTTCAAGCTATTATCCATATCGGCAAATTTGCGAGTCTTTGCAAATGAAGCCCCCACTACGCATGACTCCCCTCTCACCCCTTATCTGGCCTCTCCCACCCCTTATCTGGCCCCTCCCACCCCTTATCTGGCCCCTCCATGTAATTCTTGCCAATATCCCGCACTTTGGTTTGATTTTTCTCCTGGCTTTTACTCGCTGTCATTATGGGAGTTTTGCTCACACCTTCCTTTGCTGGGCCAGTTAGTAAATATAGTAAATGCTCCAGTGGCTGCGTAACCCTTAGGGAATGCATGAACTATTTAGTATGACAAAAATTCTGTTTATCCTTATTTCTAGATTGTAACACCAAAAAAAAATGAAATTTCACTTAGACATAGAAAGAGAAAGTGCTGTCCTGTTTATAGCAAGGCAGTACTCCGGAGGAAAGCAAGTCACGTAAATTTACTGCAGTGACTGATTAACGTGGTCCCTCTATTCTTCTGCAAAAGGTAAAATATTCATCCCCTATCTACCCTGTTTCCAGGTGGTATCCATAACCACACAGGGTCTTTAATTGGAATGAAAAGCTGTGGTAGAAGGTTTTGCGATATATCTGTGAAATCTATCCATTGACATCCAGTTTCATATCCACATCCAGTTCTGTTGAGCCTATCCCAGGAGATATATATACATACACATTTATATTATGATATATAATATGAGATAATATGAGATATATAATGCATATGGACAGGATTCCAGTCCATCACAGGGCCGAATGATATGAAAGCGTTCTTAAAAATATAAAAGTACTCAAGTATCCTTGGCTGTTTTACCCAGTTAATTATTCTGAACAGCCGGTACCTTAACCTTACCCGAGTGATAAAACTTACAAACACACCTTTTTCACTGTAAAGCCTGGTACCCTGCCTATCGTAAGGCTTCTAAGCCAACGAGTCTCTTAGTAACCCTATTAGCTGTGCTGAAATAACACCTTTAAATCCGCCAGCGTGCTGCATGTTTGTCATTGGAAACCACCATGATCGTAAATATGTTTGACAGCGAATGTTATTGTGCGTTTTGCTTTATCATACAGTGGTGGAGGAGGTGCTGTGTGGTGCATTATGCCAGTGAAACGCAAACTCTCATCACCACCTAGTAATTGTAATTCATTACATTTACAACCCAGCTGTCAGCATGCAGCTCCTAATGGCTTAACAAGACCCTCGATTTCCCAGCATCCACGGGAGCCAGAGGTCATCGTGCAGGAGCAGGCTATCACAAAAGCAGTTAAAAGTGGCTAAAGTGTTCCTAATTACCTTACATAGGAAAAATGTGCTTCTAGCTTGCATTAGCATTTAATGCTAAGAGTGAACCAGAGTCTTCTGATTAATTTGTCTGTATGACAAGTTTTACCAATGTCCGCCAATGAGAATAAGGGAACACGTATTGGCCGCATCCTGACTCATGCCGACTGTTGGTTGGGAGTCGGTATTTCAGCACCCCCCTCAATCATGTCGCCTTCCTTTGCTTGTTTTCCAATGATGTATGAGGTACAGAAGCTTTCATCTATCTGTGGGGGCAGGTCCATTCATCCCCACAGCTGAAAAATAGATGGTGTATGAAGTCTAATTTGGTCCAGCGGCCAAGCTCTGTCCCTCTGGATGTGTCAGGGGAGTTTGATTAAACCTCTTTTATGGGAAATCAATACTTTGTTCATTAGGTCTCTCCATCCGGCACCCCCCCCCCCCTTCCTCATAAACAGCTGACCCCCACTGGAAGGCAGTGTGCCAGAGGACCCAGGCTTCCCCCAGGAGGGTGGGAGACAGAGCTGTAGGAATCCTCGCGACCCAAAGCCATTTGCGGGGGATGACAAAAAACCAAAGTCAGCAGGTTTGGGGGAGTCCTCCACAGCTTCCACAGCATCCGTGCCCCATTCCACGGAAGGACCATGCTAATGAGCCCGGTGATTTAGAGGTTTAAAGCCAAACATTTAGGTGTCATTAAATGAACATAAACTGGAAACTCAAATGAAGAGCATATATTGCAAAAATGTGGAGGCCCCGACAGGCTCTGTGTCGGCCGGTCAGTAAGGTCCCGAGGTATGTACCCAACATGCGGGGGGGCGATACTATGGGGGCCGCTTCAGTCAGGGGGAGCTTAATGAGCGTGCAAGTGTCACCTGCTGTCAATTCCAATTTAAGAGGAAGAGCTCTCCGGGGGCCAATTTGCTCCTGCAGCCTCCCACACGTGCAAAGCGGCAGCCAGCGTGGCCCACGCATGCTTTGCGAGCACCGATGACCTCCCCCCATCTCCACAAAGCCCCACCGCCCAGCTGCATCTGCCTCTCTTTGGCACGGTGAAGACGTGCTTCATTATCCTCGGCTGGATTTCGACCTGGCACAGCTGACACGCGAGCTCCGCCGATGGGAGCGGCGCGGCGGTGATGCCTAACCCTTAGGGAATGCCCCCAGGTTACCTTTCTCTCATCCTTCTTTTTTTTCTGAACAATCGTGGACCTACGATGACCCAAGTAGATTCACGCTCATTGTTTTGTTACATAGAATTGCTCTTTGGCCACTAACCGTGTGGGGAAACTGATTATCGCTTAACTGAAGAAAAAAAAAGACATAAAATCTGAATTTCATATGTGCACTAGAAAATGATATTAAAATTTATGCCTCCATCCATCATCCATCTATCTATCATCCATCCATCCATCCAATATATTTGAACCCTGTGCATTAAACTCACTATATTATTGTCATCACTTCAAGCACCATGGACATTTTACCATCACTGGTCAAAGTTTTGAATTATGATCAATTTATTTTATGCATGATATCCTGAATCAGACTGCACTCTCAGATATATTACGTTGGATTCTAACTCTAGGGCAGTGTTTCTCAGCCCAGTCCTTTGGGACCCCCAGACACAGGGGTGGAATATTGAACAGACTTGCCTATGCTGCAGCCTAGGGGCCCAGGCTTTTGGGCATCTTATTTATTTATTATTCATTAATTTATTTTAAAATAAATTTATTTATTTTTAAAAAGTTATTCTTTATTGGCCATATTTTTGTCTGCGAGTTGGTGATTGGTCGAAATTCACTGGGGAGATCAATTCTAAATGTGTCTTTTGGCGCTCTCTTTATACCGCTATGTATTTTCTGGGATGGGTATGTGTACCCTGTTTCTGGGATGGGTATGTGTACCCTGTTTCTGGGATTGGCATGTGTACCCTGTTTCTGGGATTGGCATGTGTACCCTGTTTCTGGGATTGGCATGTGTACCCTGTTTCTGGGATGGGTATGGGTATGGTATCTTGGTAAGACCAAGACCTAAAAAAACAACGAATTTAAGTAGACTTAACATCACCCTTTAGACACAGACAGTGCAAAACAGAAACAAAAAAACACAGTGTACTTTTGCCCCCCCCCCCACCCAAAAACAAGTCTAGAATCTAATTCAATTCAGAATTACAACACAAAAAGAATGGATCACTGCAGTGAACCATTCAGCACTATATCTCTGCTGTATTATTTAAATTAATGTCATTTCAATATTAGACTAGATTTGCCTTAACATAAGTTAACTTAACAGTCCTGGAAAAACAAGGCTCTCCTCTCTACAAGTCCCCCCTCTAAGTCTGAACAATTTGGGGAAAATACCTAACTGCAATTTTTCTGACAGATGTTGCAACTGCAATCAGATTTGTGATATAATTTTTTTGAAAGTCAAGCTTCAGTTCGATTATTCAGTGTGTAATAGATTTAAAAAGTACGGCACGGCATCACCACATGGGATACCATCAAAATACTAACTGTTCTATATTCTAATGCAAGGATGAGAACATGTGAATTGCTTCTAATATTTATTTATTAACATTTATTTATTACTTTATCAACCCTTGTGTACATACCTCAAGTCTTTAGTCATGTGACATATACATATTTGAAAATCAAGCCACAAGTATCTGTAACTGTGCAAATTTTTTCGAATACCTCACTCCTGATATAGCAACCCGTGCATGGTGAAGTGTATTGTAACATTTGCATTTTAAATTATGTGCTTGCAGACAGAGCTTTTTTACCCTTAGTAAAGAAATATTTTCTGAAAGTCCCATGTACATAAGGGTTAAATCAAACATAAAAAATTGTGTGACTGTGTTAATGCTGCATGGACCCCTAATAATCATGGAGTGATTATTATGGCAGAATTCCATGGCTGCCTAAAATAGATTTGTGCACTTATAATTTAGTTTTTCTATTGAGATGCGTTTAATCAATGAGGTCTCTGTTACACTCTTTCTGGTTGCTGCATTTGACTGATGTAAAAGTGTAAGCTTGCCAGGTTCTTGTTTTTCTGATGTGGTCGCTATTGCTTGATACAGCATCACATTCTCTTTGACTTTGGAGTTACTGATATTTAATAGTTTTATAGTTAATTGTTTTGGGGCGTGGGGGCAGAAGAAGGGCCTACAGAAAATTTAGCCTAGGGCAGTGTTTCTCAACTCAGTCCTCGGGGAACACTGGACAGTCTACGTTTTTGCTTCCTCTCAGCTCCCACCACACCTGTAACAGGTATTCGGTGTTCCTGATTGGCTGGGAGCTGGGAGGGAGCAAAAACATGGACTGGCCGGTGTTCCCCGAGGACTGGGTTGTGAAACACTGGCCTAGGCTACACTTTCTGTAGTGTTAATCCACCACTGTCTAGACGGTCCATGTTTTTGCTCCCTCCCAGTCCACATTTTTGGCAGCCAAATCTCACTCAGTCCTCATGTATTCCAACAAAATACTTTTCTTAAATTCCTGAAACTGTCCACAGAAATGGTACCTACTTATGAACGTATCCTGTTCACGTATCCTGTGGGCTTGAGTGAGTTATGGAAATTTGCTCTTCAAATGGGAAGAGACTAAACCAGCAGAATTAAACTATTAAAGAATCACAAGTAAACAGCGAGCGACACGTGTCGAGAATTTCCACCCAAACGTAGCTGAATGAACTCCTCAATGTAAAGTGTACACTACGTGAGCATGCATAATTAACCCTATGGGTACACTACACCACTGCTGGAAACAGCATGCACTACCCAGTTTGCGTTCGACAAATTATGCTAACAGGGTATATCCATCCGTCAATCTCTGAGCCGCTCATCTTGAGTAGGGTGGTGGGGGTGGGAGGCGGAATAGCAGGGCTTATGCTAAGTATAATGGGGGGTATGAAAAGGGCACGCATGAGTAGAACTGCCATGAACCGCACGCCAGGTAATGAACCCTGGCAGTTAAACGGCTTCTCTCCTCCTCAGTTCATTAAGATCTATAAGCAGATGGAATAGCTTGTTAACATGGGTATACATGCTATGTGTTTGTGCCTCATTTATTGGCTTAGAATTAATACATAATAAACAAGCAATTAGCCTACTGTAAAAGAAAATGCATGCCACATAAACTGCGCACACTGGAGGTAATCAGTCAGCGTTAGTGGCTCTTTAGACAGTGCACAACAAGGACAAGGACATCAGGGTGCTTTTGGGAAGGCTCTACTGGCCCAGTCTCCAGCTCCCTGCCCGCAGACCGCTATCCAGCTTACAGTCAGCTTCACAGCAGCTTGGGCTTCTGGCAGATGCAAAATCTCCCCTGCAATTTATATCAGTACATAATTTAAAATTAACTTAGGTCTTCATAGTTAAAGTCTCACGAGTTTTCAGGGGTGTTTTAAGGATGTTAGAAGAGGCAATTATCCATATTTATTTCATTAGGGATGTTGGCATTGGAGCATTTAAGTTCTTTAACTGTTTTAAATTTCATGGACCAGTTCACTCCATTAAATAAACTAATAATAATTTAATACCACAGCGTGATTCTTATATTTCACAAAAACTAATACCTACCCACATAACAGTCCACATAAAGCTTTTATAGCTCAGCTAATAAGATGAAACTAACTGGAAGCACTAACTTCACTGAATCCACCTTTAAGCCACTAATCCCCATCAGTCATGAAGAGTCACACACAAATGTAAAGTTGAGCCAACGCAAATGTAAAGTTGAGCCAACGCAAATGTAAAGTTTACATTATCATATGAATGTCAAAATTGCATTTTCTATCCCCTTTTCAAGCAAAAAAAATCAAACCCCTTATAAATTAAGCATATGACGTACATGTCAGTTAAAACTAACAGCAGCACTTTAGAAATTCAGCTATAAACAAGTATCTTGATTGTCTGTAAAACATATATAAAAACTGTCCTCTAATAAAACTATCCTCTAATAAAAGATCAAATTTACAGATAGTTAAGAGGACAAGAGAAATCAAGAATTCAGCAGTACAGAATTTACACACATTATGCGCAGCTGTTTCTGAGAGATCTAGAGATACATAAACACATATATACACATACCAAGCTCTGGAAAAAATTATGAGACTTATGAGATTTTTTACAAATATGCATTTTTAAATCCTGGTTTAATCCTGGTTCTGCTGCTGGCAGAAAGCTACACTGCATGCCAGGCTGCTTCCAGGCTAAGGGTTTGTAAGACAGCAATACACAAGAACAAGGTGAAGCAGGAGACACTGGCAGTGACCAAAAACCAGCCAGACAGAGGGCAGAAGCAGCTTTCTAATGGCAGAGATGGCCATCAAATTATCCGGCAGCGTCTCATGAATTGGAGGATATCAAGTGACCTTCAAGTAGAATCAGGCTCCTAGAAGCAGGACTGAAGACCCATAAAGCAAGGAAGAAACCCTTCATCAATGAGAAGCAGGGGAGACTCAGGTGGCAGTTAGCAAAAAAATCTATATTTTACACAGATACATAACCATAACTATAAATTGAGAAATTAATGAAACTTTTGCTGGTCTCATAATTTTTCCCAGAGCTTTGTGTGTGTGTATGTATATACATTGTGTTAGATTTCATGACTAGAGTCAGCTGGCAATAGGGCCAAGGAGAATTCCACCATGGCAGCCTTGATCCCAGACCACAGTCAGGATGATGTCATAATTCTTAATGTTGCCACCATAACAGACTGAAATAATTTCTGAGGGATTTGGAATGTTAAGGATTCATTAACAAATAAACTAAACACTATAACATTCTTTGCGCTACTATGGCTGTTTTTTTTTGTTGTTATTACTTAGTCAGTCCTGGAGCAGGGAAAGAAACCTGGATTTAAAAAAGGAAATAGAGGAAATATCGGCTACATGAAAAGAATTTACTTAGCAGGCTGGTAATTAGATTTTACCATCCCTCGTCCACCCTCTAAGGCTGACATATGCACAAGTACACATTCCACAGCTGTAACGTACCTGGGATCATCGCGCTGCAGGGAGGGGCTGTGTGCTAATTTCATTTTAATTGAAAGACATTGCTTCGCCTCGCAGGCAATTTATCTGATGCTAATCAAATCTAAGCCTTGCATCACCAGCCTCACCTACTCCAACTCGCTTCAAATTCAAATCAGACCTTTAAATTCAATTTCACAGGTTCTGCCACCCATGTGTGGCTGTCTATCCATACCTGCGAGCGAGTAGCATAGACAGAGTTTGCATTCAAAGGGAGATACCGGGCCCAGACTGCAGTCAGCTCCCATACCCTGAGCTTCTGTCTCTATGTGAAAGTTTTGCAGGTCGCCACATTGAGTATTTATTTATACACATTACATTTTCTACCCTTGACTGCATATAAGATTTCAAAGTACAAGAGATGTGTGATACTCAGGATAAACACTTTCTTCATCACAATAGATGCTTAACAATATTCTCAGTGCACGGTATAAACAAGTCAGGCTAGAGTACTATGGCACTAGGACCTGCTGAAAGGTGCCACTCATAGCTTACTCTCAAACTCCTGATTAAAAATAAAGTTTGAGTTGTTCGGCACTAGGAAAACGCCGTTAATTAGACGTTAGTAACTCCACAGCAGAGGAGTTTGTTTCTTTAGCCTGTACTTTTACACTGCTTGTTTATGTGAATTATTAAGATGGTTAATCTCAAAGAATTATGAGTTCTGTTCAAGACAGACTTTTTTTTTAAAACTGTAGCCGGTGTTATGAACCATAAACATGAAAGGCACATTTAATGTTTTCATGTTATAAATTTGTTTTTTGAAAGGCATTTGCATTGCTATTAAAAAAAAAGAAAACAAAAACGGCAATATACAACTTCATTATATTAGCATAAACAGACAGAGAGAGTCGTTTAATGAGGCCTACGGTTGTCATGTCGCAGTGCTCAAATCCTGCTGTTTACTTTTTCTTGGAGATATTTCTAAAAAAAGGAATTAAGGATAACGCTCTTCTTCACACTTACTCTGCCTACTAAATGTCAGTGGTGATTACATCTTGACTTGATAGCGAAGATCAAACCAGGCCTTGCCGGAGTTGTATTACTGCAGGGAAGCACTGTTCCTCTCAGCAAGGGGATTCAGATGTCCATTTCCAATGAATCTCTGTGATCTTCTGACCTCCCCTTGCTGCTCTGTGTACCCAGGATCCATTAATTAGGTCTGCAAAGGGACTACACAGCTTGCGATTGTTTTGCCATTGGCTCCGAAGGGACCGAAGCCATATTCTAATTAACAAAAAAAGACAAACTTAGCTTTGGCCTTGACGGTCTTCACTTTTTGTTATTAGCAATGCATGTAAGAAATTCTAAATTTTTTATTTCAATGACTCATTTTATATGTCCTTGAAGGAAAAGCAAAATGACCCAGAAGTTGTCTGAAACATTTATATTCAATATGGTCAGTGGGTCATTTAAGACTGGAAGGCTATTTCAGGTCTTTTTAATAGGCTACATAAAATATATGTACTAATTATAAAAAAAAAACGTTTAAGTTAAAAACATAATGGCATTTTAAAAGGTATAGAGGTTAATGTTCACGACACCTATTAATGCTTTTAAATATGTTGTGCCAGATTATAACCAAGTCAAGGAAGTCATTTTTATTCAGGAACTTTTCTCATACCAGGATTCTTCCTCACTTCATATCCTCTTGTCAAAAAGTAACAGTGACTCTTTTTCACAAGCTACCAAGGGCAACCTTGCTTGGTCCCAACAAGACTACAGAATTTTATCTGCCCAGAAAGAATTCCTACCACTCCGTACTGCTTTACAGAACACTGAAAACATGTACTCATCAAGAATCAGATGGACCATATTATATTTAGTGCAAAATGTTTACATAGAACTGATTATTTGAAGCCTGGGTAAAAATAGGATAGTCAAAACTATGACCTACAGTGAAGATCATGTTTAATTACTTTCTGGAGCCTGGTGTTAAATTATTTTCTAATATATATATATATATATATAATTAGATATGCCGAAGGTGACCTAACATATGTAAAATGCTTTATGAGATATGTAAATAAGGATCTAAGTTAATATAAAATCTGAAGTGGATGGGTGGTTATGGAACAAGAAAGGACAGTTGGGTAATATATTACCAGACTCTGTGAACAATGAATATAATTGTTAGATGTTGTATTGCTGCCTTGAGGCACTGGGTTGGAATGGGCCCTGTATAATCTAAACTGAATTCGGAGGACGGGACTGAATGCAGATGGTCACCATCTTTGATCCTCCCAGAATCCACTTCCTTGTGGTAAACGTGCTTCTATGTGAGTCACAGTTCAACACCCGCTATGCTGCAGCGGGACGCCTCGGCGACCCGTCCGCTTGCGGGCGGGAGGCGCCGATCCGGCCTCGAGTGAAGCCATCATCCATGAGAAGGCCAAAGACAAGGGACACAGACTGCAGAGAGGGAGTTTTCCCTCAACTTTGCCGGCATGAGCTTCTGAGACAATGGTCAATTTAGCATGCTGTCAGAAAAGGAAGAAAAAGGCAGAAGATATGGTGTCCTCCACCGGACACCTCTGCGGAAACTGGTCAGAGTGCGGCTGATCCTGTCACCCTGAGAGCAGCGGCTAAGGAAACTGTCACATCCACTTATTTATTTCCAAAATAAACGGCATCTTGTCCCCTCCCACCCCCCTGACGTTAACATCTTCTGTCAATTGCATCACTGTCCATCATTTATAAAAGGATTTACAGCTTCTCGGGCCTTGCCACTCTGCCTGGGAGAGATTTTACGCCGCGATCAATACCGGCAATTTTGTGCCACGATAAATTTTTTCGTGTCGACTAGAGCATTTCATTATAAATAGTGCTACTATTGTCTTACTGCGGTCTTGTAATTGTGTGTTTGTATACATACATATAGCGGGAGAGAGAAAGAGAGAGTGAGCGAGAGGGAGAGAGAGAGAGAGAGAGAGAGAGAGAGAGAGAGAGAGAGAGCAGCAGTTATCCAGGAAGCAGAATAACCACATATTGGCCACAGTAGACATGATGACTATGTGCCTGATTTGCCTGATTAGCGCTCCTTGCACGAGGTGACTGCCTAACCCATTTTCATAATAGGTTACATTATTTAAGATGTTTAGCAATTTATTTCTAAATAAAACATTTAAACCGGGACCTGTAAATAAATATAAATAGATAAAAACGGCATACGACCGCAACTTAACATTATTCAGTGAATGTTTTAATTTCTATAAAAGCATAAGAGAGCCAATTTTATAGCGCGCGTCAGCCGTCGTGGGCGGCCCCAGCGGTTCGCATCTCCGGGGCTGGGCCTTAGAATCCGGGAGTTTGCTTGTTCTCCCGGCACTGTGTGGGTGCCCTCCCACACGCCAAAGATGTGCAGTTAGGTTAACTGCGGTGTATAACGTGCCCATAGTGTATTGCTCTGTGTGTGGGGCGTATGTGTATATATGTATGTAACCCTTGACAGACTGGCATAAACATCCAGGTTTTCTTAGTATTCCCATATTTATTCTGAATCTTTCCAGGGTGTACTCCAGCCATGTGCCCAATTCTCCCTGGGATAGGCCTCCCCGACCCCCTGAACATGACTAGGATTAGCGATTTGAAGACGGATGGATGGATGGATACCAACTAGGATTAGCGATTTGAAGATGGAGGGATGGATGGATACCAACTATTGTATATAAGCAATTCTAGGCTCACTGGGCCAGTGGGAATGCTACATTTAATTTATTGTGAATTCTTAATTAATTAGTCTTTAATTAATTTGGACTGTAATTAATTAGCCTTTCTGTGATTAAAATCACAGGGAGAGTTTGTTTTTTAATTAAAGTTTGTTGAGGAACACATATGTGTATACTGATATAAAAATAAATGATTTATTAATATTTGATTAGCTCCTAAACTATTAAAACATAGTGGAAGAAATTCCACTATAAATTGAGATTTCAGTTATTTCACTCATCCCAAGTTTCCAAGGATGTTCTAACAAAACTAAAGAACAACATGAATTTCTTGCCATGTTTGGTTTAACTTAAAAATGTGCAAATGCATTCAGCCAAAAGCTAATCAAGACTAATTAATTAAGAGCGACTCCCTCTGGCCAGAACAGCATTGTGGACAGATAGCAGCAGTTAAAATTATTAAATGTTAAAAGTAAGTGTGGAGAGAGCCAGAAGAAACAGAGGAGAGAATAAGCTATTCTGAGGTTCGATATAAAAAATACATCTCTGGGGGGCCAAGGCTAACTGGCAGTCTAACATCCCCTGGGCATGCAAACCTTATAGAAACCAGAAATTGGATGGCAACTCATCGTTAGTACAGGAGCAGCAGAGCTTCAGCGGAACCCTGCTTGGGCAGCCAGGCTCAAGCTGCACATAGGGTGTGTCGCCGTGCATTCCAGGTGTAAATGTTATTGCTCCCCGTGCTGCTAATAGTAAAATAGTGGCAAAGCCACCTGCTTCAAAGCCCTGTAATTATGGGACAGCAGGCTGAACTTGTCTTTCCATCCAGATTAAATGGTTTCCTACTTATCACAGCCCTTTGGCTGATAAATTAGGTAGTGAGCTGAAGCTATGTGACATTATGGGGTTTTAGTAACACAGACACAGCCCTGCGCTCCTAATTAACTTGGAGTTGCTTCTCTACATGCTGGTGCTCTCTTGATCTCCTGGCTCGATGACCCCCGGCTGCTGCCGGGGCTGTAATCAGTTACACTCTCCGGCTTAAGGTCTTAGAATCAGGAGCATGAATATTCCAGTCTGTTATCGCTCTCCCGTGCCCTCTTTACGCCACGTTCTCGTTAAATGTTGCCCCGGTAACGCGGCGCACAGTCCTACGTGGTACCATATGGTGTGATTGGATATGGAGAAGACTGGAGGGAGCTCTTATCTGTAAAGACTGATGATACGTTCATAGCAATACAGATTCCGAGAAATTTTTACATTTATATTTCTGTACCAATTGAATTTAATGTTTTTGTTACAGTTACAGTCTTTCCTGTTATGCATGAGAAACTGTGATGATTAAATTTCAAGTAAAGCATTTAGTGACTTTTTTCTCGTTAAAAAGATGCCAAAGAATTCAGATTTGATTGGCAAAGAGCCTTAATTAAATTACAATGAAAGCAACCATGAATACAAACTTCATCATACATGCAATGATGCTAAATTAGTGAGGACAGTATGCTGCCTTACCTTTGCCCTGGTGGCACACAAAAGCAAAAAGCATAAATTGCAAGCAAATCAACCCGAGCGCTGCTGGTCCCCATTCTGGGCATCATCGCATCCCATAATTTGCAAATAAGCAGGCAATTCTGGCGGGAAAAAAATTGCAATACAATCACTTCCACTAGATTAGAGCCGATCCTGTTGCTTTTTAACATATTAGCCCTGATTAAATTACATTCAAAGGTAAAACAGTGGGAGCCTTATCAATATGATTTTTAACGGATGGTCAGCGTTTTCAGAATGGACTATTAGATTTCAAAGCTAGTATATGGAACACAGGCAGCTGTCAATAAGGATACTCATAATATAATCGAATTGGACTTTGAAGGTGCATTTGTTAAAAGTTCATTTTTAAAATGTTTTGCCAAAACAAGGGGAATTATATCTACAGAAAAATAGAAAAAAAATGAAGGAATAACCTACCATCCTAAGAAATACCACTTCCATGCAGACCAGCATAACCACATTCTATGTGCTCTTTGTAATCTAAGCAATCTCCATGCAAACAGGTTAAATATGCAAAGAAAAAGCAAGGTGGCACGCCGTTAGAGGAGACAAGTAAAAGAGGCAGTGGAAGGCCCACAGAAAGCACAGGAGAAAATGATTTAGTGGATTGACACTTGCAAAGTAGTTCACTTTAATCTAGTCATCTGTATGCTAACTTGGTGCAGAATGTTGATGCCAGAGTTCATCCTAAGCATTCTCAAATGGGGAAGCCAAGCGGTTCTATCTACCCATTGCATTCATTTAACTGGTAACCAAGACATTTGGAATTATAATGTAAATCACAAATTACCACTACTTTATATTTTTAAACAAGCTGCACAGAATTCTCGAGTTTCTGAAACACAAGATTATAGATTATAACAATAAATATTATTAGTAATAAATATTATTACTATGTATTTTGTGTGTAAATGTAATCAATTTAGAAGATTTAATCCAAGCTTGTAGGGCATATCAGTGGACATTTATAGCTTTCTGGTTAAGAAGTCGGACCTGATGTTAGCCTGAAGGAACTCCCAGTACCAGCTCTGCTCTTAAACCAATAAGCCTCCAGCTGTATAATTGGGTAAAAATGGTTTCTTAGGATGAAAGCACCAGGCTAATGCAGTGCGCTTATTCCATTAAGGGCTCCCAAAGATTTAATACTGGGATGCCAAATGGCAGCACTAAGACGGAAAATGTATTGAAATTAATTTATCTGTTGTAAAGTATATTTTATCGTTGTTACAGTGCATTTTCTCCACTACCTGACTTGTTTTGACCAAATTAAAAATTTAAATATTGTTAATAATGTTCACCTCTGGGGCACTCACTTCAGCCCTTCAGGCTCATAACCAATTTAATATCATTATGAACAAATGAACACTTGATGTGAATGTAGGAAAATCTGATTACAGAACAATAATGAAACCGCATAGATTCAGCGTCCTGAAAGTTTCTTCTTTTTTCGATAAAGGTCAATTCAGCTTCAACAGTGATAAAGTCATAAAATGACCTCTAACCACAGGGGTTGAATATGAATGCCGGATGGATTAATGCTGTTTTGCCATAATGTGTCGAAATGCAGTCTAGCCTTGTGCGGCTGCAAAAAAAATAATAATAAATTATATCTTGTATGAAGTTTTTGACACTTTTTATAACCTATTTGATAAGGACATTTAGTTGGGTGGATTACTGGTTAGACACAAAATGAATTTACATTCAGAAGGGACTCAGCCTTGCATTGATTCTCATGGGAAATCGCTGTAATGTGCCCTGGAGGGCTTCTGCCCGGCTCCCCATCCTGCCCCTGTGGAGGGGGGGAGGGTCAATCTAATTTATTTTTTAATTCTTGTGGACCACAGCGCAAGGGAAAACCAAACCACAAAGCACCAAATACACAAACAGGCCCAACAAACGACAGCTAATGGACGCCTTTGTCCACATGGCTCAATTATCAGAGTTAGATACAAATTAGTGTGAACCTAAACAAAATGCTCTGACCACTTAGCAGCCACCACTGCTCCCCACCACCCCCCACCCAACAGGATTCCTTAAAGGGGCAGAGGGGCTTTCTTCTGTGCTTCTGACCTTTTGGCCAACTTCCCCAAATATGCTATCTCATAGTTAGGGTCTGCCCTAGCCAAGGTGACCAACAGGACTTCCCTAAGAACATTTATGCACATGCCTGTATTTGTACATCTTACCAAAAGGCCACTAGATTCCTAAATATATAGGTTTGTGTGTGAGAGTTTATGCAAAATTATATTTGTGAGTATGTGGGACAAGCACGTTAGGAGGCAGACTATTCAAGGTCCACTTTACAGGTACATGGGTGGACACAGCTGTTGCGTCTTGCAAAAGGCCCGAGCACACAGGACAGCACACAGTCCTCTCGCCTGCAAAGGTATGGTGGCGACTCCAGACTGATCGCTGTACTGGGACCAGCGGTTTGCGGGGTGGAATAAGCACGCTGCTTCCGGTGTTACTCCATATTTTGTGACCGTCGTAATGTGTGACTCCAGGGGCGCTGTCTCATATATGATTGGGAATGAACGCACAGTTCTTGTTCACGTATTCCGTACCGTAATCATTAGGGGTGTAAATCACAGAAATTCCCACGATACGATACGATACGATTCAGTTCGGTACTGGATAAATAAAGGTCTGCCAAGAGAGGAAACTCTGTCTAACTTTGACGCTGTCATCTTTGAAAAACTTTTCCGTGATCTTAACTCTTTCTAGTTCTTGTTTTAGTCGCCGGTTATCATCCAACAAAAGGTTAATTTCAGCTCTCCTAATCTGACATAAACTCACAAACACTTTGAGGTTACTGTGCCACCTCGAAGGGATGGACTGCGGTCAGGATGGGTCTCCAGCATTCCTATCCTGGCTGTTAAACACAAGTAGCGAATGTCATACATTCAGCATAACTCACAGGCAGAAAGCGAATTCTAGCGGTAGAGGCAGACATTTAGGGATTAGAGGTTTATGTCTGCAAAATGCACACTAAATGTCACTCCTGGAGAAATTGGTACAAGACACTAACGTGGCTAACAGCCATTTAAAGTGAATGTAACATTAGCATGATATGACGAGAGCTAAAATTGAAATCAAGTCTAATGACCATATCGAAATGCACTGTAAGAAAAGTCCGTAAAAATAGGGTACAATGTTAATATTAAACAATTCTCACGGGTGTTTTACCCTTTGATTTGAATTTCGCGTTACATTTTGGGAGCGAGTACACCCGCTAAATTTAACAAAAAAATGTTTTTTAAATTTTAGTAAAAAGAAACGGATAATGTACTGACAATTTTCTACAGTGTGCCACCTGCAGATGTTATGCTACATACCGCCACCTACAGCATAAAAGTGCAGATCATGTGTACATCGGAGTGGATCAAGAAAACAATATTGGAACAGGCGAAAAAATAAAAAGGCATGGATCGATATTTATGTGGTCACGTCGATGCATCGGATCGTTTGCCATTTAATCGATATATCGATATATCGAGATCAAGAGCGCACCAGTATGCAGAGAAGCAACTCCAAGTTAATTAGGAGCGCAGGGCTGTGTCTGTATTACTAAAACCCCATAATGTCACATAGCTTCAGCTCACTACCTAATTTCTGAGCCGGAAAAATAACCAACTTCTTATTAATTTCAAAGGGGTTGCGTGCAAGCTACATAAAACTATCGACTAAGGATATATCCTAATATGTAAATGCAGATTTCAAATAGAAGTTTCGAAACAACATGATACTTATTTTCATTTTTTCTATGTTCTGATCCTTACACGGCTGTTTATTTAACCACTTTTATGATGTACGATGCCACGTACTGTGTGGTCACACATCACGAATGCTCAATATAATGTAAAGAGAACGGAAGTGTGCAAGTGGGTCGTTAGTGATGTATTGTTGGGGACACAAAATCTAACGTCAGATGTCAGAGAATGTCACCACCTTTGCCAGCGCTAAATGGCACATCTCAGCGATTCATTATTTCCAGGATTGTAATCTCTTCTTATGATAATTTGACCGACTGCGCCCCTGGAGTCACACATTACGACGGTCACAAAATATGGTGTAACACTGGCAGCCTCAGCTGGCACTCTGCTAGCAAAGTGTTACTGCACCGGCGTAAGAGTAAGCGCCAGGCGGAGGCATGGCACAGATGCATGCACACATATGATATATGACAATTAGTCTGATGCTGGCACATTTTCACACCCACCGCTCAACACCCTGGGGGGTTGGGGGCGTCGTTGTTCACAGCCTCCTTTGGAAGGTCAAGCTCACTCCTCTTACGCCCTGCAATCTGTTACTCCCGCAGCCCTTAGAGGGCCCTATCCCACACACGACACACTCTTCCTCGGCAGTCCTGTGCTTGCCGCGCTGGCGAGGGGAAGCAGGCCAGTGTTTGCAGGGGGAGCGGATGCCCTTTAAGGATAAATCGGCAATTGCGGAGAATTAATTAAGATCCTTTCAGGCATTCTCAGGTATCCCCCCCCCCCCCGGGCACAAATCAAGCTTCTGAGTCACTGTGTACTTAAACAGAACCACACAAACCAATTTTACTGCGCAAACAACCACTGACGAGGGGAAACAGGCAGCGATGGTGCGTTAAGCAGGGAACTTTGCCTATGACATCTGAAACAAGCAAATTAAAAGTGCCCAAACATTCCCCAACATCAGAGCACCTGCCTGTCACACACTACAGGAACAGAGAGGGAGATGCTTGACTTCAGCCCACCTGATAAGATCCAGTCCACAGGCCGCCTAAATACAATCGCACCACACTGCCCCCATTCACCCGCTCCATCCTTCTATTTTGCCCCTTATTATGCAGAACTGAATATCCATCTATCCATTTTCAGAAACCGCTTATCCTTCTGGGTCGCAGTGGGGTCCGGAGCCTATCCCGGAAGTTACGGGCACTAGGCGAAGAACAACCCAGGACGGGGGGCCAGCCCATCACAGGGCACACTCACACATGCACACCTATTACTCCAATTAGCCTCAGCATATTTTTCAACTATGAGGGGAACTGAATAGAAAAAAATAAAATATACTAATAAATATCAATAAACAAGCAAAAAATCAAAGTCTACCTGACACAGTAAAAGTGCTTTGTTTGAAAATACTGACTCAGATCTGTTTTGCATGAGAAGACTCAAAGCGTAAGTGGTTCACCTCAAAGATCATCTCACTTATACTATCTGCTCTCACGCGAGAGCCCTAATGGGTGAGGCGTGCGTGTGAGAAGGCAGAGTCTCACTCTGCATGCTGTAACATCAAAACCCGCCAGCAAGGTGTCAGCTCAGGGATGTATCTGAGGTGAAGGCCCGAGTCTTGATGGTATATAAATAGCAAGTCGTTTGCTAGTCAGCATGCATCACATGACCGATGAGAGGCATCAAGGCAGAATGCACTCTGTAACGTCCAATGCACACCTTCCTTCTGCTTCTCTTTGCTGATTTATGGTCTATGGTTATTACTAAGGTGATTTTAAAACAGGCCTTCTCCTTGAATGCCTCGGGACCCCTGTGAATTTGTCAGCTAACAAAAATCGTATAATTATTTAACATAAATCCGGGGATGATGGACATTCTGAATCAGTGGGAATTTAGAGCCTGAAAGGGGACAAAGACACCGGCAGGAGAGCAAGGTGTAACCGTAGGAGCTTTTAAGGATAGAAGCTGACAACATCAAGCTTTCCGGCTCCAATTCCATGGGGTCTGGCTGTTATACTCTTGAACACAACACTTAACTTGAGCTGCTTCGGTAAAAATATGTCCAGCTGAATAAACAATCGGTTTGCTGAAACAGACTAACTAAGTAAACGAAATGTTTCTAGTCTACAAATAGTTCTCCTTGATGCACCAAAATATCGCATACATTTTAAATGCTATGTATCCTTCAGTTTTATGGTCAGAGGCCGGCCTCCATCTCAGCTAAAATGATGCCATTAAAGTTTAAACCCCCATCTCTCAGTGGATGTAAAAAGACCTACTTCCAAGAGTCCTGACCCTCACAGGCTCTTATATTTTCATTATAGCATCAGGGACAAGGAAGCTAAACTCCGTAGTGGGGCCCTGAGGCTGGATATCCACGCCCCAAAGGGCCCCAGCCCATCAAAGGTTACTGCCGCACGTCCGGTGACAGAATAATGGCAGTCTTTAATGGGTCCTGTGTCAGATTTGTGTCTGCTGTGACATGGGGACCAGACGATGGGAGGGGACAATTTATTAGCACTGATGGGCTGCCACCGGTCAGGCAAGTAGAGCAAACATCCACAGCCGTATTGGCGCTGACACAGAACAAACCAACAAGAATAAACCAACGACAAGAGCGAGGAAATAGCTTCCTGTCCCTGCAGATGTGTTCTTGTGGAAAAAATACAGCTTTATATCCTAAACAATTATTAATCGATTGCAGGTGCATGGGGGAGCTTGTCCCCTGACATCAATAAAGAAAAAAAATATATGTCAAACAAAGAGGTAAAAGTAATTAAATTCACAGTAACAACACTGTATCCTGCTAAACATTTAAAAATTGGTTCTGGAGCCAAAGAATGTGCATAAATCAATATAACATTTAATTCAAAGGCAAACTTTTTAGTAAATGTCTTGTAACTTAACGATACACACAATGTAAGTAAAGATAAAGTGAGAGCTGTCACGATTATTTGATTAAATTGGATTACTCAATTAATAAAAAGTATCGATCAAAATTTTCCTTCTCGATTACTCGGCAATATGGCAGAAGGAAGATGCCGCATAGTGAATGAAGTTTAAATAAATTTGTGTGGAAGCACTTCACAGTCCGTCTGACAGTATTGCTAGGCAGAACTTCAGTATCACCACAGCATGACTGCAATGCAAATACATCTTAAAGGAAGACATTCAGGTTTAATGAACACACCCAATATTGCAAGGTTCGCTGTCTCATTTAGCCTCTCGGAGTAGCATACCTAGACTGTGTTTGTCATAACTTTGACTTAAATCGCTTTCCTTAATTTACTTACAATTCCTGTATGTCAAAACATTGCTGCTAAATTGAAGGTTAGCTCTGTTCCTTAGCTGCATCTTACACAATATGGTGGAACGTGACGGCGATTAATTGTCATTGTTGATATACCCCAGCAAAATCCATCCTCTGCATATGCAACGGGCAGCTAATTCAGCACCCAGGGAGCAGTGCTTGGGGGCAGTACCTTGCTCAGGGTACCTCAGTGGCATCTTGTGGGTCAGGGATTCAAACCAGCAAGCTTTCAAACACAAGTACACTTCCCTAACCTTTAGGCCACCACTGCCACATTACAGACATGTAATGAAAATATAAAAAAATTCTCATTGCGATATTTGAACTTTTTGCCATATTTAGGAGCTGATTCACTATATAGCCAAATAAGAGTCATTTAACAACAGTCTGTCAAAAAATTTGGTGGTGTAGGCATGAGTCGTGCCAGGAATCACACAGTGTCGATAAATCACCTGCTTTTGCTTGATATCATCTGCACAGAGAAATGAGACAAATGTCTTTTCATGACCAGTTCTTGTTCGCTTTATTCACTAATTTTTGTAAATTTTTTGCAAATGAGCCCCATGGTCTATGAGTGGGTCCAACAGCAAGACCATGAATGAGTATGATTGTCTCGGAGCGCGCAGACCGAGCTCATGCAAAAGCAGCGTCGGTAAATATTAAACAGTTTGTTTTTTTACAACACATACTAGATAAGGTTGAAAAGGAACAGTCACGAAAACTACAAAGCTTGCCGAGTTTAGTTTCTTATAAATTAATATTTTTTTTAGCACAACTGATTGATGGTTGGAACCCAGCAGACTATCGGCATCCTTGTGACGTGACGACGGCATGGTATCGATGGTAACGTTGCACATGGCGTCTGACGGGACGGCTCGGTGACACCGCGGGCAGCAGTGTCGCCACACGCCGCTGCTTTCTGTGCCTGCAGTGCGCATGCTCACCAAGTGTATGCCTGGTCTCTCGGTGGATCCTCCGCTTTTCTTCCACTGTCCAAAAACAGGCAACTTAAGTAAACAGCAATGTCAAAAGTGACTGTATATGTGAATGAGTCTGCACCCTGCAATGGTGGGTTGGTTCCTGAAATATATATATATATATATATATATACACTCACCTAAAGGATTATTAGGAACACCTGTTAAATTTCTCATTAATGCAATTATATAATCAACCAATCACATGGCAGTTGCTTCAACACATTTAGATGTGTGGTCCTGGTCAAGACAATCTCCTGAACTCCA